>OX016541.1:114258562-114977562 GCA_943590905.1 Sphaerophoria taeniata | reverse complement strand
AAATGGTATATTCTTGAACAAAATTTTATTGAGGAAGTCAAAGAGATAAATCTTATGTTATCCTTGTATCATTTGACTGAAATTTATTTGAGCTGCTTAAATGCTGATATACAAAAAAAAATTGAATTGAATTGCGCTGCTTAAATGCAAGAAATAGTCCAATTCAATTAGCTTAAATGCAGTATTATTTTTTTTTTACTCAAATTTATTTCAGCGGCTTCAATGCTGATATAAAAAAAAAAAGATTTGTATTGAATTGTGGTGCTTAAATGCAGAAAAACAAAGGTCCAATTCAATTTGCTTAAATGCAGTGTTATTTTTTATTTGACTCAAATTTGTTTGAGCGGCTTAAATGCTGATATAAAAAAAAATTGTATTGAATTGTGGTGCTTAAATGCAGAAACATAAAAGTCCAATTCAATTGGCTTAAATGCAGTGTGGTTTTTTTTTACTCAAATTTGTTTGAGCGGCTTAGATGCTGAGAAAAAAAAATATGCATGTAATAAGGACGAAAATATTTTTTTATTCTTTCTCTGTTTCAGATTCAGTTCGACCATTAGGTCTACATATTTCAGAATTTGATTATTCATTATATTCTGATAATGTTGGAATCGAGTGGCAGAAGTGGTTAGGATCATTTGAAATAATGATCAGAGCAAGTCGCATTTACGATGACAATTGGAAAAAAGACTTGCTACTACATTATGCTGGTTCAAAAGTCCAAATCTTAACTGCTACTTTACCAGAATATTCAGCAAGTGGAACATTCGGACCATTGGCAAATGTTGAACAATATGTTCCGTACATGACTGAATATGAAAAAGTTGTAGCCAAATTAAATGCTTTCTTCCTACCCAAAACAAATACTACATATGAACGACACATATTTCGACAGATAAAACAAAAAACTGACGAAAATTTTGATATGTTTACAATACGATTACGAATACAAGCTGAACGATGTGATTTTGGCTCCAATGTCGAAGAAAATATTAAGGATCAAATCATTCAAAATTGTCGATCAGCTATTCTTCGGAGAGATTTGCTTAAACGAGGTGATACCAGTCTCGAAGAAATCCTCCGAGTTGCCAAAGTTTTCGAAACAGTAGCGCAACAGGAGAAATCATTTGATCTGGATAAGCCTCAACCTCAAATCGAGGATGTGAACAAAATAAATTCTTTGGCTTGGAAAACAAAACAACAATACCAATCAAACGACTCAAAGCAAATTGAATGTAATCGGTGTGGATATCATGGTCATCTTGGACATGTTGAAAAATGTCCAGCTCGAGGTAAGATATGCAGTAAATGTGGTGGTCGAGACCATTTTGCCAGGAAATGCCGTTCACGCAAACGAATGCGTCAATATGAAGGTCGTGATGCTGCCTTCAGAAAAGTGTCAAAAATTGGAGAAACACTAGAAAATGCAAATACAAGACGAAATAATGAATCCGTGAAGCATATTACCATGGAAAAGGATGAATATGTCTTCAATGTTACAACGAAGGATGATGGGTGTGAAGTAAATTGCAAAATTGGAGGAGTGATGGTGACTGCTGTAATAGATTCGGGTTCAAAGTACAATTTGATGAGTCAGCAGATGTGGGAGACTTTGAAGACAAACAAAATTATTGTAACGAACCAACGCAAGGAAACAGGAAAAGTGTTTAAAGCATATGGTGGTCATGAATTACCTTTAATTGGTGCATTTACTGCTGAACTAGAGTTATCAGGAAAACATTATATTGACTTTTACGTGATTCAAGGTGAAGGTAAACTCCTTATTGGACGAGATACAGCCACAAAAATTAGTATTTTGAAAATTGATATAGTCAACCAAATCAATGAAAAGAAGAGTGAACCTATTGGAAAAATAAAGGGAATCTTGATAGATATTCCAATAAAGAAGGATGTTTCACCAGTCATACAACCATATCGTAGAATTCCAGTGGCTTTAGAAGAAAAAGTTGATCTAAAACTAGATGAACTTCTTTCGCAAGATATAATTGAGAAAGTGAATAGACCAGCAAAATGGATTTCTCCAGTCGTGGTTGTGCCAAAAGGTGACGATATTCGCTTGTGCATCGATATGCGTCGTGCAAATGAAGCGATTGAACGCGAAAACTACCCACTTCCTACAATAGAAGATTTTCTACCACACCTTGGAAAAGGAAAAGTATTTTCGAAACTTGACGTAAAAAACGCATTTCATCAGGTTTACTTAGTAGTTCTTTAACAATATTTAACTATATCTAGATTACATAAAAACTAAATTATTTCATTAATATTTTTTTTTTAATTAACAAAGAAAATCTTTTCGTAAGACATTTATAAAAAAAAAATTTTTTTTTTACAAAAATTAACGCATTTACTAAATATACACTATAAACAAAACAAAGGGTATATACATGCATATACGAGTATGTATAATGTATATAAATTTTCGTCATGTTATGTATATTGGTAATAATAACCTGAAATAAAATATTCATATATTTATATGTATTCAAAACAAAATATATATACAGGCTTAATTATTTGGCTTTCGATTTCAGATTGAAATATCGGAAGAGTCAAGAGAAATCACCACCTTTATTACTCGAAAAGGGTTATTTCGGTATAAGCGATTGATGTTTGGCATAGTGTGTGCCCCTGAGCTCTTTCAAAAAACCATGGAGCAGATATTAAGTGCATGCGATGGATGTTTCGTTTTTATTGATGACATATTGGTATTTGGTGCAGATAAAAAAGAGCATGACTCTCGATTGTCACTGGTTCAATCAACACTGGAACAAAATAATGTAATTCTTAATCAGGAAAAATGTAATTTTGGAGTGGAAGAGTTGATTTTCTTAGGCCATCGCTTAACAAAAGCAGGAATTTTTCCCCATTTAGATAAACAAGAAACTATTCGTCGGTTTCGCGAGCCAACAAACGCAGAAGAAGTTCGGAGTTTTTTGGGTCTGGTTAACTATGTTGGCAAGTTCATTTCAAATCTTGCAACCATTACTGATCCACTCCGATTTTTAACTAAAAAAGGTCAGAAATTTGTTTGGAAAACTGAACAGCAAGAATCATTTGACAAGCTTAAAGAATACATGTCCAATGAGCTGACACTAGGATATTATGATGTTAATGATCGAACGCAATTGATTGCAGATGCCAGTCCTATAGGACTAGGAGCGGTATTAATACAAATTAATGATGAAGGACCACGAGTGATTTCTTATGCCAGCAAAAGCTTATCGGATACTGAGAAACGTTACGCTCAAACTGAAAAAGAAGCACTAGCCTTGGTTTGGGCTACAGAACGATTTCATTTTTATTTGTTTGGTCGGGAATTCGAATTAATTACAGATCACAAACCACTAGAAGTGATTTTTGGAACAAAATCAAGACCTTGCGCGAGAATAGAACGCTGGGTTTTGAGATTAATGTCTTACAAATATAAGGTGATTTATAGACCAGGAAAATCGAATATAGCTGATTCATTATCAAGACTGACCATTTGCAAAGATCACATTATAAAGTCATTCGATGAGCAAACAGATAATTATGTTAACTGGGTTTTATCAAATGCCACTCCGGTTGCAATCAAATTGGTGGATATCGAGCAAAAATCGATTCAAGATGATACGATACAAGCAGTTAAGGTAGCACTTCGGGAAAATATTTGGACAGAAAAGGCGTTGGAATTCAAAATTTTTGCAAATGAGTTCTGTTTTTCGGGTGAGATATTATTACGTGGAACACGTTTTGTTATGCCAAAAGCATTACGAAGTCAAACACTTGATTTGGCACACGAGGGGCATCCCGGCATGACACTAATGAAGCAAAGACTACGATCAAAAGTTTGGTGGCCAAAAATGGATATGGAAGTTGAGGCAAGAGTTAAACAGTGTCGAGGATGTTTGATGGTGTCTGCGCCATCAGCACCAGAACCAATAAAACGAAAACAGCTACCATCAGAACCATGGCAGCACATTGCTATAGATTTTTTAGGCCCGCTGCCATCACAACATCATCTGTTGGTCATAGTTGACTATTATAGTCGTTATATTGAGATTGAAATCATGAAGACAATTGACTCCGCGGAAACAATCAAACGGCTTCAAACTATATTTGCTCGATTTGGACTACCACTGTCTATAACCGCTGATAATGGAAGGCAATTTTCAAGTGACGAGTTTCGAAGCTATTGTAATTCAAACAATATACAGTTGATTAATACCACGCCATACTGGCCACAGCAAAATGGAGAGGTTGAGAGACAAAATCGCTCGATCGTCAAAAGGCTGATTATCAGTCAAAACACGGGCGGAAATTGGATAAATGATTTGAACGAATATTTACTTATGTACTGTTCAACCCCACACTCCACGACACAGAAAACACCGTCCCAAATGCTCTTTGGACGTAACATAAGAGATAAGCTGCCAAGCATATACCAACCAATGGAAATTGATGAGGAGACCGCCGACAAAGACAAAGAAAAGAAAGAGAAAGAAAAATTGTATGCAGACAAGCGAAGACGGGCTAGAGAAAGCGGTATAGAAGAAGGGGACGAAGTTTTCGTAAAACGAATGATAAAGACAAGCAAGTTGGCATCAAATTTTGAACCAGAACCGTATAAAGTACTTTCAAGAAAAGGTGATGAAGTTGTCATTTTGTCAAAAGAAACAGGTAGGACTTATCGTCGAAATGTGTCTCACTTAAAGAAGTTGACGAGTACAGCAGAATTGAAATCGATTGATAGCTCGACTAATGTAACAGATATTAATAGAAGCGTCCAGTTACCAGTTCAAGCGTCAGAAAATAGAGCAACGGCTGGAATTTCAAAACTTCGAAGATCAAGCAGACTGCTATTGAAGTAGAATTTGAAATCATTAGAAAACGTTAGTTTCAAATGCATTTATGTTTAACAATTAATATTTAAAAAAAAAAAAGGAAAAACTATTGTAGTATTGTTACTTTGTATTTATTTGGGATATAATTATAGTTTTCAAAAAGTCGACACTGAATAAATATTCAGTAGAAATTGAAAATAAAAATTTATTCTATGTGTAGCAATCAACCGATATACTTGTCTTTTTACTATCGATACTACACTGACGTAAAACACGTGTCTTACTTTACATAAATTAAGATTACTTCATTGGTTGATTTTTGAAAATGTTATAAAAAGAATAAGCCACCGCCAAACTTCCTGACATTGTGGTTGAAATATAATCATGTATCAAGGCTTAATTTTTTCAACATCCAATATTTGTTTGTGCAAATATTTGTTTACACATATTTATTGAGTGCCAGTAACGGTAAGAATCATAACACATCTTTGAGGCCAGTATACGAATAACAAAGAAAACTGCCTATTACCCGGGTCCATATTTCGAATAAACATCATCATGATTTGCCCTTAGCTAAACTACCTCAAGCGTGCTATTCAAACAGCAGTTAGCGCTTTTCAACAACACCAAAACATACACATTTAATGCCGGAATTTGCTTTAAACAAGAAGATTAGTTTGAATGTCGGTATCAATTCAAAGGATATGAGATAAGGATATAGGCGAAACGAGAAGATGGAAATGAAAATTCAACCAGAACGTGAACCTCCATTTATCGCCGTACATTTCATAAAAATGTTCACGTTCCCCTATGCTAAGCATAGCGCGGTTGATGTGCCATTGAATGGAGCATTTTACGATAGTCATCGAAAAGGTGTCACCGAATTGACATAACCCAGTTTAACGGAATATTTCGGAATAACCTTTTCATCGAATGCCAACTTGCCAGTCACTTCGGGATCATTAATGACAAGCTCCACACACACACACCACAAATGGACAACTTCATAAAACATAGAACGAAATATTAATTAGCTGGTATTTTGCCTGCCATCTTGGTTCATAAAATTCCAACTCGTTGCTTTAAATTTTGCGCACATGTACATTCTAGCAAGAAATTTAATCTTTCTAAATATTTATGTATAAAACTTTCGAGAATTGCAGAGAAAACATTTGCATATGCAATGCATAGCTGATTTTAAACTTAAGACAGATATTTCATAAGAGTTAAGTAAAACTTGTTTTCACCGGCACACTCCGGACAGTTAGTCTGGATAGTTGAAGTTTATTCGTAAACAACAAACCTTATTTGAACTTCGTGAGGACAAGCATAAGAAAAAACAAAACAATGACTTTTCCTTGAAGGGATTCGGATGGATACAGTTTTGTGGGGTTCTCAGATGTTGCGTTAAGTTGCTCTGAGATCTAAAAAGGAGACAACAACAGTTATGAGAAAATCTTGTTGAGTCTTATTAACTTACGTACATATGTATAAGCGGATGAGGGATAAACAAAGGATGATGTGATTTGAAATCTTACGTTTTCTATAGTAAGAAAAGAGCGTGTCTAAAAATAATTGCCTGAAGTTCATTCTTTCGGCAAATTTACTTCAGAAATGAACTTGAAAGTTACAGAAAAAGAAATACTTTTGTTTAAAAATAGAGTTTAATTATCAGAGAAAAAAGAATTGTTTCATTATTTTAATTGGAATCTCAATTCGGAAATGTGAGCGTGTAATTATTTTGCGCTGGAATTTGGCAAGTTAACTCTTTTGTACTCTTATTCGTTAAATTAATTCCTGAGAGACTAAAGAGCTTTGAACAGCAAGATTCTCAGGATTCTTGCTGATAAAGTTGTGTAACATTTTAATTTCAGGAAAAAAAAAACACACTGCGGTGCATACGTATCTTTTTTCAGGGTGATAAGTTTTGCTAATTTTTGAATGAATAACGCTATAGATATAATTTCAACCAACGAACAATAACATTTGAGACTGTTTAATCCACTTTACACCTTTAGAGAGAAGAATAAGGCTTAATATGAAGGGTTAAATGTGCATACATAATATGTGTAATGCAATGAAAGAAACACTTTGCGTGTGTTTAATAATAAGGCTCTTTGTTTGTCCGTTTTTTTATAAATTGTTTTTTTTTCGTGCAGTTAATAAAGACAACTCAAGGAGATCACCTCATCTTCTAAATTACACTACAAATTATATTTAAATCAAGGCGTTTTCCCTTTTTTTATTTTTATTTTTATGACACGCTGACCAATGACAAGAGAGGGTAGGAAAATCGATCTTTTCAATACGATTTTCTCTTCTCGCAGAGCTAGTGAATTCACAGCCAGGCACTTCAATGTTATTTTTAATTCCATAAAATTATATGACTATCATCCTTATCCAGTACTTAGAAAACCGAAGAAATTTTTATTCAAGTTTTAAGATGGATTGATCCACCTGTTAATCTTTAATCTTTCAATGTCAAATATTGTTTAACCCCCACAACACACAGCGACTCAGCTGTTCTTTTCCCAGATAAAGTAATCGCAACATTATTGATCATATTTGTATCCAATGACTACAAAAGTCCAAAATCACTCTTAAACACTTTTATCTTTATCCATCCGCTGTGCCAAATCCTTAAGACTGGGTTTCCTTTTTTCTTGAACTCCGAGCTAGTGTAAAAGCATGCGCGAGTGTTAGTGAATATTTCCCTTTCTTTTTTTTTATTTCCGTCTCACATAGCCACTTGAATTGAAATTTCTAGTTTTCTAGTTTTTGTTTTTTTCTCTGCTCACTCAGAATTCAGTTAGCGATATGAGATTCGCTTACGAAGGTCCACAAAATAGGGATGAAAAAAGAGGTATTTTCGCATGTATCTATTTACTATGTGGAATTGTAAACAGTGGTGTGAACATACACAAAAATGCATCTACATTCTACATACGTATTATGTTATGTGCACTTAGAGTAGGAGTAGCATTCATGAATTCTTGTTTTTCTTTTTTCTTCGCAAATTTTGTAATTTGGGATCATGATGGTTTTGAGGTTTTATGACATTTGTGTTCGAATTGTTTCTTTTTTTGGGTTCCTGATGAACGATTTTAATTTTTCTTTGGTTTCATCTTTATATTTATCTATAAAGAGACGTAGGTACTTTTTGACAAGCTATGAAAAATTAAAAAAGTTTAAGACGACATTTTGATCAAACATGATTTTACGATGATAGAAAAATCAAAAAAGTGATTCCCTCAATAATATTATGAAGAAAAATGATTCCAAAATCAAAAAATATTTTTTTGTACCTTTACCTTTATGTACTACTGCAAAATAAAATCTTTTGTTATACAAAAACAAAACAAGATTAGGTCAAGATTAGACATTAGATTGAATTTTATAATTCTTATAATTCTAAAACAAAGATCTCAAAGAAAGAACCATAATTCAAATCATCGGCAAAAAACAAAACCCTTACATAATCCTAAGAAATGGCACACACCACCACGAAAAACAATCCTTTCCTCATTGCGTAACAGGTTTGTTCTTCTTCTAAAAGGATATTACGAATTACGATCCCACCAGCATAGAGAAGCGAGAGGAAAAAATGTTATTGCTACAAAAAAACAGAAGCAAAACAAAAAACAAAAAAGAAACAAAACCCTTTACATAATAATAAGAAATGGCACAAACCACCCCGAAAAAAAAGATCGTTTCCTCATTGCGTAACAGGTATTTTACTTCTCAAGCCATTGCACTCGACCCATTTTCAAAAAATACGCGCATTCCAATATTCGAAATGAATGCATGCAAATATGACAAATGTAGGCAGGTATTCAAAACAACGTTTTCATCAAATACCTACAAAGTACATAATAAGTGATCACAATTATTGCCTATCTATATGTCTGCATATCATGAACGATAGTATAAAAAAAAAATGAATTTCCATTCTCAAACGAATTCTATGAGAACGTTTGGTATGAAGAATTTTTTCTCTCTATCCTATGAAAAAAAAAGAAAGAGAAGAGAATGAAATATAAAACAACGCCACCTAGTTCAATTCGTTTGAACTGAGTGCCTTAGTGTGTGTGAGGAAACGCGATTTTTCTTGTAAAAATCTAAAAAAAATTACCCATTTTCGAATATTAATATAAAATAAACGGGTAATCGTAAAATTATTTTAGTTTCTGATTTCTGTATAAAAAATATGAAAAAAAAAATTTAAAAAAATATTTGAAAATATTTTTTGCTGTATTCTCCTCATAATTGATACACAAATATTGACTTTTTTAAATATGTTTATATGTTTTAATTTTTTTCTTTTTTTTCTAAAAACGTTACTGAGTCAAAGAAATATTCAATTTTCATAAAAAAATACTTTTGTTGTTGAATCAAACTAAATGGGGCTGGAATCTTGTTCACCGCAGAATATTCTAAGAAAAACATGCATTTTTTTACTTTGCACTCCAAAAAAATTTAGTAAATTAATATATAAAAAAAATAAAAAATTAATGTGATATTATGTACATTTCGACAATATAAAAAAAAATATTTTCAATTTTTTATCTTTTCTACTTTAGAAATTATTCCAAATAAATCACACCTACTTTTGTTAAATTTTCCCCATTTTTCGTGTTTTTGTTAATTTTTTTTGACGAAACTGGACAAAATATTAAAAAAAAAAAAGCCACGTCACTGAGTTGCGAGACATTTTAAGAATAGATAAAAAATATAAAAAGAATAAAAAATGAATTTTTAAGGCAACAAAACTTTTCCACCGCAAACGTCTCCAAAAATTTCATAATTTTTCATTATGCATGACCCTTTTGTGATGAAATACATTTTTAATATTTTTTTTAGCTAAATAACTTCTTAGCTTATTAAATCTATAATCTATACTTGTTTATTTCATTTAAATATTCGGAATATTTTGGGAGCTACACAGTTTTACGCAAAACACCAACGAAATTTTCAATGGGAAACCTAGCCTTAATGTCCTTCTCAATCTCAATAATACAAATATAATAAAACCTCGACATCTTCAGCGAGAAAAAAAAAACAAAAAATAATAATAAAACTTTTGCGCTCTAAATTGACGTAAACATACTGACAGACTGCTTCTGCACACGTCGCTTTCCTTCCCCAGGCACAAACAAAATATAATAAAACACACGCAACAGAGCTAAAGCTATGAAAATAATGATCAAAGTTTTTTTTCCTTTTTATTACAAGTACAAGTCTCGGTTCTCGGAGCCCCAGAATCTGGGTTAATTTTTTGTGAATGTTCCTTGTCCAATTTAATACAAAATGAAAGTTTGTGCCAAGGAGTTTGCTGAAGCTTATTAGAAATTGCAAGTTCAATTTGGGAGTATGTGGAATGGGTTTGCTATTGAAGAGTGAAATAAAATATAAACAAAATACAATACAGTAACTTGTACATCCGAGTCAGACAGTTTGAAAGTTGGATAACGAGGAAGGGAATGATGTTTTGGAAGCTAAGTGTTTCAAAAGATGTTCCTTGTTCAATGATATTTTGACTTTTATGTGTTTGTTTTTGGGGAGCTTGTTGAATGGAAGACGATTTTAATAAGGTATGTGAATGTTACGCTGGTTATGGAAGCGATAAACTGTTGTGAGAATTCTTCAGGCAGTCTAATTAATCAAATATTTCCAGATGAAATTTTGAAGGCGATGTCAATAAACGACATTTCGAAATCATTATATAATAAAAGAAATGTGCACTTAACTGCAACCTGCAAGAAACATAAATTTTTGTTGCCTTCCATTACAATTTCCCTATGCCGAAAAAACTCCCTATGGTCCTGTTTAGGTACAAGTAGCTTGATCCCAATGCCTTCTTGAATAATAAACTCTGTAAGAAACGTTTTTCCATCGAGCAGAGGAAAATAATAAAATGCCACATTGCTTTATTGAAAAAGTGCATCAAGCCAGTACGACGTTATCATCATAGTCATCACCATCATGACAGTCAACAGCAGGAGCATCCCTGCAGAAAAATGGACATTCGGTGAAAAGACATCAAGGAATTTCTTATAAAGAACTTGCAAAATTAAAATGGCTGTCAAATTAAATATGAATCAAGGAAAAAACCCGAATACAGCACGTTCACTCTGAAAACGATGCAATCTCTGCAGCATGCTAAAAGATATATGCTCGTAAGGAGAACGATTTTTTGTAAAGTGAATTAATAATGCGTTTCCTTTTTTATGACTGTCAAACGGAACTTTTTAGTTTGGAGAAAATATTAATAAAGTATCATTAATCATGAGGATATTTTATAAATATTAATGTCCGTTGGTGTGCATCACTATAATTGTTTTATTCAACTGCGGTGATTGACATTAATTTACAGTTTTTTGAGATACTGATGCAATTATGTGAACCCATTTAGCTTTATTGTTTGGTGGCAGCGAACTGGCAACGATCGACACAAAATGTCTCTCTAACTTCATTAAAAGCACGAATTGGTTTGTTTAAGTTCATTACTCTCCCATGAGTATTTCGTGGTATCACAACGGATCCTTGAGGTCTAAGTGAGTCAACAACAACTAGACAGCCACTACAACCTAACCTAACCTAACTTTGGTGGCATTACACCGAATCGGCCCATAGCTTCATCCAAGAATCGTCTCCAACTAGCTCTATTTCCCGTGGAAGCTCTCTCCTTTTGACAATGATATACTTCGGTTTAGTTCATTCAAAACTTCAGTATGGTATAACAAGTTGGGGCAGTGCTTACCAAAACACACTTAACCCAATTATTTCAGCCCAGAAGCATATTGTCCGAATCATATGCAAGAAAACAAGACTAACAAGCAGTTGGCCTTTATTTCAAGAACGTTCTATTTTGCCGTTAAAACACTTATACATTTTTAAAGTTCTCAAAGTTTTTTTTCATGAGAAGCGGATACAGTCAAACATTAAGAAATTCAAATACATATGGTCTAAGGGTTAACTCTCAAATTTTGATGAGCGTCCCAGCTTCTAACAAAACCCAATTTTCAAATTTTTTTACTGCATCAGCACCTACACTTTTTAATCAATTACCATATGATATAAGAAGACAGAATTCTCTTCATGTATTTTTAAAAATGATAAAAAAAAATGGCTTTTTGAATTGAATAGTTCGATGGTCAAAAATCTCTTTTCAATATTAGTTTGAAAAATCATCTACTTTGTTTGTATACATTTTGCTTTAAATTTCATTTTTCCTCTTTTTTCTTTGTTTCTAAGCTATTGATTGTTTCTTTATTATCATTTTCTACTTTTTTTTTTAACTTTTACTATGTTATGGAAGTTACATTTGTACCCCAACTACTTACTTCATGTATGTGTTAAATATATTAAACATGGTTCATTCATCACTAGTTTTCTATAAAATTACAGAATGTTCCTATTATTCGATCATTTCTATTATTAATATATATATATATATTAGGGTGGTTCTTATTTGCTTTTTTTTCGAAAATCAATGAAGACATCTGCTCAATCGTCTCTAAATAAATAAAAAAAAATCCTCTAATTTTTTCAGATTTTTATCTATACCCCTTACTGGCCCTGTAGCGAAGTGAAATTCTAATACTAGGGACTTTGCGGCTGATTTCTTGATTATTCCCGTATATCTCCATTTCAGCTTTACCGATTTTGTTAAAATTTTGCACAATTATACTTAACATTACCCTTAATAATATTACATTCCAAGATATTTTTTAAAATATATTCTTGAATAACAAAAAAATCGGAAAAAAACCCATTTTTGTAGTACCTTTTGGGTTTATAACACTCTTTTCTAGATTTCTCAAAAACGGCTCAACCAATTTATCGGAAATTTCGTCAACACGTTTATATGCAATGTCTTAATAATGTTGCATACCAAAAAATTTCATAAGTGTTTTAATTTACTTGTAAAAAAAATCAGGGAAATAAGAACCGTTATGAAATTTTTTGGTATGCAACATTATTAAGACATTGCATATAAACGTGTTGACGAAATTTCCGATAAATTGGTTGAGCCGTTTTTGAGAAATCTAGAAAAGAGTGTTATAAACCCAAAAGGTACTACAAAAATGGGTTTTTTTTCCGATTTTTTTGTTATTCAAGAATATATTTTAAAAAATATCTTGGAATGTAATATTATTAAGGGTAATGTTAAGTATAATTGTGCAAAATTTTAACAAAATCGGTAAAGCTGAAATGGAGATATACGGGAATAATCAAGAAATCAACCGCAAAGTCCCTAGTATTAGAATTTCACTTCGCTACAGGGCCAGTAAGGGGTATAGATAAAAACCTGAAAAAATTAGAGGATTTTTTTTTATTTATTTGGAGACGATTGAGCGGATGTCTTCAATAATTTTATCTTAAGGACCACCCTAATATATATATATACTTTAAGTAACTTATTGAAACTGTACATAGAATATGCATTGAATAAAAATGAAAAAAAAAAAAAAGTTCTGCACGCTGAATTGGTCCGTTTAATTCCTGTTCAATTCTTCGAAGCTACTATTTGCGCACTCAGTCATCCAAATCCAGCACCTTAGAAGTGGCAGCTTATTGCTGCCACTCGTTCAGAGCATTTTGCGATTTCAGTTTTTTACTTACTTACTTACTTATGGTAAGTAACAAACAGTCTTCGCCAGCCAGCTTGGTCCCTACCCTAGCTAGCTGTCTCCATTTTTGCACTCCAAGTTATTTGAGATTGTTTGTAATGAATTTGATTGTGACGTTTGAAAAATAGAAAATTTATTTATTCCAGCTTTTGTTGTGTGTTTACGAATTTGTTTTGATGATTATTTTAATTATGAAGGAATTCAGAAATAGAGAAAATTATAAATTTATTCTCTCTTTATTGGAAGGAAATACAAATAGGTCTGTTTGGTAACTCCAACTTTTTGCAACGAAGTAAAACGTTTTTCATTTTCCTGTTTGTTTACTCGAATTAGTTGCAGAAAAAGGGGAAATCGAGAGAGCAAAAAATTTCCCCTCCAGAGAAAACTTTTCAACTTCTTGCAACAGGAATTTCTTGTTGCAATTTGTTTTTAAATGTATCTTGCTCTTCGAATTTGAATTTGAATTGAAACGGTTCGTCGAAATTTGGAAAGAACATGCTTTGTGTTCAGCAATCAATACATAGGTACATATATCATTTATGTTACTATTTTTTTAAGGACTTGATAAGCAAAGCAAAGAAAAAGGTTTAATGCTTAGTTCCAATGATTCTTTTGTCATGACGGGAGATAAGTATACTTCTCCGAAGTGCTGATTTTTTCACAAAGCTGGTCGAAAAATAATATACATATGTATATCAATGAGATTGTGCATTTTTAATTCCAAATCGCTATACTGACGAACCACTTATTCAAAGTATTTGTCCACACAGTTTCGCCTATTTCGTTGTCCTCTTTCTATAATGAAATTGAAGAGCTCGTCATCGCTGTCTTCAGGAATATTAAACATTTACGCTCAAAACTGCACTCCAACCACAATATTCTTCTTCACTGAACGAAGAATCATATTTCATCAACTCTATCACCAAAATCAAAAATTCATTATTTTTCCATATACATAAGTAATGTACGTACACTCTATTGTCAATCGTTTTGAAAAAATGAAAACAAACTGCAACAAATTACATCAACGCGTTTGTTTACTTTGTTGCAAGTTTCTCTCTTTCTGAGAGAATTTTACTCTCTTCACCTAATTTGACAGATTTCAAACAAACTGCTACAAAAAGTTGCCAAACAGACCTAATATCTTGTCTCTTCCTTTTTCTTTCGTTCAACATACGGAAATATAAATTTTCGTTAAAAAAAATAATTTTCTTATGATGACAAGAATCAATTTTCTTGACACTTCTATAGTTCGTTCAATAAAAAATGTCAGTGAAGGAAAGATAGGGCATTTGCCTCTCATTCTGGTAGCAATAGCTTCCATATGTCTATTTCAAGCAAAAGCTCTGACGTGGTTGCCAAACTTTGTAAATTAAATAACCGGAATTCAAAGAGTAGTGTGTATGGTTACCACTTGCTGGCGATTTAAACTAATTTAATAAAAAAATGTTCATCTTTTTCCACACCACATAAAAGGTAAAAGGTGCGTTTTTTTTTGTTTAAGTGTATCCCCAGTAGGCCTAATCCCTTTTCTTTTTTTTTCAAAAACATAGATTGTTTGGAAAACAAAAAAAAATAAAAAGCAAAGCAAAAACAAATATTTCTTTGATAAAAAAAAAATAAAATAAATAAATAAACATAATAAATTCATTACAAAAAGTATTTACAAAAAACAAAAATAAACATTATCAAAAATTCAGTCTCAAAGTATTTGCGCAAAAATAATCTGTCGAATAGTCGCTGCACTATTTTCACTGCAATAAAATTTATTTCAAAACAAATTTACTTATTTGGCACAAAACCAGTTATTGAACGCAAATAAAATTTCATTTAGATATTAACGAATTTTGAGGCGGTAATACCTAATGCTCTCACCTCAATAAATGTTGTTCTCAAAAGCTTTAAAACAGAAAGCTCATTCACAAAATCCTTTGAAAAAGCTCTTGAGGTTTGCTTCCAAAGGGTAATGGCAATGCTGTCATTTCTCATATTGAGAGAAGAAAAAAGAATACGATCAGTAATTTTAGTATAGTATGCTTTCAGCATGCAACATGAATGGTCATGGAGGGGTGTACAACGTTTGAGGGAAAATAAATCAATTCGTGTGTATAAATCAGTGCCGGCGCGCTTGTAATCTGGGAGCGAATTTGTGTCATTTCTATGAAGTGAGTTTTTAGCAGCCACCTCTGCTCAAAAAAAAGCTCTCCCATAAGGCCTTCACTGACATTTTTTATTGAACGAACTATAGTCGCAAAAAATCGCTTTTACTGTGCGCACAATCTCGCATCTAATAACGCTTCTCGCTTCGCTTCCCGCATCGCTTCTCGCATCGCATCGCTTTCTCGCACTACCTACGCGCAGCCGAAGACTTTCCACGCCCCTAGACCTAGACTCTCCTGTCTAAGTCCGTGTCGTTGTAAAACCGGGTGAGCTCGCTATTTATTCTCCTTCTATATTCTTCATCAATGCACCCGAAGAACTTTCCTCTCGAAACAGACTAAGGCACTTTAAAATAGCTAAGTATCATGAGGGTGTAGTATAGTTTTACCTTAGTTATTCGAGAGAGGGTTTGCCATTTTATTGCTTTCGAAGCCCAAAGAAACAGCGATTTTCAAAAGTTATTTTTCGTCTGATCTCGGTGCTGGTGTTATTGCCCTTTGTTTACAGCGGAACCTAGGTGGACAAACTCTTTTACTACCTCGAAGTTATATGCGTCTATTTAGACGTTCTGTCCGGCCCGTCGGTGTTGGGTGTTTTTGCTCAAGGCCAGCATATACTTTGTTTTGCCCTCATTTACCGCATTACCCATTTTTCCCGCCTCTATCTCAATTCTCAGAAAAGTGCCAGTGACATCATGCTTGCTGTGTCCTTCCTAATATGTCAGTATCATCGGTGTCCGCGAGATGAAAATGCGTCTGGGTGTCGAAGGTGGAATTTCGGACTTATTGTTTCGAAACACGTGGTCTATAAGGGACCTAACATTCCACGTGCATATCGGAAGTTCGTTTCCTCATTACTTTTGCATGAAGCTATATCGTCATCCGTATACCTCGCAACCAAATGTCTTTCTACGCAGCCGGGAAACCACCCTGACATACAACACCCAACCTGGAGTACCAAGCACTTAATGTGACTCCAAGTGCGAGAACCGGAAAACCATTTTTTTTTACCAACAAATATTTCGAAGCAGATGGTAGAAAGTTGTTCACTGGATTGTTCAAACCCGATTGGAATTTGGAACTATAGTCGTCACCGTTGATTCTATCTAGAGAATTTATCCACTGTCGTCTTTGATTGAAGTGCCTTAGTGGAAGACGAAGATGGTGCTGGTTTTTTTCTGAATACACTCCCTGACACCATATCGCAAACCAGCATGCATTTTCCATAAGACGTTCATGCTATTTGAAAGGAATTAATTTGAATATTTTGTCTTTCATCAATGTCCAATTGTTTGCGTTAAATTTATATACATTCAAAATGAAAACACTCCGAACTTCAACAGAACACCCAACATCAAATAAATTACTTTGCATAACACAAATTCCCATTCCTTGGAATCGAAAATAAGCAAATAAGTTTATTCTTAGCGAAATGAACTTTATCAGTTGTGGTTTGTTCTCGTACCATATGTTTATACTGAATGCCGGTTCTCCCGCTCCACGTTAATCAACACATAAATATTCAAACATCCCCGCATAAGGAATCGGCCCAAACATTGCATTTCCACATACACTCTCGTCGTTTGCTATAATTGAGCTACACAATTTAGCCAGCTTCTCATCCTCGTCATAATTAGTTCATAACCATTGAGTCTTGGTTGTCGTCATCCTCGTGGAATCCCAAGCGATTCATTTGGAATTTTCCACGTAGCAGCTGACGTGAAATAACGCCCGACGAAATAAGGCCCCATAGGGCTTTATTTCCATTTCTTATGGAAATAAGACCCCTACAAGGGTTGCGGTCTTATTTCCATTGCAACTTAGATATAATGCCCGTGGGGCCTTATTTCGGTTTTTCTGTTTTGATTAGAAACTTGGCGCAGGGAAACTCGTTCCGAGATCAGAATTCATGAAAATTGTTTTCGGAAACTCTGATCTACTATGGTGGGTCAATAGTTCCAATTAGGTTTTACTTTTAATGGGACAAAAGTCCAAATAAAAAAAAAGTGAAACAACGAATGTTCATGCTAAATTCCTGTATGTATACTACACTACAAAAAAAAAATCTTACAAATAATTAGGACCACGTTTCTTCACTAGCCGTCGACAAAATGGTCAGAGCAATTCATTTTTCAAAGCTGTTGAGGTTTCCTTTTATTTGGAAGAGCAACCACTACACATCCTTTAATGCAAAGAAAGATTTTTGCAAGAATTTCAATTATAGCTATTCATTTTCAGCATCTTTTTGAATTTCGACTGAAGATGAGGCCGATACGAAAAATTCAAGATCGATTGCGAGCGAAGCGAGCGGAAAAATTTTTGCCCAAAAGAGAATCAATTTGGGGTGTGAAAATAAATTTTTTTTTTTATTTTCACACCCCAAATTGATTCTCTTTTGGGCAAAATTTTTTCCGTTTGCCCATCCATCTTTCTGATGCAGCTTTTAATGTAATTGAAACAGCTTGGTTACTTTAGGTGATAGATAGTTGCAATACGATGAAATTGACTTCAAGTATAGCGTACTTGTAGAATGCCGTACTTTCACAGAAATTTGACATCCCAGAATGCAGAAGAACGTTTGCATTGGATAATGTTTTCTTAACGTCACATAGACTTAAAGCATGCGGCATGTTTCAGCTTTATGCACAGAAAAAACCTTGAAAATGTTATAAACTTATTTTAATCGCGAAGGTCGGAAACCCTGAATTAGATTTCTGGACAAATGAACCAGCATAGTAGGTCAGTAGTCGCAAAATGAAGTTTCATTTCATTTCATTTTATTTTATTAACAATTATCTTTTACATTAAATCTTAGATTTATAATTTGTAAAAGTATTATACACGAACATTAGTAGGTTTATAACAATAATTAAGCTATACAAAATTTTTAAAAATCTTATTTTACTTTTATTTTATTTTACATTTTAACAGGCAACTGTTTAAGTACCTTTTTCAAAAAACTAAATCACGAACAAAATTTAAGTTGAAAATATATTATAGATTTTTTAAGTACAAAAACAAAACATCATAAAAATTATGCGCGCAATACTGTCTTCTTATGTTTAGGGGTAAAGAGTAAACTCCAAAAGAAAATGCGATGTTTACCCAGTAAATTTTACTTACAACAATTTAATTTTGAGCTCTACTACTGAGATCTGTGATGCATTTGCCAATAATTTCAGTCAATCCTTCATAGATTCTCCCATAGATGTGGATGTTGATTTTTTCAATTATTTGAAAAAAAGCAAACAAGTCACATTTAATAATGTTCCGATTGAGGTTGACCAAGTCCTAAATTTTTTGTCCCTTCTCAAAGAAGATTATTCTTCTGGTCCTGACGGTATTCCACCTATTTTATTGAAAAAATGCAAAACAGTTTTAGCCAAGCCCCTTAGTAAAATATTCGAACTATCATTGCAACTCGGTAAATTTCCATGCCTTTGGAAGATTGCTTACATCACGCCTGTGTTTAAAAAGTATACTTCTCCGAAGTGCTGATTTTTTCACAAAGCTGGTCGAAAAATAATATACATATGTATATCAATGAGATTGTGCATTTTTAATTCCAAATCGCTATACTGACGAACCACTTATTCAAAGTATTTGTCCACACAGTTTCGCCTATTTCGTTGTCCTCTTTCTATAATGAAATTGAAGAGCTCGTCATCGCTGTCTTCAGGAATATTAAACATTTACGCTCAAAACTGCACTCCAACCACAATATTCTTCTTCACTGAACGAAGAATCATATTTCATCAACTCTATCACCAAAATCAAAAATTCATTATTTTTCCATATACATAAGTAATGTACGTACACTCTATTGTCAATCGTTTTGAAAAAATGAAAACAAACTGCAACAAATTACATCAACGCGTTTGTTTACTTTGTTGCAAGTTTCTCTCTTTCTGAGAGAATTTTACTCTCTTCACCTAATTTGACAGATTTCAAACAAACTGCTACAAAAAGTTGCCAAACAGACCTAATATCTTGTCTCTTCCTTTTTCTTTCGTTCAACATACGGAAATATAAATTTTCGTTAAAAAAAATAATTTTCTTATGATGACAAGAATCAATTTTCTTGACACTTCTATAGTTCGTTCAATAAAAAATGTCAGTGAAGGAAAGATAGGGCATTTGCCTCTCATTCTGGTAGCAATAGCTTCCATATGTCTATTTCAAGCAAAAGCTCTGACGTGGTTGCCAAACTTTGTAAATTAAATAACCGGAATTCAAAGAGTAGTGTGTATGGTTACCACTTGCTGGCGATTTAAACTAATTTAATAAAAAAATGTTCATCTTTTTCCACACCACATAAAAGGTAAAAGGTGCGTTTTTTTTTGTTTAAGTGTATCCCCAGTAGGCCTAATCCCTTTTCTTTTTTTTTCAAAAACATAGATTGTTTGGAAAACAAAAAAAAATAAAAAGCAAAGCAAAAACAAATATTTCTTTGATAAAAAAAAAATAAAATAAATAAATAAACATAATAAATTCATTACAAAAAGTATTTACAAAAAACAAAAATAAACATTATCAAAAATTCAGTCTCAAAGTATTTGCGCAAAAATAATCTGTCGAATAGTCGCTGCACTATTTTCACTGCAATAAAATTTATTTCAAAACAAATTTACTTATTTGGCACAAAACCAGTTATTGAACGCAAATAAAATTTCATTTAGATATTAACGAATTTTGAGGCGGTAATACCTAATGCTCTCACCTCAATAAATGTTGTTCTCAAAAGCTTTAAAACAGAAAGCTCATTCACAAAATCCTTTGAAAAAGCTCTTGAGGTTTGCTTCCAAAGGGTAATGGCAATGCTGTCATTTCTCATATTGAGAGAAGAAAAAAGAATACGATCAGTAATTTTAGTATAGTATGCTTTCAGCATGCAACATGAATGGTCATGGAGGGGTGTACAACGTTTGAGGGAAAATAAATCAATTCGTGTGTATAAATCAGTGCCGGCGCGCTTGTAATCTGGGAGCGAATTTGTGTCATTTCTATGAAGTGAGTTTTTAGCAGCCACCTCTGCTCAAAAAAAAGCTCTCCCATAAGGCCTTCACTGACATTTTTTATTGAACGAACTATAGTCGCAAAAAATCGCTTTTACTGTGCGCACAATCTCGCATCTAATAACGCTTCTCGCTTCGCTTCCCGCATCGCTTCTCGCATCGCATCGCTTTCTCGCACTACCTACGCGCAGCCGAAGACTTTCCACGCCCCTAGACCTAGACTCTCCTGTCTAAGTCCGTGTCGTTGTAAAACCGGGTGAGCTCGCTATTTATTCTCCTTCTATATTCTTCATCAATGCACCCGAAGAACTTTCCTCTCGAAACAGACTAAGGCACTTTAAAATAGCTAAGTATCATGAGGGTGTAGTATAGTTTTACCTTAGTTATTCGAGAGAGGGTTTGCCATTTTATTGCTTTCGAAGCCCAAAGAAACAGCGATTTTCAAAAGTTATTTTTCGTCTGATCTCGGTGCTGGTGTTATTGCCCTTTGTTTACAGCGGAACCTAGGTGGACAAACTCTTTTACTACCTCGAAGTTATATGCGTCTATTTAGACGTTCTGTCCGGCCCGTCGGTGTTGGGTGTTTTTGCTCAAGGCCAGCATATACTTTGTTTTGCCCTCATTTACCGCATTACCCATTTTTCCCGCCTCTATCTCAATTCTCAGAAAAGTGCCAGTGACATCATGCTTGCTGTGTCCTTCCTAATATGTCAGTATCATCGGTGTCCGCGAGATGAAAATGCGTCTGGGTGTCGAAGGTGGAATTTCGGACTTATTGTTTCGAAACACGTGGTCTATAAGGGACCTAACATTCCACGTGCATATCGGAAGTTCGTTTCCTCATTACTTTTGCATGAAGCTATATCGTCATCCGTATACCTCGCAACCAAATGTCTTTCTACGCAGCCGGGAAACCACCCTGACATACAACACCCAACCTGGAGTACCAAGCACTTAATGTGACTCCAAGTGCGAGAACCGGAAAACCATTTTTTTTTACCAACAAATATTTCGAAGCAGATGGTAGAAAGTTGTTCACTGGATTGTTCAAACCCGATTGGAATTTGGAACTATAGTCGTCACCGTTGATTCTATCTAGAGAATTTATCCACTGTCGTCTTTGATTGAAGTGCCTTAGTGGAAGACGAAGATGGTGCTGGTTTTTTTCTGAATACACTCCCTGACACCATATCGCAAACCAGCATGCATTTTCCATAAGACGTTCATGCTATTTGAAAGGAATTAATTTGAATATTTTGTCTTTCATCAATGTCCAATTGTTTGCGTTAAATTTATATACATTCAAAATGAAAACACTCCGAACTTCAACAGAACACCCAACATCAAATAAATTACTTTGCATAACACAAATTCCCATTCCTTGGAATCGAAAATAAGCAAATAAGTTTATTCTTAGCGAAATGAACTTTATCAGTTGTGGTTTGTTCTCGTACCATATGTTTATACTGAATGCCGGTTCTCCCGCTCCACGTTAATCAACACATAAATATTCAAACATCCCCGCATAAGGAATCGGCCCAAACATTGCATTTCCACATACACTCTCGTCGTTTGCTATAATTGAGCTACACAATTTAGCCAGCTTCTCATCCTCGTCATAATTAGTTCATAACCATTGAGTCTTGGTTGTCGTCATCCTCGTGGAATCCCAAGCGATTCATTTGGAATTTTCCACGTAGCAGCTGACGTGAAATAACGCCCGACGAAATAAGGCCCCATAGGGCTTTATTTCCATTTCTTATGGAAATAAGACCCCTACAAGGGTTGCGGTCTTATTTCCATTGCAACTTAGATATAATGCCCGTGGGGCCTTATTTCGGTTTTTCTGTTTTGATTAGAAACTTGGCGCAGGGAAACTCGTTCCGAGATCAGAATTCATGAAAATTGTTTTCGGAAACTCTGATCTACTATGGTGGGTCAATAGTTCCAATTAGGTTTTACTTTTAATGGGACAAAAGTCCAAATAAAAAAAAAGTGAAACAACGAATGTTCATGCTAAATTCCTGTATGTATACTACACTACAAAAAAAAAATCTTACAAATAATTAGGACCACGTTTCTTCACTAGCCGTCGACAAAATGGTCAGAGCAATTCATTTTTCAAAGCTGTTGAGGTTTCCTTTTATTTGGAAGAGCAACCACTACACATCCTTTAATGCAAAGAAAGATTTTTGCAAGAATTTCAATTATAGCTATTCATTTTCAGCATCTTTTTGAATTTCGACTGAAGATGAGGCCGATACGAAAAATTCAAGATCGATTGCGAGCGAAGCGAGCGGAAAAATTTTTGCCCAAAAGAGAATCAATTTGGGGTGTGAAAATAAATTTTTTTTTTTATTTTCACACCCCAAATTGATTCTCTTTTGGGCAAAATTTTTTCCGTTTGCCCATCCATCTTTCTGATGCAGCTTTTAATGTAATTGAAACAGCTTGGTTACTTTAGGTGATAGATAGTTGCAATACGATGAAATTGACTTCAAGTATAGCGTACTTGTAGAATGCCGTACTTTCACAGAAATTTGACATCCCAGAATGCAGAAGAACGTTTGCATTGGATAATGTTTTCTTAACGTCACATAGACTTAAAGCATGCGGCATGTTTCAGCTTTATGCACAGAAAAAACCTTGAAAATGTTATAAACTTATTTTAATCGCGAAGGTCGGAAACCCTGAATTAGATTTCTGGACAAATGAACCAGCATAGTAGGTCAGTAGTCGCAAAATGAAGTTTCATTTCATTTCATTTTATTTTATTAACAATTATCTTTTACATTAAATCTTAGATTTATAATTTGTAAAAGTATTATACACGAACATTAGTAGGTTTATAACAATAATTAAGCTATACAAAATTTTTAAAAATCTTATTTTACTTTTATTTTATTTTACATTTTAACAGGCAACTGTTTAAGTACCTTTTTCAAAAAACTAAATCACGAACAAAATTTAAGTTGAAAATATATTATAGATTTTTTAAGTACAAAAACAAAACATCATAAAAATTATGCGCGCAATACTGTCTTCTTATGTTTAGGGGTAAAGAGTAAACTCCAAAAGAAAATGCGATGTTTACCCAGTAAATTTTACTTACAACAATTTAATTTTGAGCTCTACTACTGAGATCTGTGATGCATTTGCCAATAATTTCAGTCAATCCTTCATAGATTCTCCCATAGATGTGGATGTTGATTTTTTCAATTATTTGAAAAAAAGCAAACAAGTCACATTTAATAATGTTCCGATTGAGGTTGACCAAGTCCTAAATTTTTTGTCCCTTCTCAAAGAAGATTATTCTTCTGGTCCTGACGGTATTCCACCTATTTTATTGAAAAAATGCAAAACAGTTTTAGCCAAGCCCCTTAGTAAAATATTCGAACTATCATTGCAACTCGGTAAATTTCCATGCCTTTGGAAGATTGCTTACATCACGCCTGTGTTTAAAAAAGGAGATAAGTCGCATATTGTCAACTATAGACCAATTTCTAAGCTCTCTTGTATTCCTAAGCTGTTTGAACAAATTGTATGTGACAGTTTATCCTTTTACTGCAAAAACATCATATGCAGTGAGCAACATGGCTTTATGCAAGGAAGATCAACTGTCACAAACCTTCTTTCGTTTACGCATAAATGCTTGAACAGCTTGGAAAATGGACAGGAAATTGACTGTGTATACACTGATTTCTCAAAAGCTTTCGATCAACTATCTCATTCAATTATCAAGTTAAAATTAAATTCATTAGGCTTTCCTCCTGGGCTTGTTTCATGGATTTCTTCTTTCCTTGATAATAGAACTTATCAAGTTAAGTTTAGAGATATGTTTTCGGGGACTTTTGTTGCAAAATCGGGTGTTCCTCAGGGTAGTCATTTAGGACCTCTTCTTTTTATTTTATCTATTAATGATGCTCCTTTTTGTGTAAGAAGTAGTGAAATTCTTATTTTTGCAGATGACATGAAGATCTTCAAGAAAATTACAACTATCAATGATCGCATTCTTCTGCAAAATGATATTAATAATTTTTCTGTATGGTGTAATAAGAACAGTTTAAATCTTAACCCGTCTAAATGCCAAACAATGACATTCTCTAAGAAACGAGCAACTTCGACTTATGAGTATTTTATATCTTAGCAAATTCTATCTCGTGTTTTTAAAGTAAGGGACCTTGGAGTTCTTTTTACACCAAATCTTGATTTTACTGAGCACATTAACAATATTGTTAATAAAGCTTATTCTATGCTTGGGTTCATTAAGCGTTGGTCCAAAGAATTTCTTGATCCTAATGTGACCCTTTCTCTTTATAATTGCCTAGTTCGTCCTCACCTTGAATATGCTTCGCAGATTTGGACTCCATTTTATGAGGTTCATATTGACAGGTTAGAATCGGTGCAGCGTAATTTTACTCGTTTCGCATTAAAAGGTATTCAATGGCATGATCCTCTTAATATTCCATCTTATGAGGATCGAGTATCGCTCCTCGAAATGCAAACGTTGTCTCAAAGAAGGACTAACAATGATATTGTTTTCCTTCATCAACTTATTACTGGCGTTACAGATGCACCAGACCTTCTTAGTGCTATACTTTTTAACTATCGGGGAGGAGGCTATCACCTTCGTAGCATTGATCTTCTCAATGTCCCAAGACATAGGACCAATTATGGAATGCACGAACCCTTGACACGGATGAGTAGGCTTTTGAATTGTAATTCAGATCTCATTGACCTGCACTTTAATAAAAATAAACTTAAGACTATACTTAAAACCAGTGTGGTACGCCAATAAATGTTTTTAGTTTGTCTAATTTAGTATTAGTTTCATTTATTTGTATCAGTATATGTAATGTTTTTTGCGAACTTGACAAGTGTCTTCCACACACTTATTTACTTTTTTATTATTATTATTTTTTTTTCTCAAATTTTCGACTTTAAAATTTTTGTTTTCTAAAATTTTGTACTTTTTTCTTTTCTTACTGTTTGTAAAATTTTAACTTTGAATTTTATATTTTTTTTTTGTTTTTGTTTTTCCTTTTTGACCCTGCTTGCATTAAGCAGTCCATAACTCCTTTCATCCTAATATTCGTATCGCCATAACTTTATTTATACTAAAAGAATAATATTAAAAAATTCTAATTAAGTGCCGATACGGCTAGCAACCGTAATTGCCGCCGTACTCGGTGACAATGGACCCCAGCGCGTGCGGTATCTGGGGGGGAAAGAGGCGTGGGAATTAAAAAAAAAATAACCGGACGGTGCCCACGAAAAACTGACGTTCGGATGATACGGATTTAAAAGTTGGTTGTAGTATTGTTAATGAACGTGACGATGTAGAAAAACTGATTTTTTTATAGAGATATGCTGGTTCTTTGGAAACAATAATCGAATGCAAAAACTTCAAGTTACAAAATTTTATATATGAATCAAGATGGCAGCCGAGAATGTTTTTCGCATAACCTGAGACATGATCGAAACGCTTGAGACCATAAATATAGCGACAAATGTTATTAAAAGCTACATTTAGTTTTCTTTTAGTTTCAACAGAACAATAGGCAGTTATTTGACAACCATAGCTTATAAGCGGTATATTGCAAGTGTCCTCACAAGGGTCATTTTTGTTGACATTGGTGTATAATGTTTAGATTGTGACAAACATCTAAGGCATCCATACACCTTCGCGATTGTAGACCGGACGTGTTCGTCCCATCTAAGTAATGAATTAAATATAATTCCAAGGTTTTTCGCTTTTTCAAAATATTCAATTGCATTACACCCAAGTGAAACAACTGGAAAATAGCTCGTATCAAGATTGTTTTTATAAATTACCAGACATTTTGATTTCTTATGATTCAATTCTAAGCCATTTTTCTCAGCCCAACACATTATATTTTTAAGTTCAAAATTGAGTCTTTCAACGCCATCTTCAATTAGTCCCAGTTTACAAGAATAGTAGAGTTGTACGTCATCTGCATACATATGAATTTTGCAGTTGTTTACGCATTGAGGCGAGTCATTAATGAAAGCGGAAAAGAGAAGCGGACCTAGGATTGATCCTTGAGGAACTCCACTCAAAATGTCTAAGAACTTTGATCTTTTTTTTTTTTTTTAATTCATTATTCAAAATATACAATTATAAAATCTTATATCTATACATTATGAATAAGTAGTGATATATATAATCAAAAAAAAATAATTTTTTAATTAGCTAGAATATCACTTCAAAAATAATCAAAAACAATCCATTATACATATTTTTTGTTTGATCTGGAATTATCGCTCAAATACACTGTCTGTTTTCGTTGAGCCAAATATGAATGTAACAGATTAGCAGCATTTATTGAAATATTGAACTTGTCTATAAGTTTGGATACTACACTGAACCAAAAACAGCAGTCATATTGATAATTTTTTACATTCAACTGACAATTTTGTTGTCAATTTACAACCAATGACCGCAGTAGTAAATATGACAATTTAAAATTTTCAATTTCATGATTCGAAACCGGGATTGTCACATTGATAATTTGCGTTGGCAAATCGAAAACCATGGTTGTCATATTGAAATCTATGGCAATCGTATTTAACACTGCAGTAGTCATTTGGAAAACCCAAATTATCAAATTGAAAACCGAGGAAGGCTTATTGAAAACCATTTCTTTTAAATTGAAGACCACGGTAGTCAACTTGACAACCGTAGTAGTCATATTGATAACCACAGTGAACCAATTTTAAACCACGGTAGTTAATATGAAAACTACGGTTGTCAAGTTGAAAGCAGTAGTTGGTAGATTGAAAATCATTCTTGTTAATTTGAAAACCACGATTTTCAAATTGACAACCGCAGCAGTCATATTGAAAAATCAAGTTTAATAATTAAATACCACGGTAGTTAATATGAAAACTACGGTTGTCAGATTGAAAACAGTGGTTGGTAGATTGAAAATCATTATTGTCAATTTAAAGATCATGATTTTCAAATTGACAACCGCAATAGTCATATTGAAAAAACACAGTAAACCAATTTAAAACCACGGTAGTTAATATGAAAACTACGGTTGTCATATTGAAAACTGTGGTTGCTAGCTTGAAAATTTAAAAATTTGTTTTATTTTTAATATTACAATCATTATGATACACTATAAAATTTCGATTTTCAATAAGATTACCGCTTTCGTATCCAGGACACCCCTTTTTCTGAAATATGAGTTGCAAGAATTGTTTAAAATATAAGGCAGATCTAGTTTCTTGGAATATGTTTAATTATTTATTATTACAACTAAGTCAACGTACAAATACAATATAAATACATATAATTCTTATGAAAATACTTACATTATAATTCTTAATAAAATATGGTGTTGGATTTGAACTTGGTTTTGGCAAATGTTTTGGTTTTGTAGTTGGAATTGATGTTGGAATTGGTGCTGGTGATGGTGCTGGTGTCGGTTATGGTGTTGGTGCTGGTGTTCGTCTTGAACTTGGTTTTTGTGATTGCGTTGGTATTGTGGTTGATACTGAAATTGGTGCTATTATTGATGGTTTTATTGGTGTTGGTACTGGTGTTGGTGCTGTTGTTGGTGCTGGTGTTGGTGTTGCTTGGTGTTTGTGTTGATGTTGAGGTTGGTACTGGTATTGATGTTGGTGTTGAGCTTGGTTTTTGTGTTGGAGTTGGTGTTGGTGCTTGTGTTGGTTGGTGGTTTTCCTTTGGTGGTACTTCATTGGAATAAGAAAATTGTGCACACTTTTAAGAACTCGCATCTATAATAATTTTAAAAGAAACAATTAGAATTACTTTTGTTAAGAATCGAAAAGTAGTTTACCTTTTTCAAAATCCGCTTCTTTTGTGTTTTTGAGTGTCCAATACGTACTTATCTGCAATTGCCCGTAGCTTAGTTGGTAAGTGCGTTGGCTGCTAAGCAGAACGACGTGGGTTCGAGTCCTACTCGTTTCCATAGTTTTTATTTCATCTTTCACGGAAAGAACTAACAAAACTTTCAAGAGTATCAATCGGTCATGAAAAAAGTGCTTCTCAAACTTACCTGTTTGGGATCGGCGTTAAATTGTAGGTCTCCTCAATTCTTCACACGCACCCAGAGAATTGTTGATGAGAGTAAGCCACTTAGGTCTTGGCTCTGCAAGAGCTGTGCGCCACTCGCTATTTATTTATTTAATTTAATTTTTGTTTCTTTCTTGATTTATTTGTATATTTTCTACTTTTTTACACTTCACTTACGAACGTCTGATTGACTTGATGCACAACTACTAAATGAGGATTACACTATTTGTTGAATTCAAGATAAACTCGATTTTCTTATTGAAAACAATATTATAATATAAAATATATAATATAAAACAATATCAATTTGATGACCATAGTTTTCAATATGACAACCTTATGTGGTCGATCATCGTACTGACAACAGCGATTGTAAATATGACTTTTAAAAACGGTTAAAGCATCACATTGACTACTGCGGTTTCAACTTGACAATTATGGTTTTCAATACAATAATTTTGATAACGGCATGAGCAATTTATCGTTTGTTTTTGTTTGTTCTAGCTCAATTCAAGATAAAATCGATTTTCGTACTAAAAACAATAATTGTCAATTTGATGACCATATTTTTCAATATGACAACCTGATGTGGTCAATCATCGTATTGACAAACGCAATTGTAAATATGATTAATTTGATTAAACATTTGAATTTTTCAAAACTCGGCTTGGAAGGCTTTGCAAGTAATAAAAAAAACTAATTTTTGATTTTTTGCAAGGCTTTCTAAGTCAAGTTTTGAAAAATTAAATTATAAACAAAAACTCGTATTTATGCATTAAAATTATGATCATTATCATAATCATAAACAACAATTGGTTGAAAAATCCTATTTATTAATGTTAGTTTAAATTTTCTCAAAAACGGCCACTACCATTTTCTTAAAACATTCTTGTAATTTTTTTTGGAACACTGATGTTTTTAGTGTAAACAAATTATTTATGTATTGCTCCAAAACGGTTCCTCTCATAGAACCGTTTTTCAACGTCCCATAGGAAGTTATTGTAATGGGGCTGATTTTGTGAATATCCAGTTATTGCATATCTCAATGTTTCGAGGTAACTAGAATCCGAATCAACCCTTTTTATCATGATGTCTGTATGTGTGTACGTACGCGAACCACAGCCTTATTAAAGCTGATAAGGTTTTGAGCAATATCGGTTTAGCGGTTTTTTAATGGAGGTCAAAAAACTAGGACACAGACATCATGATAAAAAGGGTTGATTTGGATTCTAGTGACTTCACAAAATCGGTCAATTTTTTGTTTTTGTTTTGTGAATATGGACTTATTTCCTCCAAGAAAGATGCGGCTTTATTTCCATAAATTATTCCAATTTTGTCTTGAAAATAAAGCTCCATTTAAGATCACGTCATATTTCGATAACTAAAAAAAAAACTCCATCATCATATCGACATCATGGGTTTCAATACGAAAACTTTGTCGACCAAAAGTCTTCGCTAAGGAACTTATTTGTTTTTTTTTTTTACTTCTATTTATTTTGATTTATATTCTAACAATCGAAATTATCAATATACCAACTCTAGTTTTCAATTTGATGCCGGTAAAATTCAGTCATCATATTAACAACTGCAACTATCAATTTGATGATTATATTTTCAATGCACTTGTTGCATTAAGGTAGTAATCATATTGATAATCATTGTTGTACAAATGATGATTGTAGTTCTTAACTAACTGACGGACAACCTAAGGTTTTCATATTGACAACCATAATCTTCTAATTGATCATCTCAGGTGTTAAAACGACAACTTTGATTTTCAAACTAGCAACAAGATATTGAAAATTTCAAATTGTCCCATTTACTATCAAATTGTTAGATTTTGAGACGACTTTTGAAAATTTACATCACATTGAAACTTTTTTTGATCAATATGACAATTTTCGGTTAACAACCAGTAATTGTCAATATGACAACGGTTATTTTTTTCAGTGTAGAAGCTTGTGATCGACGGGGTCAAACGCCTTTGAGAAATCTAAGAGCGTTAGGAAAGTTACAAAATCATCGTCCATTGCTTTCCTGATATCATCAGATACTTTTAACAATGCTGATGCACAACTATGTCTGGGACGAAAACCAGACTGGCTCATACAAATGAGATTGTTTGTCTTTAAGAAGACAGATAGTTGAGAATGGAGGATTTTTTCCATGACTTTTGATAAGTATGGTAATATTGATATAGGCCTGTATTCTGGCTCTTTCTGTCGTCCACCGGGAGTTTTTATTATAGGAACAACTTTCGCGATCTTCCATACAGCAGGAAAACAAGAAGATAATAAAATACTGTTTAAAACATAAGTTAATACAGGCAGTATATGTGGGAGAATTATTTTTACAAAAAGTGGATGAATATCATCCAGACCTGCAGATTTGGATTTGATACTTAGTACAGCTTTTACGATATCCGTTTGATCAATACTTGAGAACTGAAAACAATTATTATCGAAATTACTACGAGGTAGGTATAGTTATTGTTGACGAGGGAGGCCTTTGAGGTTTTAAAAATTTGGTATTGATCTCATCAGGATCAACCGACGCCAGGTCTTGAATTTTGTTCCGTCCGAGTCCTAATTCTTTCAGGTTTTTCCAAAGAACTGATGGAGGTTGATTGATATCAAAGCGCTTAGAATAGTATTGTTTTTTTAGCAAGTCGTATCTTTGAGTTTACTGTGTTGCGCATAGAGCGAAATTGTTCATAGAATTCGGGTAATTTGAATTTTTTCCATCTCTTGTAAGCGAGATCACGACGGTTTATGGCATTTTGAATTTCAGTGGTAAACCAGCAAAGACGTTGAACTTTTACAGTTTTCGTCACAAGCGGTACATGAGTGTTATAAAGCATAGGTACGAATATTACCTTGCAGAAATTCTACCTGTTCATCAGAAGAAACCATAGAATAAACATTTTGCCAAGGTATTTGGAAAACTTCATGCTCCAAACTCGTAAAGTTTATACTCCTAAAATCTCTGTAGCAATATGTCGATGGTGAAGCATGTAGATCACTTTTTAAAGTCATGAAGATAAGGTCATGCTTTGAAAACACAGGAGTAGAAATTTGGCTATTCAACGTTGTTTAAATCGCTTACAAGGAAAAGATCCAAGAGTCTCGTTTGTGCTGGTATAATGAGTAGGTGTTGTCGTGTTCACAGGATATAAGTCTAATGAATATAAAGATTGAGTAAAACTTTCAAAAGCGCTCGGTACGAGAAGATTACAGTTTAAATCACCACAGATTATTACTTCGGAGAAAGTGGAACATATGTCTTCAAGAACTCCATAGAAGGGTCTAAGGTTTATGTGGCTATTAGGTCTGTAAACGACGCCTAACAAGGTCTTTTTCCTACCATTCATAAACTCCACAAAACAATATTCGATATCATCTCCCGGATTTGAGGAACACACAAATCTCGCAGATATGTTATTTTTAATATAAATAGCAACACCCCCTCCACCATTATGTTGCCTATCAGTTCGGAAAATCTTAAAACCATTCAACGCATACACAATATCACTTATCCCAGGTTTAAACCAGGTCTCAGAAACACATAACACGTCCACACGCGATTCTATGAATAGATTTCGAAACTCATCAATTTTTGCATTGAGACTCTGAGCATTTATGTGGCACACATTCAATCCTTTTCTCCGATTACATAAAATATTTAACATTACACGCGAGTTATCGAGAACACCACCGTCTTGGACTCTGCTGTAGTGTAGCTAACAGTATTTATAATGAAAATATATTAAATAAAATATTTTATACAGAAAAACTATAAGAGACAGGGCGCATACGTATTCAATATGAAGTATTGTTAGATAATAAAATAAAAATATAAATAAATTTAAGAAGAGACTTACAGATAATACTTGACAACAGTTGCCTTCACAAAATTTTAAAATATGTAAAAGAAACATTACAGACTTCAAGTACAGTTGAGTTAAAATAATGATTTTAATAGCAAAAACAAAGTTACTGAGCTCACGCACGATGTGCATCATCACTGAAGTTTTCGCTGGTACTGCTTCTGTTTACATCAAGGTTTCTCATACATGATGCGATTGTTGTTTTCAGAGATTCAAGTGAAGTAATCAAAACAATATCACTTTGGGGAGTGAGACGTACGTAGACTTGGCCATTGCGTGTGAAGACAGATGAAAGAACCTTTTGGCGCTTGTTTTTATAAGCTTCACGGAAGATCATGTGGTTGCGGGTGGTTAAGCTCTCATTAATGTAAATTCGCTTATCAGAATTCAAGCCAACATCATGCAAACAGAGAGCTCGTTTTGAGGTTTTATATCGTTGATTCATGGAACGCAAGAGAATGTGTTTGTCAGTTTTGTTGTAGAACTTAATAATCACAGGTGTGTCAATATTACTGCCTTTTACCTTGGTACGGAAAATGTCTTTCACGTTCTGAATTTGTGTACAACCAAGCGAATTCCGGAGCTTGTGGAATAACTCCTGCAAATTTTCATTTTTGGTTTTGGGAACACCACTGAGCACAACATCTGCGCATATCCTTTCACGTTCCAAACAATCAATTTTGTCGACCAGCATTGGCACGTCTGGGTTTTTGTTTATTATTTCCTGGGATATTGATGTTTGTTGTTTTTCTAGTGTTTCAATTCGTTCTGTCAAAGATTTTGTTATCAAATCAATTTGTGTGAGACGATTTTCGAGATTGGACAGAGCTTCATCAAGTTTTAATGACAGCTCTTTTCTGCTTTCTTCAATTAAATGTTTTATTTGTTTCGAATGTTGTTTCAAACATGTTTCAAACTTCTTCCAGAGCACATCGTCATTAGAATTTCCAGTAGGTGAGGCACCTGATGACGTTTGCCGCGTGGTAGGTGACATAGCTCGAATGAATGCAATGACAAATTTGTACGACAAACCACGGTCCACTTATCACTTTGATTATAGTAAATAATTCTTATTGAATTGATAAAATAAATAGGTGAAAATTATCGTTTGCTTCGACTTCTTCAAATTAAAGCTAGTTTAACAAAAATCGGAAAAGTATTTTAGGTGAAAATTGAAAACAAATTCGCACAACAATTAATGTACTATTGTAGCTTCATCGCGTTGCCACCGATTGTTCGAAGTTCGGCACTTATCACCTACAATAGTCAGCCAATATTTTTATCTTCTGGAAATGCGGCCTTATTTCCATGTAAAATGTGGCCTTATTTCCACAATGCAATTGAAATAAGGCCTGTCGGGTGTTATTTCGATTTCTTCATGGAAATAAAGCCGCATTTAAGGTGGGGCCTTATTTCGTTGGGCGTTATTTCACGTCACCCACGTAGCATCAGCCTCAATGTAAAACTAGAAAATGCAACGCTCTGGATGGCGGCAGCAGCGGCGGATACACCACACGTAGGATCACAGCTATCCTTAATAAATTTGTGTTTCATATGCAAAGCCAAGATAAATCATTTGAGCGGGTGACCTGGTTTCCACAGTTTGGTGAGCATGTTTTGTTTAAGAAATTTCCCATTCAATATTTTCTCCTATTAAATTTTTAATTATATCCTCTTTTCTCGTTTGTTTCGTTTTTGTTTAATTTATCTTGTGAAGGATAATATCAGCTGAAATAACCCAAAGAAACATAACAAAACGATAGCCTGATTTCGGCTTTATCTTTCGCGAAGCACCATCAACGCCAAGTCGCCACCTGGACTCGCCTTAATTCATTTATTATTCAAGGTGTTCTGTGTCTGCTTTCGGTGAGGGACTTATCATGCTCGGATACTGGGCTAGGTTCTCGCAAACTCGACGAAGAACTTAGAAAATTGAATTAAGTTTTCGAGAGAGAGATTTGAGGGGCAAAAAGGAAAACACAACATCTAACGGGAGATATTTGCATTTTAAAATTAGTTGAGGTGTGGTGCGGTTGAATTTTTCCAAGGGATTAGGTGGTGCGAGAGTATTATGTGCTGAAAAATGTATCAGGGAAAATTCATTAAAGGAATCCCTTTTAATGCCCGGGGTATCACGACCGATTCTAAAACAATAGAGCCAATGGTTTGGGTAAACATTAAGGCGGAGTCCTTAAAGCGTAGCGGGAAACCGGCCGGCACTTCAAATGGTTTCCAGGGCATTATTCCCAAAAGATTACAAAAAAATCGGCAAACAAAGTGATTCCATTGCTTTTTGAATTTAAAGAAAAAAAACAAAGGAAAACACAGAATATTCGGGCATTTAAATAAATGCTTAAAAGAAACAAAGAAATCAAAATCCTGGCTCCAGGTGGTAGGTGCTAATTTTAGAAAATTTCACATTTTCATTTCGGTTTTGCGTAGGTATTAGAACTTTTAAGGAGCTGATAATTTTCTCTTAAATTCTTATTTAAATTTTCTAGACACAATCAACTAATTGATTAGTTCACCACATTGAAATTGCGTTAAATAAGGCCATAAAAAAGACCTTTCTTTATTCTCAACCAATTTCCAATCCAGAAATGTCGAAACTGTCGAATTTTTCTTTCCTTTTGTTCGATTTGAAAAATGAACTTATTTTTCACTTTTTTTTTCATTTTCTAGTTCTAGACTGTCAAGTAAGCGAATGGAGTCAGTGGAGTGAATGTGACAAAAACTGTGGTATTGGTAGGTATGAGGACTCGCAGGCAAAGAATATTGCAGCCAACTCAAAACGGAGGGAAACATTGTCCGCCGCCCGCCGGTGGTGCAGAAACGTGGCTGCCAAGGATTACTTTGTCACGATCATCACGATAGGAAAGTTATAAGAGGTGAGATCAGTTGTATGTAGACGAATATATTTGTATCAACTACATAATGCGTTATGCAGAACTCAAGGCTACGAAAATGTCCCCTTAATAGCAGGTGACCACGTGTACACCAGGGTACAAGAAAAATCCGAGAAGTAAATCCAATGGCCCTGTTCACTACCTGTTCTAATCACTCTCTTAATCTATGCGGAGTTCGTGCATTTCTATGTGTTGCTTCCAACGTTTTATGTTTTGGAACAATAGAAACAGATTAAACACGCTTCTCATCATCAGAACATAAATGGCATTTGCTGAAGGAGATCACTTGACAAAATCTAAATCGTCGCGTCGCTGGAGCGCTTTTTGACCTTCACTTAATTCTGGCTGTCCAAACAGTCTCTTAAATTATTATTATTATTATTATAAGCTTTATTGCCACAAGTTTTAAGATTACAATGATAGTTAATATTTACAATTTTGATTTTTATGTTTTTTTTTTTCTTCAAAAATTATGAATATAAAATTAGACAGTTATTAATACAATGAAACATTTAGATTTAACATATTAATTGAAACTAAAAATTATTGAATTAAAAATAAAATATAAGTGTAAGTTTTAATTTTATACGTAGTTGGCATAAGCCTCCCCCAAGGCTGCCCATGTCTCTCTATTTTTGGCTTCGTTGTACCAGTTTGTACATGTATGGCACAGATCGTCGCTCCATCTTTTATTGGGTCGTCCTGCTGGTCTTTTGTTTTCTGGTCTCCATTTCGTTGTCAGTTTTGTCCATCTCTGATCCGGAAGTCTAGATATATGGCCTGCCCAGCTCCATTTCAGCCTTCTTGTTCTATTTATGACGTCAATAATTCCGGTTCTATTGCGAATGTCTTCATTACGTACTCTTTGACTTGGTCGTATGTTAAGAATTTTTCTCTCCATTTTGGTCTGGCATATCCATAGCTGGTCAAGTGTTTTTGCGGTCAAGCTCATTGTTTGTAGTCCATAAGTTAGTATCGGTAGAATAGCAGCGTCAAAGATATATTTCATTGTGTCTGCACTTTGGTCTAATTGTAGAATTTGTTTCAGGCTCCAGAATTGTTTCCATGTATTTGTAATGCGTCTATTGATTTCTTTATTTTCTTGGTCCTTAAATGATTTTAATTGTCCCAAATAAATGTAGTCTTCTACGTATTCAATATTTTCTTGGTCCAATATTATATCATCTTTCGTGTGGTTTGTCATGACTTTAGTTTTCGATTTGTTTATTTGTAATCCATAATTTTTACACAATGTAGTGAGTTCTGTTAACATTTCTTGGATGTGTGCGGCTTTTGTAGCAATGAGAACTATATCGTCTGCGAATCTTAAATTGTTTAGAACTTGTCCACATATCCTTATTCCATATTTTGCGTTCCAGTTAGTTTTTTGGAAAATGTCTTCCAGGACTGAACTAAATAGAGGTGGTGAAAGTGGATCTCCTTGTCTAACTCCTCTTGTTATGTCAAATTTGCGTCCTATATTCTCTGTTTTTATCCTTGCTGTGTTATTTTTGTATATGTTTTTAATTGTTTCTATTACATTTGGATTCATGTTTTGATTTATCAGGGAGGACCATATCATTTCGTGTTCTACAGAGTCAAAAGCTTTACTAAAGTCGATAAATAGGAAGTAAACCGGTAGTCGAAATTCATTGCATTTTTCTATTAGCTGATTCATTGTCTGTAAGTGGTCTGTTGTTGAGAATCCTTCTCTAAATCCAGCTTGTTCCCTTGGTTGGTTGTTATTAAAGTCTTCCTTGATGGTCCGGTAAAGCGTTTTGGAGAAGAGCTTGTAAATTGTAGAGATGTTACTTATTGGTCTATAGTTATTGATATCGTCCTTTTTTCCTTTTTTGTGTATTAATGTTATCGTTGTTTCTTTCCATTGTTCTGGAATTTGTTTTGTTTGTATTATTTCGTTAAATATGCTGGTTAAGATGTTGGAGAGTGAGTTTTTTCCGTATATTAGCATTTCCGATGATATACCATCGTTTCCGGTGCACTTGTCTTTCTTCAGATCGTCTATGGTCCTTTCAATAATTTCTTTGCTGAACATAGGGGTGTGTATCGGTATTGAACTTGTATTGTCTATTGTATCTTCTTCTGTGATAATTCTAGTCGAGGTGAACAGTTTTTCGAAAAATAAGGTGGCGTTTTCATTTATGTCTTTTCGGTTTGTTATGTTGAATGTGTTTTGGTCCTTTATACTTGTTATCCATTCTTGTTTATTATTTAAATATGACTTAGCTTTTTTTATTGATTTTGTTTGTCTAATTGTATCCTTTATAATATTTTCATTATATTCACGAATATCTTTCTTTATATTAGATTTTATAGTTTTTCTCAGTTCACTTAGCTCTTTTTTGTCTTGGCTGTGTAGTTGTGGTTTTGTTTTTAAGTTTTCTCTTCTTAAAATTAGAGCTTTGGTTTCGTTTGATATTTTTTCTTTGTTAGTCCTTATGCTCATTATTGACATTTTTGCTGAAGTCTTTATAATATTTTCTAGCTTGTTATATTTATTTTGAAGATAAGTGTTTGTGTCAGATTGTTCTAAAAGCTGATTGATCTTTGTCTTTATATTTTCGTTGTAGGTGATGATTTGTTGTTCAGGTACTGTTCTAGGGAGATGATAGATTTGTCGATTTCTTTTTAATGTTTCATGGTTAATTTTAATTTCCATTCTTACTAGTCTGTGATCGCTGTCAAAATTTACGTTATTAAGGACTGTTATATCTTGGATGGTTTCGATTTTGTTTGTGAGGATGAGGTCTATTTCATTTTTTGTCATTCCATTTGGTGAGATCCATGTCCATTTCCTGCTATCTTTCTTTTTGAAAAATGAGTTCCCAAACTTCAAATTCATTTCTCCTAGCCACTTGAGAAGTCTTTCCCCTCTTTCATTTCGTATCCCATATCCATGAGGTCCTATAGCCGAGTCATCTTCTTCAGTCGATCTTTTTCCAAGTTTTGCGTTGAAATCACCTATTACATACATTAACTCTGTTTTGTTGTTATTGAATGTTTCTTCTAGAGTTTCGTAAAACCTTATCATTTCTTCGTCATCAGCTTTTTCTGTCGGGGCATATACTTGTATTATAGTCATTTTTGTGTTTTGGATGTTAAGCTGTATACTACATATTCTTTCATTGTGAAACCGGATGTTGATTATTTTGTCTTTTAATTCTTTTTTAATCAGGAATCCTACTCCATAGAGTCCTTTCGTTTCTCCTATGTAGCAGAAGATATCGTTGTCGTTATTAATTATTATCTTTTGTCCATGTAGTCTTATTTCGGCTAGTCCTATTATATCCCAGTTTATGTTTTTCAATGCAAGTCTTAATTCCTCCTGTTTTTCATCTGAAGCGAGTGTTCTGACATTAAAAGTACAAATTCTTAGTTTATTTTGTTGATTTTTTAGTGCTTTGACTTCTTTTTCACTATTAATGCATGGGGGGTTTTGATCTACTCTTCCCACGGTGATCGGTCGGCTTGGGAAGGATTTTTGTTTTGATATGTTTGTATTTATATTAGAGTCTTGTTTGGTATTCGTTGTTTGTATTAGCATATTATTGTTAAGCTGATAGTTGGTAGTTTTAAATTGCTATATTTTATTGTTTGTTTCAGTGTAGTTGGAACTGTATTGTTTTGAACTTCCTGGTCTATTTGCTTTTTCCATCGATTCATTTATATTTTGTTGTGTCAAAAATTTCATGATCGGGTTCATGGGTTGTCTCCTGGGGTTGATGTCAGTTGATCCAATTATTGTAGTTTTCGTCTTGCTTGTGCTTATTTCTTTATTTTTTGGTTGTCCTGATGGTGAATTTTCGTTAGAACGGGATCTTTTCCTTGAGTTCTCTGGTCCATTCTCTTTCCAAACATTGCCTTCAACCACGAGTTCATCTAGTTTGAAATATGCTCTTTTTCCTTCTTTCTTGAACTCAAGTAGTTTTGGGATAAGAGGTTTTCTTGCTTCAACCACAGATTTTGGTAGGTCTTCGGCGATGGTAAATGTTGTCCCTGATTTTTTCCCCAGTAATATTATTTGTTTCTTGTCATAGCTTTTGAATGTAAGTCTAATTGGTCTAATTTTTCCATCTACTTTCTTTCCTAGACGGAAACAGCTTTCGATGTCATTTTTTGTTACATTAAATTGTCCATTGGATTTATTAATCATGTCAATAATCATTTGCAAGAGCTCTTCTGTAGTCCGCTCTTTTTCATCTACTTTAAAAATTATGATATTATTTTTTCTTATTGTTAGTTCTAGTTGTGCAATTTGTCTTTCGTGTTTGGCACAGGTGGCTTCTTGTTTTTCAATGATTGTTCCTTGCGTTTCAACAATTTTTTCTAGTTGTTCGATTTTTTCTGATAGAATGCCTACCTTTTCGTCAGTGTTTTTCATTACTCTTTCTGAAGCGTCATTTATGTTTTTAAAGATGTCTTTTTTCTGTTCGTCAAGTAGATTTTTAATATATCCAAAGAAAGATCCATTGTTTTGTTTGTTTTATTTGATTTGTGCAACTTTGTGTACTTTGGAAGGCAGCACTGGTTTGTATGTTTGTTTTTCTATCTGCCACAAGATGGCCACGTGTCGTTACGAAGAATATTAGCTTTGACGTTTAAAGTTTGACGTCTTCAGTTTATTTTGACAACTGACGTTCTAGATTTGTTTTGTTTTAGTATTTTTCTCTATTTCTTATAGTCCTTTGTTTTATTTAAAAATGTTTAATATATAGTTATAAAACAAAAAGCTCTCTCTGGACCAAGAAAAATTGGAACACCAGTGTGTGCGCCAAAATTGTTATATATTCAATTTTTAATTTTATATTTTTGTTAAAAATTGATCAAAAATGGCCTTGAAAGACGTACCTTTCGACTGGGATCGGTCAAGCAATCTCCGATTCATACAACAGTCACAACCGAGTGGATTAACTATGGGCAATTTAAAGGTAAATCGGTTCTCAAATACGAGCAAACTAAAAACACAACTAGCTATCTTCACAGTTCACAAACGTCTCTTAAATAGCTCTGGATAATTGATATTTACAAGAGAAAATACGTCGGTTTACTTATGTTTGCATAGACTGATTTGTACAAGAACTGTCGCCACGGTTCATGGCTACGAAACAAATCCACCAAAACGACATTGCTGGTAAAAAATAGCTTAGGACTTTATCAAATCGTTAGCCAGAAAATCTTTCTTGCCTATTTGTATCTCAGTCACAACATGCAAGAGGAGTTTTTTTTACAAACAATGAACCAAAAGTGACTTGTAAATCTATAAATACTTTCAAAACTGTGATATCTTTTTTTAATAATAATAAGCACGCAACTAAGGTTTTAGAAAAAATTGGATGGATGGAGAGGGCTTAAGAGGAGATTTCGGTTTATATTAGCCTTTGAATTCCTGAACATTGCAATGATTGGACAAGACAGACAGTGGATGAGAGTTCCACATTTGCATAGTACGATCGATTCACTATACTTAAGACTACTTCCGCAGTTGGGCTCGAGGGTTAACTGATGGATGATGATGATGGTTACTGGAGGCGCTGGCTATTTCAGTGAGATATACCGGTGAAATATCGGATTGAAAAGAGTGTGAGGCATGAGATATATCTAACGTCTATGTTCAGGTGACGTAAATGATTCAACGATGGTATGATCATAAATCGTCTTGAATGCTCTGTTTTAAATACTATCCAAACCACTTAAGTTCGTCACAGGAGTTATAGCCCAAACGTGGGACTCTTACTACAGTACGATTTATCCCATTGAATCATTAAAGCGGAAAACACAAAGCTGCTTTGCTGTTAGCGTTGAGTGACGTATAAAGTTCAAGCATAGGAATTGCTAACAACCTATCACAAAGCAGCTTTGTTGCTCAAACTTCAATTTGACATACTGTAAGAACCCCGTAACATAAACGTAACGTCTCAAAAGCTGTAGCAAAAGTAGAAATATTTTCTACTTTTTCGTATGTATTTGCTCACCGACATGTTTTCTTGTTTGTTTGTGTGAAAATTTTATTTTATTTTTACTTCCTTTTCGCTTCAGCTGTCGGTTTGTTTTCAAAAATCAAAATAAATTAAATTTTTGAGAATTTTTTTTTTGAAAAACATAAAATAAAATTAGTAAAATGGCAGATGTCAGTCAAAGTTCAATCCAAAGTAAAGAAACGTAACGGAGTCAACGCTAACAGCAAAGCAGCTTTGTGTTTTCCGCTTAACGCTCAAGAACTGGGAGAATCATGACAGTAGAGTCGGAGGCAAACTGCCTTACAAAGAAATTAGATTTTTCTTGAGGGCGAACAAATAAAGTATCTTCATTTACAAGCGTAGGGACTGAGGAAGAAGAAGAATTGTTTTTGTTTTTCACAAATGACCAATATTTTTTACTGCCTTTGGGACATTGCAGTATATTATGCCTTAATTTTTGCTCATGAAGAAATTTGATCAGTCGAATATGAACATTGTTTAAACTTATACCGGAATCTACTTCACTATCGAGGAAGCTAAGGACCCTGAACAAATTAATTGAGACCGACCCAGGATTTCGAGTACTGCCAAAGGGTTCTATTAGGAGCTCCTTCTATAACTGGAAGTCATAGTCAGACCAGCCTAGAGGCGATAATACACAAATTGTATAGGCGGCGTTCTGGTTTCAAAACTTACTCTATTAGTCTATTCACTCCATCCAGCTTTTTGAAGGGGAGCGCATGTCTGTAGAAGTTGCTGGTACTTTCATTTCTCAGAGAGGTGTGTTCTTTTCGAAATACCCCTCTGTGAAAACTTATCAACTCGTGTTTCAATTGGTAACGAGTCACTTCAACAAGCGTCAGTCACCCTTGTTGTTTGGTTGCTGCCTCATATTCGATTTTCAATAGTGTTCTCATATTCTACTGACATTTATCCCTGCGTTGAAAAAAATAAAAGATCATTTTTACGTTATACCTCTGGAAGGCATTTTGGGATCTTCCTACTAGTTCAGTTTTTCGTAACAGGTTGTGAAAGATTATGTGGCTGAATTTTTAAGCCTCGCAGAGTTAATAGATAGTCATTTATTTATGGCATTAAAACAACTGTAAATTTTCCTCTTCCAGCAAGCTAGCATACGCGGGAGTAACCTGATACCCTATTAAAAGAATCAGAAAATGTATTACTTTCAGATGTTTAGGAACTCGGAAAATGCTGTTGCTTTCTTTTCCTATGAATATAAAAAGCCGGTATTGATTATAGTGAACTAAGGCCGACTTTCCTAACAAATTTGAAAGATTTAAACCAAAGTTTGAGTAACTATTTAATTCCGACTAATTTAACTTTGTTTCGAGGGCGTGGACTTTTAATTTTGGGTGTTTGTTTTAAAAAGTTTTACCGTTAAAATATGATTTTTTCATCTTTTCGGATTGTCATTCCAACTTTAACACATATCTAGTGAAATCTTATACTTCGGAATATTTCGATCTAAGTAAACTTTAGTTCAAAACGGTACAAGCGCCAACTTCAGCTTCAGATTTCGTTTTTCATTTTATTTGAAGAAGAAAGCCCCAATATCCGCTTAAAGAAAAAGACAAGAGGATTTCCCTAAACCCAGCGTCTATTCCATAAGCCAAGCGATTGTTGCACCTGTGATGAAGAAAATTGTTTCTATTTACAAAGTACCTATTACAGTTTAATAAAAAGAGATAAATCTCGTAAAAAAACATGAAAGCTTTCCACATCCGCTTGCAGGTTGTATTTTCTACTGCTACTAGTGCTACAGAAGAAGAACAAAAATAAGAAAAGTGAAACAGACTCTTTTTTTGTTAGATGGTTTTGCGAGCGATAATCGAGGATGCTCCCGGTCGTTGAAGGAAAAGAGGATATTAAAAAACCAAAAGCCGTTTTGTAAACTGCTTTCCATTTATTCACCCATTTTTTTCGTCTTATATGCAGTGAAAACAACTTTTCATATTTTATCTTAAATTGAATGGGGAAGGCGAGAGTTTTATCGATGCAACCCTGACCGCACCTCGTTTCATTGTGCTGTGCGATAGGATTTTTTTTATTTTTTTAAATTGAAGTAAGTCTTATTAAAACTTCACCTACCAATTTCCAAAGTGTTTTGCCTTACCGTTAACAAGATACCTTTATCAGCACAAAAGTCTACTTTTTTGGCTTGTGTCCCACCCCATACATTTTGAAAATGATTTGTTTTTCCATACACGTGGGACACACAAAAATAGATATGGCACAAACCAATTCTCATCAATGCATAATGTGAAAGGCAAGAATGCATGTAGCTGGATGCTAAAATTTTAAAAGAAAATCGATTATATCTTTTTTTTAAACATTTTTCTTTAAAAATAAAAAAAAATAAAAAAAAATATTAGAGCAGTTCTACTGCGCTATCACAAAGTTTAGGCGTATAAATCGTACTTTTAACAAGCCGAATGCATTTTCAACTACCATTCTTGTAGCTGAATGCAGGTTGTTAAATGCTAGATGTTGGTCCGTAAGTTGGCCGTAGTCCTTGTAAGGTGGAACTATTTTGAAGCAAGGTAGGCTGAATCACCCAACAGAAATGTATTGTTGGACAACAATTGGGCAAAGTAAGAGTGAGCTCTTCTATACAAAGCCGATCTTCGCAAAACACGACTATCGTGTAAAGATCCTGGCTCGCCAACACAAATGTCAATGAATTTTTTTTTCAGCATCGACGCCCCCTTGCAAAACAATGGTAAAGTTTTGCTTACGATTGTAATAGCACTCTTTGTTTAATTTTGGTGCAGCAATCGTAATATGCGTGCAATCAATGGCACCGATTACACCTCGTAGTTTCTTTTTTGCTTCGAACTGACGGCAGTTTTCAGAGATACGTTCTCCTTGTGGCCACTTTATATACACATCTGCTTTGGAAACAAGCCAGCTGCTTACTCGACCCACAACACCCCAGGCTGAAGATTTTGATACACCGAATAGATTCCCCAATTGCCTTAAAGTGATAGTGTTGCTTATGTACCATACATAGATTAGTACCTCTATTTTTTGCGCCAATACTAGGTTTTCCAGCATAAAACGAAGTTTATGGATTTGAGATGAATTCCGACTGTGAATATTCAACTAAAAAAAACGCAGTTAAATAAAAATAGTAGGTACAGCAATTCTAAAGGAAGTAATGTACTTGTTAATTGATTTATAGTCAAGCGGTTCAGCCGCAGATGCGACTTGAAATCTTCTTCACCGTATGCATCTATAGTTTCAATGAAGTTCTCACTTTGATTGACCATCTTGCAAAACAAGGGCAGAGTCATTTGAACTTAACCTTCTTCGAAAAAAGTGTTCAAAATTGAATTCATTACCATCTTCATCGCTTGAAGAGTCAAGTAGTTGCCAAGCCAAGTGAGGACTAAATGATTTCATACAATAATCTCAGGATATCTACACAATTGTAATGGATATGGCACAAACCAATACTAAAACTTTGTTTGCCATGATTGTCCCATAAACATAGCATTTCTTTAACACAAGTGCACGTAGGACAAACCAATTCTCAACATTCTTAGGATTTTTTCTATCCCTTGTCACCGTAATATGCACGTGGAACAAAACAATTCTGAAAAAAAACTTGACAAATTTTATATGGAAAAAAATGTCCCAAACGCCAAAAAATGGTTTATGGCACAAAACAATTCTAGAAAATGTTGATTTTGGTGGATATGGAACAAAATTGATGTTGGATATCTCGGGATTGAAAAGACGTAGCACAAATCTGATCACAGATTTAGAAAGAGCATACAAAATTCCCATAGAATCCATTCCTAACTCGAAAACGACAAAAGTAGCGTATGGAAAAAACCAATTCTCGGGCGACGAAATCTCTTATGGAAAAAAAACGTCAAAAAGGACTTCAACACTCTCTAAACGATGAAACAGGGGTGGAATCGTGTAAGGTGATAGTTGACTATCAAATTTTTGACTATCAAATGTGATAGTCAACAACTTTCCATCTGTGTAAGGTGATCATTCTGAAATCAAATTTTTTTCTTGGATTCTTGGCATCACTCTGTTTAGTTCATGTTTAAACCTGATTGTTGTTGTTGTTTTACATGCTTTCAAATTTTTAGAGACAACAAGGAAATGAAAAAAAGAGACGGGAATATGAAAATTGTATCTATGTGTCCTTTTTTGATTCTTATCCAGTCAGTCAGGCAGTCAGCTGACTGTGTGTCAAGAAGTTTGTTTTGTTTTGTGCAATCAATTTTTTTTTCTTTAACTGGGAGTGATGAATATTTTGAGAGAGTTAAAAACACAAAATAATAACTTTATTAATGTCTTTTGAGGCAATATTAGAGAAGCCAATGAATGAGTGTAAAGTGAAGTGAATGTTTTTCATAAGATAAATTAAGTGTTGGTTCAAAATTTGTTTCTTGAAAACAAATTTCTCTTTCTTGTGACCAAAATAAATGTGTGAATTGAATTTCATCTTGGTTTTGATTTTTATTGTTTTGCAAATGACCATTTGACCAGCCCAAAAATATTCATTTTTCCCAAAAAATAAAAAAAACTCCATGAACAAAATATACCAAAAATGTTCAGTTGTATCAAATTGACACCTAAATAGGTGTCAGCTGAAAAAGTCAAAAAAAGATGACTGTCACTTTTGACTATCAGTTTACACAGACGAATTTTCTTGAATTTGACTGTCAACTATCAAAAATCAGCTTACACGATTCCACCCCAGATCAAATAAACGCTCAAACTTTTTTATCATGAACTTTCCTCTTGACCCCAGGAAACACCTTTTCCTTCTCACCTCGTATAGTTTTCGCAGTAATGGCTCGTTTTTTTTTTTTACCAAACCCGAATCCCAACCTAACCCACACATGGTTCGGTTTTCTTAACGTTTTTCTACGAACAGTTGAAACTTGAACACAAAATACTTAGTTGCTCATACACATTCGAACTCCAAAGGTTAAACGTGTGAAGCAAAGGAAAGGTATTAAGCATTTAAGTCTAACATGAGTCTCGTAATTATTTGCTTAACTTTGGTGTAACCCATTTCAAAATTATTTATGGAAAGGAACAACCTTTTGTTTAAAGCAAGCATTAATGTCAATCAAAGAAAAATGTGAAATGGAAGGTTTGGGGTTAACGGGTCACGAAAAAACATTGTGGACGTTAAAACAGAGGAAAGTACTGCTATTAGTTAAGAAGACGACCCGGAAAACGTTGTTTTGTTTCAATCATATACTGATAAACACTAGGTAAAAGGTACTACCCTTTTTCAATCGAGAATCGAGATGCAACCTTAAAATTAATAATTCTGTTTTTTCTGTTTCTTTTAGCGCTTTTACTGCCAGCAGATCTCTGAAAAAAAAAATACAATTTCAATGACAATAGCCAGCGCTATCAGATGGAATCGGTGACTTCGCTACAGGGCTACTTTCAAGCACAATCGAGACCACGAGTGAGTAAATTTCAACTTTCACATTTTCATAAACAAAAATATTGTGTGCTTTATTATTTCACACAAAATATTCTGCTTATAGGTTTTGATATTTTTTTTTGGTTCAAGTCCAATTAGGAAATTATTTTTTATAGACAAAATAGAAGAAGTGTTTTAAGAACACCCCAAGGATTTAATTTCTGTCTCACCTTCGTGCATGGTATTTTTTCCCTTCCTCGCCTTTGGCAGAGCTTGTTAAAAAAAAAAACTTGAAATAATTTATCCCTCAATCATTTCGTTATGATATAAAAAGTAACGACAGTCTAAAAATGATTTGCATACGACATTTACCGCAGTGATGTTCTACCCGGTCTATTTGTTAAATATTTTCTTTATTGTAGGTCTTTTTTCTTCTTCGGTTTAATGCAATGGGAGATGGAAAATTCGTTAAACGCAAAATTTATTATTAAATTTTTTGATGATTTTACCAAATATTATTTAGTGAGTAACAAAAATTGAAAGATTGACTAGAGCTGCGTTGGGCTTCAAATAAAATATGACACAAAAGAAACATTTGATTGAGTCTTGTGTAATCTGTTTTGTCAACAGAACCTTAACGACTCGTTTAGCATTTTAATATCCTTGTGGATGGTTGCTTTACATATTTATTGATTTAAAAACATCAAAATGCTTATAAAATTCACACAATAATGATTTAATGTGTAGGTAAGGTGTATTAGCCAATATTTCACTGTACCTACCAGTGGCGTAGCTAGACCTTTGGGGGCCCTGTATCCAATTTTTTTTTGGGGCCCCCACCACCTCTTACCAAAACTGGGCCATAACCTCATACTCTGCTGTTGCTGTGGTTACCGGAAGAGTCAAAAAGAGAAAGCATGCTGTTATTACTTCAGAAAAACAAGAAGCAAGACCATTAAATTCGATAGCTAATAATTTAGCAAGTTCTTTAATGGAATGAATTTTGAGGATTTCGGATTTAAGGCATGTTTTTAGAGCAATTAGTTGATTGCAGAAATCACCAGATATGTCTGTATTGTAATTTTCCACTAGCTTTTTTCATCCTTGATTTATCTCATTTGAGAACGATAAAAGCTTATCCGGTTTCAACACTTCAAACATACTACTAAGACTATGAAGGCTTTGAAATCTTTTCTGAGTTTGTCCAATCAAAATGTCCAAGCAGGAATAGTAAATATTGACTTTGAACTAAATTTCCGGATCAGAAATTTTATGATCTTCTGCTAACTCATCAAAAAAGCGCTTCGTTATTTTCCTCCTTTTATTTTTGAAGACATGCGTCACTCCCCAATAGTTGGCATAATGCTTGGACTTTTTAAGCAAATCACTGAATTTCTTTTAATTTCTTTCTTTTTCTAGACCGTCTTAAAGATTTTGAAGCAAAATACTTGCTTTTTGTAAGTCATTTTCCTCATCTTGAAGGGCTTTGGAAACTGGACTTATAATTCAAACAGCGAAGAAAACAATGACATCAACACAATAAAGTCGTAGGTCTCTAAAATGTTTATAACATTTTTACATTCCTCTCGTTCGTCTTTTTTTGTTGCGGTCAAATTGGTTTGGTGTAAGCTTTTCACTCAGACAATTAACGGGACTTCTTTTTGTTGCAGATACATACAGGGTTCGGAATGGAGTATTCGAATTTTTCAGGTGTTAGTTCATGCAAGTTCCCTAGGTTTTTTATAATCTACCGCTCGTCCCTGGTTTGTATTTCTGTGTGATTGATTAAATTAAATTGCAAGTTTGCGCCCGATGATGGACTGAGTCGGAAACGCGTCGCCTCCCAAAAGAAAAATTACATTTTTGTAAAAGTTATTAGAAATAAAGAAAATTATAACTAAAACTTAATATATTTTTATTTTCAACTAATATATAGTTTTTTACAATTTAATTTAATCAATTTAAAACAAAAAAAGGAGACAGAAACCCAAACAAAATGATTCTGTGTGATGTTGGAGTTGGTGGCTGTGTCAGGCAGGACGATATATTTTGAAAGCTCGAATAAAAAGTGCAGGTTGAAGTTGTAGTAGGTATTGTTGGTTGGTAGGACATGAACAAAAGAAAAAGATACACAGGAAAAAAAATATTTGACGCATGTAAAAAATGATCATCGGAACATTTTTTGTATTAAAACTTTATTTAATATTTAAGTGAATTTTTTACATACGTCTTGTACTCTGTATCTTTGGGGGCCCCTATATCTCGGGGGCCCTGTTACATGGATACAGCTGATACAGCGGTAGCTACGCCACTGGTACCTACCTACAAGAATGTGTTTTATATGTAGGAGTAGAAGGCGAATTGAAAGAGAGAAATTGAACATGGGGTCTGGTCGTCTGGAAGTGACGATTAATAAATTCAAATTCTCATAGTGTATTAGGTATTTGATGACAAGTTTGTCACATTTAGCTCACTTTGGCTTTCAGTATTCTAAGACGGTGTCAAAAATTTAAGTCATTTGGAATTTATTTTTGTATAGGTACCCTGCAAATATTTAAATGGTTGAAAATCCTGACTTTTTTGCATTTCATATCTTGCAACACTCCAAGCTGTGCTTTAAATAATATATGTATATGTAGGTATGCTAGACTGCAACGTGACTTGTTTATTTACTTTTTTCATGTATCTTAAGCGAATGGAAATCAGGCTGTCGATAACCCAAATTCCTATGAAATCACAACCAAAGCAAAGATAAAAGATGTTATGTTTGAAGTTCGAATGCTTTTTTGCTTTCTTTTTACTTGTGTTGTTTTCTTTTTGAAATATAGCTAGAATCAAATATCAGTTCCCAAAGACACATTTTTCTTCTTTAAGGCTAGGTTTCCCATTGAAAATTTCGTTGGTGTTTTGCGTAAAACTGTGTAGCTCCCAAAATATTCCGAATATTCAAATGAAATAAACGAGTATAGATTAAACATTTAGCTAAAAAAAATATGTAAAATGTATTTCATCACAAAAGGGTCATGCATAATGAAAAATTATGAAATTTTTGGAGACGTTTGCGGTGGAAAAGTTTTGTTGCCTTAAAAATTCATTTTTTATTCTTTTATATTTTTTATCTATTCTTAAAATGTCTCACAACTCAGTGACGTGGCTTTTTTTTTAATATTTTGTCCAGTTTCGTAAAAAAAAATTAACAAAAACACGAAAAATGGGGAAAATATAGCAAAAGTAGGTGTGATTTATTTGGAATAATTTCTAAAGTAGAAAAGATAAAAAATTGAAAATATTTTTTTTTTATATTGTCGAAATATACATAATATCACATTAATTTTTTAATTTTTTATATATTAATTTACTAAATCTTTTTGGAGTGCAAAGTAAAAAGAATATTCCGCGGTGAACAAGATTCCAGCCCCATTTAGTTTGATTCAACGACAAAAGTATTTTTTTATGAAAATTGAATATTTCTTTGACTCAGTAACGTTTTTAGAAAAAAAAGAAAAAAATTAAAACATATTTAAAAATGCATTTAAAAAAGTCAATATTTGTGTATCAATTATGAGGAGAATACAGCAAAAAATATTTTCAAATATTTTTTTTTAATTTTTTTTCATATTTTTTATACAGAAATCAGAAACTAAAATAATTTTACGATTACCCGTTTATTTTATATTAATATTCGAAAATGGGTAATTTTTTTAGATTTTTACAAGAAAAATCGCGTTTCCTCACACACACTAAGGTACTCAGTTCAAACGAATTGAACTAGGTGGCGTTGTTTTATATTTCATTCTCTTCTCTTTCTTTTTTTCATAGGATAGAGAGAAAAAATTCTTCATACCAAACGTTCTCAGAGAATTCGTTTGAGAATGAAAATTCTTTTTTTTTATACTATCGTTTATGATATGCACACATATAGATAGGAAATAATTGTGATCACTTACTACATATGTACTTTGTAGGTATTTGATGAAAACGTTGTTATGAATACCTGCCTACATTTGTGATTTGTCATATTTGCATGCATTCATTTCGAATATGTGAATGCGCGTATTTTTTGAAAATGTGTCAAGTGCAATGGCTTGAGAAGTAAAATACCTGTTACGCAATGAGGAAACGATCTTTTTTTCGGGGTGGTTTGTGCCATTTCTTATTATTATGTAAAGGGTTTTGTTTCTTTTTTGTTTTTTGTTTTGCTTCTGTTTTTTTGTAGCAATGACATTTTTTCCTCTCGTTTCTCTATGCTGGTAGGATCGTAATGTCCTTTTAGAAGAAGAACAAACCTGTTACGCAATGAGGAAACGATTGTTTTTCATGGTGGTGTGTGCCATTGTTTAGGATTCTGTAAAGGGTTTTGTTTTTTGCCGATGATTTGAATTATGGTTCTTTCTTTGAGATCTTTGTTTTAGAGTTATAAGAATTATAAAATTCAATCTAATGTCTAATCTTGACCTAATCTTGTTTTGTTTTTGTATAACAAAAGATTGATTTTATTTTGCTTTACCTAGTACATAAAGGTAAAGGTACAAAAAAATAATTTTTGATTTTGGAATCATTTTTCTTCATAATATGTATTAAGTTTGTTCAATAAGAAAAAGTGTAGGTTAGAACAGTACAGAAAAGTGTAGAACAGAACAGATCAGCACAGAAATGTCAGACAAGTTAGAACAGTCATCGAAACGTCATCTGTGAAAACTAAAATAAAAAAAAAAAACTTCCTGCATTGTTTTCTTCAACACATGTTTGAAAATGTAATTTATTCAAGGAATTAGATCTTTAAAAAATGAAACAAATAAATATTTACTATTTTATAAGCAAAATCAAAAAATCTTTCATTATTGCCTTAAGTGAATTAATTCACTTAACCTCAAAACACAAAACAATAACAAAGATAAAAAAAAACTACAACACTTTGACAGTTGTCATGATTCTGTACTGTTCTAGGTTACTCTTCCTCAAAAGCAAGTACAGAAAATCCTGTTCTTTTTTACGCTAGCCTACGCTAAACTGTTCTAGAAAAAGTCATTGAACAGCAAACTAGAACAGTCTAGCACAGAAAAGTTGTCATTGAACAGGAAAACCTTGTACTTTTCTGTCCAATACAGTCCAGCACAGACTCATTGAACAGACTTATTATTACTTTCGTAGGTAGGTTTTGAAAAATAAATTTTATTATATTATATTATATTCCTTGAAACCTTGAAGAAATAAACCCCAATGCATTTGGGAATAATAAAAAAAAAATTTATAGTTTGAGTAATTTAATGAGTAAAAAAAAGCCGAATAATTTCCCAACCGTGACCCAAATCGGCTAAAGAACAAACGTAGTTGAAGACAATCGGGTAACTTTTGCCTAAATTCCCAAGGAAAGACAGAATTGAGGCAATCACTTTTTTGATTTTTCTATCATCGTTAAATCATGTTTGATCAAAATGTCGTCTTAAACTTTTTTAGTTTTTCATAGCTTGTCAAAAAGTACCTACGCCTCTTTATAGATAAATATAAAGATGAAACCAAAGAAAAATTAAAATCGTTCGTCAGGAACCCAAAAAAATAAACAATTCGAACACAAATGTCATCAAACCTCAAAACCATCATACAGCCCTATGATGTTAGCCGATCGGAAGAAAATTTTATCCGATTTGTACGAATTTTTCATTTTTCATATGATTTTAACCCTTCCGACAGGCAAATCGGACAGATTTCCGAAAAAAAATCTTAGGTGCGTTGAAAATTTAAAATACATGCGATGCTATGCAGTGAACTGACAAAATATTTGCGACGCGTTGTGCTTTGCGCTTTTTTTTTCTTTCCGATTCTCCCGATAGAAAATTAAACGTGAAAGATTATCCGAAAAATATAAAAACCAAAAATGAGTGCGTTGTTTGTTGTCAATTTTTCTTCTCAAATTCGGGTACCGTGAATACAAAAATCTTCCGATCGGAACTTTTCTCCGATCGGATATTTTTCCGATCGGCTACCATCATAGGCCTGATAATCCCAAATTACAAAATTTGCGAAGAAAAAAGAAAAACAAGAATTCATGAATGCTACTCCTACTCTAAGTGCACCACATAACATAATACGTATGTAGAATGTAGATGCATTTTTGTGTATGTCCACACCACTGTTTACAATTCCACATAGTAAATAGATACATGCGAAAATATCTCTTTTTTCATTCCTATTTTGTGGTCCTTCGTAAACGAATCTCATTTCTTACATATCGCTTTCGCTAACTGAATTCTGAGTGAGCAGAGAAAAAACCAAAAACTAGAAAACTAGAAATTTCAATTCAAGTGGCTATGTGAGACGGAAATAAAAAAAAAGAAAGGGAAATATTCACTAACACTCGTGCATGCTTTTACACGAGCTCGGAGTTCAAGAAAAAAGGAAACCCAGTCTTAATACAATTCGAAATGGCCCTTTTCTAAACACACATATGAATGTCGTCTACAAATCAAAAAGGATTATTGCGTTCCATGTTATCGAATACAACCAGACTAGACGTAGTCATTTAGAAAAATTAGAGTCCACGTGATGGGACATAAGTGAAATTTTCAAAGCGGAATCGAATATTTTTGGCTTAATTCTTGTTGAGTCTAAGGGTCTATCGCAAATTCGTTTGAAAATAAAAACCACAAAATAAGAAATAAGTGCAGGGATGGTTATTTTTCAAAAATCTGATTATGTGAAATATTTTAGGGTGCCGTAATTGTATGGTTAATTTGTTTTTCATATTGTTAATCTTGGTGAATTTATGATTGTGGTGCCGCAGGTGTCAAGGTTGTTGCACCTTTCGTCGGCCTTAACTGTAATTCTATTTGAAATCTCCTGTTTTATATAACAGGGTGGGACACTGACTAACTGTGCTTGGCATGCATCAAAAGGTGATCCTTTCTTATTCAACGGCCTTCTCGTTGGTATACTTGTGGTGCCGCAGGTGTCAAGTAGGTTCCCGGTGTCCTGGAACCCAACAGCGTAGAATCAAAGACCATATAACAAGTAAAGATGTCGCACGTAGAACAAAAATCTGTGCCTGTTTTTTTCCACCATCCCTTTTTTACAATGGGTCCAAAACATGAGTCTAGGAATTAGAATGTGTAGAAACATTTCAAATGTTAGGGTACACACTGTGTGAAAAAGAGCGTTGCTATTTATACTGAAAAGGTAGAGGGAGAAACAATGTATTTCATGTTTATGAGTAGAAAAAACAGAAACAAAACGTATGTCTTTTCAATGGGTCCAAAACATTGTTGAAAAGTTTGTATTAATTTAAGGAAGCAGAAAAGAGAAAAATGATTTTTTTTTTGTCATGATGTACAATGTACTAGCAAAACAAGCTAGGTTGATGATCGAATTAAAGGAAGGGTGAGTTGATGTCCTACACCTGTATTTGTATTTGTATCCATTCATTTTGCCCTTAGGGATTTTGTTTTTGCTAGCTGCGTAAAAAAATGCAAACCAGATGTATTTATTTTTTTCTTGAAAGATAAATAAAAATAACCTTGAAAAGCAAAAGTGAGTTTTGATAATGTTCGTGGATTATGAGTTGTGGTAGTTTTGATCTTGATGGGCTTTGCTTTTTTTGTTTTTACTTTTTGGGTTTGGTTGGGAATTTGGGATTTGAAAATCGTATTCATTCACATAATTTAAATGTAGGTAAAAAAAAATATTGACAAATTGATGTGGGGAGTTATTTATACGTAAGTTTGTTTGATATCAATAAGGGCTTTTGGCTTTTTTGGTTCGTTACCAATGAAGTCAGTTGTAGATCCATTAAAAAAGGAAAACAGGTGATTTCATTTATTTTATTTATCTTTCAAATTCAAACCTAATTTAATAATTATACAATAATACAAACATAATTATGAATGTATGGAAATAGTTGCATGAAAATCTACGAATATGTAGTTTTGAATTAAATTTTCAAATCTTCGAAACATACAAATACTTAATTTGTAGTTCGAGAATTTAATTTTCTAATTTGGTGTTAAAGTGGTGATTTTTTGCTTAATGCAAGGAAGCGAGCAGCTTATTTGATGATCGAGTACACCTGTACAAATATTCACGTGTAGATAAGACGATTTGTTTGTTTTAGCTTCAACTTTTTTTCCTTATAGATAAAAAAAGAGTTAAAAGTGAGTTTTGAAGGGAATTGTATGTACCAACATGTATTTCATACTTTTGACTTGCGACATATAGAATATAGGTACATATGGCAAGTACATATTGAATTCTTTAAAAAAAAAAGTTGAGATTTTGATCAAATACGACATTACGATTCCGTCCATCTGTCTTTCTATCTGTAAACGCACCCACAGCCTTAACCAATGGTCCGATTGACTTCAAACTTGAAAATTATAGGTTTGAGCGAATTCACGTGGGTTGTCTTTTTGATTTTTTTTTTAAGATCAAAATTTAGGGTAGACAGCCACAATACAATTTTTTGGCCAAAAACCAAAAGATTCAATTTTCTCAAGACAATGATGTTTTTTATGTATTTTGTATTGTTCCAAAATGGTACCTCTCATAGAACCGTTTTTTTGTCATAAAATTTTCTCTTAAAATAGTAGGTAGTCCGATCTACGTATTTATATTTTTAGGAGTAGGGGTAACCAGGGATAGTTTTGTCGTGCTGTCTCTTGAATAATAATTTTTGTTTCAAATAAAATTAATTTAAGTGCTATTTTCTAGTTTTGATATCAAAAAGCTGGAAAAAGGATGTAGTCAACTGACCCCCTAGTCATAGTCTACTTACCCCGGGTATTAGTTGACCCACCTGAGATCGTTTTATAAATTTAGGAAAAAAAGGAAAAAAATTCACAAATTTCAGAAGACATATTTTTTATATAAAGCACAAAAAAATGATTAGTTAAAAGGCATTTAATTCGTGCTGATATCTTCTTTAGCTATTTAAAAAAAAAGATAAGTAAATTTTGAGTCTACTATCCCCGGTCTTCTCTACGTTTATACATATAGCTCAAATAACATTTTGTTTTCAAAAAAAAACTTAAAATATTTTTTTTAGATTATTGCGAAAAAAATTTAAACTTTTTTTTCAAATTTCTGTATCTCGAAAACCGTACAATATGAAAAATCAAAATTCCATTATAAAATGTATACATATTTACAGATTCTTGAATACTGCATACCTACCCAAATTAATTCTTAGGCATTTTTGAAAAATTTTATGTATAATAAATAAACTTAAAAAAAAAACAGCTCCAAGGATTCGTAGGGATTAAATTGGTATTCATTTATAAAGGTTAATCGACAACAAAAAAAATTAAGACTATAAAGTTATGTCACGAATCATGATATTTCAAACAAAAGATTGATCCATTTTTTGACTTTCTATCGATCTGCATTTTTTCATCCAGCCAATCTTTAACTTCGCGACCAGAGTAGGTTGGAGAACCACCTTGTTGGAAATATCGAGACTTAACTTGTTAGTCAATAGTTAAAATATGTAAACACCAAAAATTCGGTTTTTACATTTTGCCTGTATTAGATTTTCCCAAATATCATAAAATGTATGGATGGGTTATTAATGAGTTATTTTTAAGTATCGTTTTGTTCATCATATAAGAATAAGAAAACTAATGTTTATTACTTATTACAAAAAAAAAATACCTCAAAATCAAAATTTTGCTCGGGCAAGAAAAATTGAACACCATTTCAAACCTTTCAAACCAAGTTAATCCTTGTCTTAAAGTTTTATAGGTATTTTGAATAATAAAATCGCATTAATTCTGTTTACTTAAATTGACCTACTTATATAAATGAAAACAAATTAAGTAAAAAAAGTATAAAACATTATGTTGGATATGTAGGTACATTCAATTACCTTCTAAGCTCACTTTTTACATTTTTCATATTATTTTAAGGAAAAAAAGCTTACACTTACAACAAAAAAATCATCTCCCACGCACATATACTGTAGGGTAAGGTTGAGGTAGACGCCCACTCACCCTTATTTGTATTCGATCAGCGATTAGCAAAAAATCACCACTTTTACAACATTCAAAATTATTTTTTAAGAACTACAGGTTATTTGTACATTTCCAAGACTTGGAATTTTAATTCAAAGCTACATTATATTCGTAGATTTTTTGCAATTATTTCCATACTGCATTGTGTTGTTCTTATATTTAGTTTTGTATTTGAAAGATAAAAAATTAAATGAAATGTACCCATCACCTGTAGTCCTCATTTAATTGATCCATTACCGATTTCAATAGTAACGAACCAAAAAAAAAAAAAAGCCCTTACTAAGAGATCAAAAATTTACCAATTACCAAACATACTTAACATACGCATAAATAAATCCTCACATCAAAAAGTCAATCTTTTTTTGACCAACATTTAAATATATGTGAATGAATACGATTTTCAAATCACAACCACCCCAAGAAGTAAAAAAAAAAAAAAACCACAAAATATTCAAACTACCACTACCACTACTCATTATTCACGAACATTATCAAAACTCACTAAGGTTGTTTTATCTTTCAAGAAAAAAATAAAAAAAAAACTGGTTTGCATTTTTTACGCAGCCAACAAAAACAAAATCTCTAAGACAATATGAATATAAATACACATACACGTGTAGGACATCAACTCACCCCAGCAAACATTTCTCTTCATAAATGACTAGAAAACGATTCACTAAAGTGAAGAAAACATCCGGATCTGAATGTATTTTTGATCCGATTTGGGTCCATCCTCGTAGGTAGCGAACCACATTTTTGAATCGTTTTAGTGATTAATTTTCGACTCGGAAATCCTTCATTTAAATGGAGGCACACAAGCGATTATATATTCATTTATGTGGATAATAATTTAATCTTTTCTGAGCCAAAAATCGTTCATATTAGTGGATGCGCACAAGTACCTTACATCCATTTAAATGAAGCGTGTCTGAAGCGAAAATGAATTCATTTAAGACCTGTTCCTTATGCTGTTTATATTTACTTTTTATTCGTAAATCCTTCAGAAAAATGTTAATATTCAAGCAGAAAGAAAAGTACAACATTCCTTAGTTAATACAATTTTATTTTCAAATATGTTTGTATAGTTAATCACATTTTGATTTATTTTCAATAAAAAATAATAACAATAAATAATGGTCTGGTAATTTTTAAGTACTTTCACCACTTTTAAACGATAATTTACACTGTTTTTTTTTTATCACACTTTTTTATTGTTATTATTTCTTACACTGTCCACTTCTTTCCCACAAATGTTTTTAAATTTTTTTATTCACAACGAAACATGCTCACTCTACGCAAACTTGATCAAAGTAAATACTTTTATTTAGATTTTGATATTTTGTTGCGACAAGATCCCGTTATCAAAACCAAATCAAAACATCATGAAAGGACGAACAAATAAAAAATCGTTAAAATAACGATGCGTTTTCTCATCTTACATAGAAAGGATCGTACATAGTGCCGAACAGCTGAACCCACTGTAAAATTGTTTTTACAATGTCCTGCAATCATGTGCATGCCTCATATGCAAGAATAAATAAGGAAAAAACGAAAAATATTCTGGTGAAAGACCAACAATTTACCTATAAACTTCGAATAAGGATTTGCAAATGATCTTTTATGAGATATGCTAACTTGTGCACATTCAGTTTTGTTCAAATAAGTGAATGAAAACTGAATGATAGCTTTTTTATTTTCATTTTTACATCCCTAATTGGGCACGTTCAGATATCCTCCGCCTAAGTGAATCATTTTTGGTGAACAATATCTGGACCTTCAGAAAAATGTTTGCTGGGACCCTTCTTTCTTTTAACTCGATCAGCTTGCTTGTAAATATAGGACAAAAAATCATTTTTCTCTCTTCTGTTCCTAAATTTATTACAAATCATGCAACAATGTTTTGGACCCATTGAAAGACATACGTTTTGTTTTTGTTTCTTCTACTCATAAACATGAAATACATTGTTTCTCCCTCTACCTTTTCAGTATAAATAGCAACGCTCTTTTTCACACAGTGTGTACCCACAACACTTGAAATGTTTCTACACATTCTAATTCCTAGACTCATGTTTTGGACCCATTGTAAAAAAGGGATGGTGGAAAAAAACAGGCACAGATTTTTGTTCTACGTGCGACATCTTTACTTGTTATATATGGTCTTTGGTCGAATGTTATGCTACGTACCAAGAACCTTTAGCTCTTCGTGGCAGCAAGAAAAAAGCTTTGATTTTACCTCAATACCGCAATAACGGCTACACACACTGTGAGTAATGTACAGCGGGTTCAGTTCAAGTCTGACTTTTCACATCAGTAATCAGTATCTTGGATGTCTACCTCTTCATAATTGATGTGTTCTACAGCTTGGAAATATGAAGACGAATTTCTACTTCATTAAATTCAATATATTCATAGGTTATAAAAATGATTACAATAAGGTTAAGTTTTTACAATATGGTCTTGATTAAAACGCGGTCTTCGATTCAATGAATTCTGACATTATGTGTCATGTTGACACATTACGATGTTCGTTCAGTTGGTTGCGTTCAGACATTACACTCCTCCCCCTTTGGCTAGAATGTCCAACTTGCGAAGTCTTTCGGAACGTCTAGGGACAGGTTGGTCTGATTGTAATGGATGTTTTGGATCATTGGTTGATTGTTGAATCGCTTCTTCTTTGTCATTTATTTGTTGTGTGATAACTGCTTCTTTCTGATGACTCATCTCCGTCGTAATATTTTCTTCATTCGATCCAGGAATTCTTGTTTGAATTTGATCCGCATGCCTACGAACCTCTTTTCCATCTTCTGCTGTTGCGACATATGAAACTGGACCTGTTTGTTTGATTATTTTGGCTGGTACCCATGTAGGGCCGGTAGAGTAATTTCTAATCCAAACTTGTGCATTCGTTTCCAGATGTAGGTCCTTGCTGCAAGCGAGATCTTTCTTTGATGAACGAATCGGTTGATTGTCTGGATGTATCTTATCGAAGTAAGTCATTGGACGTCGCTTGAATAATAATTCTGCTGGCGACTTGCCAGTCACAGTTGATGGAGTTGTATGATTGTGAAGCAGGAATCTTGATAGACGAAGTTGAATACATCCAGCGCTGTTGCTTTTGAGATAGTCTTTAGTCGTACGTACTACTCTTTCTGCCTGTCCGTTACTCGATGGATGAAAAGGAGCAGTAAGAATATGAGAAATTAAATTATTTTTGCAAAACTGTCCAAATGCCTCGGACGTAAAAGCTGTTCCGTTATCAGAAACAATTGAATCTGGTAATCCATGGGTTGAAAAAATAGATCTTAAGCTGCCTATAGCACAAGCTGAACTCGTCGTGGAAACGCCTTTGACTTCGAGCCATTTCGAATAAGAATCTACCAGAATAAAGAATATCTTACCTTGAAAAGGCCCAGCAAAGTCTACATGGAGGCGTGACCATGGTATAGATGTTTCCTCCCAAGGATGTATTGCAGATCGAGGTTTCTCTAGGCGCGATTCTTGGCAAGTGGTGCACCTTTTAACAGTCAATTCGATGTCGGCATCCATCTTTGGCCACCAAATGTAGCTTCGGGCTATACTCTTCATTTTGACTACTCCTGGATGTCCTAAATGTAGTATTTTTAACATATCTACCTTGGCAGCTTCTGGGATTATAATCCGATCACCCATCAGTAAGCAATCCTTATTCACTGAGATTTCAAATCGACGTTGATAAAAAGGTCTAAACACCTCTTCTGGCAACAGGGCAGGCCGGCCCTTCAACGCCCATGAAAACACGCGCTGTAGTATCAGATCTTTTGAAGTCATCTTCGCTATGTCTTTCGATTGAAGAATGTTTGCATCACACTCTTCCAACATGTTCATTCTGTTAGCATTGTCTGTAAACGATTGGTTAATTGGGAGTCGACTTAAAGCGTCAGCATTGCAATTCTTTTCGCCTGGTCGGTGCACGATCTTAAAACAATATCCATTCAAAAACACACTCCATCGAAGCATTCTGGGAGAAAGTATGATTGGAGTCGGTTTCTCAAGATTGAATATCCCAAGAAACGGCTTGTGATCCGTCACTACCTGAAATTCTCGACCGTAAAGGAAATTGTGAAATTTCTTAACACCGGCGATAATCGCCAGGGCTTCCTTGTCAATCTGCGCAAAATTTCTTTCTGATGATGTTAAAGTGCGAGAGTAAAACGAAATCGGTCTTTCCTCTTTGTTTGGTAGAATGTGCGACAGCACTACCCCTAATCCGTACGGAGAAGCATCGCAAACCAAAGCTATTGGAAGCTTTTCGTTATAATGAATCAAGATGCTTTGTTGTGAGAGTAAATTCTTAAGTTGTTGGAAGGCAGTTTCATGGCTCTCATTCCACTGCCACTTGTTGTTTTTATCTAACAGTCTGTGTAGCGGTTCTGCAATTGTAGCTTTGCCTTTGAGGAACGCATGGTAAAAATTGATAAGTCCTAAGAAAGCTTGTAATTGCTTCTTGTCGGTTGGTGCTGGAGTTTCTTTTATTGCCGTTACCTTATCATCAGACGGACGTATTCCCCTGCAGTCAATTATATAACCGAGAAATTTAACAGAGGGCAAATCAAAATAACACTTATCTTTGCGCAAACGTAATCCAGCTTCTTGCAGACGTCTAAAAACCTTTTCCACAGTCTCAACCAGATGTGTTGAATTTTCGCAAGCGATAATGATGTCATCATAGTATACTAAAACGCCTTTAATTTCGCGCAAAACGTTTTCAATCCGTTGTTGAAATATTCCAGGTCCAGACGAAATACCATATGGAAGTCTCTTGACCTTGTAAGCATTTTTGTGAGTCGTAATTGTCAGCACCTTGGCCGTTTCGTCATCTACCAGTAGTTGTTGATACGCCTGAGCCAAATCTATTTTAGCAAATGTAGTACCTTTTGGCATTTCAGCTAGAATGTCAGTAATTGCAGGTGTTTTGAAACAGTGCTTCGATAGTGCTTTATTTACGGTGCACCTGTAATCTCCGCAAATACGCACAGAACCATCTTATTTTGTAACCGGCACGATAGGAGTAAGCCACTCACTATATTCAGTTGGTTCTAGCACACCCTGTAGAACCAATTTATTTAACTCAGCTTCTATAGCCTCTCTCTGCCCATACGGAACTTTTCTTGCTGGAAGTTTAATCGGACGTACCGTTGGATCGAGATTAAGTGAAATTGCTTCTCCCGTATATGAACCCAGTTCTTCGGAAAACAATACAGCATACTTTTCCAACAACTCGTCGATTGGAGCACGTACACTGTGAACACCTTGAATCACAATTCCCAACTTGTCAAACCAGTTGCAGCCCAGAACATTTGTACGCTGTCCACTTGCAATGTACAACGGAAGATTTTGTATGCTCTTGCCATTGTATACAACGTTGACGTAGATAAGACCTGTAATAGGAATGCGATTATTACTATAGTCGAAGAGTGTCAAATCTGTGTCGATAAGTTGAGGCATGTTCAGTGCCCACAGTTTCTTTGCATTAAAATCTGACATTATCGTATAATTTGAACCTGTGTCTACCTCGAATTCACATTGTATATCGTCAATGGTTACAATTGCTATTTTCTTATAATTACCGACACGGTTTATTGCATTAACTTGATGTTTCTTTGATTTGTTCTTAAAATTTGTATACATCTTTGAATGACAGACTCTTTTAATATGGCCTACACGACCACATCTGTCACATTTTGCAGTTCGAAAGGGACATTCAGAACGAGAATGATTATTCCCACATCCATAACAAGTCTGGTGCATTTTCTCATTGTCATTTTTACCATAATCTGAAGATTTCGAATTCTGGGGCTTTTGTGTCTTGTGTTTTACTGCATTAACCTGTTCTTGTTGTGCAACTTGTTGTATCACCAACTGATTTTTGGCTGCAGTCTCAGCAGCAATAGCACGTTCTTGAACTGATGTCAAAGTAAGATTTGATTCGGCTAAAAGGTTTTGTTGCAAACGTGTGTTTCTCAAGCCACAAACCAAACGGTCTCGTAACATTCTATCAACCATCTTTCCATCAAAATTACAATCCATTATCAGATGACGTAGTTCCGCGATGTATTCCGAAACTGATTCATTTGTCTGTTGGTCGCGCTTGAAAAATTTATAAAAGGATGCAATTTCGGACGGAGTCGGTGAGAAATGTTTTGTAAGTTCGTCTATGATAGATTTGTAAGTATGTTGCTCCAGTTTCTTTGGTGAAATGAGAGATTCTACGAGATTGAAGCACTGAGCTCCACAGATTGTGAGAAACGTTGCTTTCTGAATCTCTTCATCGGTGATACCGTTTGCTAGGAGGAACATTTCAAAACGTCGTTTGTATGAACTCCACGATGCAGGTTTTGTAATATCGAAGGTTTCTATGGATCCAATCGAAGCCAAATCTGACTCTGAACTATGGTCGTCGTTTTGTTGATCTGCGTCTGATTCTGCAGAAGATTCTGGAGAAGATCTTGTAATCTTTTTCTTCTTGGTACGGCTACCCATGAAGGCACTCACAGGCAATGGCTAGTTGTTCGTTTCTGTTAAAACGATAAAAAGAAGAATTAATTGAAAGCTTAAACACACAAATTGATTTCTTGCTCTGCTAAGCAACTCCCAAATCCTCGTCGCCAGTGATGTGTTCTACACACGGTTGCCACTTGGAAATTTAAAATATGACCAAAATTAGAAGGAAAAATGACCAAATGCAGCAAAAAAAGACCATCATATTATAAAATATTGAAAACTTAGTATAAAAATAATGAACTGTATCATTTTAATACATTTTTTTTTTCAAAAACGATTTCTCAAACCAATATCTACGCTCGATGGAATCACTAATGAAAATTCACTTGAATACAAACTACTTATGATAGCAAGAGAAAATCACGTATACAGGGTGGTTTCTTTGCAAAATGTAATAAAACGAACAAAATTAAATTGTTGTCCATGTATTATGGCTTTATCATTAAAAGCCAACATTCTCATTAGTTATGGAACAGAACTTCGGTCAAGTGGCCGCCCCGACTGGTTTCGCAGTAGCAGTAGCGCATTCTGTCACTCCAATTTTCCAAGACCTTGTTGATGATTTCGAGTTGTAGCTCACGAATTTCTTGGTTGATATTGGCCATAAGTGCATAAATCGATTCTGGATTGTTAGCAAAACATCGGTCCTTTACGGTTCCACACAAAAAAAAGTCCAAAGGCGTGAAATCGCAGCTCCGAGTGGCCAATCGACATAACCAAAACAAGATTTGGGAATCTGGTTTGTAAAAGATCGATTGTGGCACTGGCTGTGTGGCATGGTTAACCATATTGCATGACCCAGGGGTCGTCGAAATCTATGCCTTCAATTTCAGTACAAAAGAAGTTGGATGATATGATACTGTTTTTCTATCAAGATTTCGAGAGGGGGACAGCTGTCAGTGAAAAAAAAACCTATGATTTAAAAGGCACCACCCGTTACTGCATTCTGGCTATTCTTTTATGTTTAGTATAATGGTGGATTTACATGTAATCTTCGACGTCTGCATCTGCAAATTCGCAGAAAAGTAAAGCGGGGGAGCTATACGACATAACAAGAAAGAGTGAAAGAGTACACATATACCTACCCATTTTTACTTGCTATAATTTTTAAAGCTCGGTGACAACCAACAACAACAGCCAACAACAAAAAATTATGGTGCAGATGAAAAAATTATGGTGCAGATGAAAACGCTATAAAAAAGATGAACATGTTCGTCTTCACCATAATTTTCTTCTGCATGAGTTGAACTTCCTATAATCTTCATCCGTGCAGACGTCTGCATTTTGGTCTTACCTCTCTATTACACTAGTATGAGTTTTGTATCTTGCATCCTCTATTTTTGCAGATGATGGCATGCAGATCAATGTAAATCCACCATAAAGCTGAGCTCTCTTAGTTTTCTGCAGCTTACAAAACTAAGCTAAAACATCTACTATCAGGTGGTAGTCTGCTGGTAATGCGGTGTAAACCAACAACGCATTATGCTTATGGTCTTTTAACAGTTGATGTTTAGATATTGCAGTTTGTATGTAGATACAGTTCGAACCAAACCTTGCTGATTTACACGACTGAATCCACAAGGTTAGATGGAATATTTTTTTTCTCATTTTAACAGTGTCGTTCATAAACTTTATTTGTTACAATCACACATTTTATGCTGACACTAATGATCTGTTCACATTACGCGAAATATTTTTTTAATTCAATTTTTTCTTAGAACATACAAAATTAAATGGTCTTTTCTTCTAGAAAAAAAATGACCAAATGGAAACAAAAATGACCACAGGACCAAGAGGGAAAAAAAGACCAGATTTGGTCATAAATGACCAAACTGGCAACCGTGGTTCTACAGCTTGGAAATATGAAGACGAATTTCTACTTCATTAAATTCAATATATTCATAGGTTATAAAAATGATTACAATAAGGTTAAGTTTTTACAATATGGTCTTGATTAAAACGCGGTCTTCGATTCAATGAATTCTGACATTATGTGTCATGTTGACACATTACGATGTTCGTTCAGTTGGTTGCGTTCAGACATTACAATAATGATTGTTCCTATATCGGAAATGTAGTATTATTATTATTATTATTATTCTTTATTCCTTGAACTTCTGATAATAAGAAAGTACAGGGACTTTGGGTAGCCATAAGGTAGGAGTCATAGACAAGTCTCTCTTATGTGCCTTGAATATCTTTCACTGATTTTGATGGGTAGACGTAATGGGTAGCGGTTACTGGGGTACCGAAAAGCGGGTACGGGTATAGGGTAGAGGGTAGAGTAGTAGCGGGATACCAAAGCCTAGAGCTTTTATTTATCGACTGAGGCAGTACGAAGTCTGCAGGGTCAGCTAGTTGTTTTCATAAAATTCGAAGAAGTCATTTCGATAAAATCACTCAAGACAAAAACAAGCAGTAATTGAAAGTTGCCTTTATTCCAAGAGACTGTATTGGAATCATTTGAATCAGTCTTATGAAAATAACGAAATATATGTATCTTCTTCGATTCCGATTATAGAAAAGATTCCTTGTCTGAATAAATTGAAAACTGTGATCCGTTTTTCCAGACAAACATTTTTGTTACCACACTGACGTTTGTATTATTTAGTGATTAATTTTCATCCATGAACAAATAGCTAAATGTCAATTTGCTTTCAAGCCTATATACAGTTCAGTTTGACTTCTCGTTGCTCTGTTCCACAAGACTCCATTTAATTAATGATATTTTATAGAGCATAAGCTCTTTTAATAGCTGTGACTCCGACTCCGGCTCTGATGAGGTATGAGTGGTTGTTTGTACGGGTCGGGTTGGGTTTCAATAAATTTTAAATTAGTGCATGCGACAGTATTTGTCAGGTCTTTTAATTATTTTGAGTTTCCATCATGTTCCTTCCGTCTCCTCTATCTCCGTCTTGAACAAAATGGCTGCAAAGTATAATGCTCATTATGCGTAGCAATCAACGATTTTGCAGTTTGTTTGTAAATTTTGGATGGTTGCTTTTTTATGATTGCTGTATGGTATGTCATAGAACGCTTAAGTGTGTTGATAAAACATACAGGCTTCCATCCCATGTGTGGGATTGACGTAGGTAGGGTTGTCACAGACTGTCGCATTGGAGTTTGGAGCCCCTATAACCCCATGTTACGAACGACTTATTCTAGGTGCTTTCAACATATTGAAACTTATTTCCAGCAAAGGCTTGCACAGCACATGCATTGAGAGATAAGAAGCCGGTTTGTATGTCAACAGCAAAAAATAAATTTCCCTGATGAAGAGAGTAAAGGGCAATTAATTTAATGAAGGCAGCATTTAACATGTTTTTTCTGAACTTTCTTAAAACAAAATGTAAATTTATTCTTTGAAGTGCATAAGAACTGGCGTTGAAGTTCGATCGATAAACTTCTATTTGAATAAAGTAGGTAAGCTATTCTCTTTTGTTTTGTTTCTCTTGTGGGAGTGGGATCGTCTGGGTTTTTGAGGACAAAGGACATACGATGAGCAGAGAAAGCATTGTCTGCCGCATTGCTGAATTGAATTTGCATTGTCTGAAGTGGCTTTAGCTTTGAGGACAACGGAATAATTATGTTCTAAATGTTGAGCGAGAAACTTTAGTGGAGTTAGAGTATCTTGAAAGTACTCTTACTTTTGCTTCATGTCCAATTTCAATTCGGCAAATATGTTTTTTACATAAAGTGCGGATTGGTGTTTCCACTGGTTTAATGGTCGCAAGGGAAGTTGAAATAGCGTGATATTTTTCAAAACTAACCTTAATGCAAGTAGGTATCAACTTGAGCCTCAGTCAAAATTTCAAGTTTGAAGATTTAAATTAAAGTAGTAAATAAACATAATAATCGAAACAGTTCGAAAAAACTAAACTATAAAAGCTTTTACAATATTTATTTCTATTAAATGGATGAACTGATTTACTTCAATCTTTGAATAAATTGCTTTCTTGGATTATAAAATATGCTTATTAAAATTCGTATTGCAATATTTCTGTGCCAATAACAATAAGTTAAAGTAGCTTAAGTCATTTATTGTCATTTTTCAGTATGATAAAATGAAGTTTTGTGAACCTGATTTTAAAGACTGTTTTGGCGATAACTTTAAAACTGTTGGTGGTAGGCATAAAAATAGAGTGGCGCGACAGCTCTTGAAGAGCCAAGGCCTAAGTGACGTACTCTCATCAAAAAATCTCTGGGTGCGTGTGAAGAATTGAGGGGACCTACAATTTAACGCCGGCCGATTCCGAACGGCAATGTTGAGAAGCACTTTTTCATGACAGATTGATACTCTTGGTAGTTTTGTCAGTTCTTCGCAAGAGGCAGTGCGCGTGAAAGATGAAATAAAAACTTTATGGGCACGTGCAGGACTCGAACCAACGACATTTTGCTTAGCAGCCAACGCACCTAACCACTAAACTACGGGCATGGTGGTAGGCATACGATTCTTTTTTTCAGGACTCATTCTTGTAACCTATATATATACCTATAAATCTTTTTTTGTTGAAAGCAACAACAAAGCTAATAAAAACTAGTCAATTTTGATAGTATTTACTTTTTTTCGTATGCATAAACTTCAAGTAAATACTTGAATAAAAGCTTTTACTAGAAGTAAAAGTATTTACTTATTATGGATGAATTTTGGTAGTAAATACTTAAAGTGATATGCATAAAAACCTTTTACTACTAGTATTTACTTTAATTTTTACAAGTTGCTAATGATCAACTGGAACATTTGCTAGTAAATACTTCTGGGTGTTTGAAACGAACATTTTCATTTGCAAATCAACATTCAAGGCGATCGGTTCAATATTCTTGTCAAATGGCCGCGTTTTTTGCACATTAATACTGAACAGGTTTACAAGGAACAAATTATTTCAAAATGCTTCCGCTTTGAAAAAGAAAATATTCGTTGGCTGTCTAAACACAGCTATCCTCTTTGTATTGGAACCATGATGTGTGTAACATGTGGAGATTAAAAAAACTTACTTGCATTCTGAGGATATATAGGGAAGGAAAAGGATATGCATCCATCAACATTCCAGCCACCTGTGATGCAAAAGAATGTTTTACAAGGGTTTTTTGTGAATGGCCAGGTTCAGTTCATGACTCCAGGATTTGGAAAAACAGTTTACTTGAACCAATTTTAAGAAATTCAGTTAACACAGTTCTTTTGGCAGATTAGGGATATGGAATCGCCACTTGGTTAATAACACCATTTACAGAAACCCAATCACGAGCAAGGAGAAATCATACAACAAATTACATACAAAAAAGAGGGTCATCATAGAACGATGTTTTGGTCGGCTTAAAAGTTGATTCCCAACATTACAAAACTGTATACGGGTGCAATTAAAAAACATGGCAACTCTGATAATGACATGTTTTTTTTTGCATAATGTTACAAAGTATGTAAATGAAATCCGACAACTTTGAAGAAGAGGACAGAGGAGTTAAAAGCGAAACTACCAACGACCACGGACGCAGTTCTGGTGCACCTGAAATCAGGAGATAGGGGCAGCTGCGGAGAAATGAAATAGATTTGATCAAAAGAAACAACCACGCGCCGTTTGAAAATTTATAATTAAAAAATCAATAACAAATAGGTACTTCAGCTCAAAGTGATGTAATCTTAATACCTAATTAAAGCAAAGTTAAGGTTTTTCTTGTTACTTTTTAGTCTAGTTTTCCATTTAACTTTATTTTTCAATTGCTGTAAGTAAATGCCTGAGTCTTCCGATGAATATGTAGTTTTTACTTGGATGAATCTAGTATTTACTACTAGTAAATGCTGGCTAGCATTTACCTTTTTTTATGCATACCAAATGAAGTAAATACTACGAATCTGAGCTTTTACTTGTTGATCTAGTATTTACTTGAAGTATTTACTACTAGTAAATTCTAGATTTTTATGCATTTGCCCCAAGCTGTTTCAAAAAAATGCTTTATCATTTATTTTATACATTTCAAATACATTGGTAGCTTATTGTTAGGTATACGGTGAATAAGAATAAATGCGGAAACTTTATACAAGAATAATATAATACTTTATTTAAGTGGTTTTGATGTTAATTCAAAGAGTACAAAATTATTTCTGATTGTATGAAAGTAGAAGTGTGGAGCACATGCTTAATAAAAGAATTTATAATATAAGTCAATTGAAATGAGATGGTGTTAGAGATGATGTTTACATTTGATTGATGGTACATTTACATCATTTCCCCTTTCGTATTTCAGGAATTCAGTCTCTCTGGAATTTTTCGAACACGATTGGATCTTCTTGGGCTGTTGAAAGCTTGTGCAGCAACTGCGTTGGAATTTCTGTGAATGAGAAAATTATTATTATTAGTATTCCCTGGAACATCTATGGTGCTATTTCGTTCAGATGAGAATGTTTGTATTTTTGGATCATCAGACGATAATATCGATTGAGGTTGAGGATGATCGATGATTAAGTTCGGTGATTGTTCCAGAGGGGTAGATGCATCGTTAGGTGATATGGAATGTCGAGTTGGAGTAAAGCTTGTATTAACAATATTACGGTTTTCGGATCTTGTTACATTTGGTAAAATTTCCGGATTCTCACTATGATTCGACTGTGGAACAATTCTGGATCTAAGCTGATTTTGATGACGTCTCATAATAAATCGGTCGCATTTAACTGTGTACATCATCCTTCCCGAAGTGTTTACCACAATCCCTTCCTTCCATTTCGGACCACGACCATAGTTTCTAGCAGTGGTCATATGAATAATACCATTCGAAGTACAGAATTCTTGGAAATCCTTTGAAGTTAACTGCGCCCAATTGTCAGACACGATCGTTCTTGGCAATCCTTCAATGGAAAATATACTTTTCAAACCTTTGATAGTTGCTGCTGTAGTAATTGAATTCATTTTTATAACAAATGGAAATTTAGAGAAAGCGTCTATGCATATGTACCAGTAACTTCCGATGTAAGGGCTGGCAAAATCGATATGCAATCTTTCCCAAGGTTCTTGAGGCTGTGGCCATGAGCTGAAGTTTTGTCTTGGAAGCGAACTAGATTGCTGGCAGTTTTCACATGTGGCTATTTTAGACTCAATGCTTTTATCGACATTTGGCCACCAACAATAGCGGCGAGCTAATTGCTTTGTACGAATAACACCCCAGTGGCCTTCGTGGAGCATTTGCAAAACTTGTTTGCGGAGGGCTGTTGGAATAACAACGCGAGTAAATTCAGTTTGAAGCAAAATAACATCGTTTTCAATACTTAAAGAGAGCTTGCGATTGAAAAAAGGTGCGATATCTTTTTATCATCCTTAAGTTTTTCTGGCCATCCGTGTAAAATATAATTTCTTACGCGTCTCAGAATAGGATCACATTTTGTATAATCTGATACAGTTGTGGCGAAAATAGGGAATTCGCCCAAGGCTGTTTGAACTTCAATGTCTAACTGCAAACAGATTTCACTGTCAAAAGCAGGATCAGGTCCTATGGGGAGGCGGGACAGTGCATCAGCATTGCCGTTTTTATGAGTAGGCTTATAGCGAATGGTATATTTATAGCCCATAAGAAGCATTGCCCAACGCAACAGGCGATTGGCTGTCATCACCGGTAAATCCTTATCTGGACTGAATATGGCGGTTAAAGGCTTGTGGTCAGTAAACAGGATAAACTGACGGCCGTTTAAATATTGGTGGAATTTAACAACTCCAAAAACAATAGACAGGGCTTCTTTTTCCAACTGGCTGTATCTTTTTTGATGAACATCTAACGTTTTCGAAGCATGGGCAATAGGTCTTTCAGACCCATCAGGAAAAATATGTGAAATTATTTATTTATTTATTTATTTATTTATTCATATATACAGTAGACGCTCGATATAGTGAAGTAATAAAAACCAACCATGTTCACTATTTCGAGATTGTTCACTATTTCGAACGGGAGGCTAGAAACGCTTTCCAAAGTTAAATTTGATCAAAAATGCATATTTTGTTCAGTGGGAAGATACAAATATTTATTTAATCGATAAACAAACATATCCTCTTTTGGAAGTTCGGATGTTCTCAAAGCTTTTCTTTTCCCAGGGCCACAATAAGTCTGAGTCACTGCTGCGCCGTAGCTGTTATTTTGTCCCTGTTTTATATATATGGAACTTACGGTGGATCTGGCTATTCCATATTGTTTGGCCGAAAACGTTGCCGAAGTACCTGTTAGAAATGTGAATTTAACACTTACCGTTTATTTTTAAAGTTAAGAAATTTATCTTACCTTCTGACAGCTTCTTTAATACCTCAGTTTTTTTAAGCAATTTAAAATGCTTTCGGGCCCACATAACCACATATGTCTTTACGCACAGGAATTCCAAACAAAAAACACTTCAGCATTTGGTCGAATTTGTTTTGTGACTATGTACTGTCTTTTGTGATTCAGTGTGAGATATACATCAATGAACGGTAAAATTTGTTCGAAGGCAGTCGACATCTCGACATGCTGTAGACATATTGCAGCTGCAATGTTCTTGTTTAAACCTGAGAAAATATATGAGTTCACTATATCGAGATTGTTATTGTTCACTATTTAGAGTAGTGCATGTAAAATTTTGGGTGTTCATTATAATGGATAGTTCACTATAACGAGATTCACTATATCGAGCGTCTACTGTAATAACTTTACACAGTAAGATAGAATCTTTTTAGTTAGTGTAAGTTTCAATGGTTTACAATTATTGTTAGATGTATTGTAATCAATGGCATAATTTTAATAATAACAACATAATTTAGGTGTATAACTCCAAGCTTAAATACAGTTAAAAAATAATTCAATAATATTGATTTAATTTTAATCACAAATAATAGTTACAAAAAAAAGCAATTTCTAAAAGAGAACAATATACAATTAATCAAGTCATCATCATCATGAAAAAGTCTCGAAATACTGCCTCAGCTTTACCCTGAACAGGGTCCTGGAACTTATCATTCTAACCGATTGTGGAAGGGAATTCCATTGTCTAATCGCATTAATAAAGAACTGACGCTCGGAAATTAAATATTTGTATCGAATGGGCACAAGGTCACAGCTTCTATTGGAACGCGGGAAACTTATTTTATTATATAGGTACGAGGGTTGACGCGTTTGCATAACGTCGTAATCGTTCTTTGTTTCAGGATATTGTCAAATGTTAGGCCATATATTGATTTGGCGAGAGCAGAAATGTGGTCAAACCTTCTTCGTCCATAGACATATCTAGCAATGCTGTTGTAAGCTACATTTAAGATTCGTGTATGCTCAAAATCACAATTCGAAAAAATTTCACAGCCATATAATAAAATTGGCATGAGTAGAGTTTTTGCAAGAATTTGTCTCGTGATTAAAGGCGTTATTCTTTGTGTTGACCAAAGCATACGAAGGCAACCATACATTTTACCCACGGTGGAAATTATGTGGTCATTCCAAGTAAGTGTCTTATTAAAAATCAGTCCTAGATTCTTCACTGAGTCAACGAATTGTATGGGTGTATGATTCATATATATTTTGGGAAAATACGTTGTATCTACCGACTTTCTTGATATAACAATGCATTTGGATTTTATCGGATTTAAAAATAAACCATTCGATCGAGACCAGCAAGCAATTCTTTCGAGATCCTCGTTCACTTCACATGCCCCATTTTCCACTGATCCCAACGAACAATTTTTTCGAAGCTGAACATCATCAGCATACATATCGATCGCACAGCTTGTTGAGCATTGAGGAAGGTCATTTATATACATTGTGAAGAATATCGGGCCCAAAATAGATCCCTGTGGAACACCTCTGCACAAGGGAAGAAAATCAGATACTGTATTATTACATACAACTGCTTGAAATCTATCGCTTAGGTAAGAAGAAACCAATTTAGTAGAGGAAGATGAAAATTTGAACTGTGAAATAAGTTTGCTACATAGGATTTCATGATTCACTGTGTCGAAAGCCTTTGAAAAGTCTAATAATGTAAGGAACGTCATTTCATTATTTTCAACCGACTGTCTTATTTCTTCAACGACGTTTATTAATGCAGTAGTACAGCTGTGTTTGGCACGAAAACCTGACTGATTAGGGCAAAGCAAGAAATTCATTTTTAAAAATCTCTGAATCTGATTGCTCATTATTCTTTCTTTTGATAGATACGGCAGAATGGCGATAGGTCTATATTCCTTATTGCTTTTTAAAATAGGTATAATTTTTGCTCGTTTCCAGATATTGGGGAAGATACCAGTCATGAAGATTGTGTTGAACAAATGTGTTATATATTTCAATATAATAGGAAGAATAGCCTTAATGAAAACTGGATGGATCTCATCTAAACCAACGGAACTAGACTTTATTGACAAGCAGCTTTCAAAAACGTCAGCATCTTCAAAAAATTGAAAATAGAAAGAGTTTGGTGTATCCGAATTCAAAATTGAGTCTTCCGCTCGAGGAGCCATAGTATCATCGGAACAGTTAATGGTTGGGGGAGAGGTAAATATTCGGTTAAGCTTATTAGCATCAACATTTAAAAGGTCGTTATTACTTTGTTTTCCAATTCCGATTTCTTTCAAATTTTTCCATAACTTGTTTTTTGCAATCGAAGGCTGAAGTCGCGAGGCATAAAAACGTTTTTTGGCTTCACGTATTTCAAGTGTTACCTTATTTCGTAGAACACGATATTCACGAAATAGAGCAACTAGTCTGAAACGCTTCCAGCAACGATAAGCCCGATTTCGCAAGTGGATTAAGTTTTTGACTGTATCCGTAAACCAAGGGTGTTCTGTCTTTCTAGGCTTAATCAAGACAAGAGGAACATGATTATTGAAAACATTGATTATGGAAGTTTGAATAAAATCAGCTTGATCATTTGCGGAGAGCATATTGTATACACGATACCATTCGATTGATCTTAAATCATTTTTAAGTAGAACCATATTAATATTTTTGAAATCTCTTATATAGTTGACTGTATTTTCAATAATAGGTTCACATTGGTAAGTTAAGTGGATAAGGTCATGATGTGAAAAACATGGAACAGATAACTGATTGTAGTTAAGAATATTATTAGGATAGCTTACAAAAAAGGCATCAAGCAGTGTACTATTGTTGTTAGAGAAGTGAGTTGGAGTGGAAGTGTTTACTGGAGTCAAATTAAGCCTTTTCATATTGTTAACGAGAGAACAATCTTTTAGAATGTTGCAGTTAAAATCTCCAACTATAATTACAGAGGGTGAAACATAGGATAATTGCTCTAATATTGAATTCAATGGAGCAAAGTTAATATTTCGATTAGGCCTATACACAGATCCAAGTAAAATCTTGTTTCCTTTGCAGTTGATTTCAATAAAAATATACTCTATTTCACTACCCACAGTTGATTCACATACGAATCTGCAGCATAAGTTCGCCCGCACTTAAACAGCAACCCCCCCTCCAACGCGCCCAATTCTATCAGATCTAAAACATCTAAACCCATCCAAATTACACATCGCATTACTTACTTCAGGTGAAAACCACGTCTCCGAAACACAAACAACATCAACCTTCGACCCTTCTATCAAAAATCTAAATTCGTCTATTTTTGGACGTAAGCTTTGTGCATTTATATGACACACTTGCAATCCATTACGATAGCTACAAAGAATATTTAACATAACGCGTATATTTGTCTTATTATAATAATTGTCAACGGAATTCCCTTCATTATTTTCAGGTATTACCATAAGCTTCTAAGAATAAGGATAAGTGCCCAGCGAGGCACATATCATTCTTCGAACGAAAAAGCCCCACAACCCGTTCAAAAGCACAAGCAGATAACAAAGACATTAAAATGATGACGATATGAATAAAATAAAAAGAAAGTTTAATACAAAGGTTTAACTTGATAAAGAATTCAAAATAGAAAATAAATATATAAAAAAGAGAAAATGAAATGAATATTAAAAAGTTATGCATTTTGTTGGTTATCACTATTTTCGCCCTCAACAGTTGGTTCCTTAGGATAATCGCAATTGTTGACATCGTCAGCTGTTTTGGAAGCGCGGTCGGAGTCATTGACATCTTTAGTTGTTTTGTTTACAATTCGCTCGGTGGCAATAATAGCTAAGTCCTCAGCAGATTTAATCAAAGTAGCGTTAACATCACCGCTCTTCTTGACATAAACAAGACCTCGCATTGTAAAAACAGAGTGCAGTTTTTTTTCTCTTTTTAATTTCAATGCATTATGCATGAGAGAGCGGTTTTTAATTGTCAAGTATTCATGTAGGTAAACTTCAGTATTGTTAGAGCAGTCATCAAAACCAACATCAAAAAGTCGTAGTGATCATTGTGTAGTTTTTCGGTAATTGGCAATAGAACGTAAAACGAGGTTCTTATCGTGTACAGAAAAGAATTTTATTAATATCGGCGGAGCTGTTGTGTTCGATCTTGATTTAATTCGAAATATGTGCTTAGTGAATGGTGTTTTAATGTTAAGAGTGAAGCAAAGTGAATTAAGAAGAAACTTTAGATCTTCTCGCGGTAGAATGGGAATACCATGTAATAAGACATCGCACATGGATTCTTTAAGATCTTAATTACGGCACCTATACCGTAAGCTGAGGCATCCGTGGCCAATACAATAGGATAGCTGTCATTAAAATGGACTAAATTGGTTGTCTGAACGATTTGTTTTTTTAACTCCCGAAAAGCTTGCTCTTGTTGCTCTTTCCATATAAATTGCACACCTTTTCTACGTAGTTCATTGTTTTAAGTCCTCTGGCCTTGGTAATTTCTTGACTGCTTCCACACCATCATCCGAAGGTCGAATACCAGATGAATTAATTATGTGGCCCAGATACGTGACCTCAGGCTGCATGAAAATACATTTACTTCTCTTGTATCGTAGTCCACTTTCCTGCAGGCGCTTGAAAACTTCCTCCAAATTCTGAAGGTGCTCCTCATCATTCCGTCCAGTGATGATTATGTCATCAAGGTAGTTTACCACGTGGTCCATTCCCGAAAAAATTTGTTCGAGTAACCTTTGAAATATCGCAGGTGCTGAGGCGATACCAAAAGGCAACCTTTGATACTGGAATAGTCCAAGGATAGTATTGACAACAAGCAGTTCCTTTGCATGATCATCGAGTACAACCTGCAAATAGGCATCAGATAAATCTATTTTTGAGAATTTGTCACCACCTTGAAGCTTATAAAATAGCTCTTCTACTCTGGGAATTGGATGTTTATCTATTGCAAGCTGGGCGTTTACAGTCACCTTAAAATCTCCACATATACGAATACCACCATCTCGTTTCGGAGCTATGACTATCGGTGCAGCCCATTGACTGAACTTTATTGGTTTCCAAATTCCGGAGTCAACCAGACGCTTTGCTTCAGCTTTAAAAGCTTCCATTTGAGAGAATGGTAATAATCGCGGCTTGCAAAATTTTGGTCTATAGTTTTCTTTTAACTGCAGGCTTGCCGTAAAGTTAACACATTTCCCTAATGAAGAATCAAAAATAATTTTATATTTATCACAAAGAGCATTTATTTCGGGATTTAAAGAATTTGCTATGGCTAATTGGTTAACACTGCATGCGTTTTTATTGATTCCCAAGTCGAAAGCTTTAAACCAATTCATACCAAAAATATTTCCACCTTGTGTGGATTTGGTGACTAACAGTGGTAGCAACTTTTCTTCACCATTGAATTCCACGTACTACACGTCACTTAAACCCAAAATTGTAACAGGCAAATTTCCATAAGCAAGGAGTTTTTGTGATGTGGCTCGACATGGCGGACATCCAAGTTGGTTAAAACCATCCATACTTACAACTGAACAGGTTGCTCCAGTGTCCAATTGAAATTCCATGCTGGTGTGGTTCACTTTAATGTTAATAAAAAATTTATTTTCTTGCTTACCGCTTTCCGTTGAAGAAACCGAATTTATGGAATAAATTTGCTCAATCGATTCTATTGTATTAATATTTTCTCTATTTCGCCGAATAAATTTGTTTTTACCATGCATGCGACAAACAGGAGTGATATGCCCAATTTGTCCACACTTATAACACGTTGAATCTCGAAACTTGCAGTACTTTTGTAAATGATGTGACCCACAGCCTGTACATGATTTGGATGAATTTTGATTGCTCTCACCACTTTCCCGGTTTAGATAACAGTTGTTATTATGTTGCCTGTTAACGGGCATCAACATGCTGTTTTTTTTCTTTCTTGAAGTTATTTTTACCGTAATTTTTGTTTCTATTTTTTTTCTTCATATAATTGCTGTTACTATTAAGCTGGTTGACTTCCACTATCGCTGCTTCATTATTTGTTATTGTACGAATTGTTTTTTGTGTAGCTTCAAAGGCTTCTGCTATTGCTTAAACATCAGCCAACGATGGATTAGCTTTTTGAAGGGCAGCAGTACGCACGGAATCATGCGGTGTGTGCAGTACCACTACATCTCTTATTAATTCGTCTACATATTCATGCTTACATGTTTCAATACTGCATGCGTATGCGTACTTACATTGTCTAGCTATTCCCCTTAATTCCGCTATCCATTCACCGTAACTTTGATTGCTCTTCATTTTAGATCGAAAAAATTCACATCGTGCTGCTAATACATGCGTTTTTGACTCAAAATGCTCCGTCAATTTCGCAACTAAATCCTTGTATTCTCTACCATTGAGATCGTCATTTCCATACAACTTTTGCAGTAGTTCGTATAGTTCTGCTCCGATTCAAGACAGAAAATATGCTTTGCGAGACTCCTCCTTAGTTACTTCATATGCCTTGAAGTGCTGCTCCAATTGAGATTTATACGTACACCTATTGTCTTTCGATTTATCAAAATTATGAAATGCAGGAACTGTTCCAACTGCAATCATAGCTGAAGAGCCCTGTAGTGTCTCCATCCAACTCTTTTGGTCCTTTAATAACTTTTCCATGAAAAGCTTCTGACCATTGGGTGCATCGGACAAAGATTTTACTAATTCTTCCATGGCTAAAAAAAAACTGTTTTACGGGGGTGCTTAAATTTATTTCCTCGTCGCCAGAATGTTAGGTATACGGTGAATAAGAATAAATGCGGAAGCTTTATACAAGAATAATATAATACTTTATTTAAGTGGTTTTGATGTTAATTCAAAGAGTACAAAATTATTTCTGATTGTATGAAAGTAGAAGTGTGAAGCACATGCTCGACATTAGTTTCTAAATGGTTCATGCGGAGATTTCAAAGTAGCTTATGTCAACTTAAGTTATCTTATCTTTTGATTTCCACAAGCAATAAGCAAAAAAATATATTTTTTAATCAACTTGTGTAGAAAGTAGAAATACGCTGTTGTGCAAGTGATTTGTTTGCCCATTTAAACATAAGTTCTTTTGCTATTTTTAACAATAAGGGGACATTTTTTACCATAGAGTAATGGGATCCAGACTAAATGAAAGATAAACAAAATAGAAAATATTTTAAATTAAAAACTTGATTTTCGCTTATGTCGACTTAAGCTCCCTTAACTTATTAGCACAGATTTATTAACGTCCCAGAGGAAGGAATGGAATGAGGCTGATTTTATGAATCTCCAATATTTGCATATCTCCATGTTTTGAGGTTACTAAAGGGTCCGCCAAATAACTTTTTTTTTTTTTTTTTGAAAATACTATAAAAAAAAGTACTGAATATTTTCTCGAATTTCTTTTTTATTTGAAATTAAAATCCTTCCGGTTAATAATGGAAAATAATTTCATTCAAATGGCTGCCTCGGCTGGCAGTAGCCTACACGATCGGTTCAATTTTTAAGCACATTATCGATTGTGTGCAGCTGTATTTCACCAATGGCTTCACAAATATTGTCCTTTAAAGCGTCAATTGTCTCTGGCTTGTCAGCGAAATACTTTTCTTTTACGGAAACCCACAAATAATAGTCCAACGGTGTCAAATCGCAACTCTGATGTGGCCAAACAACATCAGCTCTGCGGCTGATAATGCGATCTTCAAAAACAGGGCGCAAAACATCGAGTGTAGCTTCGGCTGTGTGTGTGGCACGTAGCGCCGGCCGTCCTGTTGAAACCAAATGTTGCCAATATTCTCCTCTTCATTTTTTGTGAGCAAAAATTCGTTCAACATGGCCCGATCGCCATTGACTGTAACGGCCACTCGCACTCCTTGTTAATTTTCGAAGAAAAATGGCCCAATTATGCCTCTGGACCAAAATCCGCACCAAACAGTGAGTCGTTTTGGGTGTATTGGCTTTTCAATGTATGCGTGCGGGTTTTCTGTGCCCTAAATGCGACAATTTTGCTTGTTTACCTGCATACCCGCCAAGATCAAAATGAGCTTCATCTGAAATGATTATTTTTTTTGCCAAAATCGGCATCTTCTCTAAGTCGATCGCTGGCCCACTTATCGAAGCGAAAACGCATTGGATGGTCAGTTGGCTTCAACTCCTGAATCAATTAGACTTTGTATGGCATGGCGTGATACCAAAGTCTTTATGCAAAATTCGTCTCAATGATGTCTCCGAAATGTTCAATTGTTGAGAACGACGATGAATTGATGCTGATGGCGCTTCACACACACTTTCTGCCACAGCAGCAAAATTCTCGGGTGTACGCACTGTTCTTGGCTTTTCACGCTTTCGTTTATTGATGAGGATGGCAGTTTCTTTCACTTTTTCATAAGATAACGAACATACGGAGCTGACGGTGCTTCTCTTCTTCCAAAATCCGTAGGCAATTTTCGCACACCTTCTGCAACATTTCCATGATTTTCAAAGTAATGTCGTAATATTTCCCGCATTATTCAAGCGTATAAACAACCATATTCGTTCAGCGGAGGGATAAAACTAATTATCTGTAAAATCAGACGTGAGCTAAGTGTTAGCATTCACGAAATAAGCTCTAGTTGAAAAAAAACGTTAGATGGTGGACCCTTTAGATTCCGAATCAATCCTTTTTATCTTGATATCTGTGTGTGTGTGTGTAGACGTTTGTGTGTATGTATGTTTTTTTCTGGCTTCGCGAACCACTTATAGCATTGACATCTAATTAGTCTCATTCGATGTGGAACACCAAGTTCTCAGGAGGCGTGGTACTGAAAGTAGGGATATTGACTGCATAGTTGTTCAAAATCTATTGAAAATTGTTCAAAGTTATTCAATATTTCCATCGACCACATTTAGATGGTGCTCCCGTTTATTATTAGTTAAGCTTACAACAATTTGATTTGTTATACGCAATTGAAATTATTTTTATTATAAGGCAGCTGAATTTGTTAAAATGATTTTACATTATACTTAATTTGAATCTTTTTGCAAAAAGTTATATCTACTCTTTAAACTTATAAAATTACATATGCATTGAAAAAACAATAATTATTAGAAATTTACCGTCTAATAAAGATTTTTATTTTTTTGTATAGGTATTGCGTTGAATACGAAGTATCTAATCAAAGCTTCAAAACCTTGCCACAAACTCGAGCCATTCAATAAACTACTTCTGAAGGTAAGACTGAGCTGCTTTACATTTTTTTCCTACACATTCTTATATTTATTCTTTATACTACTCCAAGTGACCGCATTGTTGTCCAATTTGATATGGAGGCTAGCTAGCATTCAAGATCTACCCAGTTTAAGCCACAACCTCTTCGAGAGTCCTCCCTCGAAATCAAACGAACTTCAAACCAACATCAACAGAAGGTACGAAATAACAAATCAAATCGAAGACGAGGAAGATGAAGACGATCTGGATGACGACAGTGAAGATTATGATCGATCTACAATTCCTACAACCACAACAACACCAACAACAACAACAACAACAACAACAACAACAACAACAACAACAACAACAACAACAACAACAACAACAACAACAACAACAACAACAACAACAACAACAACAACAACAACAACAACAACAACAACAACAACAACAACAACAACAACACATCCTTCAACGGCATACCACTGTTTTGGCAAGGGCCTTTCCGGCCGCACAACCCGATGGAGTGCTCTGCCCACACCAAATTGAATTTAATTTTGTTTTATTATCTTTTCAAACTAGACTTTAAGATGAAGCAGTTTAATTTTAAAATAAAATCTTTTATCGAATTTTTAATATGAGAGATTAGAGATGTTTTATTAAATTGACAATTGGAATGTGGTAAAGAGTAACACATCTACTCCCATGATGAGAGTATTACTTGAAGAATACTTCTTTCTACAGAGTTAAGGTTGTCTGGAGGTTAGCTGAGTTATGAGTTACGATTCCAAGAAAATATAATTGGCATCCCAAATTCCCATATGCAAACATTTGATTACAACAAACATTTTGTTATTTTTTCACATGAAATCGTTTAGACTTGAGAGGATACAACAAAGGGCGCTGAGCTTACATTTTTTCAATGTCGGGATATTATTTAGAATTTGTTTTTTGGTTTTCCCTTAATTCTACTTTTATACTCTAAGGAGCGATTCCAAATGAAATTCTTGGGGAATGTGTTTGTGGAGAAGGTCCTTTTATTCAAATTCCTCTTTTTTTAGATTGCGCAGAAAAACACAAATTGTTATTTGTTGCGTAATTTTATTTAACAGGAAAAATTTAATATGAAGAGATGTTTACTGAACAGTATGTTGAAAAGAAGTGAGGAAAAATAAATTTACATTCGTATTTTATTAATTGACAATTGAACAAAATGTTTCTAGCTGGTAAGCATTGAAATGAATTTATTGAAATGCTACATTTCAATACTCCCACTCATTCAAGAAATTATTTCATAAACAGTTACATAATTCAACAGTTATCATCAATACTATCAAAATTACTATGAGTTACTTTGAAATCATTAAGTTCAAATTAAAGTTAACAAAGATTATTTAAATGCAAACTAAGCAAAGTTTTTAAGGTCCAAACCAAGTCGAAGAATATTATATTTGAACTTTAAAGCAGGCAATGGTTTTGTGAAAACGTCTGCTTATTGGTCATCACCTTTAACGTACTTGACCTCGATGACTCCTTCCAGTTGTTTTTCACGAGTAAAATGCATTGCCTTGTTGATATGCTTGGTTCGATGATGATATTCCGGGTTCTTGACCAAACGTATAGCGCTTTGGTTGTCACAGAACATCGTCGTTCCTTTCTTCTGTCCAAATCCGAGCTCTTGGAGAAGTTCTCGAAGCCACATTGCTTCTTTAGTACCTTCACGTAATGCAACATATTCTGACTCAGTCGTGGACAACGTGACGTGTGACTGCCGTTGACTTTTCCAGGTAACAATACCATTTCCAATCAAGAAAGCGTACCCTGTTATAGACCGACTTGTTTCAATGTCTCTGGCATGGTCAGCATCTGTGTAGCCAACTAACTCCCAGTCCAATAAGTCGTTACCGTATGTTAAGCTGAAGTTTTTCGTATGGTTCAGATATTGGAAGATACGTTTTAAAGCCTTCACGTGCATTTGATTTGGTTTTTCCATGAATCGACAAATTTCTCCCACTGCATATGAAATGTCGGGTCTTGAGACCGTTGCGGCAAACATGAGAGAACCACATGCCTGTCGATATGGAAAAATAGTTTCCGTGTCACTATCGCTTTCCTTAGTAAGAAAAGTGCCAACATCAGCTGGTGTTGCAACTGATTTCGAGTTTTCCATGTTAAATCTTCGAATAATTCGATCAATGTAAGTTGATTGACTGACTTGAATTGTTTTCGTTCTTCTATCTCGCTTGATTTCCATCCAGTGATGCCATATCGTGGGTTTTATCCCTTTTTGTGGGTTTTTTTGGTTTTAAAAAGGCAAAAAGGGATAAAGGGTTTTCTTGAACCCCATAGTACAAAAAAAAGGGTTTTCTTATTATAATGAGATTGTTCATATTTCATCACAGATGTGAAGTAAAAAAATGCAAAAAATAAATTTCTAAACTAAGAATCACATCAATTTAACGAGCGACCGCGACAGCAGCGCAACATACATTGATTTTCCTTATTTTCGTTTTCGCCTATGTGTTCTTTTTTTATAAAAACTGAGTTTTTCGAAGTGGGGTGTGCTCCCAATTTAAAAAAAAAAATCCAACGATTATGTGATGGATATCACGGAAAATATTTGTTTGTTTGTCATGAATGCGAAGTTTCCTTGACCTCGTTGGACATGGGTTTTTGGATTTTATTATTATCTAAACTACTGTTTTTTTTTTTTTTAATGAACTACAGTAGTTTAGTTAATAATAAAATCTAGTTTTCGCGATACTTTCGGCAGCTTGAAAGCAAGCTAACCAAGGTATTTATAGTATTTATACATATAACATAAGGACGTGTGCAATGAAAGAAACAAAACTGGAGTCCGTGATGATGGAGAAATTTCACCGTCATTCACCGCATTTAAACAGGTATGCGTGGCCCTACCGGCTAACTAAATTCACGCCGACCAAGCGAATCTTATTTGGCTTGGCTTATCATTTATTTTTTATTAAAAACTTTAGTGGGCACGATGACGGAACTTTCTTGTATAGGGGCTCGTGGGCTATAACCATATGTTATTTTCGGTTTTCTTTGATTATTTTAGTTTTTTACTTTCTTTTCTTGAAAACTATAATTTGTTTCATAAAACATTTAACTTTGGTTGTTATTATTATATCGAAGCAAACGTTAAATTTTTGTTTTAAACTTTGTGGGATATTTATGGGTTTTTTGGTTTATTGCCGTGGGACAAAATGGGTTTTTTGATATTCATCGTGGGATTTTACGCTTCAAAAGTCTGGCATCACTGTTTCCATCCCAACATTGAAATTTCCATCTCCTAACGTTATTTGGAATGTGTTGCGAAGCTTTTTGATTAGAGTATCGATCGCTTGTTTGCTGCATGACAAAACTAAACCATCATCAACGTAAAGCAAAAGGATTACCTTTTCTCCATCGATTTGTCCGACGAATACACAATGGTCCGGTTGCAGTTGCTCCATGTTACAATCTTTGATGAAAGCTACGAATTTAGAGTTCCATGCTCGTGATGATTGCTTGAGGCCATAGAGGCTTTTCTTCAATCGACATACTTGACCTTCCGTATGGTCCACTTGATCTGGAACTTTCATGTCACGTCGAACTGCACTATTTCCATGTCGTAAATAGCTGCCAGCGCCAAAACACATCTTACCGAATCATACCGCATAACCGGAGAAAATGTCTCTGTGTAATCGATACCAAAACTCTGCGAATAACCTTTCGCAACCAGACGTGCTTTGTATCTCGGCTCTTTATTGGGCATTTCCTTGAGTTTAAAAACCCATTTGAAACCAACGACGTTCTTACAAGATTCCGGTTTATCGACGATATCCCAGGTCTGATTTTCATCCAACGATTTTAGCTCCTCTTCAACTGCTTTTTGCCATTCTGAAGACTGCTCTGACTCCATAGCTTCTTTGTACGAGGAGGGTTCAATAAATGCTGCTAGTTAGTCTCTTTCAGCATTATATTGAACAACTTTCTTGGGATTAGGACGCAAACATCTTTTTTTGTGTTGATGGTCGCTGTTTTCGTTACCTGAGCTTTCTTCTGCATCAATAATTGTTGTTTCTTCCGATTTGACACTCTCGATATGAGTTTCGCCCAAAGGTTCATCACCTCCATCATCGGCACTGTTGTCATCATAGATTGTCACATACTCGGTTCGAACAACATTTTCACTAAACTTAACATCACAACTCACAACGATTTTCTTCGAAAGAGGCTCGTAAAGTCGAAAATTTTTCGTAGTAGCTTCGTAACCAACCAAGTAAACTTTCCTGGCTTTGGCATCCCATTTCTTTCGATTGAGGGTTTTTGGAATGTGTAAGAACCCCACTGTGCCAAAAACTCTCACGTGACTCAACTCTGGTTTTTCGCCAAACCACATCTCATATGGTGTTTTACTCGGGTTTTGTGCATTTGAGGTTCGATTGAGAATATAGACTGCAGTTCGTACTGCCTCCGGCCAAAGTGTCTTTGCTAAACCACTTGATAGCAACATGGTCCTAGCTGACTCTTGAACGGTTCTGTTGTCTCTCTCAATGAACCCGTTCTGTTGAGGTGTGTACGGTGCAATTCGCTCGAAAACGATTCCTTTGTTTCTGAAAAGACTCATGATGTTATTGTTAATGAACTCTGTTCCGTTATCGCAACGTATTCTTTTTATACGACAGTTCCATGCGTTCTCAGTTTGTTCCAAAAATTGCTTCAAATACACAATTACCTCAGATTTTTGTTCCAGGAAGTAAACAAACCTTAATCTTGTTGCCTCGTCTTTCATCAGCATAAAGTAGCGAACACCACCAGCCCCTACCACTTCCATTGGCCCACACAAATCAACATGAATACATTCGCCCTTAGCTAATGTTCTTTTCTCTCTTGATGGATGTGACACTCGGTGCATTTTGCCAAATTGACATTCTTCACAAAAGAAATTATCTTGATTAGTCAATTTAATGCCACTTACCAGACCTTTTGTATACATTGATTTGATAGTTGCTGCATTTAGATGGCCCAAGCGTCGATGCCATTGCTGTAAAGTGCCAGCTGAAGTGTTGTATCCTGACGAAAAACATGCCCGATCAAAACTTGCAATTCTAAATGCCATTCTCACCAAATTATTATTGTCAATGTAGCCAGTAGCTGATACACTTTTGTCGGCTGTGTTGATTACAGTGCACCCGTCGTCCTTGAATTTGGTTTCAAACCCCTTCTTCGCCAGTTGAACAATAGAGAACAAGTTCACTTTAGCTTTGGGAACGTAGCGAACATCTGCAATCGCCCTTGCTTCCCATCTTCCATTGACAAACGCTTCAATTTCGATTGTACCTATTCCTTCAATATCCAACGTTTCATCATTTGCTACTTTTAAGCCTTTATGTGACCCCTCAGAAGAAAATGTTGAGAACCAATCTCGTCGAAATGTTGTATGTCGTGTTGCTGCCGAGTCCGCTAACCATACATCAGCATAGTCGGCTGAAAGAACATCATCTGTTATTGCATAAGCAACAGATTTCACAACCTTGTTGTTGTTATTAAAATTGGTTTTGCTTTTGCGTTGCGGACAATCGTGCTTCCAATGACCCACCTTACCACATGCGTGACACACCGATTTTTCCTTGTCATTGTAATTTTTCTTTTTCTTTCTATATGAGCTTCCGCACTTGGCACTAAATGCTACCTCTTGCCTTTTTCATCTGATCTTCTTCCAGTTGCAGTTTGGACAAAAGTGTCTCCATGGTTCGGCACTCCTTAATGTTGTACCAAACTGTACGAAAATTCTGGAACTTTGGCGTCAAGCTACTAATTATTCGGCACATCTTTAAATTGTCCGACAAAGTTTCGCCTTGATCTTCTAGTTCTGAAGCAATTTGTCGTACCCTAGACACATGTGACGTCACGGATTCATCACTTCCCATTCGCAAACTGAAATAGTCTTCGTATAGCATCATCACTTTCACATCGCTCTTTTTCTGGTGAATGCTCTCCAGCATATCTATAAGTTGCTTAGCAGATTTACAATCTATACTTCGTCCAAAACAAATCTGCAGTACAGGGAAGATAGGACATTCATCTCTCACTCTTTCTGTAGAGGAATTCCATTACGTTGTGTGAAAGAAAAAATTGGCAAGGGTTACCGTAGGTTATATACTAAAACTGTAAAAAGCTCTCCGAAAAATCGAAAGAGTTGCCTTCTATATTTTATTAGCATTGTCTTTAACAAAGATTTTCATTCAGAAAAAATATTTAATACGAACATGAAATAAATTTGAATTTCTGGCAATGATTTACCTAAGAAAAAGCTACTATTCTTGAAAGCTCCCTTACAGAATCGAAATAAAAGTAAGCATTATTATTTCCTGGCAGCGCTGATTTATATGTTTGTTTTGTCAAACAGAAAGAGCTTTGCAAAAAACGAGCACAAAATCAGTATGGCGTTAGCCGTGCGAATAGCAGGTCATAGGGGGATGTACGCTTGCTTTTCAAAATAAATCAAAACAAATTGTATGAGGAAATAGTATTTGTAGTATATTTTTTTAAGGGGATTTTTGATTTTTTTTCCTGGACAGGCACCCTTTGGAGTAAAAAAGCTCTCCCATAAGGCCTGTACTGCAGATTTGTTTTGGACGAGGTATAGAACATATGACGATTGCTCTGCATCTAGTGATGAAAACAAAATTGCCATTGCCTTTCCATCTCGTTGCAACCATCTAGATACTTCTGCAGCTTGTTCATCACCAGGTCTCACTACTGTTCCATCTACTACATCTAGTAGATCGTGGCTACGAAGGATTGCACTAATGTGGAACTTCCATGCTCGAAAATTCGTGTTGCATAACCTGTGTGACAACATTGAATTTTCTATCATCGTCTTCGTTTCCATAGCCCTTGTAGATATCTCTTATTATTTGCCAACAAAAAAGAAATTAATTTAATTAATTAATTGTTTATTAAATTTATTTATTTCGCAACTAAATTGTTAGTCTGGGCCCGTAACCTTTTGAGATTGCGCAGAAAAACACAAATTGTTATTTGTTGCGTAATTTTATTTAACAGGAAAAATTTAATATGAAGAAATGTTTACTGAAATGTATGTTGAAAAAGAGTGAGGAAAAATAAATTTACATTCGTATTTTATTAATTGACAATTGAACAAAATGTTTCTAAATCATATAAGGCAAAGTAGCTGGTAAGCATTGAAATGAATTTATTGAAATGCTACATTTCAATACTCTTTTTTGTTCTTGTTTTAAAAGTTAAGTTCTATTGAGGCTTTGTCTCATTTTTTATATCGCTCTTTTAATATTTAAATCTGTCTGCACTCAACATAACCGAATAATGAAAAATCTTTGTAAAATGTTCACTCTTCCAGAGGATGCCAGCGCTGCTATACATAATGGGTGTTTTATCGTGAGGTGAGATTTTCAAAAGGCTTTATTAACAGATGACAGATAAATATCATTTTCGGGTAAGGGACGAAAGACCCTCACATCAAAATTCCGCAAGCCGTTTGACAGCAAAGTAGATATACTTTCTCGCAGTTTTATCGATTTTATTTGCCCGCAAAAAGTCCTACCTTTTTTTGTCAATCTACTCCTTTTCGTTACTCATTAAAGAAATCATAATCTGGTACCGTTTTTAATTTTTCTAACAGCTCTGAATTAGGGTAGCTACACCCTATTTAAAAATAAATGTACGAAACACGAAATGCTGAAAATCATGGAGATCAACAAATAAATCCTTCGTTCAAATTTTTCCATATGAAGAATTTTTCTAAATCTGACGGACTGACGGATTTTATGGGTCGGAACCTTAATGTTTAAAAAATCGACAACCAGCGATGATTTAAATTAATTTTTAATGTTTTGTGAATCAAAAACAAATTCTTACAATTCTTACTGTTTGCTTTTGTAAGACGTTCATAATAATTGCAAATTCACTTGAAAGTAGAAAAATAAATTCGATTTTAGTTGATTTGAACTCTTCAGCCAAAGAAAAAAGAGCTGAGCCTTAATAATTGAAAAGCATTTGTTTTTCCTCAAGAAAATTAATTAACTTTGGGAAATTTGTTCAAAGATTTCCTCCATTATTAATCCATTATTAGTATTAAATGACCCGCAAATTCACCTTCGAACAAAACAAAACATTTAAGAAGATTTAATTAATGTTTAAAACTCTTGAAAAACACTTGTGGAACCAACATCCTATAGTTGACGAGGGTGGAAAACATTTTTTTTTTTTTTTGGTCTGACAAAATGATTTACGGAAGGAGTTGTAATTGCTTTGTTTTAGCGGAAACAAATCAATTCTTTTGTGTTTAATGTCAACAGCTTACCTATAATATAGGGTTTTCCAATAATAGGTGTTATTTTCAATAGCCCGCTATTCGGTAGCTGTCACTTTTGAAGCTGTCATTTTTTGACATTTGACAAGTAGAAACTACGCCATTAATAAAAATGGAACAATACACGCTTCAACAACGCAATAAAATTATTAAAATTCACTATAAAAATGGTGAACATTTGGCAGAGACGGTTCGTAAACGGGAAAAGTTTTCGGACCGTGTTATCTCTCGAAGAGGTGGTCACAATTGGCCACCGAGATCTTGTGATTTAACACCTTGCGACTTCTTCCTTTGGGGCCACGTGAAAGATAAGGTCTACGCCAACAGCCCAGCGTCGATTCAAGACCTCAAAGATGGAATTCGTGACAGGGGCGATTCCTCATAGTTGGCTAGTTTAGTGGCGCTAAACCAATAATTTCAGAATACAAATTAATTTTTTTTTCTAATATATGAACATTATTCTTATGTAAAAGTCAATAAACGACAACGAATACGTTACAATATTGTAGGGACTTAATAGCAACAAAACAGAATTTCCTAAATCAGCCCTATGATGGTAGCCGATCGGAAGAAAATTTTATCCGATTTGTACGAATTTTTCAATTTTCATATGATTTTAACCCTTCCGACTGTAAAATCGGACAGATTTCCGAAAAAAAATCTTAGGTGCGTTGAAAATTTAAAATACATGCGATGCTATGCAGTGAACTGACAAAATATTTGCGACGCGTTGTGCTTTGCGCTTTTTTTTTCTTTCCGATTCTCCCGATAGAAAATTAAACGTGAAAGATTATCCGAAAAATAATAAAATCAAAAATGAGTGCGTTGTTTGTTGTCAATTTTTCTTCTCAAATTCGGGTACCTTGAATACAAAAATCTTCCGATCGGAACTTTTCTCCGATCGGATATTTTTCCGATCGGCTACCATCATAGGTCTGTATTTTTCATTGCATATAAACAAAACTCTCATGCAAATATCTATCATGAAACTATATTAGCGGGGTTTACATGGTCCAACATGGTTGGACAACATGGTTTGACAACAGCAATGTTGGATCATCTAAACGCTAAAACAACCGCTTGACAAACCATGTTGGATGGTTTTTAAAATTTTTTAAAAACTTGCTGGTTTGTCATACCATCCAACGTGTGTAAACAGATGTTGGACAAACCTGAAAATTGAAAATATGCGAAATTACCCGCATTCACTCATTTTTCATTTCTATTATATGCGTTTACTCTGAGGTCGAGTCGGAATGTCGGAAATTACCGATAATGAGTTTTGGAGGGAGTTTTTTCAACTTTATAAAAATCTCCCAGAACCAATAACCACACTGATGTTGGACAACATCTTACTTCGTGTAAACGCAAAGTTCATTTTTTCATCCAACCATGTTGTCCAACCATGTTGGACCATGTAAACCCCGCTATTTAGCTTCAAAGTTTGCGCTAACAGATTTCATACAATCTTCATAAACAGAAAATGAACACATTTGAATAAATTCCTTCAAAAATGAACAGGAGGGTTAGCGCAAAAATCACAGCTAACTATGAAACGAGAACACAACAACGACAGATACGAATACGAGTCGTTTCGTTATTTCGTACACGAAACACGAACACGATTCGATTACACGAGTAACGATAACGACACGAGTCTGCTTCTGCTGTTTGCTGTGCTGTTGTTGTGCGCTGTGGGCTTTCGCTTTCGGCTGTATGCCAATGTTTTTTTTACTGAACTTCATATGAAAAATGAACCTTGTTTCTTATTTGTTAATTTTTATATTATTTATTTTTTACTTGCGACATATTAGAATATATGGCAAAAATTGCATTCGTAAAAAAAACTTGAGATTCCAATCAAAAATAAACGATGATAGAGAAGACGAAAAAACTGCTCCGACGATTCCGTCCGTCCGTCTGTCTGTCTGTCTGTCTGTCTGTCTGTCTGTAATTGCACCTATAGCTTTAACCACTGCTTCCGTTGACTTCAAATTAATTTTAAATATACATAGTAGTTTGAGAGAATTTGGATGGGTCGCTTTTTTTATTTTATTTTTAAAATCAAAATTTAGGGCAACCACCATACAATTTTCTCGGCCAAAAGCTTCAATTTTCTCAAAAACAGCTCCTCCGATTTTTCTAAAACATCCTCGTAAATTTTTTTTCGGAACACTGGTGTTTTTTGTGAAAAAAATTATGTTTGTATTGCTCCAAAACGGTACCTCTCATAGAACCGTTTTTTTTGTTGTCAAAAGATTTCCTCTAAAAATAATAGCCCGATGAAAAATATAAAAATAAAATAGAGTGGCACGACAGCTCTTGAAGAGCCAAGGCCTAAGTGACTTACTCTCATCAACAATTCTCTGGGCGCGTGTGAAGAATTGAGGGGACTTACAATTTAACGCCGATTCCGAACGGCAAAGTTGAGAACCACTGTTTCTTGACAGATTGATACTCTTTGAAGTTTTGTCAGTTCTTCGCAAGAGGCAGTACCCGTGAAAGATGAACTAAAAACTTTATGGGCACTAGTAGGACTCGAACTCACGACGGACGTTCTGCTTGGCAACCTAACCACTAAGCCACGGGCAGCTGCACTCCAATTAAAGTCTTTTCTTAAGAGTATATATATATATATTGCACAAATAATATTTTGTTTTCAAAGAACATTTAAAATTTTTTGGATTTAAAAAAAATTGTTTTGAAACTTTTTTTCACAATTCCAATATAAGACGTACGAGTATACTAACATTTTTTTTCAATACTGGATACCCAGATTAATTTTAGGACATTCTAGAAAAATTGTAGATATGCATACAAAAATAATTTAAGGAAAACCTCTCCATGCAATTAAAAAAAAAATTAAATAAACAACTTTTAAAGAAATCTTATGGCATAATTTTTTTCAAATAAAATGTGTTTTTTATGTAGGTACCTTTAAGTTTTTATTTATGAATTTTAAATACTTGTTTTAATTTTAAATGTTTTTTTATGTGTTAAGTTTGGAGTACTGGAGCAAAGTGCGTTCGACTCAGTCGTGCAAATTTTTTTAGTTGTATTTTAAACATTCCCGAAGAACGCTGATATAGCTAACCCACAAAACTTGACCAGGAATCGCCACTGATTCGTGAGGCTATCGAGGACATAGGGCAGCCACTTTGCGATTTGGTTATGGAAAATTTTATGAAAAGGATATGGTCCTGTAAGCGTGGTCGTGGCGGCCATTTGAATGATGTTGTGTTCCATTATTAACGGCATACCTTCCTCTTTATAATGAAAAAATGCCATTTTTCTTTGAATATCAAAATAACACCTCTTACTGGAAAACCCTATACCCATAGCAGTAGCTAGGATTTTGTTTCAGGGGGGTTAAGATAAATGATAATTTTTTCAACATTCTTGAAGTACGGCTAAAGAACGATTCTCTATACTTGAGAGTACGTCCGAAGTTGGACTCGAGGGTAAACTGATGGCCATTCCTAGACGCGCGAGTATTACGACCGAATTGTTTTAGGGGAGGAATGCAACTGGCTATTTGACTTGAGCACTTACCGTAAAAGTAACGATAGAACCGAAAGAGACACGACACGTTACGACGGTGGTCTAACGAGGTGAATGAGTTGGTTATGTCTCTTTTACCAATCAGCCTTAGGGCTCTTTTTTGTATACCGTCCAAGAGGTTTATGTATGTAACTGGAGCACCAGCACAAAGATGGGAATTGTACTCAAGCTTTGGACGGATATAACATATAAGTCTTAAAGATAAGAACCAGGTCAGACGGGGAGAAAAATTTCTTGCACTGTCTTCAGAAACCCCAACATTTTGCGGCAATTTTGGCGACATCGCATATGTGATCGTTCCACAAAAGGTGGTCAGTGATACACATACCGAGAATCTCGAGATGTTCGGTCTTATTGATGCAAGTACCACTCATGGACAGTGGCAGGGGAGGTATATCTCGCTTTAACGATACAAGACAGCATTGAGTTTTCGAAGCATTAAATTCTACGCGATTTGTATTCTCCATTGTACAATGCTGTTGAAGTCAGTGTTTAACCCTCCAGTGGGCGCGTGGTCTACGGTCGTAGACCAGTCTTTTTAAAAACGCCGCCGCCGTTCGCAGAAAAACAATTTTTTTCCGCCATTGTTCACAATAGCTGTAGATAATTAGTTGCTCTACCTAATTAATATGCTATTTTTCTTCGGAGGGGGTATACGAAAGCGTAAAAGGTATTCAAAGTCTCTTGGTCTACCATCGTAGACCACGCGACCTCTCGTGTAACAAAAAAAAGTTGTCTTCAATTGTATTATTATAGGTAGGGATTGTACATTTTTAGCTACTTTTAGTAAAAAATTAATTATTTAGTGAAGAAAATTGCTTCTACTATCTCAGGGACCTATTTTTGGGTCCGTGAGCTGACCACTAGAGTTAGGTGCAAAAAAAGTGTTAAATATTGTTGTAGGTACCACTTGAAATGTATATGCATTTATTGTGATTTGTAGTGCACATTTCAATTCAATTTCAATTCAATTCAATTTTATTATTATAAGTACACAATACAGTAAGACAGAGTCTTTTTTAGTATTTTATAAAAAGGTTACAACAATTGTAAGAATAGAACTAACATATTAAAAATAGATAAATTCACTGAATTAATTTAAAGGTATACATTTTTTTTTTAATTTTCTAGTTTTCATCCTAATTAAATTTTATTTGTTTCTTCCTCCCCATCTTTCCACGTTACAAGCTCAAACACAAACTTATTGAGTGTTAGAGAAATGCTTAAATACTTCGGATTTGAAAACAACTGGATCTGTTATCCGCTTAATGCCCATAGGCAAAGAATTCCATATGCGAATGCTGAAAACAAAAAACATCCGTGAAGAGTTAAGATATCGGAAGATATCGGAAACTTGGTTGTATTAAGTTATTCGATCTTGAAGATGAACACACTTGAATTTTTTCATACAAGTACTCAGGTGTTTTTGTGTGAATAACCCTATGTAGAAAAATGCAATTTCGAAAATTTAAATACTGAAGTAAAGTGCAATTTAAAATCTTTGTTCTATAGGCAGATATATGGTCATATCTTCGAATGCCATATACATAACGAGTCATGTCATTAAATGCAACACGAAGTTTGTTTTCTGATAAGGAATCAAGCTTTGGATACACCACCTCAGAAAAAGAAATTAGTGGTATAAGCAAGGTTCTAATTAAACGTAGTTTAGTTTCTTGCGGAATAAAGTCACTGGACATCCAGAGTTTCCTTAAAGTTCCATAGATACGGCTGATAACATAATTTATGTGATCCTTGCAAGAAAGATCCCTTGAAATCTTAAAACCAAGGCTTGTCGCAGAGTTAACAAAGCAGAGATTTGAATTATTCAGAACAATAGATGGAAGATCTGCATAGCTATAATTCTTTTTCGAAATAAGAAGAGCTTGACTCTTTCCTGGATTGAGCATAAGCCCGTTTTCCTTGGCCCAATCATAAATTCTCTGAAGATCATCGTTAACACGAAAAACAAGATCTTCAATCAGCCCAATTCTTCGCGAGAGATATATCTGTATATCATCCGCATAGAGATGAAAAGAAACATTCTCACACACTGAAGGTAGATCGTTTATATATGTACTAAACAAGATCGGACCAAGTATTGAGCCCTGAGGCACACCCATGTTTATAAGAGAAAGCGAGGAGAAATTTTCTCCAATGACTACGCGCTGAGACCTATTACATAAATAGCTTTGAATAAGACGCACAGCGGAACCTGAAAAACCGAAATAATGTGTTAATTTTTCACACAGCACTTTGTTTTTTTTTTTTTAACTTATAAATGAATTTGTGATCTATGTTTTTTGAATGGTTTTTTTATGTTTGCTGTATCTACTGTTTTGTATGATTTTTTGTGAAAAAAGACAAAAAACGTGAACACGAAAAACTGAATTTTTCAAGTCTTATATTTCTTTTGTTTTGTGTACAATTTTCCTTTTTTCTTATTCATCACTTCATTGTATTGTTTTTTTGTTATTAACTTTTTTTAAAGAATTGTAACGCTGCTATTTATTATATTTTCCTTGTCATCAATTTTGCCTTGTATTTATTATTTCAAACAAAACAACAATTTGTAAGCAATCTAGTTTTCTAATTTTCAAATTCATATTCCTTTTATTATGTTTGTTTGTATTTGTTTTTTTTTCTTGACCTCAATTCAGCTTTGTAAGATTATTTATTATTTCAAACAAATGAGAATTTACAAACAAGCTTGTTTTCTCAATTTATAAAATTCACATTCTGTAGCTTCAATTAATTTAATAACTAGAGGATCAAATTATGTATTCTTCGCTCTTGGTTTTCACATTCAATCGATTACATTGCGATATTGATACACAAAGTCCTTTGAAATCTGAATATTAACACCAATCGAGTTTGCTTAGATTTTGCCATTTTGTCAAATTTGATTTTCTTTGATATTTTGATTCTTTGATTGTTAATAATTTCTTTTCATCTTTCATATTCAACTTTTTCCAACTTTATTCTTGTATCTTACCTTATTACTTTCAATATTCATTTCTTATTCACTTTTCATTCATTTATTTATAATTACCACTTGCTTACGTTTAAATAAATTTTACTTTTAAAGCTAATTGCTAAAATTTTATAAATAATTCTTTTATTTCCGCTGGACAATATTTGTTGGCATTTTCTTTCCACCTTTTATTTTCTCCATTTACTGGATTGCCAATTCAACGTTTGCTGTAATCTTCGGATAGCACGAACGCGGTTGAGAATACAGTAAAGCTGCGATTCCTATCCTGTGTGGTTTGACTGATTGTCCCACAAACAAACCCCCTGAGATATCCTCACGCTTCATTGGCGCCCAACATAGTGGCCAGTTCCACACTGCAACCGCAACATTTTGGCCAGTTCCCAACTATAAGCCCAACTTATTGGCCAGTTCCACACTACAAGCCCAAAATAGTGGCCATTCCATGCTAAGCCCAACATATTGGCCAGTAACACACTGTAAGCAACCGCAAAGTAGCCAGCTACATTCAAGAATCCGAAATTCCGCATTCCACAACGGACGAAGTAAGGAGAAGCGCTAGATTAGCCGCAAGCGCAACACAAAATAAAATGGCGCAGTTTTCGGAAGCCCAATTGAAAGAATTCATCGCAGCTATCAAGAACCAAGCTGTCATACAAGGCAGTTTTAGTCACTGCACGGCACGGTTCAAAGGTGAGCGAGAAAGCGCAGTCGTCGAAAGTTTCATCACAACAATTAATGTGTACAAGGAAGTTGAGAGGATTAGCGATGCCGATGCAATTAAAGGCTTTCCGTTGCTTCTCGAGGATAATGCGAGCAACTGGTGGCAAGGCGTAAAAACTGAAGCAAAAGCATGGAAAGACGTAATCACTCTTCTCCGAAACGCTTACTCCCCTGAAGTTCCTGCTTATCGTGTATTCATGGAACTATTTGACACCAAACAAAAGCATATAGATACAACTGACGATTTCTTATGCGAGAAGCGAGCCCTGCTAGCGAAACTACCCGATCCCAAACCATCTGAAACTATGATGCTTGACATGGTATATGGTCTTCTTCACATCCGAATCAGAGATGGTGTTCCACGGGATAGCTTTACATCCTTCCAGGCACTTCTCAGCAAAGCCAGAGCCGTTGAATTATCAATGCTTGAACGGCAAACACAAACCGAACCTAAACCTGATACAATACCAATTAAGAAGCGCTGCAACTTCTGCCGGCATTTAGGCCACACAATAGGAGAATGTAGGAAGAAAGAAAGACTCGAAAAACCAGTTCTGTCCTCACAGCCCGAAGAAAAAATTCATTGCTACAAATGCAAGACTCCAGGGTTCATAAGATCAAATTGTCCAACGTGCAAGGATTTGCCAAAAGGACCATCAACGGTTTCCTTCAACTGCCTGAAGATAGCTCTTGGCAACGATTTACCAACCATAAACATAGCTTCACATGGAGAACCAGGTATCGCTTACCTTGATACAGCTGCACGTACCAGCGTTGCCGGAAGAGAGTTGTTCATTCACCTCCTAAAAAACGGAACAAAATTTACAAAAGCTGACATCAATATGACTCTTGCAGATGGTCAATCGAAGGATCATGAAGTCTACATTGGTGACACAAATATTATCATTGGAAACAGACTGAGACCCATAAAATTTATCGCGCTTCCACAAGCAACCGATAACCGCACACTAATTGGAGTTGATTTTCTCGAGCAGAATGGAGTTGTCATCGATATGGGTCAACGAATTTGGCATTTCGCTGATCAACCAAATCGGAAATTTGAATTTTACGATACTTCGCATACCAAAGTAACGAAATCCAAATTAGATGATACGTTTGAGAGGCTGTTTGGAAAAACACCTCCTACAGACACCACATCCCCGGAACCATCTTCTACGACAAAATATCTACCACAATCCGACAAATGCAACATCAAGTGTTTTCCTCACAAAATTCAAGACAGTCAACACCATTTCACCACTTACCGCAGAACCATCAACGAATCTACAACACCCAACATACACCTCGAATTCAGATGATACTAGCCCCAAACCCACAGCCACAAAAAGACGAAAGCTTAAGCAATCCAGCACCGCACATAAGGACACTTACTCCCCACACTCAATCCAGAGAATCTTCAGTGATGCCCTTAGAAACGAAGTGACGCCTGAACGTAAACGGGAAAGTGAAAGCTTGTTCCCTGCGCTGATTCGAAGTGAAGAGGAAGTAGCAGAATCTTGGTTCACAGAGATATTGATGATGGACATAGAACTTCGAGAAAATGAAGGAAGTGATCTAAGTGCAAACAACCGTAGACAGCTAAATGAGCTTTTAGTACGAGAAGCAGAGATATTTGACGCACCCGCCGAACCAACGCCATTTATAATGCATAAGATCAACACAGGAGATCATGAACCTGTTGCTTCAACTCCTTATAGAATGTCTCCAGTAATTACGCTCTGGGAGCAGCTTTGGTCCAGGGGGAGAAAGAAACTGAACACCCTATTGAATATGCGTCGAGATTGCTTTCAGCTGCAGAACGTAACTATTCAACCATACGAAAGTACAAATCAAATGCAAACAACAATGAGCCAATACGCACTATCCGAAGACGAGGTAGACCAAGAAAAACAAGTAAACCAACTTCTTTTCCTGTCGCATCATCGGGACGATCTCTGCGCCAGAGGGGGAGAATGTAACGCTGCTATTTATTATATTTTCCTTGTCATCAATTTTGCGTTGTATTTATTATTTCAAACAAAACAACAATTTGTAAGCAATCTAGTTTTCTAATTTTCAAATTCATATTCCTTTTATTATGTTTGTTTGTATTTGTTTTTTTTCTTGACCTCAATTCAGCTTTGTAAGATTATTTATTATTTCAAACAAATGAGAATTTACAAACAAGCTTGTTTTCTCAATTTATAAAATTCACATTCTGTAGCTTCAATTAATTTAATAACTAGAGGATCAAATTATGTATTCTTCGCTCTTGGTTTTCACATTCAATCGATTACATTGCGATATTGATACACAAAGTCCTTTGTAATCTGAATATAAACACCAATCGAGTTTGCTTAGATTTTGCCATTTTGTCAAATTTGATTTTCTTTGATATTTTGATTCTTTGATTGTTAATAATTTCTTTTCATCTTTCATATTCAACTTTTTCCAACTTTATTCTTGTATCTTACCTTATTACTTTCAATATTCATTTCTTATTCACTTTTCATTCATTTATTTATAATTACCACTTGCTTACGTTTAAATAAATTTTACTTTTAAAGCTAATTGCTAAAATTTTATAAATAATTCTTTTATTTCCGCTGTACAATATTTGTTGGCATTTTCTTTCCACCTTTTATTTTCTCCATTTACTGGATTGCCAATTCAACGTTTGCTGTAATCTTCGGATAGCACGAACGCGGTTGAGAATACAGTAAAGCTGCGATTCCTACCCTGTGTGGTTTGACTGATTGTCCCACAAACAAACCCCCTGAGATATCCTCACGCTTCAGAATTAATTTATTTTTTATAAAAAATGATTACGAAAAATCGCAAAATTGGGACTGTTTTTTCATTCCGATTATTTTTTTCAGTGTATCAATAACTTTTTATCTTTGAGTGATGAATATGAAAGAAAATATGTTCCTCTATGATTTGACCACGATTTGAATACTTAAAACGCTATAGTATATATATTTTTTTGCAAAACAAAATGGTCTACAGTCGTAGACCACGCGACCACTCGTGTCTCTCTTAACCACGCGCCCACTGGAGGGTTAATGAGCTTATCATATTTTGCCGTTGCAGTTCCACATCCAAAGAGGAGGGATGTGAATCTGGAAATGAAAAAGCGAAAGCTAAGGGTACTATCGTCAGCGAAACAATTTATTGGATTTGAGTTACAGACAAGAGATCATTTATAAAAATGAGAAAGAGGGTCGGAGACAAAACGGAGCCCAGCGTTTATATTGTGGGTTTCAGACTTGAATCCGTCCAATACAACTTGTAGTGAACGATTCGAAAGAAAGTTTCTAATCCAACGAAGAAGTGTTTTACCGATATCGCGATATCGAAAGATTTGTTCCACTGTTTGGTGAGATAAACTGTCAGATCACCAGTGGACCTATTACTGTACTGCCGGTCATTAAGAAGCTTTCGGTCTTCGATATATTTCTTGAGTTGATAGTTTATCAGCGTTTCCATGACCTTACAAGGAAGGGACGTTAGTGCAATTGGACGATAATTGGAGGGAGAAGAAGATTCGCCCTTTTTTGGAATTGACCGGACAAATGCTGTTTTCCAACTGCTCGGAACGAGTTCATAACAAGGATAGATGGAAAAGCTTACGCAAGGGTTTTGCCAGCGTAAAAGAACACCTCTTTAGATTGATAGCAGGGATACCATTCGGACCAGCAGATTAATGTATGTTGAGACCTTCTATACTCTGTCCGATAAAAATTGGCAGTACAGGGAAGATAGGGATATCTGCATCTCGTTCGCACTCTTTTCCTACCCATAAGTACTTTTCTCAAAAAAGCTCTTGCAGGGTTGCCGTAATGCGCATTTTGAATTCGAAAAAGCTAAATGAAATAACTGCAGGGTTGCCATTCTTTTCATTAATTATTCTCATTCATTATTTGAAAAAAACTGGTGAACAATTTGTCTGATTGCACATTTATCAAAATCATCAATTTTAATTCTGCGACTAGATTGGTTTTTCTTTTTTGGTGGTGAGTTGTGGTCTTTGGTGCTATTTTCCTTTAGAAGTCTGTACACTGTTCGTTCAGATACAGAAAATATATCAACAACCTGCTTTACAGCCTCGGTTTTACTTTGCAGGATCTTACAAATTGCTTTTGTCGCCTCAACTATCTCTTTTTTTCGGCACTGAAGTCCTTTGAGCATTTTGATGTTGAAGCCATTTTAAATTTGCACAACACAACAAAAGCAAAAGCAACAGCAATAAAACACAAACAACACAACAAAATCACAAAGATAATAAACAAACAACACAACAAAAGCACTACAAGAAAAAACAAACCACACAACAAGAGAACAACAACAGCACAAAAATAACTCGCAAAATCAACAAAGCTACCGCCTGGTACGAGAATCTACGCAAATAATATTCTTCCTCAAATAAAATGGCTTTGATTTTTATAACTGCATTTAAACTGATTTGCAAAACTTTAAAAGAAATGCAAAAGTCAAACACAACTCGATAACACTCATCGTTAAGAAAGCTCTCAAAGCAAAAGCTCCTCAACAGAAATCCATTGAAAAAGTAAGAAAAAAATACGAAGTGAGTTACGAAATAGAAAAAGGCAACTCTGGTCTGAATATGTGTGATTTAATGAGGGTTGAAAAGCAGCAGAGAACGATCAGTGCATGCTCAAGTGTGTGCCAGGCAGGTCGTTGTGGGTTCTACGTCGGATGCCATAAAAAATTCATGGGTGTTTTATAAAACTTTTTAAAGGAGTTCCCTTCAATTGGGTATGGTGTAGAGAACAGCGCGCCACTGATTTTTAAAAAGCCCTCCCATAAGGCCTGTACTGCCAATTTTTATCGGACAGAGTATAGGACTCTCGCCACAGCACGAGTGCGGAAGAAGATTTTTCCCATGGAATCATTGACGCGCTCAAGAACTGGGGGAATCATGACACTCTCTAGCAGCTTTCGCGAGAGAGCTAACAACTGGAAATTATTTCGGGGAGGGTTAAACCCCGTAACCCTCCCCCTAAATACGGCTATGCTATACCTACTTCTTTTTACACATAAATCCAAGCGAATGGCTGCTTTGTAATACGAATACAAACATACATACATAGCCATAATAACATGCAACCAAAAGAGAGCATGATTGATTGAACTTTATCCATTATCTGCTCAAAAGGAATTCATCTGCAGGAAAGAGATATCTTCAATGTGCGAAAGTAATCAAGCATATCTTATGATAAATAGACTTTTTTGGATTTTCCTGTTTATTGGTTTTCTATTTTAAATTATTTCTGATTTTACTGGCGGGCGTGAAAGAAAGAAGAAGCAAAAAACAACAAATTGTAAAGAATATATTCTTAAAATCCTTTCAGCTTTATTAATTTCCTATCCCGTTTTCAAGTGAAAATGTGCATATGTGTAGGTAATTAGGTATGTATACGAGGAAGGTTCGATCAGAACTTTATACTTACTTACTTACTTAAGGTGGCGCTATAGTCCGGTGTGGACTTGGGTTTCAATCAACAGTCTCCGTCAGCCAGCTAGGTCCTTAGCTTGTTGCCTCCAATTTTGTACTCCAAGTTGATTGAGATCCTCTTCCACTTATGTGCGCCACCTGAGTCGCGGTCTTCCTGTCCTTCTGCGTCCCTCGGAAATAGTGTCGAAGGCTTTCCGGGCCGGTGTCCATGCGCTCTAAATGACCGAGCCATCTAAGTCTCTGGACCTTGATCCTTCTGAATAGGTAAACGTCGTTGTACAACCCGTAAAGTTCGCTGTTGTATCTTCTTCTCCATTCCCCATCAATGCACACGGGACCAAAGATGACCCGAAGAACTTTCCTCTCGAAACAGCCTAAGGCACATTCATGCGATTTTGTCAAGGTCCATGCTTCTGCACCATACAGCAGGACTGGGATGATGAGGGTGTTGTATAGTTTTAACTTAGTTGCTCGAGAGAGGGCTTTTCAACTCAATTGATTTCTTAGCCCAAGAAACAGCGATTAGCAAGAATAATTCTTCGTCTTACCTCGGCGCTGATGTTATTGCCCATGTTAATAGCGCAGCCTAGGTAGACAAACTTCTCTACTACCTCGAAGTTGTATATCTACGTCTATTGTGACGTTCTGTCCAAGTCGTACGTGTTGGGTGTCCTTTCTCGAAGACAGCATATACTTCGTTTTTCCTTATTTACCCCTAAACCCATTTTTGCCGCTTCAGTCTCAATTCTCACAAAGGCGCCATTGACATCACGCTGTGTTCTTCCCATTATATCAATTTCATCGGCGTACGCGAGAAGTTGAACAGATTTTTTGCACTATCTTCTCAAGAACGATGTTAAGGAAATCGCACGACAGCGCATCGCCTTGTCTGAATCGTTTTTTGACGTCGAAAGATTCCGATCAGAACTTTATGTCGTCTTTTAACTTAAAAACACTTGACACCACAACACCAACTGTCACTTGTCTGCAAAAATTTGTTTTCTTCAATACTCATTCGGATTCTTGCTTTTTCAATATTGGATACAAAATCTGTAGAATACGGTGGGTGGGGCAGCAGTTCGTTACCCAACTCTGCCAAGTTAGAATTGGCGTTATCGAGAGAAGAGCATTTTTTTTTAATGCTTATTGTCTCAGCTATCTCATGAACTGTCAATCGGCTGGCGGCGCGCGTCTGCTAATACGAAATCGTGAATATTTGTCACATAATCCTTCGTGGTAGCCGTTATCGGACCACCTGGACGTGGTTCTCCAAAAACCGATGGCATGCTACCATTTTGAAATCGTTAAACCAAGTTTTGACAGTCGCCATCAAAGAAAAATAGCACCGTAACTACATCAAATTTTTTTTTAATTCGTTGCGCAATGTCTTTCCGTAAACAAAAACTTAATCACCGATCGATGTAACTCCTTACCATTTTTATTAAATTTGCCGACAGAGACGTGGGCAGAGGTCCGATCTGACTGAAATTACGACAGTAGCGGTCGACGGGGATATACTACACGAAATTAAATTGCTTTTGCGATACTGGCGCTATCAGACGCATAATCCTCGTATTAAAAGAATGTTATCAGTTCAACTTTCGTATGCGTAAATCCATTCCACATACTTACATACACATAATTTTACATTGCCTCACTCACATGTTTGAAAACGGTTGAAACTTTCATTTGTTTCCGCATAAGAATAAGAAAACAATAGGTGTGTTTTTTTGCACGCGTATATACGCTTAAAATGAACAGTGCACAAAAAAACGACAATTTTTTTGTTTTAGTAATTTGGCATAACTAGTCAAATTCCAATTTGAAATCTCCCTCATGTGCTGAGCTGTGATTGGTCCAATGTTTCATCTGTCAAAAAAAAAAAACTCGAGCTCAGGGGCGCATTTATTTTTGTTGGTGATTGTTAGGCGCTAAGCAATTTCTTGTACTTGTACCTTTTAACACTTGATCAAGTTGTTCATAGAAAGCGCTTTCGAATACGACCCGAAAAAGCACAATAAATATGATGAATTAAGGATGAAAAATGAAGAAAATGTAACGAAGAATAAAAATTTTTTTATAAAAATCGTGCATGTACACCTTGAACGTTAAAACACCATGTAGTCCAAAAAAAGAATTGAAATTGAAAAATAAAATAGATGTGCAATCGATATAATCTTGATTCAATCAAATTTCACTTGGCGCGCCTGAGATTAACCATTCAACTGCAGACCAGCCTTGTATCCTTGTATGTAAAATGGAATGAATTTCGAATGAATTTCGAAATGAAGTTTTGACATGTGTTGAAAATTCATCGCAAACAGTGAAAAAGATATATGGAAGCACTGTTTTTATATCCGCTTATTTCTTAAGCGTGGATAATTATCGGCGCTTACTAAGCGGATATAGACATTTGTTGTTGTTGCATTTTGCATGTAAATATTTTTTTAAGCGTATATACCTACGCGTTCAAAAAAAACACGCCTAATATTCCGAACATTTTCATCTATCCTTCTCTTTGAAAGAAAAATAAACAGTCAGAAATATTTACAATTGTTTCGAAACATCAAACTTCATCATAATATATTTTTGAACACAAGGCCCGCAATGTTCTCACGCCACGCCCCTGTTGATAACAATGTTTACAAAGAACAAAAAGAACACACCTGGCTTGGAATCAGTGGCGGCGCAAGACCAAAATCTTATGTGGGCAAGACAGATTTTGCGAGGCCCTATTCTGTGGCGACCTGAAGACGGATTTTAAGAACTAATAAAAAAAAAAACATTAACACTGCAAAGTTTATATTCATAAAAATAAAAACTGTCATCTCCACCTTGTATACATTTCTAAAAGTGTAAATTTAAAATATTTATATTTCTTTATTAAATGAACAGAAATTTCCTGCTTTTCATTGTACTAAATTCTTTAATTATTGTTTCGTAATTCAGCCTAGATGCCATGCCTGATTCAATTGATTAAACAGCCAAAGCTGCAAGTCTTTCCTGGTTCATTGTGTTTCTAAAATATTTGTTTTATTAATTTTAACTTTGAAAACTCCTTTCAGCAGAGGCTGTACTTTGTATTTTGGGTAAGAAATAAAATGAAATGGCGTAGAATTTGCTCATGAAAATTAATTATGTATTTGGCTTTTCTTAATCGTGACGGTGACAGAAATTGTGCACATCCTTATCAATTTAAGAGTGATTAAAGTAAGAAAACACGTTAAATTGAAACAATAAATTTCTGTATTTTATCGAATGTATGTTAACACAGGGATGCTCTCTGCAAAACCAATGAAAAACTGAATTGTATTCGGTTTTGGAAATGATCTCGCGGCCACTTATGACACGTTCTAAGGAAAAATTAATTATAAAAACACCGAACATTTTTTCGGTTCATTTATATTAGTTTTGAAACTAAACAAATCTACATTATTATTTATGTTAATTTTCCCCACTTTTTGAATTTTAAGACAAGAAGTTGTTTATGTAATGCAAATAAAGATGACGAATATTTTCACGTATTGCCCAGGTTAAAACGAAAACAGCAACCCTGTTTACTTTTTTTTCATGTTTTTTCTATTTTTCGAGAATAAGAATCAAATTGGGCCCATTCACTAACGTAGTCACTACGTAGTCAACTCATTCTGATTGGCCAAATACAACTAAGAAATGAGTTGAGATTTCCCCTCCGACGTAGTTTAAAATTTTTTACTTCAAAGCTAGTTGACAGATTTTGACATTTCATAATCAGCTGTTGAATAAGAAACAAAAATTCAATTTCCAATTTAAACAAAATTTAAAATGAAATCAATCGTACAATTCGACAATTTAATTATCTGATAGGGTCTGAAGACGAAATTTATGTAATCAGATCTTATCAGGTTGTGTTTTTTCATAGTACAATAAGCAAAACAAGACAACACTTTTGATTAAAGTTCTCTAACCTCAAATCACAAATTTCTTACTGCATATGTTCATAGTCCAGGCATTATAAACATTTTAAAAAACAATCTGGGAAAAATTTCCTAGCAGCTGAATTTTCGAATACACTTTTATTACGGTGTTGTCATGAAGATGTTAAAAATTGACGTCGACGTCACGAAATTAACTTTTTTCGCAAATATCTCGCGACCTATGTAAACATAAAAATTGGTCGTGAAATCATCTACAACGTTGACCGTTATAAGAGTGTATACAAAAATACATCTCATTAGGAATTTTTCGGCAGATAAAACCTTAAGTTCCTGAACTATCATTATTTGACAGTTTCGTTTCGACTAGCTTTGTAGTGCAATTTTGCATTCACAAAGCTAGTTGAAAATCGACTACGTAGTGACTAGGTTAGTGAATGCACCCATTGACATTGAAACTGATAACTGATACCAGATAACTTCTAAATTCAATGGCACTAACCAACAATTCTTGTGTGATACTAGCTTAAAATGACGGTTGAGTCCTGATTGAAACTAAAATTGTTCATTAGCGGACTATAATTTTGCGCCAATATTTTTAAATATTTGAGTGCGTTCCTGCCTTCCAACATTCCTTACTATGTATAAGACCTAAGTATGTCATCGGCTTAGAGTTTCGGAACACATCCAAAATCTTAACTTCTAATGTTTTCGTGGTGAGTTTAAGAAAAACGTATTATGACAATTTCAAAATTCAATCTAGCAACCTACGGTAAATTTGAAAATATGATAGTAAACAAAAGAGAATTGTCAGAATGGAAAAATCTCCTCATCTCTTTGTTTTTATAACTCACATTATTATTCATGCACACAAAAGAAAAAAAATGAAAATTGCGGGCAGTGATCACTTTATAACAAGATTGGAAACCTACCTACGTTTTACCCTCCAAATACCGCAAAAGTTATTTTTTTCATGCACACATACTCTTGCAGCTCACTTGCTTTTTATTATGTAGGCAACTGTATCTTTATTACAAAAACACGCATACTCTTACAGCTAACCTGGCCCCTTAAGTTTGTATTACACGCATACTGTTTCAGCTAACCTGGACCCTCAGCTTGTAGGCAAATGTCACTTTGACAGCAAGGTTTCCAATCTTGGTATAAGTGATCACTGATTGCGGGATCTAGGTAGTAAAACGTAAGATAGTTTCACATCTTATTATTAAGACTGGGTTTCCTTTTTTCTTGAACTCCGAGTTCGTGTAAAAGCATGCACGAGTGTTAGTGAATATTTCCCTTTCTTTTTTTTTTATTTCCGTCTCACATAGCCACTTGAAATTTCTAGTTTTCTAGTTTTTGTTTTTTTTTTCTCACTCAGAATTCAGTTTCAGTGAGCGATATGTAAGAAATGAGTTTCGCTTACGAAGGTCCACAAAATAGAGATGAAAAAAAGAGGTATTTTCGCATGTATCTATTTACTATGTGGAATTATGGACTGTGGTGTGGACATGCACAAAAATGCAATGTAGATGCATATGTACGTATTATGTTATGTGCACTTAGAGTAGGAGTAGCATTCATGAATTGTTGTTTTTCTTTTTTCTACGCAAATTTTGTAATTTGGGATAATGATGGTTTTGAGTTTTGCCGACATTTGTGTTCGAATTGTTTCTTTTTTGGGGTCCTGGCGAACGATTTTAATTTTTCTTTGATTTCATCTTTGTATTTATCTATAAAAAGACGAAGAGGTACTTTTTGACAAGCTATGAACATTTAAAAAAGTTCAAGACGATATTTTGATCAAACATGATTTTATGATGATAGAAAAATCAAAAAAGTGATTGCCTCAATTCTGTCTTTCCTTGGGTATTTAGGCAAAAGTTACCCGATTGTCTTCAACTACTACGATTGTTCTTTAACCGATTTGGGTCACGGATGGGAGATTATTTTTTTTTTTTTAATTCTATAAAACAAAGAATTCGCAAGAATTCGATTTGAAATACAATAAAATAACCATAATTCAAATCATCGGCTTGTTCTTCTTCAAAAAAGAATATTACGATCCCAACAGCACAGCATAGAGAAACGATAGGAAAAAAATGTCACTGCTACAAAAACAAAAGCAAAACAAAAACAAAAAAGAAACAAAACCCTTTACATAATCCTAAGAAATGGCACACACCACCACGAAAAAAGATCGTTTCCTCATTGCGTAACAGGATTTTACTTCTCAAGCCCTTGCACATAGAGAATATTATTACCTTGCCCTTACTCATTTTCAAAAAATACGCGCATTCACATACATACATATTCCAAATGTATGCCTGCAAATATGACAAATGTAGGGAGGTATTCAAAACAACTTTTTCATCGAATACCTACAAAGTACATAGTAGTGATCACAATTGCCTATCTACATTTATATGTCTGCATATCATAAACATTCCAGAAGTATAAAAAAATTAATTTTCATTCTCAAACGAATTCTATGAGAACGTTTGGTATGAACATTTTTTCTCTATCCTATAAAAATAAAACGAAGGAGAAGAGAATGAAATATAAAACAACGCCACCTAGTTCAATTCGTTTGAACTGAGTACCTTAGTGTGTGTGAGCAAACGCGATTTTTCTTGTAAAAATCTAAAAAAATACCCATTTTCGAATATTAATATAAAATAAACGGGATATCGTAAAATTATTTTAATTTCTGATTTCTATATAAAAATATGAAAAAAAATTAAAAAAAATATTTTTGAAAATATTGTTTGCTGCATTCTCCTCATAATTGATACACAAATATTGACTTTTTTAAATGCATTTTTAAATATGTTTTCATTTTTTTTCTTTTTTTTTTCTAAAAACGTTACTGAGTCGCAGAGATGTTCAATTTTCATAAAAAAATACTTTTGTTGTTGAGTCAAACTAAATGGGGCTGGAATCTTGTTCGCCGTAGAATATTCTAAGAAAAACATGCATTTTTTTACTTTGCACTTCAAAAAAATCTAGTAAAATATTTTATAAAAAAATTAAAAAACTATTGTGATATTATGTATATTTCGACAATATAAAAAAAATATTTTCAATTTCTTATCTTTTCTAATTTAGAAATTATTCCAAATAAATCAGGCCTACTTTTGCTAAATTTCAGCCATTTTTCGTGATTTTGTTAATTTTTTTTGACGAAACTGGACAAAATATTAAAAAAAAAAGGCCACGTTACTGAGTCGTGAGACATTTTAAGAATAGATAAAAAATATAAAAAGAATAAAAAATAAATTTTTAGGGCAACAAAACTTTTCCCCTGCAAACGTCTCCAAAAATTTCATAATTTTTCGTTACGCATGACCATTTTGGGATGAAATATGTTTTTAATATTTTTTTTAGCTAAATAATTTCTTAGCTTATTAAATGTATAATCTATACCCGTTGATTTCTTTTAAATATTCGGAATATTTTGGGAGCTACACAGTTTTACGCAAAAGACCAACGAAATTTTCAATGGGAAACCTAGCCTTAAGTTAATATTTGCTAGCGACTGCATTGCGTCTTGCGTGCGTGTGGTACTTTAATCTGATTGGTTGGCTTCCTAGTAAAGAAAGAAAAAAAATAAAACAAGGGATTCCCCGCACTGGTCGACGCGGCAAGGATTTACTCGATACTCGATAGTTTCGCAACGTAACAAATGTTGCCAGACTAAATAAATATTTCACAACAAAATTAATTAATTTCTTTTTTTTATTTTATTCTCACAGAAGCAATGCATGCAAATTTTTGAAGCGCGAGGCCCCTTGTACCGCGAGGCCGTGGGCGATGGCCCACGTCGCCCACGCCTTACGCCGCCTCTGCTTGGAATAATCTAAAAGCATTAAGGCCGTGTGCGAATTGGATGAATTGTGGTTAAAAAATTAAAATGGATGAATTTTTAACCACTACTGTCATATTTTAACCTGCTCAGCAGCTAGTCAAATAATGCGAAGTGTCAAAATTTAACCAAACGTCAAGTTTTAACCCATTTTTAACTGAATTCGCACACGGCCTAACATTCGTTTTACGTGTTGCAGATTTTCAAAGACCTGCTTTCGTTTCGATCTTTATTTTAATTTCAGTGTGGGTGGCTTGATATGTTTTTCTAAAAGTTCTTTCAAATTCAGATCAAAGCAAGAAAAAGGATGATACTATTCGATTTTATTTACCAAACACCGTATGAGCTCAGAGTTTAAATAAGTTTTCTTACAATGACTCCTTTCTTTACACCTAATCCTTTTTTTTTTTGGCTAAAGCAAATACGAGAGCTTGTAAATGGTCCCCTGTTGCAATTATCTTCTTTTTAAACTTTTTGTTAGATTATTTTATTAATACTCCAACAAAAAAGTGCCACTGGCTTGAACATTTTGTATTTGAAGAGAGTTAAGCAAAGTGTTTTTTTGGATGTATAGAAACATCCCAAAGGAAACAGATAACCGGTAAAACTTCAAAGAGAAAAACTTAAGAAAAAGCTAAAAAAAAACATTTAACGCAATATCTTGTAATAGCAGTCTGGATCTTAAAACTCAGGTTTTCATTGGCGTCTACCAAACAAAATTAAATAAACAAGTCACGTTGAAGTCGAAAGATACACAAGTTTATTCAGAGCACAACACTTTTAGATTGTGTCCTAGGAACGTCTTTTAACTGTTTCAAGGATGCACTTGACAAAAAAAGGATTTGAAAGTTTATTTTTTGTATCATTTGTTTTGGTATGATTATAATTTAAACTGGCAAATAAGGAGAAATTCTGCATACCCACATTGATAATGGGCTGAGTTAAAAAGAGTTGCTTTTGGCATTCCGCAAATTGTGAAATTTTAGTAGCTCTTCGATGTAAAAGCAGTTTGTTCTACAACACATTTACCTCAGGGAATAAAACTTGTCCGAAGGAAATCTTACAATTCCAAATATTTTTTGTGAGTACTAACTTCCATTTAGTTTATAACCTTACAGCTTTTGTTAATTTTCAAATAGTTTTGATGACTTTTCTTGCAAAATGGATATCAAGTAAGAAAGACTCGCTCGAGCATAGCGACTGGTATCTCCTGAGTAGGTTAAAAGTAATGTTGGTCTCCATTCTAATAAAATCAACGCTCACAATCACCAAGAATTTTTAAGAAGCACATCGACCGGCAGCTTTTAGATATTTCATCTTACACGGTACTGCCTTTTTCGAAGAACTAAAAAAACTTCCAAGAGAATCAATCTATTAAGAAAAAAGTGCTTCTCAACTTTGTCGTTCGGAATCGGCGTTAAATTGTAGGTCCCCTCAATGCTTCACACGCACTCAGAGAATTGTTGATGAGTGTAAGCCACTTACCCTTGGCTCTTCAAGAGCTGTCTCGCCACTCTATTTATTTTATGTATTTTTTACATAGACCGGCAACATTACCCGATGACTATTACCATTTTTGGAAAAGTACGCCTAGCTTTTCGTAAGCCAAGTTAATGAGCGTCGTTGGGCGTCGCGTCGTCTTGGCCGATGACCGTGTTGTCATGCGAATTATACCGTAGAAGACTTGGGCCGGTTACTTTTTGTATTTTTTACAAAATTGAATGCGGCACTTTTGTTATCTTTAAAATATTGATATATACCCCATAAAGAAAAAATTACTAACCCATTTAATCAGTCTCAAAATTTCATCTTGTCTTTCGTTTTACCTTCTTCAAGTGGAATTGAATAAACAAACTTTAACAACCCCAACAAAAAGTGCTTATATTTTCCCTTGAAAGCCATCTATGAAGTTCGTAACAGTCAGACGTAATAAACCGAAGCCTTTTTAAGCGTCCTTGTTGGTTACATGCCTCCGTTCACTGTCTACCTTTACACTTTTTCAGCAGTGCAATTTCCTTTGAACTCACTTTTCGATTCCTGCTGCATTGAACTATTGAACATCTAACTTTGTTTGCCATGTTCTGCAGATGCAAATTGCACACAATGCATGCTAAGGACACGCAAAAAAAACGGAAAAACAATTTTGTATCCTACACGAACCTATGTATGTCCTGGCATAGCATGTTCTGTACACTCGTCGTTTCACTAGAAACAGTTGCAATTCTTTGTGAAACGTGTTATGCACTGATACGCCTGACTCTTTCAATTTCATTTCGAATTTTGTTACACAATACGGAATATGGATACAGGATCCTCTTTTTTCCTGAATCGTTTCAATTGCATAGTTCTTGACTACCGATGTTTTGATGTAAAAAACAAAAACTGTTTCCAAGCTCAAGCTGCTACGCAGCTTCCTCTTAACATGGGTTAGCAAATTATTTGGAGAAAAATCGTTTTAAACCCTTCAGTCAGTAGTGCTTTTGATTACGGAAAGTAATGAATAGGAGCTTATAGATCGTATATTGATTCTTTTTTGCAATATTCTCAATGTGAGTTTTTTCTAAGCTGCGCCGACAAGTTTGCAAACATTTTGAATACTCTTCAAACGAAACGCCAATCCAAATCTCTTGTTTTAATAAGAGTTCTAAATAAGGTGCCCTACTTTCATTCGATTTTGATCTTTAGTGTCAAAAGGTTGCAGAAGAAAGGTTGGTTTTGTTGTTTATGGAAAACAAAGGACTACGAAGAGAAGATTACCTAAACAAAATTTGAAGGAATTTTGATTTAAATGCTTTAAGGATGTTAGGTAAAGACTAATGCCGAGCCGATTGGTTTGAATGTTGATTTATTCTCTCTTCAAGAATTTTAAGAAACAAAATGAAAAGTCAATCAACTACCTAAATAATATTATGAATTTTGATAAAGCTGATAAAATTAAATTCATAAATAAATAAGGACCTGGCCATCGATGGTTACGAACAAGTATTTCTTTTTTTTTTTTTTATTCATTTAACTTATAACTACTTATATACTAGGCAATGAATTCAACCTAGCTTATGATCTATAATCTTAAATTTAACTTACTGGCCCCAACCGGGCGCTCTAAGGAATTCATGATTTCTTAAAATTAATGCCTTTCGGCCTTTGAACTATGTGTTTTATTTACTTTATTTTTTGTTTCTTGTTAGAAAAATTGGAAAAACTAACACGGTGTCATTTTTATGTTTTCTTACATGCTATTTAGAATTATGTCCTTAAAAATAAAACTTAAAATTAACTAAAACTACCTATTCCACCTAACAACTACTTACAAACTAGAACAGCCACAGCAGCTAATCTTTACCTTTTGTTTTTTTTTCATTTCACTTTTTTTTTTTTTCTTTTTGTTTTGTATATATATATTTTTTTTTTTTTGGTAGTTCTCTTATTCTTTTTTTTTGTATTTTGTATTTGTTGTCTATGTAAATGTTTGTGCCACCATGCCTACTCTACCTAAACCCAAAACCCTTAGACTAAAACAAGTATGCAAGCCGGCCAAGGCTCAAAACCCCACCCCGACTACCCATTATCAAGTGCTGACTGAAGCCACTAGAACTGGTGCTCCTGCTTCACCCTATCGATTCGGTCCCGTTCGGACACAGCCGTACTGAACCGAAGGAGCTCTGTTCCGTCCTGTGCGAGGACGTCTCGATGGTAAAAGAGCCACCGATCGACGGTTCTCCGCCTGACGTGGTAGATTAGCGGGATCGCCAATCTGTCCTGTACCAGACCGCATTTATCTAGATGGAGGAATGCTTCTGGTGGAATGAAGCCGCTCGACCGTGCACTATCAAAATATTCGTCGTTCGGATAGAACGCCCCAAAGATCAAATTATTCGTCGAAGTCATAGCTCTCGCAATGTGACCCCGAATAAGTTTTATCACGAAATTGTCAATTCTGTTGATCCGAGCCTCGTTGTACAGAACCTCGTTTAAATAGTAATGTACATAAGAAGATTCCGGTGTCCGATACAAACCGAGACAGCGCCGAAGACACTGCCTCTCGAACACCCGAATCTTCTCCATTTGAGATGGTGCAACATTGAACCACACTGGACAGCCATAAACGATCATCGGCCGTATTAGAGCCATGTAGCAAATTACCTTCACTCTGGGGTCAAGCCGACTGCTGTAAAACAGCCGTTTCGTCAGAGCGAAGGTTCCTCTGGCCTTAGTCAGAGCAGCATCTATATGCCTGTCGAAATACAGATACTGGTCCAACCAGATACCGAGGTACTTCACTTCACTTTTGCTGTCCGTGAGGCCACACGATGACTATCTTGCGCCAATTCTTGCGCGTACCCCTCGTGGCCCCGGCCAACGAGGTCCGGAACAGAATTTTTTCGCATTTCTGGACATTTATTTTCAGTTTCCAGTCATCGCAATATCGCTGAATCTTCTCGAAGTCACGTTGCAAGAGAATTCTAATGACTTCGACCTTTGGGGCAGTTCTGTACGCAATCAGGTCGTCGGCATACGCAATTGCCTGGGAAAGGTTACCTATCAGATCGCTGGTGTAAATGCTGAAGAGGATCGGCGAGTTCACCGCTCCCTGTTGAAGACCGTTTTTAATTTCAAAGGTAGTGGTAGAAGTTACATTGCCACTTTTGACAACAAACTTTCTACCGTTGAGCATATCATAAAGCATATATACAATAATAGTTTACTGATGCCTAGTCTGGTGAGTTTTAGGTACAACCCTTCTAACCATACGGTGTCAAAGGCCTTCTCCAAATCCACCAGAACAGCACCCGTGCATTGTTTCTTGGACTTGTTCCATTGGATATCAGAAACGAGCTTAGACGCGGCATGAATGGTGTCATGTCCCGCCTTGAACCCGAACTGGTTATCCGGAATTATTTTGTTGTCCGCAGCCCACTCATTCAGAGCCCTATTGACTACCTTTTCAAATACCTTGCTGATGCTTGGAAGAAGACTTATCGACCGAAGATTTGACGGATTGGAGTTGTCCTTTCCCTTTTTCGGGAGAGGATGAACCACAGCTGTCTTCCAACGCACTGGATAATATGCATTATTCAGCGCGTTGTTGAACAGAGTGGTGTAGATGTCTATTGCCTCAATCGGTAAGTGTCTTAGTACAATGTTGGATATACCGTCGACACCTGCTGACTTCTTATTCTTTATTGAATCAAAGATGAGCTGGAGTTCTACCTTCGTGATGAGCAAGGGACTTGGGCCCGTTCGATCGGCGATTATAGCGTTTGCTAAAAATTCGTCATCAAACCGTATAAACCACGGTTCTCGGATCGCCATTGCGAAATATCATTCCTCAGGTAGAAGTGGTGAAGTAGAGCTCTGTTCTCCAGGTCGTGATTCGGGCGAGTGCAAGCATTCACCTTATACCCTTGCTGGAAAGCAGCACCAACCGTCTCCATTTTCTCCTGCGGATCTTCAATCACAAAGAAGTCATCGTCCAAGACGGCTTCCTCAGGATCAATTTGCACTGTCAGGAGTACGTCTCTGTTCTCTATAGTTCTCTGGAGTTTCAGGCACGGAAGGTCGTTCTGATTATTTTTTCTAAATATCTTATTGATTTGGGGAAACATACTCGGGTCGCTAGAATTAACGGCCCGAATTTTGTTGTCCCAAAACAAATTGATAGAAAGTCTATAGTTTTCTTTAATCAGTTGGTTGATGTTTTTGATCGACGACTTCAGTGCCCTAATCTCCAGGTCGTGTGGGTCTGTGAAGCGTCTGTACAAGTTTTTCAGTCTTGTCAGTAGTCCACTTTTATGTCTGTGAAGTGCGTCTATAGTCGCGTTTCTGTAGACGTCGTTTTGGTCGCGTTCCTTGTGTTTTGGTATTGTCCGTTCCATCGTTCGTTTTATTGTATCGTCCATCTGTTGTAGATGTTGGTCGATTTCGTTGTTCGTTAGGTTTCTGTTATTTGGTGGGGCTATGTCACTCGAACGGAGTTCTCTCGCTAGGGCGTTGGTGAAACGAGGTCAGCACATCTTACTGTAATTGTAAGAATGCGTTGGAACGTATTCATCCAACTCCACGCGCTCGTTCGGAATCTGAATTACAGCAGCCAGGCCACAGTGATCACTGTCGTACTCGATTGTCTGTAAGCAGTTTCGAGGGTGATTACCAACTTTGTCCGTTATTGTCAGTCTGGTATCGTACAGCAAAAGGTCCAGGAAAGAACCGCTCCTTGGGAACGATGGCCTTTCAGTAGCCAGCAGGTCGACACCATATTCAACACTGCAAAGATTCATCAAGTTAAAAAGATGATTACCTCTTGAATTATAATCCCTTATGAGTTTGATTTCCCCAATCTTCATGTTTGGCGTTCAAATCTCCGGCCATAACGAAGTAGTTTTCTTCCAAGCTCAGTTTTAGTACTCTGAAAAGAATCTCGAGCTCTGAAATAAAGATAGTAGCCTGCGGAGCTTCGGCCGCAAAAGCCGCAATCATATACATCCGCTTCCCTTGAGTGAGAGAGATGCATACGACGCGAAATTCTAGCGTCCTGAGCTTTCGCAAATCATTATTGTATATGACGTTATAATTAATGCCCTTACGTATGAAGATTGCAATACCGCCTCCTTGGGTAGAGCCGGGTCGATCCCTTCTTACGATATTGTATTTGTTATTAGTCACTTTATGTTTCTGGTTAAGCTTGGTTTCGCTAGCCATGAACACATCGGGACTGTGGTCTTTCAACAACTGGAACAAATTAGCTCGGCGTTCAATCCTAATCAGTGAATTTACATTCACAGCTAGGATCCTTAGGCACGTCTCCGGCAGCGCGCCCTTAACCATGACGTTGCGCTTGGCCAGTCACTAAAGAGTGGAGGTGGTCCACTCTTGCGGCTTGCTCCCATATCTGACTTTGCAGTCCTGCTAGTTGGTCTTAAATGGCCACCAACAAGGCCACAATGTCTGGCTGTTACGAACAAGTATATAATACAGTGAAAGGCACAAATTGAAATAGGTGCATACATACATAAGGGTAAGGATTATTTCCATTGAGCATCAAAAAGGATTGTGTGAAATTAGCCCCCCTTTTTTCGAAATTCCAATTTTTGAAAGTTGTTCCAGGTTGTTCCCGATTTGTTCCGGATTGTTCCAAATTTTTTTTCGAAAAATGTTCACAAATGGGGGTTTTAGACCACAAAAACCGTTTTTGACCTAGCCCCCCTTTTTTCGAAATTTGAAATTTTGAACATTGTTACGGGTTGTAAAAGTTGTTCCTAACATTGTTCCAAATTTTTGGACCTCTAACTTCGATACATCGTAAGTTATAGCCAAATTTTGAAAAAAAAAGCTAGCCCCCCTTTTTTCGAATTTTCAAGTTTTTATATTTTTTTTCGATAGTAAAAAATGTTCCAACCATTGTTCCAAGGAATTGGAATCATAGCACTTTTGGATTTTGTGTTATGAATTTTCGAAAAAAATTTCAAAAATTGAAATAATCTTTTTTTTGAATTTTTTATTTCAGTTTTGATTCTTGCAATCGATAATATCATTTAATGCGCAACTTTGAACAAAATTTGGAAGGTCACAAAAAAGTACTCCACTAAGAAAATAGTTTTTGAAAATGTGTCCTTTTTCGAAATTTCAAAAATTTCCAGAATTTCGTGGGTCCAAAAAATCAAAAATTTTGAAGTTGTTCCCGGTCAACCTATAATATATCTCTTATTAAAAAAAAAATACTCTAAATTTTCATATTTTAGAGACTTAACCAACGAAAAACCAGTTAAACACATTTTAATACGCCCACACCTTCCCTTTCGAAAAATCAAAAAACTAAAAATTGGTTATAATTGGTATCAAACTTTAAAATAAAATGCACTTATGCTGCTTTTTTTCAAAATAATTCCGAAAGTTAAATTTCTCAAAAAACGCTCCCAGCTCCCCCAAAAGTCATTTTTCAAAAATCCAAAAACCTCATTCTGAAGAGTCTGGACTACTAACAATTGTTCCAAATTTTCAATCAAAAATATTCAAAACAAAGGATTTTAGGCTCAAAAGTATTTTTTACGATATTAGCATAAAACCATTTTTACGATATAAGTTGATGGAAAGATTATTTAAATAAATGAAACTGACTAAAAACAGTATTTCCAGACAAAAAAAAACTAATATCCATCCGATGGTTTCAGTCACCAGTGCTGCTATGTGTCTGTAGTTCGTTACATTTATGTGCGAAGTACTGTGAAATGTAATGTAATGTAAGAACTAATATAGAAGAAAAAATTTCAAAATTGAAAATGTATATGTAAATTTTGGCTCCCCGACACATTTCTTATATTCCAGGTAGCTCAGCTGTTCTTCTTTTTCATAGTAAAATGAATTTGAACAATCACATACTTATAATCTATTCAACAGAAATAATCAATTAAAGAAACAACAAAATTATTTTTTACGATATTAGAAACATAACCCACAAGCAGCTCCCCTTTTACCACACAAACAACTTTCGCATGTTCCAGGGCTCCTTTAAATTGTTCCAGGCTTTCGTTCCTTAATATTGATTTTTAGTATGAGAAATTTCAATAAAATGCTCCCCGGGACCCTCTTTTCGAAAATCAAAAATCCAAAAGTTGTTCCAAGTTCAAAATCACTCAAATCCAATTGTTCCAAGGTTTCATGCAAAAATATTCAAAATTAAACATTTTTTAACATGAATTTTGTATGTTACACTACATACAAAATTCATGTTTATCTTGTACTGGCCCCCCCTTTTCGAATTTCAAAAATCAAAACTTGTTCCAGGTTGTTCCAGGGCTCCTTTAAATTGTTCCAGGCTTTCGTTCCTTAATATTGACTTTTAGTATGAGAAATTTCAAAAAAATGCTTCCCGGGCCCCTTTTTCGAAAATCAAAAATCCAAAAGTTGTTCCAAGTTCAAAATCACTCAAATATAATTGTTCCAAAGGTTCCTTCAAAAATATAACAAAAATAAACTGCGAGGCGGTAGCTTTTCGTTGAAAAAAAAATAAATAAAAATAAAAAAAAATTTCTTCTTCGAAAAGCTATCGCCTCGCAGTTTTTTTTTTTGTTATATTTTTGAAGGAACCTTTGGAACAATTATATTTGAGTGATTTTGAACTTGGAACAACTTTTGGATTTTTGATTTTCGAAAAAGGGGCCCGGGAAGCATTTTTTTGAAATTTCTCATACTAAAAGTCAATATTAAGGAACGAAAGCCTGGAAGAATTTAAAGGAGCCCTGGAACAACCTGGAACAAGTTTTGATTTTTGAAATTCGAAAAGGGGGGGGCCAGTACAAGATAAACATGAATTTTGTATGTAGTGTAACATACAAAATTCATGTTAAAAAATGTTTAATTTTGAATATTTTTGCATGAAACCTTGGAACAATTGGATTTGAGTGATTTTGAACTTGGAACAACTTTTGGATTTTTGATTTTCGAAAAGAGGGTCCCGGGGAGCATTTTATTGAAATTTCTCATACTAAAAATCAATATTAAGGAACGAAAGCCTGGAACAATTTAAAGGAGCCCTGGAACATGCGAAAGTTGTTTGTGTGGTAAAAGGGGAGCTGCTTGTGGGTTATGTTTCTAATATCGTAAAAAATAATTTTGTTGTTTCTTTAATTGATTATTTCTGTTGAATAGATTATAAGTTTGTGATTGTTCAAATTCATTTTACTATGAAAAAGAAGAACAGCTGAGCTACCTGGAATATAAGAAATGTGTCGGGGAGCCAAAATTTACATATACATTTTCAATTTTGAAATTTTTTCTTCTATATTAGTTCTTACATTACATTACATTTCACAGTACTTCGCACATAAATGTAACGAACTACAGACACATAGCAGCACTGGTGACTGAAACCATCGGATGGATATTAGTTTTTTTTTGTCTGGAAATACTGTTTTTAGTCAGTTTCATTTATTAAAATAATCTTTCCATCAACTTATATCGTAAAAATGGTTTTATGCTAATATCGTAAAAAATACTTTTGAGCCTAAAATCCTTTGTTTTGAATATTTTTGATTGAAAATTTGGAACAATTGTTAGTAGTCCAGACTCTTCAGAATGAGGTTTTTGGATTTTTGAAAAATGACTTTTGGGGGAGCTGGGAGCGTTTTTTGAGAAATTTAACTTTCGGAATTATTTTGAAAAAAAGCAGCATAAGTGCATTTTATTTTAAAGTTTGATACCAATTATAACCAATTTTTAGTTTTTTGATTTTTCGAAAGGGAAGGTGTGGGCGTATTAAAATGTGTTTAACTGGTTTTTCGTTGGTTAAGTCTCTAAAATATGAAAATTTAGAGTATTTTTTTTTTTTTAATTAGAGATATATTATAGGTTGACCGGGAACAACTTCAAAATTTTTGATTTTTTGGACCCACGAAATTCTGGAAATTTTTGAAATTTCGAAAAAGGACAAACACATTTTCAAAAACTATTTTCTTAGTGGAGTACTTTTTTGTGACCTTCCAAATTTTGTTCAAAGTTGCGCATTAAATGATATTATCGATTGCAAGAATCAAAACTGAAATAAAAATTTCAAAAAAAAGATTATTTCAATTTTTGAAATTTTTTTCGAAAATTCATAACTCAAAATCCAAAAGTGCTATGATTCCAATTCCTTGGAACAATGGTTGGAACATTTTTTACTATCGAAAAAAAAATATAAAAACTTGAAAATTCGAAAAAGGGGGGCTAGCTTTTTTCAAAATTTGGCTATAACTTACGATATATCGAAGTTAGAGGTCCAAAAATTTGGAACAATGTTAGGAACAACTTTGTTCAAAGTTGCGCATTAAATGATATTATCGATTGCAAGAATCAAAACTGAAATAAAAATTTCAAAAAAAAAATTATTTCAGTTTTTGAAATTTTTTTCGAAAATTCATAACTCAAAATCCAAAAGTGCTATGATTCCAATTCTTTGGAACAATGGTTGGAACAACTTTAACTATCGAAAAAAATATAAAAACTTGAAATTTCGAAAAAAGGGTTCTAGGTCAAAAACGGTTTTTGTGGTCTAAAACCCCCATTTGTGAACATTTTTCGAAAAAAAATTTGGAACAATCCGGAACAAACCGGGAACAACCTGGAACAACTTTCAAAAATTGGAATTTCGAAAAAAGGGGGGCTATATTCACACACTCATCAAAAAGATAAAAACCAACCAAACAATACCAATCCATAAACAAATAAAGGAATATAATTAATGTTTTGCATTCGTTGACAGAGAGCTGTAAGTCCACGGAAGTGTGACTGTTTTCATAACAGCTTTGAATAATTTTACAGTTAACCGCGTAGCTCCGAGTAAGTAGTCACACTTCGTCATAATTCGAGCATTGTTTTTAAAACCACATCACCATTTACAAATTCACCGCATTTTCTATATGCTGTACTTAAAGGACGTGTATTGTATTCTAGATTAAACTTCTAAACTGTACGAGACGTCAGCAGGGTGGCGTTCTGTCCTCTCTTCTGTGGACTATATTAGCTGAAGAACTTCTAACATCCCTGGGACAAGGAGGGTACAAAGTGATTGCTTACGCTAATGATGTTGCTATCCCCGCCGTAAGAAAAAAAAACACCCTGGTGCCCTAAGAGACCTCCAATGCACTTATCTACTATGCACACAAGATGGGCTGATCACTGCGGACTATGGTAATAAGTGAATAACCCTAAACAACCAGATCTCGTCCTCTTCACACGGAAATACAAAATTAAAGAAATTGTAGATACCTCTTTTAATATGTAATGAAGCGTTACATGCTCTCATACAACAATACCTATCGATTTTTCCAACAAATAACTAAATAGACGGTCAATTTTGCATTTTAAATTCATTATAATTCACGCTCGCTTTAAAAATCACATATGCAGGCAAAACTAATTCGTGCATATATTTGCATACATTTCATTTGGCCTTGAATCCATTCCAGACAATGCATACCTAAACAAAACATCTCGTATGAGTTATGACTCATTCACTCATGGCATGTTTTGCATTCATCAATAACAGTGTTGATACACGACACAAGCAATTAAACCGAAACACATGAAAGTTTAGCTTTCCCATTCGTACAATTCACACTGGGTTTTAGTACTAAAGTTCATATGGGGATCAGTACTTTCGTAGTAAAATCACCACTACCCTTACCTTTCGTCACTACTATTAGTTGTCATTTCAACTTTTGAGTTTCGATTTGAATGCTTTTGGTCATTTCCGCCGCCGACCGCCCGCCGCTTCGTTGTTAAAACTTCCCCCACCAGTGGCAAGGGGTTTTAATATCGAAGGAAATCGTCCTGAATTCCGACCGTGCAGCAACCGCAATTTCAGTGTTAAAGCTTCCCCCCACCAGTGGTAAGGGGTTTTAAATACTGAAGGAGATTTGTCCTGCGTACCACCAGGGGCCGTACCAAAACCTGCTGATCTACCAGAGCTATTGCCTGCGGTGCCCACATGCCACCAGGGGCCGTAAATAAACCTGCTGATCTACCAGAGCTATTGCCTGCCGTACCTACGTGCTACCAGGGGCCGTAAATAAACCTGCTGATCTACCAGAGCTATTGCCTGCAGTGCCAACGTGCCACCAGGGGCCGCAAATAAACCTGCTGATAGGTTAGGTTAGGTTAAAGTGGCTGTCATGGATGTTAAGAGACACACTTAGGCCAATCAAAAGGCCCATTGTGATACCACATGAATCTAGGAAGGCTATTCTTCGAAGCTCATTGAAACCAATTAGAGTTCCTTACGAAACGTAGAAGATTATTTAAGTTAATGTGTTCGAGATCGTTTAGATCATTGTAGAAGTATTCTCCTAAGTGGATCCTACGTTTATGAGCAAGAGCAGGACAGGTGCAGAGGAGGTGAAGAACTGTCTCCTCCTCCTCCTCATCCATACAGCTTCTGCAGAAGTCATTAGAAAATACGCCCAGTCGCGCAGCGTGTCTTCCAATTAGACAGTGTCCGGTAATGACACCAATTAAGGAGCTTATATGCAATCTGCTTAGAGATATCAGGCATCTGGACCTCTTTAAGTCCAAATTTGGCCAAATGTTTTTCGTTGCCTGACAGGTGGTTATGTTATTCCACCTGATGTTAGTTCTCTTAATAGCATCTTGTTTTAGCAAAAGTTTACATGTAGCGATTGGTATACCAACATTAGCCATTCGTGGCTTAATGGGTAATGTTGTACCATGTTTGGCGAGTTCGTCGGCCTTGCAGTTTCCTGGAATGTCTCTATGGCCCGGCACCCAGTGAAGGTGAATGTTAAACTGTTGTGCCATCTCCATTAGAGACGATCGACAGTTTTGGAACGTAATCGAGTTTGTAGAGACAGAGTCCAGGGATTTTATAGCTGCCTGACTGTCTGAGAAGATCCGGATATCAGATGTGGATATCACGTTTTCTCTGAGCCAGGACAGGACCTCCTTAATCGCCAAAAGTTCTGCCTGGAACACGCTACAATGATTTGGAAGGCTGAACGAGAGACTTAGTTTTAGTCGTTCGGAGTACACACCTCCACCAACCTGCTGATCCACCAGAGCTATTGCCTGCAGTGCCAACGTGCCACCAGGGGTCGTAAATAAACCTGCTGATCCCCCGGAAATAAACCGGTCGAGTAAGAACTACACGCAAACGGAAACAGGAACCAGTAGCGAAAGCCCTACCGCCAGTCAAGACAGCAAGAAGCCGGACATCCTACAAGTGGAAGCTATAACTAGTTCTGAACACATACCGGAAGTGACACACTAAATTTAAGTCAAACCTAATTAATTTACTTTAATTACAATAATAATTGTAGTTATTAAGTGTTTCCAATAAAGAATTTGTTATTACCTAGGTTCAGAAGACCTATCATTGGAGTTTTGTGTTCTTTCTTCAATAGACGAACGAAACCTCGGCTGGGAAACAAAAAGCACATCACAAATAAAAGGTGTACCTACCGCTAATTTTTACTAATGAAGCTCAATATCTAGGTCTGATATTAGACGAAAAGTTAAACTGAAAACCAAATATTAAATAAAGAGTAAGGAAAGCTACAGGCATAGGAAGCAAATGGGGTGTTAACCTCGCATAATTCTCTTCATATATCAGTCATCCGACCAATACTCACGTAAGGTGTCCCACAAAGCCAATCACTGTGACAAACATAGCAGAGCCCAGCGCACAATCATAAGCAGGGCCTTGTGATTTCTTAATCACCCTCGATATCTTCAGTTAAGATAAACAAGTGGCTGCGATAACAGCTATAACCTGTAAGACTCAAAGCCTCCTCTCAATGGATCAACAAAAATGTTGATTATCCAATTATTCTTAACTCTTTCGGTTCTATACTAAAGTGTATAGACTGCATCATTCCAAAACCTCAATTCGGCAAAAACTTCCACTGCTCCATTCCCTCCAAACCAAATGCGAAGACAAGAAATTCCTGGAAGGCCAGTGTATTCATTTTTATACAGAAAGGGCCAAAACAAATTATGTGGTGTGTACTCAGAAAAGCTTAATTTAAGCCTTTTATTGCGCCTCCCAAATCATTGTAGAGTCTTCCAATTGGAAATGTTAGCGACTAACTCTCAAACGGCCCTCGATTGCCGATCATCTCTTATGGAGATGGCCAAGCAATTCAAAATTCACTCGTGTTGGATGCTGGGCTACAGAGACATCACATTGAATTGCAGAGCTGTTGAAATCGCTAAAAATGGAACCACGATAACTCTCACCCAACTGAAAGGGAAATGATAGGTTAGATGTACTGATCGCTACATGTAAAATCATGCTAAAGGGAACTCCTTTTACGATAGTAAGCTCTAGGTGATATAACTTACGAACAAGCGAAGCCACCAAACTTGTATGGTTGTCACTAAAAGCAGATAAAGCGCTCCTAAAATATCTTATCTCATGGTCTCATAGACTTACACGCAAACGACTTCTTCAGGAGCTGAATGGACGATGAAGAGAAGGAGACAATCTCTGAACTTCCCTCTACATACCCTGCTCTTTTCCTAAAACGCAAACTTCACCTGGGAGAATATTTTATGATAATCTCAGTGAACAGGCCTACAAAGATATTTAATGTCTTCTTCGCTTTTTAAGAAAGCCTTAAATGGAAGTCTCTAACACTTTAATGTTAACCATCGTTTATGAAAACTGTGGGTTTTGTCTTTCAGTATGGCTTCTCATTTGCACCTTCTGCCGCATCCTACTTGAAATTGTGTAAAGAAATAGCTGGTTAATTTTTGGAAGGTACTGATTTGTTAAATAACTCGATATTATTTCGTGAGACTTTTTAAGAAGTTGTTCCGAAAACAGCTGAAACGCTTTTCATCAATTTTTTAACCGAAATTTGTATTTTGCCCTTTTCACGGTGTAAATTGGTTTTGGATTCCTGAACATTGGAATGAAAGGGAAAGACAGAGTGTAGTTAGGCGTTTACTTGAAGTCCGAAGCTGGGCTCGAGGGTAGAAACGCAAGTTCTACGGCATTTCCATGACCTTGGAAAGAAACAACGTAAGTGCAATCGGTCGATATTTTGAAGATATTTTGAGAAAAAGATTCTTTTATTTTTTATTTTGCTGGACAAATGCTGTTTTCCAATTCACTCGGGAGAAGTGACGAGCCCAGACGGGAGATCTTTAATCTTTGAGTACTCCCACACAGCACAAGTGGAATCACTAACGGTCTCAATAACGAGAGAGGTATAACACTTTATGGCAGCGTAGAATTGGCTAGCTCGAAAATTATTATTTTACAATAATTTTATTTCTGCAAAGTTTTCGAAAACGCATCCTTTTCAGTTTTTGATAACGAGAGCAAGAACTATGGGGATAACTGTCCCACAATAATCATAAAAGACTTTCTTAACTTTGCTTAATCATTTAAAGTATTTATTGATGACATTAACAATTACTTCAATTACTTGCTTTAATAATTTTGATGTTAAATGTAAAAGTCGATCGAGTGACAAGTAACCTCTTAAGGAGTCCTATGCCGCCAACATCAAGTATCGAAGACCAGTGGCAACATTGCCAGAATGCAGTTAGAGATGCCGCCTCTAATAAGCTGGGTTTCACACATCCACCAAAACGAAACCCCTGGTTTGACGAAGAATGCAGGCAGGCCCATGCAGCCAAGCAGGAGGCATACAAAGCGGCGCTGCAAAGAAAGACAAGAGCTGCTCGTGTGCTCTACGAGCAAAAGAGGAGAGAAGAACGCCGGCTTCTCAGGAGAAAAAAGAGAGAGCATGAGAAGCGTCAGATCGAAGATGTTGAGAGAGCTAACAGCAGGAATGAAGTTCGGAGGTTTTATCGGAAGGTAAAACACCTGGCTCAAGGTCATCGAGCAAGAACCGAAGCCTGCAGAGATCATCAAGGGAACATCATAGTAGAGCCGCAGTCAGTGCTGGGGATTTGGAAAGACCACTTCTGTAGACTGTATAACGGCGACGACGAACAAAATCCCGCCGTCAGACAGGAGCCTTTTATCATACGCGATGACAGCCAACAATTCCGTGAACCCGACCTAGAAGAAGTGAAAACAGCAATATCACGGCTGAAATCCAACAAAGCCGCTGGAGCAGATGGTCTAGCTGCCGAGCTGTTCAAAGCCGCAGGCGACGAGCTAGATAGGAGCATGCACCAAATCATCTGTAAGATATGGTCGGAGGAATGCATGCCCGATGAATGGAACCTCAGCATTGTTTGCCCGATCCTGAAAAAGGGAGATCCTCTAAACTGCGCCAACTACAGAGGAATCAGTCTGCTTAACATCGCCTACAAGATCCTCTCTGCCGTATTATGTGAACGTCTGAAGCCTTTCGTCAACAATCTGATTGGTCCTTATCAATGTGGCTTCAGGCCAGGAAAGTCTACCATCGACCAAATTTTCACGTTGCGGCAGATCCTGGAAAAAACCTATGAAATGCAAATCGATACCCACCACCTCTTCATTGATTTTAAGGCCGCGTATGACAGCATCTACAGAGACGAACTGTATAAAGCTATGTCTAGCTTTGGCATCCCTGCCAAGCTCGTTCGCTTGTGCAAAATGACGATGGAGAACTCACGCTGCTCTATCAAGGTTGGCAATGAGCTTACGGAATCATTCGACGTCAAAAAAGGATTCAGACAAGGCGATGCACTGTCGTGCGGTTTCTTTAACATCGTTCTTGAGAAGATAGTCCAAAACTCCACCGTCAACACCAGAGGCACTATCTTCTATAAATCTGTTCAACTTCTCGCGTACGCCGACGATATTGATATAATGGGAAGAACACAGCGTGATGTCAATGGCGCCTTTGTGAGGATTGAGACAGAAGCGGCAAAAATGGGTTTAGCGGTAAATGAGGGAAAAACGAAGTACATGCTGTCTTCGAGTAAGGACACCCAACATCGACGGCTCGGACAGAACGTCACAATAGACGCATACAACTTCGAGGTAGTTAAGGAGTTTGTCTACCTAGGCTCCGCTATCAACACGGACAATAACACCAGCGCTGAGATAAGACGAAGAATTACTCTTGCTAATCGCTGTTTCTTTGGGCTAAGAAAGCAACTGAGTGGAAAAGCCCTCTCTCGAGCAACTAAGGTTAAACTGTACAACACCCTCATCATACCTGTCCTGCTGTATGGTGCAGAAGCATGGACCCTAACAAAATCGGATGAATGTGCCTTAGGCTGTTTCGAGAGGAAAATTCTTCGGGTCATCTTTGGCCCCGTGTGCATTGATGGGGAATGGAGAAGGAGATACAACAGCGAACTTTACGGGTTGTACAACGACGTGAACTTAGCCAGAAGGGTCAAGGTCCAGAGACTCAGATGGCTCGGTCATTTAGAGCGCATGGACACCAATGCTCCGGCCCGGAAAGTCTTCGACACTATCCCCGAGGGACGCAGAAGGAGAGGAAGACCGCGACTCAGGTGGCGCACACAAGTGGAAGAGGACCTCAATCAACTTGGAGTGCAAAACTGGAGACAGCTAGCTAGGGACCGAGCTGACTGGCGGAGACTGTTGATTGAGGCCCAAGTCCACAACGGACTGTAGCGCCACCTTAAGTAAGTAAGTAAGTAAATGTAAAAGTCTTAGCACACCACCGACGACTCCACTCAATGACGACTGAATAATATTTTCTCCTCATTTTCAAAGCGATAAGATGATCTCTTCATCTCTTTAGAATTACCTGCAGTCGTTTCAGTTTTTAGTTAGCTAAGCGTTCAGGTGCTTAGAAACTGCCGGCATGTGGAATTCAGTCCGCCATATCACTCCCCCGCCAGTTGAATGCATGGAATCGTATTCAACGATATCTGCTAGGGAGACAAATTGCTCGACCTATCCGAGATTTTGAATCGGGTATCTCGGTCGTGTGGTTATTGGCGAAGGTTACCTTTTTCTTACGACACGGTTCTGACCTAACCTGCTTGTAACTACAATCTTGCGATTCCGTAAAACACGGTTTTAAACGATCGATCCCGATTGTCGATGCTTTTCCACTAATACAAATCTTAAATGTTTTCGCGTCGTGGCTGAGTACCTTAAACGGTCCTTCATAAGGTTGTTGCAAGGGTTTTCGTACCGAATCAGTTCTGACAAAAACATGCGAACAATGCTTTAATTCTTTGAAAACAAATGGTTTATGGTTGCCATGACGCGTTGGTGCGGCCGGTGGAACGTTTTCAAAATGACTATATATATGACGAACTCTGATTGAGGGACTGTCGACCTGTTACCAACTAGAAATATTTTGACCCAAAACTAGTTCTGAGGCACTTGCTCCAAATTCCTCGCGATAAGTTGCTCTTAGGCCCATTAAGACATGTGGTAGCTTCCTAGACCATTGAATTTCATTATGACACTTAAGCGCTGCTTTCAGCTTTGGGGTTATATGCCGTAGTACGGTGGTGTTTAATTCCAAGGCGATTATATAGCTCATTGTATAATCCAGATTCAAATTGAGATCCTTGATCAGACACTATAACTGACGGTACCCCGAAGCGAGCAAACCAATTGGTAAACAGAGCGCTTGCCACTGTTTCCGCCTTAATATCTTGAATTGGAAATGCCTCAGGCCATCGAGTGTACCTATCGATAACCGTGAGAAGGTATCGAAAACCTTCTGAAGGTGACAGAGGCCCTACAAGATCTATATGGATTTCATCGAACCGTTTCGACACTGGAGTAAAATTCCCGATTGGGTTACAGACATGTTTGGAAATTTTTGATTTTTGACTAGCTATACAAGCTCTGGCCCAGTTACGACAATCTCTATTAATACCTTGCCAAACGAATTTTTTGGTAACCGCCTTGACAGATGTTCGAACACCTTGATGAGCCAAACCATGAATTGAATCAAATACCATCTTCCGATAGTCCTTTGGTATGAATGGTCGAGGGCAATTAGTTGAGGTGTCGCATAGGATTGGATCCGCCATATGAAGAATGTTAATCCATTCAAATTTTAGTGATGTTGTTTCGGAAGAGCGTATATTATGCAACTCCTGATCATTGCGTTGTGCTTGGGCAATACCTTGGAAATCTATTTGGATTGGCATTGAAATTTCATCCAATCTCGAAAGCGTGTCCGCCACGATATTCTTATTCCCAGGAATATACTGAATATCAGTTGAAAATTGCCCAATGAAATCAAGATGTCGAAGCTGTCGAGGTGATGCTTTATCCGGTTTTTGCCGAAAAGCAAAAGTGAGAGGCTTATGATCCGTAGAAATAGAGAAAGGATGAGCCTCAAGAAAATAACGGAAATGCTTGATACAAAGGTAAATAGCTAACAGTTCTCTATCATAAGTACTATACTTGCGTTGAGCATTATTGAGTTTTGTCGAATAAAATGAGAGAGGTTGCCATGCATTTTGATTCTACTACTGCAACACCCCTCCTACTGAAAAATCTGATGCGTCGACACATACCGAATATTTGGCATCGGGAATTGGGAATGATAGAAGTGTGGCTCGACACAGCTCGGCTTGGCACCGTTCAAAAGCGGCGACTGCTTCGGGATACTTAGGAATAAATCGCCTATAAAAATTTAACATTCTTAAAAATCGTCTTAATTCCGAAAAGTTTATAGGGACCTTGACACTGGTGATTGCTTTAACTTTACTCGATGGTGGCTTTATTTCCTCAGCCGATATGAGATGCCCGAGAAAAATTACACTGCTTCTGGCAAAATTGCATTTTTCTGTGTTAATTACAAGTCCGAATTTTTCTAAACTTTCGAATAAAATCTTTAGATGACCCAAATGTTCAGCTGAGTCTCTTGAGGCCACCAGGATGTCGTCAATATACACAAAACAGAATGGAAAAATTGAGTGCATAAACCGTTGAAAAGTTTGAGAAGCATTCTTCAAATCGAACGTCATCCTGGTGAACTCAAAAAGACCGAAGGGAGTAGTGATTGCTGTTTTAGGAATATCGGCTTCATCAATAGGTATTTGATGATATGCACGGACTAAGTCGATGGTTGAGAAGACCGATGAACCATGCAACTGATGCGACACAGGGTAGCTATCAGCCTGAGTGGCTGCGTTAAGCAGACGGTAATCCCCGCATGGTCTCCATTCGCCGTTTTTCTTTAAAACTAAATGCATAGGTGTTGCCCAAGGGCTGCTGCTTGGCCGGCATATCCCTTGTTGAAGCGAGAAATCGAATTCTTCTTTAGCGGTCTTTAGCTTGTCCGGAGGCAGGCGACGTGGCTTGCTTTTGATTGGTCGTGTAGACCCTGTTAGAATCACATGTTTGATATCGTGTTGCACTGGACGTACGAACGCGTTGCCCTTCGACACGATGTTATAATTTTTGATCAATTGATGAATGTCTTCGTCTACTGAGCCTTGAGCTAGGACCGATAGCTTTAGTGTAGAACCTTGTATTACTTTGCCGAAAGAGAGCGATTCGGTGTTAAAATCGACAATACGACTGTTTTTCAAGTCGACCAACAGGCCAAATGTCCGAAGAAAATCAGCACCTAAGATGGGTTTGTTGACATTAGCATATACGAAAACCCAAGAAAACTTTCGCGTTAGCCCTAGATCTAAAACTAGCCGAGTGCGCCCATAGGTAGACACTCTTGAACCGTTTGCCGCAAAAAGTTGGTCTGACTTGGATCTTTTGTTCTTCATTGCCACCGTCGCAGGTAAAACCGAAACATCCGCACCAGAATCAACTAGAAAACATAGTTTGCTCTTTAAATCCCGAATAAATAGGCGGCAGTTTGAAATAGGCATTCCCGAGTCGCAAGCCGCTAACGACTGGGCCTTGAGTTTTCCGAAAACGCTAGGTTTCGGTCCCCAAAGTTACACGGCGGATTGCATCTACGAGCTCGATTGCCATAACGTCGGTGATACCAACATAATTGTTGGCCTGATCGATATCGAGAATAGAAATTCGTGCGCGGAGAAAATGATCTATTTCGCAAAGTACGTCGGTCCAGCTGTCTACGCAGAGCTGCGATTTCTGATTGTAACTCCTCATAAGGTTGAGCTGGTGCCTGCTGCATGGCTGCTGATTGGTTTGCTTCGCGACTATTAGTAGCTACTGTAAAAATTTCTTGAGATGTGGGAACTAAATTAACGATCTTATCAGCTTTTTTCGCTAGTTCGTCAAGGTTTTCCATCGAACAAGCTAATATGGCTTGAGCCGTTTGCGGCAGTCGTTGCAACCATAAACTTTTTAAAACTGAATCAGGGAACTGACTTCCCGCTAGTATTAGCATCTCTCTTAAGACCTCGCTAGGTTTCCTATCTCCTAGTGCAGTTTCGTGCAATAGCTTCTGCAACCGAACCTCTTCAGACTCCGTGAGACGAGAAAGAATCGTTAACCTTAGATGTTCGTACAAACCGCTCGCGGGCGTATTCAAAATTACGTCCCTACAAAGATTTACCGTACGAGTGTCTAAAAACCCGAGTGCCGTGAAATATTTCGAGCTGTCTGATCTAATTTGTGCTACCGCGAATTGACCTTCCAACACCTTGAATAACACGTCCGGATTATCCGGCACAATGCACTTAGTTGAGCGTTGGCATGGCTGCCTACATCACTGGCGGACCTTAAGGGCGGAGTGAAATCCCCATCAACCGGCAAGTTTCCTTCGTTCTGACCGAGTGGGTGAGTCATGCTGTCGTGGGCGTGCTATTGCTTCTATGAAAAACCTAAGAAAACAAAATCCAATTATGAGCAAATTAGCAATAACCATAAGAAAATTATTATTATTTTTTCCATTTAATCAAATAATTCCAATAACACTAGATTCGGCCAATAAATTATTTAGAATATGATTGGTTATGAACGCCAAAAATTTTTTTTACATTATACACAAGACACCAAGGAACACAATTTAATCGAACAAACAGTTAACATAAAGTTAACGGCATTCTCTGTTTCATATGGCGACACGTTCTTAGATAAAAAAAAAAAAAAACAGCTGCAGATGTGAGTATTTTCCGGTTGTTGCTAATGCTTTACGTTTAAAACGGTACTTTGGTTTGCACTGAACAGAGTAGATGTTGCTGATGAAATTGTCACGTTTCTTGCATACAATTGATGAACAGTGTTGATGGTTTATTCTCGTTTTTCTGGCTTAATATTCGTGGTAAGAAATCCTTTTCCGCAGCGCCTAAGTTTCGTGTGCCTGCATTAAGCACTGGGCACCAATAAATGTTGCTTGATTGGCGTGATATTGGCAAAAGATCTGCTCCAACACAATTCTCGAACGATTTCGCCGTTAACATGCAGGAATTACGGGATTTTTACTTGTTCTGATGTTGGTGGAGTGGAATTTTTTAATCGAGTTGTCGGGGTGTGCTTTAATTACGTCGTCGGTAATAATAATTGGAGTAGAATAATGTTGTTTCAATAGCATACACAGCTCTTCGTACTTCTTCGTCACCGGTAAAACCGGACCGCATATTTCTCTCAACAATCCATATGCCTCTAAGCCAACGGTTCTAAGCAATATTGATGTTTTAATGCGATCTTCTTCACATGAAGATTCCACAAAATGTGAATCCAAAATTTCTGGCCAATTCCGCCAGTTATCTAATCCAGGTCTGTATTCCCTTACTCCATACCATAGATATGGATGAGTTCCTATTTTGATCCTGATGATTTTTATTTTCTGGCATTATGCAATCATATATTATATAATTGAAGAAAAAAAAAATTCAAGTTTTTATTTTTTTTTTCGCCTCGTCGCCGATACGATGCTTTTAAGTTGGAAGTAAGAAATGAACTGATTTATTTTTCTAATATTTTCAAATATAGACAATTTCAATCTTTTATAATAAATTAAATTATACAAAGAAGAAATAGACAAGTGATAAGGCTATACCACATTTATTGATGACATTAACAATTACTTCAATTACTTGCTTTAATAATTTTAATGTTAAATGTAAAAGTCTAAGCACACCACCGACTAACCTGGCTCACCACTCAATGACGACTGAATAATATTTTCTCCTCATTTTCAAAGCGAAGAGATGATCTTTTCATCTCTTTCGAATTACCTGTAGTCGTTTCAATTTTTAGTAAGCTAAGCGTTCAGGTGCTTAGAAACTGCCGGCATGTGGAATTCAGTCCGCCACAGAACGTAAAACAGAATGCATAACTTGTTGAAATTGAATACCAACTGCCCTCTTAAAAGCCCTGTATATTTTTTATCGCCAATCTAGTTGCAAGCAGTATTCTGTATTTATTTTCACTCAGTCATGTGGCATGAGGGGTAAAGGTTTCGGAAAATGGAAATAGAAAAACAAGTTACAATAATTTATGTCATCAGGCACAATGACATATTTATGTCTGAAATACGCAATTTAAAATTAAATGTTGTGCTGTTGTTTCGCTGTCCAAAGGGACATCACAGTGGGCGTGAGGCAAACCACTAGATACTATTTTCGAACACATTTAGAAGTACATTTTCCGCAGTTAATGCTGCGGAACTAGGCAAAACCATCTAAAACAGATTCGGTTGTATTTGGCCAACCACCATCTGTGACGATCGACATGCGATGGTGACGAAAATCCGAGAGTGACAATTGGATTGATTAACATGGCTTGGTGTACGCGTTTTTCAGGACTTGCATCAATGGCGACCAAGCTCTGATATGGCGATTTGCTGTATAAAGGGCATGTTGTATCGAATGTGCGTTAGGTAATCACATCGACGGGAACTAGTAAAAATTGCAGAATCATCATTGAGATTGTTTGGAAAGACCGGACACTTTTCACAGTTGAAATTTGATCTTTAAAATTAAAATTTGAAACCACTATATACTGGATGACCTACCGAAATAAAAATTTCTCCAAAACAGATTTAATTTCCTTTTTTAAATCGCCATCATTTCTTTGTTAACATTGTCTACTCAACCGGAACACAGTGGGGACACTTGTATGGGAGAATGGAAAAAACTCCGTAAAAACCAAACCACTGAACCGATTTTGTTGAAATTTTCAGAAAAGATTGCCTAGAGCAAGGAGAATCAACTCCAGAAATAACCACCTCCTGCCACGCCCACAAGAAGAGAAAATGGTTTTCAACCAAAATCAAAACATGTTTTTTCTTAAATCCAACATTGAAAAGGATAAATATCATTTGTAATTATTGAAATTTATTTTGAAATTAATGTTTGAAAAAAAAAATAAGAAGCATTTTTCTATGTTTTTTTTTATTGAAATCTTATTTTTATCTCTAATATAATATTTGGGGCCCTCAAAAGGGCCATTTTAAAAGAAATCTTTCTCAGATACTTTGTAATGACTGCTTTGTTTATCATTACATTAACAAGTGTTTAGCTTATATTTTTCACTCATTCACGTTCACGTGAACGTGTTTAGTAGAAATACAATCATATTTTTTATATATGTATTCTTAAGAGAACAAGTTTTGAAGTTACTTAAGAAAATATTAAAAATATGCCAAAATATCAAAACCAGAGCATTAGCCCCTCCCCCCTAATCACCGAAACTACTGCACCTAAAATTCTGAAAAAAATTGATTTATACGTCTATAACATGAATATTACTGGAAAAATAATTTGAAGTCACAGTTATTTATGTAACATAGAAAATTTTTCAATACACTAATTTCCAATTTCATTTAATTTTAAAACCATTTTTTTGAAAAGGTGGTAACAATATTGACTTCAAATTAAGTACAATCATTCATTAATTGCCTGCAATGACAAACATATTTTTTTTTATTTTTAAGACAAATAGTTTTGAAATTATTCAAGAAAACACAACAAAAAAGGTCGAAAATGCAAAAAACCAAACTTTACCCCCTCCTACTCACCGAAAAAGGTGTGCCTGGAATTTCGAAAAAAAACTTCAGAAAATAGTTTCATATGTATAGATTACAGAAAAACTGAAAAAAAAACAACAGTAATAATGTAAATAAGGATATATTTTCAAGATAAATGGTTTTGAAGTTATTCAAGAAAACCCAACAAAAAAGGAATATGAAAAACACTCAAATTTACCCCGTCCTCATCTCCGAAAGGGCTGGGCCTATCATTTCCAAAAAAAATTCAAAATGTAGTTAAAATGTGTAGATTACAGAAAACATAAAAGAAATTACAATGATGATTTAAATAAGCACAATTACGAATGTGTATTAGGGTTCCGTACACAGAGTGTAAACGAAACCCTTATAACATCACTGCGTTGGCCTCACTATGACAAGAAGAAATCCAATAAGATTTTACTTCTTAAAAAACCGTCCCTAAGATCCCTCATAAGTGTGATAACGGGACATAACCTCCTTGGCTACCACAAAAAGAAGATGGGGCTTAGTACTGACGACATTTGCAGAGGCTGTGGCGATGAGGAAGAGCACGAAAATACGGCTCACTTCCTATGCCACTGTCCAGCACTCTGCCGTACTAGATCAAAATTCTTAGGCAACTATTTCTTTAATGAACTAGAAGAACTATCTGAACTCCCAGGCAATCGCCTATTGAACTTTATCAAGTCCACCAAATGGCTTGATCAACCATAGAATTCATAGGTTAAATCACTTTTTCAGAAGTTACAACACTTCAGGGTATCACAATGGATCTACATTGATCTAAGTGTGACGGTAACAACATCAACTGTCAGCCCATATAACCTAACCTAACCTAACATCACTGCGTTTCCTGTTCATTCGTCTTTACAAGCGATTTCTTCGAATCTGCTAAGCCGATTGCAATGAAATTTGGTACCCATGTTTTAGAATTCAATAGTAATCTAAAAATGCTGTTTTCGTATCTATAAAATAAATAGTTTCAAAGTAATTAAAGAATGAGGAAAAAAACTCGAAAACACGTTTTTCACACATTTTAAGCTTCAAATTGCTCTAAAAATCTAATTCGGACGTATTCGGATGAGATTTTTTTTGGAAAATATTGCTGAGATTCAACACTACCTTATAATATATGTCCGCCTACAGAGGAAAACAGAGGAAATAGTTAAAACCATTTTTGAAGCTAAAATTCCGGAAAATTATAAGTTTTCTTAAAATAAAAAATATAAAACAAAAATGTCTAAACCAAACTTGCATCTCATATTGTTAATCTGTTTATTTTTAATATATTTACAAAAAAAATTTTTTTGAAAAGTCGAAATTTAACCGATTTTATACCATTTAAGAAATACTCATATTTACATCAGTTTTCACTATTTTTCAACTTTGAATACAAATTTTCATGTCTAGAATATTTTTTTCAAGGAAAATTTTTTCATATCCTGATTCTACAACATTATTACTATAAGAAATGATTCCAACATATAAAAAATCTAGCTTTCATAAAAATGAGTTTTTTCCACTTTTTCCCCACTATGCGGAAGTTGCATAAATAATTTTATTATTCCATTATTACAAACTAATGGAATATTTGCGGTAAAACAGTCCAAAATGGAATGCATTATGTTCGTAAGACGCTAGCAAGGAACCAAGTAATAATAATTGGGGAGCACATGTTCAAAGGAAAGTCTGAAAAAATGCTTTTGGTATTGGCACAATGCCGTCATCACGTCCACCACTGTCGTACCTAGTCTCCATCGTCGTGTTGTGTCGGTGGACGCCGGCCATGCTCAGTTCTTTGAAAATATTTTTGGTTTATTGAAATTGGAGGGTGCCTTTGATCTGTTGAAAAGGGCTTGATTACATTTTAGCATTGAAGTTAAATTCACAATTACGGGCTTAAAAGAAAAATTGTTATTTGAGAATGTAGACGACCATCGCATCGACTAAAATGTCCGACCAAAACCGTTCAAGCATCTAAAAGGGTTTTTTTGTTAATATCGATGTTTAATTTGCTTCAAGGCTGTTCGATGGTTGATTGAAACATTGTTTTTTTATTTTTTTGAAAGATATCCAGCCAGGGATAATATTGCAGGAATGGCATTTATTGCTTTTATTAGCTGCAATGAAAATTTTATCGAAATCGATATTTGTATCAAGCATCAAATCAAGCCTCTTCAAAGAGTTTCATCAAAGCGGAGTCAACAGCTCAACACAACTCTTTTCAGAATGTTGAAAACGCAGAATTTTCGATTAAAAGCAGAATTTGGATATGCAGGCGAGTCCTTGTTCGTGTGGGAACTGTTCTATTGCACAAGTCAGCCGTGTTTATTTGAGACTCAGAAGCAGATGCTTTGCGTCTTCCGGCAACTATCCGCCCTCGAAAAACAATAGCAAAGAGTCAATTAGGGTCTATGTTGGTCTATGTTGGTCCCTTGACATGAGCGTACGAGTGCCGGCGATCTTTCAACTCGTTATTCCTTTCTACGTTGTCGTTGATGGAGTCATAGTCTGTTCATTCGATTGTATCCGAGGCGTGCCGTCGGGTTTAGATTTTTTCAATTAGGGTGTGCGGTCAAATCTTGAATGGGAATGGTCACTACAACGTGAGCAGAAAGTATCAAAACTAAAGACCGTTAAGAATGTTGGTATTATTTTGCCCATAGATACGCATAAATACGAAATTTGACCCAAATATTGTACAATGCACCCTTTGCTTGACTTGAGGTAATGGCAATGAAATAATTTCCTTTTTTAATACCCGACATAAATGATACCTAACGAAAAAGCCGCACACGGCATAAGAAATGATAATTGCTTGTTTATATCGTTATAACAAAATCCTAAAATCAGTCTTTTGGCAAAATGCCCGATGTACTGTAAATCAAATAGGGTTTTACCAAACAAATATTTGTTCCATCCAAGATATAAATCAGTCCACAATTTTTGAATGAATATCCGCTTGATAAATCTTCTCAAAAATATCCTTATTTCAAATTAATATAAGAACCACACACACGATAAGAAGAAGAAAAACGTATATTCCTATTCCCTAGAGCTCTATCCATTCAAATCGACGGCATCATCATGATGCTCCACATGGCACTTTTGTAAAGCCCGCTCTCGTGTCCACTTCTCTAACAGAAGTAAATATTTATCAACACTATCCGTATGAGCTTAGCATTCATACATGCATTATGGAATTCAGGCATTTGCTGTTAATCCTTGGATGAATTCGGATTGTGGCATTAATTCAAAGGATTTACTTTCGTTCAATCCTACCTGCACATCCATCGCAGCAATGAATAACTCATTATGGAAAATAATACATTTGCAGATGATTTGGATCGGCTCGGCGCGGCCGGCGGCGGTTCGGGGATATTTGGTCACAAGCGAGAGTATTAACCTCGCTTTATGACGATTGCCAATTGAAAACGGCCTGGAGCTGTTGAACCTATTATGAGGGTTTTGGTCCATTGAATTCGGAAAAAAAAAGTTGAGATTTTGATGAGATATGACATTACGATTATAGAGAATTCAAAAAAAGTGAGTCCGGCGATTCCGTCCGTCTGTCTGTCTGTGTGCAAACGCACCTAAAACCTTAACCACTGATCCGATTGATTTCGAACTTGAAAATTAGAGGTTTGAGCGCATTCGCGTGGGTCGTTTTTTTTTTTTAATTATTTTTAAGATCAAAATTTAGGGTAGCCACCAACACATTTTTTTGCCTTTCTCGATTTTTTTTTTTAAACACTGATGAATTTTATTAAGAGAAATATTTTTGTATTGCTCCAAAAGGGTATCTACCTATCATAGAACCGTGTTTTTGTTATAAGATTTTCTCAAAACATAAAAGTGCGATCAGTGTATTTTTTTTTCTGAAAGTGCGTATACATTGCCCAAATAATATTTTGTTTTCAAAACAATTTCAAAAATTTGTTTGAATTTAAAAATAAATATTTTTTTTTTTCAGAATTCTGTAACTCAAAAATGAATGAATATTAAAAATTGAAACTTATACTTTTCATAAAAATTGTATATATAAAAAATTAAAAATCCTTGTAGATTTAAAAAAAGAAATGAAAATTCAACAATTTCTTATGTAAGCTTATGACATCAATTTTTTTTCACATTGAATCTATTTTTGAGGTACATATTTAAATTTAAATTTTTATTTATGATTATTTTTTATCCCTTAATGTTTTTTACGAAATATAATAATTGGAGTCGCTTGTCATCTTTGATTTCGACATATGATCCACCATATTGCACTGAGAGTTTTAACATGGATCGGTTTATGATATGAAAATATGGGGAAAAATTTCAGCTGGGTTTAGTATCAAATACACACATGGTCTGCATCCACAAAGTCTGACCCTCATGCACACTGCAGAGCAAAGACTTGTTCTGCGTTGTTTTGCATTGCATATCGGTAGATTGTTGTCGCTTGGAACATCTGTTTGTTGTTCAGAGCACAGAGGAGGTATACCTAGAGTCGCAACTCAAGGCATTTTACTCTCTTTCGACTAAAAAAATTAAATTTGATAACATATACTACCTAATGCAAATGTATAGGTTTTTCAATGCATTTCAAATGGAGGCCAAACCAATACATTTGCAATGGGTTGTATATTTTATCAACTCAACACAAAATTTTTTGGACAGTGAATTTTTAAAAAAGAGAACGAGTTGCGACTCTAGGTAAATAGGTTCTCTATGGTTCAGAGGAAGAAGTTTATCTCTGAATAATTGTATGTAAGTTAAACATCAAGAAAAAGGAAACTATGGAAATATTTTTCCTTGAAAGGACTATGAACGGGGCGTTTCGTGTTGCATCTTACATAATATGCAGATGAGGGCAAGATGCTTTGAAACATCAAACTTTCTGCATGGAAATATTGTTGAACTGTAGGACTTTGGTTTGTTTATTAGTTTATCGACTACAAACATACAACCGACAAACAAACAAAAGTCTTACTTTACATATTAGTATAGATACCTAGACTAAATATGCCATGTTCTCAAAAAAGTGGAAAAAAAAACAGGGCCAAATTTATCTTTTGGACGTGGCAATGGCGGAGTTGTGAGCCGTTTTACCATGTTGGAAGATCACTTTTTTTTCCACCGATTGGGCCCATTTTTTTTTTCAATTCGTCTCTAATTGACCAAAATATTTGTATAGTCCTTTGAACGTTACACACTTCTCCAAGTAGTCGATGTACATTACTCCTTGTCAATCCCAGTCGCCATTAACTTTCCGACCGATGCGATGGGCCAATCTTCACATTGTTCAAAACACGTTCTGCTGAAAAACACCGGGACTGTCACTTATGAGCAGTACAGCAATACACTTTTCTGAATTAAGAGATTCGTAACAAAATCGTATTGCTCGTTTATAATGAAATTCGCACAAACTAGCTCTTGTATTCCAAAACATAACTCACAAAAAAATTAAAAACATGTGTATTTGAAATTCAAAATAAAAAAATTAAAATTGAAACGTCGGTGTGCGTCGCGTCGGCATTTTATCTTAAAAAAATTGATGGCCTAAAATTTAAAAAAAAAATTGTTGATTTTTAAATATCTTAAAAAAGTTCCTTAGCTGGATTTTTTTAATTCATTTTTATACAGGGTGATTCACGAGCGTTGTGCCAAAAAGCTAGAGCGTGTAGGTTGAGTTGAGACAAGAAAAAAATCGTATGGGAGGGGGGGGGTCTATTCCCCCCCGTTTAGCCGGGAGGGGCAATGTTCTGAAAAATTGACTTATTTTGTAAAAAAAAATATTAAAAATCAACGGCTTAGTTTACAACACCGTGCTATACCTTTCTGAAAAGCCAAAAACTTCTTCTTTCACTTTGTTTTTAAATTAAATTGTTTTAACGAATAGTTTTAAAAAAATAAATTTTCAAACTCAAAATTTTCAAAAAAAAAAAAGCAAAAAAAACATTTTTGAACTAATTTTTTTCAAAATTTTATGTAATTAAGTACTAATTTTGTTTTCAAAATTCAATGTCTTTGTTAATTTTTAGTTGAAAACAGAAAACCGGATGCAAAAATGTCTTTTCGTTTTTGAGAAATTGAAAAAAAAAAAACATAACCACTTTTTCCTAAGAAAATCTTTGTTTTTATTTTTACTTATCTGGACTTTTAGTTTAATTTATTAGTTTAATTTATAAATTTAATTTTTTGTGATTGGAGTTTTATGACGACTCAATAAAGTAGAAAAGTATTGGATTTTCCCTGGATTAACCATTTTGCTCATTGATAACGTCTGAAAACTGACCTGCAATTTTTTCTTACTGGGGCCGTGGCCACTCGCCGGCGAAGGGTTCTGCTAGGGGCTGAAGATAATTAAACCGCAATTTTTCTTGAATGAAAAAACACTTAACAACCCATAGGTAAATAAAAGGCATCGCATATTTACTAAACAACCATTTACAATTAAAATATTAACTCATCAACACATAACAATAACAAACACATACGCTCGAGAAGAGTTAGCGGACAGGAACTTCTGCTACGGTTTAACTCGTTGTCGAGATCGGGAAGCCGAAAGACTCTACGCTGACAGATATCCCAATAGATGGCGCCCAAGTAGCAGCATGTTTTCAAGAATCCGCCGACGAGAGCACGGAGAGCTAGAAGTGAAAGGTCAATGGCAGACGTTATCAATGAACAAAATGATTAATCCAGGGAAAATCCAATACTTTTCTACTTTATTGAGTCCTCATAAAACTCAAATCACAAAAAATTAAATTTATAAATTAAACTAATAAATTAAACTAAAAGTCCAGATAGGTAAAAATAAAAACAAAGATTTTCTTAGAAAAAAGTGTTTTTTTTTTTTTTTAATTTCTCAAAAACGAAAAGTTATTTTTGCATCCGGTTTTCTGTTTTCGACTAAAAATTAACAAAGACATTGAAATTTTAAAACAAAATTAGTATTTAATTACATAAAATTTTGAAAAAAATTAGTTCAAAAATTTTTTTTTGGATTTTTTTTTGAAAATTTTGAGTTTGAAAATTTATTTTTTTAAAACTATTCGTTAAAACAATTTATTTTAAAAACAAAGTGAAAGAAGAAGTTTTTAGCTTTTCAGAAAGGTATAGCACGGTGTTGTAAACTAAGCCGTTGATTTTTAATATTTTTTTTACAAAATAAGTCAATTTTTCAGAAAATTGCCCCTCCCGGCTAAACGGGGGGGAATAGACCTCCCCCTCCCATACGATTTTTTTCTTGTCTCAACTCAACCTACACGCTCCAGCTTTTTGGCACAACGCTCGTGAATCACCCTGTATAATTTCCTAAAATTATTGGGTATGGAGTACTCAAGAACAACATGTAAATATACGTATCTACCTATTATTTTTGCATCCACATTTTAATATTGATCCGTTTTCTAGACACTGAATTTTGAAAAAAAAAGTTTTAGAAAATTGCTAAGAATCCAAAGACAAATATTTAAATTTTTTAAAAAGTAAGCTGATCGGATTTTTTTTTTTTTTTAATCTTATAGCAAAAACAGAACGGTTTAGAGCAATACAAAATTATTTTTTTTAATTGAGAACATCAGCAGCAAAAATGTACGATGATGTATGTTTTTGAGAAAGGACCACGCACTAAATGTATGAAAAAAGTGTCCCGGTCAAATTCGATGAAATTTTGGTAGAATATATATGACATCATCCTGATTCAAAATGTATATGGGCCCAACCCTCTAGCTTCAACGGATTCCAAGTTATAGTGAAAAATGTGAAAAAAATTAAACATGGATTTTGTTAAGTGTATTACAATATCGCGGTCAATTAAACAGGTATTTACCGATTTACCGTTTTCATCTAAACTACTATGTACTCCAAATCCCATAAAAGTCGAGATTTGTTCTATATCTGCTTCGGTAAATCTTAGATTAGGGTCTTTGGAGGAAACATCACATTAAACACATAAAAGGAAATAGCATGCACTTATTTGTTCTTCTTTTTTCAACGTTATTGTAAAATGAACTCGAAAAAGAAGGTGCAGGGAACTAACTTCACTGGGAATTAACTTCACATGGGAATTAACTTCACCTCAAGTGGGAAATAGCTTCACTTTTTTCTGGTGAAGTTATATCCCAACTATGGTGGGATATTACTTCACTTTTCTGTGGGTAATAACTTCACTTTGATGTGAAGCTATTTCCCACAGAAGGTGGAAGTTAATTTCACTTATGTTTATAAGAGTTACACATTATTATCATGTTTTGTAGTTTACTTCCGCATCAAAATCAATGACAAATTTATCTCCAGTGGTGAAAGAAAATTTCGTGGGGTCCCTGATGCTTTTCTGTTTTAATGTTTGCATTGAAAAATTTGCTTAGCATTGGAAGTTGGTCATGATTTTTTAAGAGTACCTTATTCTTTGAATCTATATAAATGAAAAACTTTTTTCTGTACGTTCGCTAACCAGCTTAAACAGCTAAGCCGGTTGACCGATTTTCTTGATTTTTTTTTAACTATAGCGGAATAATGTAGATTAAGGATAAACAAAATGTATACTTTTCAAATCACAAATGTTAAAAAATGATTCATTTCATACTACAACAAAATATGAACTAAGTTGATCAATTCAAATATAAATTACCAATTTTGTTTGAAAATGCTCTCAAATATTTTTTTAAATTATCATCGTACAAAAAAAAGATAGTGCAAATTGTGCAAAAGGAATTAATTTATACTGTAGCGCTGCAAAGCGAGCGAAGCGAGCCGAATTTTTTTTTGCCAAACAGAGAAACAATTTGGGGTGTGAAAATAAAAAAATTCGCGCGAATTTTTTTATTTTCACACCCCAAATTGTTTCTCTGTTTGGCAAAAAAAAATTCGGCTCGCTTCGCTCGCTTTGCAGCGCTACAGTATAAATTAATTCCTTTTGCACAATTTGCACTATCTTTTTTTTGTACGATGATAATTTAAAAAAATATTTGAGAGCATTTTCAAACAAAATTGGTAATTTATATTTGAATTGATCAACTTAGTTCATATTTTGTTGTAGTATGAAATGAATCATTTTTTAACATTTGTGATTTGAAAAGTATACATTTTGTTTATCCTTAATCTACATTATTCCGCTATAGTTAAAAAAAAATCAAGAAAATCGGTCAACCGGCTTAGCTGTTTAAGCTGGTTAGCGAACGTACAGAAAAAAGTTTTTCATTTATATAGATTCAAAGAATAAGGTACTCTTAAAAAATCATGACCAACTTCCAATGCTAAGCAAATTTTTCAATGCAAACATTAAAACAGAAAAGCATCAGGGACCCCACGAAATTTTCTTTCACCACTGGAGATAAATTTGTCATTGATTTTGATGCGGAAGTAAACTACAAAACATGATAATAATGTGTAACTCTTATAAACATAAGTGAAATTAACTTCCACCTTCTGTGGGAAATAGCTTCACATCAAAGTGAAGTTATTACCCACAGAAAAGTGAAGTAATATCCCACCATAGTTGGGATATAACTTCACCAGAAAAAAGTGAAGCTATTTCCCACTTGAGGTGAAGTTAATTCCCATGTGAAGTTAATTCCCAGTGAAGTTAGTTCCCTGCACCTTCTTTTTCGAGTTCATTTTACAATAACGTTGAAAAAAGAAGAACAAATAAGTGCATGCTATTTCCTTTTATGTGTTTAATGTGATGTTTCCTCCAAAGACCCTAATCTAAGATTTACCGAAGCAGATATAGAACAAATCTCGACTTTTATGGGATTTGGAGTACATAGTAGTTTAGATGAAAACGGTAAATCGGTAAATACCTGTTTAATTGACCGCGATATTGTAATACACTTAACAAAATCCATGTTTAATTTTTTTCACATTTTTCACTATAACTTGGAATCCGTTGAAGCTAGAGGGTTGGGCCCATATACATTTTGAATCAGGATGATGTCATATATATTCTACCAAAATTTCATCGAATTTGACCGGGACACTTTTTTCATACATTTAGTGCGTGGTCCTTTCTCAAAAACATACATCATCGTACATTTTTGCTGCTGATGTTCTCAATTAAAAAAAATAATTTTGTATTGCTCTAAACCGTTCTGTTTTTGCTATAAGATTAAAAAAAAAAAAAATCCGATCAGCTTACTTTTTAAAAAATTTAAATATTTGTCTTTGGATTCTTAGCAATTTTCTAAAACTTTTTTTTTCAAAATTCAGTGTCTAGAAAACGGATCAATATTAAAATGTGGATGCAAAAATAATAGGTAGATACGTATATTTACATGTTGTTCTTGAGTACTCCATACCCAATAATTTTAGGAAATTATACAGGGTGATTCACGAGCGTTGTGCCAAAAAGCTGGAGCGTGTAGGTTGAGTTGAGACAAGAAAAAAATCGTATGGGAGGGGGAGGTCTATTCCCCCCCGTTTAGCCGGGAGGGGCAATTTTCTGAAAAATTGACTTATTTTGTAAAAAAAATATTAAAAATCAACGGCTTAGTTTACAACACCGTGCTATACCTTTCTGAAAAGCTAAAAACTTCTTCTTTCACTTTGTTTTTAAAATAAATTGTTTTAACGAATAGTTTTAAAAAAATAAATTTTCAAACTCAAAATTTTCAAAAAAAAATCCAAAAAAAAATTTTTGAACTAATTTTTTTCAAAATTTTATGTAATTAAATACTAATTTTGTTTTAAAATTTCAATGTCTTTGTTAATTTTTAGTCGAAAACAGAAAATCGGATGCAAAAATAACTTTTCGTTTTTGAGAAATTAAAAAAAAAAAAAACACTTTTTTCTAAGAAAATCTTTGTTTTTATTTTTACCTATCTGGACTTTTAGTTTAATTTATTAGTTTAATTTATAAATTTAATTTTTTGTGATTTGAGTTTTATGAGGACTCAATAAAGTAGAAAAGTATTGGATTTTCCCTGGATTAATCATTTTGTTCATTGATAACGTCTGCCATTGACCTTTCACTTCTAGCTCTCCGTGCTCTCGTCGGCGGATTCTTGAAAACATGCTGCTACTTGGGCGCCATCTATTGGGATATCTGTCAGCGTAGAGTCTTTCGGCTTCCCGATCTCGACAACGAGTTAAACCGTAGCAGAAGTTCCTGTCCGCTAACTCTTCTCGAGCGTATGTGTTTGTTATTGTTATGTGTTGATGAGTTAATATTTTAATTGTAAATGGTTGTTTAGTAAATATGCGATGCCTTTTATTTACCTATGGGTTGTTAAGTGTTTTTTCATTCAAGAAAAATTGCGGTTTAATTATCTTCAGCCCCTAGCAGAACCCTTCGCCGGCGAGTGGCCACGGCCCCAGTTACCTTACCTTACCTTATTCTTTGAATCTATATAAATGAAAAAACTTTTTTCTGTACGTTCGCTAACCAGCTTAAACAGCTAAGCCGGTTGACCGATTTTCTTGATTTTTTTTTAACTATAGCGGAATAATGTAGATTAAGGATAAACAAAATGTATACTTTTCAAATCACAAATGTTAAAAAATGATTCATTTCATACTACAACAAAATATGAACTAAGTTGATCAATTCAAATATAAATTACCAATTTTGTTTGAAAATGCTCTCAAATATTTTTTTAAATTATCATCGTACAAAAAAAAGATAGTGCAAATTGTGCAAAAGGAATTAATTTATACTGTAGCGCTGCAAAGCGAGCGAAGCGAGCCGAATTTTTTTTTGCCAAACAGAGAAACAATTTGGGGTGTGAAAATAAAAAAATTCGCGCGAATTTTTTTATTTTCACACCCCAAATTGTTTCTCTGTTTGGCAAAAAAAAATTCTACTCGCTTTGTACATTGTATTTCCCGAAGTAGACCTCAAAGGATGTTGGTTCCATTATACGCGGGCAATCCGCAGCAAGATCCACGACCACGATACTATACCAAAGCTGAGGATCAATCCCAATCCCCATATAAAGCTCCTGGTTTAACCATTATTTAGTCCAAATAATATACAAAAAGCGCTCGATTTATAAAAAGCTGAAGCTTAAATCATAAACTTAAGGCCTTTGTCTGCTCAAGCTGCTTATTATAAAAAACATGGCATTTTTGAATATCGTATGTTCATATTTTTTTTTCATTCGGCTGATTGTTTATCTTAAAATATATGAATAACGGGTGGGAAATAACTTCACACAAAATTCTGATGAAGTTATTTCCCACCATAGTTGGGACATAACTTCACCAAAAAAAAGTGAAGATAGTTCCCAGTTGAGGTGAAGTTAATTCCCATGTGAAGTTAATTCCCAGTGAAGTTAGTTCCCTGCACCAAAAAGAAACAACATACACAAAAATGGATTTGTATTACTTCCTTCCGTAATCCTTTTTTGCAAAAACTATTTCTTAAAGATAGTTCGCTGATGCGCACGTTTTTCATTTTTATTTTAAATTCAGTATGTCAAGTCGAAACTATTTGCGTTGCTATATTTGTATGCAAAGGTTTCCTCTCAGATCAATGTCCCGCATTGATGGTGAAGAGAAATCGCAATTCAAAAGCATGATCAACTAAATGGATCTTCTTTGATAATCTAATCAGTATCGTTTCCTCGTCTCACAATAGAATGCTTGAAAGACATGACAATTGGAGTTTTCAAATTAGACTTGCGCCAAGAAGAGTTTCTCAATGAGATGCTTAGAGGCAATAACAATATTCCTGAACGTGGCTTAGTAAGATTAAGAACTTGTTCTCGATTTAGAAACGCTACCAAACATCATCTTTGGATATCTTTAATAAAAAAAGAAGAAGAGCTATTATTGCATAGTCAGGGGTCAGAACAGTCGGAACATGTTGTCAAGTTACAAGATAATGTTCATTACCTTTCCAACAATTCGTTTAGTTTGTAATAATTGATGAAGGAATCGTTCTAGATATAAACGATTTATATTTTCATTCTCCTGATATAATCGTCCATTTTAAGGGTCAAATTCAAGATCCACCTATGAAAGTTGTTAACCTTAACTCAAACGGCAAACCGTACCATCATTTCAACTACGTTAAATCCCTACTGTAAATGTAAATGGAATATGTAAATGTTACGCTATCACGCAAGAGCTGCTTAACCGATCATCATGAAACTTTGTGCATATTTTTTTGGAGATATAACATAAGCTACTTTTTATCCCGATTAAATGTCCGACATAGGATTGACATAATTCTCTGCATAGGTAGTTGTAGTTTAGGGGTCAGAAAATGACAAATGCTACTTTTTATCCTGGTTATCGCAGGTTACACCGCGTGCACAGCTAGTAAACAAAAACATGTACAATTGTACATGCTTCTCCATAAACCTTAACCAGATATGTAAAACACATAAAATCGGGTTAGTTGCTTTTTAAATAAAAGCGAAATGCTCGACTAAACCAATAAATTAAGCAAAACCCGATGTTTCACTTTTTTCACTATAACTTGGAATCCGTTAAGGCTAGAGGGTTGGACCCATATACATTTTCAGTCAGGATGATGTCATGTACATTCTACCAAATTTCATCGAATTTGACCGGGACACTTTTTTCATACATTTAGTGCGTGGTCCTTTGAAACTTTTGGTTTTTTGCTGAAAAATTAGTATAGAGGCTTAGTTTTGATCTTAAGATTAAAATTTAAAAAATCGGTCCATGCGAATTCTCTCAAATTTTTAGTTTTTAAATTTGAGTTCAATCGCACCACTGTAAGTTTATAGACAGACGGACGGAATCTCCGGACCTACTTTTTTGACTTTCCTATCATCGTAATTTCATATTTGATCAAAATTCACACTCATGTCGCAAGCAAAAAACGGTATTCATGAGAAACAATGAATTTGACCGAATATTTTGGGTTTTGTTTTATTTGTCCTCAAAGTAAGTGTTATCTATGTATTTTTTTTTTCTAATAGATTTTAACAAGGTTTAAATCTATTCAACTGTATTTAATCAAAAAATAATAATACGCAGAATTTGATCACGTTAAATAAATCAGAACAAAAACATAAAATGTAAAAAAAGGTCCAAGTTCTCTTGTGCGCGCACAACACTGTGTAAAAAGTTAGCCACCAAAAGTAATAAGATTAAAATGAACGCCAAGTTCTTACATGTAAAAATGTTGTATTGAATATTTTAAATCATAGAAGATAATGCAACAACATTAAAAGAAAATAGAAAATAGTTTGGATGAAAATTTACATGTGAGGACATGGTGCTATCTACTCTTGAAAATGTTGGCAGCTCTGTGTGTCTGTACATAGTGCTCTTAGATGCAAACCAAGTAAAACAAAATCATAAGATAATCTTCGCCCTGAATAAAACTCCACCTTTTTGATGAAAATAAAAGTAAGACTTAAGAGGTTCTTAAAACTTAAATATTAAAAACGCTTTATTTTTCTGTTTGTGTATTTCATTATTTGCTGTCTAATTACAAACGCACATGAGCTTTGAAAATTATTTTAATCGCTCAAATAACACATGAAACTGGAAAGGTGTCAGGTTATAGATCAAGAGTATTGTATAAGACAACAAGGGCTTATATTATTTTGGCTTGCATAAAACTTGAACTTGTCAAACATAAAGTGTTATAATTAAAACAGGTACAAAAATTAATTCAAATCTGTGATTTTAGTCCAGTCAAGGTTAACATCTTCACGAGTCCTTGGCTTCATAATTAACTTAATTGCACAAAGTTTCGCTTTTCACTTTACCACGAATTACCAAATTGAACGAATAATTTCATGGTTTGTAAACGAAAAACTCATGGTATAGAACAAAGTTTGTGTTCCCTCTACTTTTGAAATGTTTCATTACAAGGGTCTGCAACTGTGCAAAACCGTAACAAAATTTGTTCAAAGTTAAAATCAAAATCAAGTCTTGCAAGTTGTTGAGATGGGTATTGCCCAATTTATATTTGAATTTCATTATACAAAATGTTTATTGGTGTAACATTTTTAATTAATACCTTTTTTGAATTAATTAGTCATCATTATCGCTTTCGAAGACATAACGTCGCTTGGATAAATGTTTGTCGTATGTGAAAAATTGGGGTTTTGAGGTTTAAATGCAGTTTTGGTTATAGATTTTTTGCCTACAATTCTGTAAAATCCGTTTTTTTATATTTGGCTTAGTTTCCGAGATATTCAGATTCAGTGTTCTTTTTGTCGTATCTCCAAGGTCACTCACTAACGATTTGAGTAATTTTTTGTCGTATGTGTAAGAAAAAGCTACACATACGACAAATTTTAAACATACGACAATTTTTCCCATACACAACCGGTTTTTCGTCGATTCGGAAAATGATTGTCGTATGTGCCTTTTCTTTGAACACATACGACAATAATTTACTGAAGTCTACGTGTGCGTTTGTCGTATGTCCCATAACAATTAACACAGTCGTGTGTTATTTTTGGTCTCAGTTGCAATCATGATGTCAAAGGAGTCGGACGCCCGAGTCTTCTGCTCCGAGTTTGTCGGGAGAAATTTATGCGTAATGACTATGATATTGCATGCAATAATTTTATGTTTTAATAATTTTTAATTGGTTTCTTATTTTTTTGGCATGAGTGGCGAAATATTAGGTGAGGACTTTTCAACTGACGATGAAGACAATGATCCGTCGTACCAAACTTCAACAGCAGACAAAACGAATTCCTTAAAAAAATTGTATGAGCATGCAAATGAATTGATTTTGCCAACTCCAGATTCGAATGAAATCCAAATTCGAAATCTGCCATCCGTTTATAGCAGTTCATGTAAGTTTCTGAATTTTCGTTAGTATCAAATCAAAGGTAGCAATTTAATTTCAATAGCATGCAGTGTATTATTTCATCTTTCACGAGTACTGCCTCTTGCGAAGACCTGACAAATCTTCCAAGAGTATCAATCTGTCACGAAAAAGTGCTTCTCAACTTTTCCGTTCAGAATCGGCGTTAAATTGTAGGTTCCCTCAATTCTTCACACGCACTTAGAGAATTGTTGATGAGAGTAAGCCACATAGTCCTTGGTTCTTCAAGAGCTGTCACGCCACTCTATTTATTTATTCTATGCAGTGTAACAACAACAACTTGCAGAAAAAGAAAGAGGAACCCATCTTATGGAAACAAAATTTAAGAAAGAGTCTTCGTGAGCAGGGTCTTCCTTATAATGGAAAAAATGCCATAAAAAGACCTGCTGGAGCGTCTTTTTTCAACTTCATTAATGTCGTTTTGTCGTATGTACAAGACTATTCCATTCAAACATTTGATAAATTTTTGTCGCATGTTTAAAAATTTTGTCGTATGTGTATGGGAAACTAGCAGACTTGGTGAAATAGTCACATACGACAAGAGCATTCTGAGCAAAATTGGCTCTAAATTGTTCCTTAACAACTATTTCGATTTTATTTTAACGTTATTGAAATAAAAACTTTTTTTTACATAAGTCATACAATTTTCAAGAATATCTGACGTAGGGTTTTTGAGAAAAAAAATTCTGAACTTTGATGTCGTTTTCCCAAAAGTAGCCAAATGTAAACGACAAACATTTATCCAAGCGACGATAAGTCAACTAAAACAAGAACGGAATCCATAAAGAAGGTATATGATCTTCCCAAATAGATTTAGGAACATATATAAGAAGATTATAATTTTAGAAGAAGAAAAACTTTCCATGTTTCTGTTGACTTTGGGAAATTGAAATATTGACATCCAGGCCTTAGAGGCTTGATGAAACTTAAACAAGTCAAGTGTACTATTTTCTGCTTGATTGCCGAAGTCCGATATTCGTTGACTAACTGAGATAGATGATTAAACGCAGCTGAAATTTCAGCAGACATCTTGCCTTGTCCGAATGGAGAAGACAAGACAAATTTTGAATATTAAAACGCCCGTTATAACGATTTCAATGTGAGGCTGAGTGAATAAGCACTTTAAGAAAGCTCGATTAAAGGTGTACTAAATATTTAAGCAAACGTAATAAGGCTCTCAGAAATGTTTAAATATTAATAGATTAGTTATCAGATAAGAACTCAAACTCTTGTATAACCAGCAATGTTTTATCTCTAGCAAAGATACACTTCTAATTAAGTGCCGATACGACTAGCAACCGCAATTGCAATCGTACTCGGTGAAAATGGACCCCAGCGCGTACGGTATCTGGGGGGGAAAGAGGCGTGGGATTAAAAAAAAGGGGGTTCTTGAAATTCAGCAAATTTACTAACTGATCAAAGAAAATTTCATGAATTTTATACGATGCTGCATCCGTATACATATGGTGAAGAATTGGTATTAAGATTTCCATTGCTTTGGGCATCTTAAAAATGCCACTTCTGACTTAATATTAGGAAGAAACCGTTTATTGAAAAATTACGACATAAAAAAAGGTTTACAGCGGTAATTCTAAAAGTTTAATAAACAAAAATTTAAAGATCATCGATTTAATGTCAGAAAAATTTAATTTTCTTTTTAATAATTAAACAAAAAAACACTGTACTGAGCCATAAAAGCTAATATGTCGAAAACAAAAAACTAATAATTGCTAAAGTTAATTATGAAGAGGTAATTATTAATTGGTATAAGTCATCCCAAATATATAGAAGCTCGAAATGCAATAAATTTTTTTGCTTTTATTTATTGGTCCGCAAGTTATAGCCACGTGAACATTACCTTTTTTCCGAATTTTATATAACGAGTTTTAAGGTGATTTTTTGTGACATATTCAATTGCTGTGCAAATATATTCCGCGTGTGAAAATTAAATTAATAATGGAGAATATTAATAGTGAAGGTATTTAAATTTAAGAAACTTTTGTAAGAAATAGATTTTTTTCGTGTTTCTTTTTGTAGGAACGATTTTTGCTGTGTTATTGTGGTACAAGAAAAAAAAAACCAATGTCAAATTTCAAGTAGAGTTTTCAAAAAATGGTCAAAAACGGGTCTTGAGATCTTTTTTATTTCATAATAAGCAATGTGTCAGCTAACTAAATCACGAAAAAAATCTTGCGCAAGTTTGCGCTTTTTAAAGAAATTGACATTTTTAGGTTCGACCGTATTCATCAAGCATGGTGACTTATTAGCAACATGGATGGATAGTGCACATTCCAGGAAAGTTTTCAGCATTGCTAACAAAATTCAGCAGTTACTTGGCTTGGAAGAGTTGAATGAAGGAGAAAACGAAGTTTTACAAGAAATTTCGAGGCTTTTTTGTGTTAATTTAAAGCAAAAATGGCAGTGTTGCCAAAGAAACAAATTCAGGTTTCTGGAGGTTCACCAACGGTGGCTTAACCTTAATTTATCCTTACCAGACGTGTTTATAAATTCCGTAAGTAATAATACTAACTTTTATGCGAAATTCTTAAAATAATTAAGTAAAGTCCCTCCTAATAAACCTTTGCTGTTTCCGAGTTCACTTGAAAAATCGTTCAAAATTCTAAAACAAACCCTTTTTTTCTGTTTCGTGGGACAATTCACCTAGTACAAGCAAAGGAAGACCTCTTAAACGTTTTAAAGACAGTCAACAAACCAAAAGTTATCGAAAAGTGACCCAAATATAGATCACTATTTGGTAAACAATAACGAAGATCCAGGATTTCTAAGTAATATGAATTACTCATCGGAAAGTGAAATTGATTAATTTTTCTTATAATAAAAAAATATAAAATAAAAACAAGTTCGCTGCTCAACTCTTTTGAATAAAAAATCCTGAAATCATAAGTTGTAGTGAATCAATTTTCTTGTTTTTAGGTTACAATCATTGATATGAGTACTAAAATACTATTTAAGGCATTTTTGGTTGATAACTTTATTTTATTCTCAAGATATGAATTTTGAAGTGTTTTCTCATACATTCGTCCCACTGTGCGTCGCGTCGTAACAAAATAGAGTGTCTCTCTCCCGTGTACCAAAGTGTTCGCAGGAAATTGTTTCTACTTAAAAAGAATTAAAGAGTGAAGAAACAAGTTTTTTTTCCCCAACAAACTTAAACAAACTGAATGAGTTGTGATTTTATATTGCTGCTGGCTGCTGGTTGGCTGGTAGCGAAATGAATTAAGAACACTCTTAGTGTCTTAGTTGACGGAGAAGAATGAAAGTCAAAATAGTTTTTCTAAGCTAAATAACCTTTGTGCAGTCAACAGGAATTTAAAAAAAGTTATTTTATCTCTCTTTTTCATTTAACTCCAAATGGAAATAAAGATGGATTTAATATTGCTGTGTAAATGAAATTTGGTGGTCTGACACAAAGTAATACTTTTGAATTAAAATGAGAAACTGCTGCCAGTGGCGGGGTGGTATCAACTACTTCAATAATACTTTCAAGTTTTTAGTAACATTTACAACAACAAAATGCAAACAAAACTAAAATATTTTGACCCAACGAAACAGAACAGGGCCACCTTTGAAAAGTAGGTAAGTCTAATATTGTATATAATGTGTTTATGATGATATCAACAAAGGTCTTCGCTCTATACTTCCTTTAAACCGTTTAGACAATTTTCTGGAGAAAAAAAGTGTAAAATCTGCTTCCACTTTGGCATTCTCTGGGAAATATCTTACGACTGACGCTTTCAAAAAAAGCTTTTGGAATTATTTTCATTCTGTTATCCCTGGCGTGAATGAAATGCTACACAAGGGCTTTGAACATGAACAATCACATTACTGTATTGGAAAGTACGAAACGCACTTCCTTCTCACTTATTTTTGTTTTGCTTTCTTTTTCGTTATGACTCATTAATCCAAGAACAAAATTTCATGGATATGGTCATATGGATAGGAGCATAGAGAACATGAATTTAGATCCTTGTCAGAAGGTCCTTTTAGAATTGCAGATGTGATTTAGGATACTTAAGGCTACTATAGCATAATGCTTACAGATGCAGAAAAGGTATTTCCTATGAAAACTGAAAGAAATATCTATGAATATAACTGTTTGCACCACAAATTTATTTATTAAATACATTTCTGATTAAACCTGGTAGGTGTAATTGTGCTATTCTAGTGCTATAACCGGGATCCGGTCAGCAAGTTCTTTCACCTATCCCGATTGTTGGCCAGAAAGGCTGAACGGATCTGGTTAAAATTAGCACAGAGATCGATTATAGTATAGAATAGGATATAGTTTACTCTTTATTGAAATAGAATGCACTCTTTCATCTATTGGTACATATATCATGATCTTCAAATACGAGTTGGTACAGTTCGGGGTGGACTTGGGCTTCCGCCAACCTGAGTCGTGGTCTTCCTCTTCTGCGACGTCCTTCCGGCTTGGATTCGAAGACTCTACGAGCCGGAGCATTATTTTCCATTCGCTCAACATGACCCAACCATCTAAGTCGTTGGACCTTAACTTTTCTGGCTAGGTTAGTGTCGCTGTACAGCTCGTACAGTTCTTAGTTTAATCTTCGTCTCCATTCTCCATTAATGCAGACAGGACCAAAAATCACTTGAAGAATTTTTCTCTCAATGCAGCCCAAAGCGTTTTCATCAGCTGTTGTCATGGTCCATGTCTCTGCCTGTCTGTCTAACAAGAGCTATTCTCCTTCTAATCCCGGCGCTGATGTCATTGTCCGTGTTGATAGCGGATCCAAGAAAGACAAAGTCGTTAACTACCTCCGAGTTATATGTGTCTTTCGTGATGTTTTGTCCAAGACTTCGGTATTGAATGTTCTTTCTTGATGATAGCTTATAGTTTGTTTTGCGCATATTGACCGCTTAACCCATTTTTTAGCCTCTGTCTGTCTGTACACTCACAAATGCACAATTGACATCACGCTGTGTTTTATTAATAATATCGTCGGCGTATGCGAGTAGTTGTACAGACTTTTGGAATATAGTGCCTCTAGTGCTGACGCGGTAGCTCTGCACTATTCTTTTCAGTATGATGTTAAATAAGTCACATCAAAGTGCATAAACTTGTCTAAACTCTTTTTTGACATCGAAGGTGTGTCGTTGAGGGTGATACCGACTCTGATGGAGCAGCGTGAGTTCTCCATTGTCATCCTGTTCCTACTCAGACGAGTGAGCTTAGTAGGGGTGCCATAATTGATATACAGTTCTTCTCAATAGATGCCGGAATTCGCGGCCTTAAAATCTAAATAAGTGTCGATTTGGAGCTCTTGGATTTTTTACAGGATCTGATCTGACGTAGTGAGAATATTTAATCGCTGGTGGGTGGACTCGCCTGGTCTTAGTCCGCACTGATACGGACTTATCAGTTTGTTGACGGGTACAGTCACAAGACATGGTTATTTCATGTTAGATCAGAATCTGGGGTATGTTAGTAAATTTTTACTGGTGCAATTCTTGTTTTGCTCCATAAAATTAATAAACAAGTGCAAGAATTATCCTTAATACCACCCTTTCATCAGAACGCTAAAACAACATCTACTAGACACCTCTGCGGAGTTTACGACTTTACTTCAAGAATTTGGAACTCAATTCCAGCTCTATGTTGATCAAAAACTGCGGTTGTGAATTGAAAATGGTTTATTTGACACTCTATCAATATTTTCCCTCTTGCTGCTTAAGATTAGAGGTATAAAATTTCACTTCACCAATTAAATTTACATGAAGTAATACTTTTTCATAGACCTACGAAAATAACTTATAATAGAACTCCCGGAGGATATCCATTGTTCATTCATTCTTTCGGTTTGTGTTTTCATTTGGTACCATTTTCGTCATAAGTATTTGCTCAGATAACGAGATAAACCCGAAAAGTAATTCATACTTCAATCATTTTGTTAAGACATTAAATGTAGCGACAGTGCCTAGACTGATTTGCATACAAGATCAGGAAAAGTGGAAAAGTGTCTGTGCAATGGAGGTACACAAATAAAAGTTATTTTTTGATTGAGTTTCGGTAAATCTGTTTTGGCAAAGGGACTTTGGCAATTTGATAAGCATTTTATTATTTTTGTGTTTTTTGTCTGTCCCTGTCGATTTTCTGAAAAGAAGTTTACCTACCTATTTGGAAAAATTGAAATTAAGATCATCAAAGGATAATAACATTAATAATACCAGAAGTGCATGAAGAAAGGAAAGTTGTAAGAGGTTATTGGTTTAAGTCGATGTCAAAAAGGATTAAAAATGTTTAGGTAAAGTGTCCAGAAACATGCGATATTTAAGGCTCGCATTATAATGCAAAAGCATCGACTTTAGCAAAATACAGATGAAGATGTTGCACAACGAACTGTGCAGTGTGTACTGTAACTTGTCTGCCATACTTTGGGACTTGATTCTTGGCAGTGGCGTAGATAGCTTTTCGCTATGGGGGGGGATGGATCTAGTTCGCTCATTTTTACTTCCGACATCTATACTAATATTTAATATATAAAGCTGAAGAGTTTGTTTGTCTGTTCGAACGCGCTCATCTCAGAAACTACTGGTTCGAATTGTAATTGAGTTGGATAGTCGAGGAAGGTTTTAGGCTACATAACATTAAGCTACGACCAATAGGAGCGAATCAGTGTAAAATGTGGAAAAAAACGGCAAGAAAGTATTTTTTTTTTTTTTTGAACGCGCTGATCTCAGGAACTGCTAAATCAAATTAAAAAATTCTTTTTGTGTTGAATAGTCCAATTATCCAGGAAGGCTTTAAGCTATACAAAGTTTAGCTGCGAATAATAATCGCAAAGCTTCAGTTAAAAGTCTTACCTACTAAAACGGGGAAAGTAATGCATATTTGAAGGCTTCGAGTTAAGAAGAATTTTGAATTAGGGCGAGTCGACTAATACACAATTTTAAAATAACTTTGCAATCAAATTCACGCGCATGATGCACAAGACGCACCTCTGGCCGGGAGGGAGAGACGGACGAAGTCGCGGGCAACTGCTAGTATAGAATATACGAAAAGTTTTGGATTTTTGTCTGTCATGCTGTAAACGCACCTGCAACTTTAACCACTGGTCCGATTGACTTAAAACTTGAAAATTTGAGGTTTGAGCGAGTTCGCTGTGGTCTTTTTTTTATTTTTTTATTTTTTAAGATCAAAATTAAGGGAAGCCACCATACAATTTTTTTTGGCCAAAAACCAAAAGATTCAATTTTTTCAAAAACGATTTCTTTTTAACTTCCTCCAAAATACAAAAAAAAAATTAAAATTTGTTTTTTGTATTTTTTAAAAACCTTTTTAAACTTATTTAAAAATTCTATATCTCGAAATCGGATCAATATTTAAAATCGAAATTCACTAAAAAAATGCAAATTCACATATTCTTGAACGCTGCATACTCAAATTAATTTTAGGAAATTTTCGAAAAATTTTATATATAAAAAATTAATTTAAAAAAAAAACCACTCCAAATAACTCGCAAAATTACGACGAATGATTGTCAATCTGCCGCTTGTGTTAGACATGCTTTATGTAATGGGTAATAGCGCATTTCGCTTCCTGGTAAAAATGAATTAGTGTGAGTTATCGTTACCGTTAGGATTCGCGTTAACTTCATCGAAGTTGTGCGAACATTTGTGTTCGTGTGGATGTGTGTGTTGCGTGTTTGGAGCGGTTTCTTACACCAAATTAACAATGTGACACACGGCGAGAAGAAATCTAAATAACTTTCAATTTTTGTGTCAGTGTGGGTTTTTGTGGAAAGCTGGATTTAAGCTCTTTTTCTTGCGCGTTTACCTATTATCAGTTGGTGAGAGAAAAAATACTTTTTAAAAATCGATATAATAGCCGAAGTAATAATTTCTTTCAGATGAAGTTGACTTTGTGTTTTCCCCGTAGTAGGTATAGAAATAGAATGTACAATTTACAATGCCTCTAGGAATCCTGTGAGTACTAATTAGACTTGATTCACGTAGGAAGTAGGTACTTTATTTCAAAGTGCGTTTCTTTAACTTATTTGGCTTGACTGGCTATGTTGAACAATTATGAATCCCAATGGGGGGGATATATCCCCCTGATCCCCCCCCCCTATCTACGCCACTGATTCTTGGTTATATTCTAAGGGAAATTGTTTTACAATAAAGTCTGATTTTGAACTTTCTTATCACTTTTTGACGATTTAACAAGAACCTAACTTTTTTTTTTAGAAATACTTACCTTTGAAATACGTTTAAAATTAGCTGATATGTTTTAAGGGTTGCCTCTTGTCAGATATTCAATTTTGAATGGTGTTCAATTTTTCTAGCCCGAGAAAAATGTTGACTTTGACTTTTGACTCTGATTCTCTAGACTTATTGCCTAGCTGTCTTGCTCTCAACGACGAATCCGCATTCAAATAGCCGCTTTTGTTGCTTTTGCACGGTAAATCACATCGCATTTCCTGTATAGCGGTAATGTCTGCTTTGTAGAAGTTCGTTGTCTTTATTACATTTGCAAGAGTCATCATCTTAGTGATTTTCTACGTAGCGGAGCAGAGAAATACAACCGCCATCCTGGAGTACCAGCCACTTGAGGACTCCAAGTGCGATAGTCGGAAAACCGTTTTCGTTTATTCAAAAGAAACCGAATTGAACTGATTTCTTTGAAGAAAATTCCTAGCACAATGTCAACAAAAGGTAACTGTAAAATTATTTTTTTTTTCTTATACAAATTTTGTATTATTATTAAGGTTTTTTCATTTCTTTTTTAAGTGTCTTAATGAATTCAATGGAATCCAAATAACAGTTTCTTTTGTACCCAAACCTACCTTTTTGCTTTTATTTGTTTTGGCATTGTGGTTCTTTAATTTATATTTTTTTTAATTTGGCAATTTTTCGTCTTCTCTTTTATTAAAAGTCGTGCCCTCTTTATTTTTTTTATTTGATGGAGTCTGCTTCTAATAATATCTATTTTTAATTTTGTTCATTCCACTTATCGTCTCTTGAAGAAGATATCCTTTTTTAAAATCATGTTAAGGGCCTAATTTTTTGTAAGGTATTAAAAGCAAACCCTATTATTATACTTTAGACTAAGTCTATTTTACGTTTCTTCATTTCCTCTTGAATGTTAATGGGAACAGAATTAATCTAAAGACGTTGTTTGCATTTTTGGCGGAAGAAAAATTGAGCAGTTGAACCTTTTTTCAGTAACGTGCCTTGCTTCGTTACAAAAGCAGGAAAAGACTGATAACTTTAAGGAAAAAAGGTAGGTACGTTTCTATGAATGATTTTGAATATGAACGAAGTCTTCATCTCTTTCTACCAGAACTGATGAAAAAAACCATTTCGTTACTTTGTAAAATGTTTCAATTAAAATTATATCTTTTGCTTTCCAAGCAAAGACCTCTTTTTAATTGTTTCGTTTGTGGAAAGGTTGTCTATGTTATTTATATTAGTTTTAATTATTGCTCTTCAATTTTAAACTCTTTTTAAAAACACTAAATACCGGTTAATTATTTTAATTAATTGCTAGCGAAAATTCAATATTTGTGGTCTCTCAGCGAAAACAAAAGTGTACATTGTTGTTTAAATTAAACTATTGTAAGCTTGTCAACTTGTCAACAATTGCACGTAATTGATTATTGATTTTGGAAACTAAACAACGAAGAGAAAATGAGTTAATGTGTGTTTGATCATAAAAAAAAACTTTTGCGTTACGGGACGCGCGACAGAAGTGAAATCCTAAAATAATCTATGTTGAACTTTTAAATATTGAAATTGGTTTAATCAGATTAAAGATTTAATGCTGTTTTGGATAATTGTAAAACGGCCCATACACGCAACACAAGTATGTGCACTGGTGTCATGACAGCCCACTGGGCGCGCGCCGCGCCGGTATAGCCTTCCTACATACAACTATCACCGATATCAGCAACAGCGGATACCGAGAATCGGTGTCACATGATGGTGGATAAAGGGAAGGGAAGGCCGCATCCGTTACGTTAGTAAAAATTCGGTTCGCACTCCCATAATCGGTTATCACTTCAACAACCCACCCAAATTCGCTGAGACCGCTAATTTTCAAATTTGAAGTCAATCGAACCAGTGGTTAAGGATGTAGCAGCGGTTGTAGACAGACCGACAGACGGACGAAATCACCGATTTCTACTTCTCTATCATCGTAATGTCATGTTTCATCAAAACCTCGAATATACATATATGTGGCAATTAAAAATTATATATTTGTAATATGATTATCCCTAAAAAAACTGAGCTCAAAGTTTCTATAATCTCTTAACTCCTATCATAACAAAGTGGCTGAAAATTCTACTAATTAGCAAATAATGAAATTTGCATCCTTTTATCTGCCTGTTTCATTCCTTTTGAATACAAAAAAGATATCCGAAAATTAAACATTTCCAATTTCAGTGTAGAATATAAATCACAACCAAACCGTTGACAAGAACTTCATCAACAGACAAAAACAAAAAGCTATGTTTACACTCTTAATAGTCTTACAAGTGTATGTTCGGTGTAACATAAGTCTAACACTATGTACAAGTACATGCTCCTAACATCTAAGCAAACATCTTTATCCTATCACTGTTTTCTCTTACTTTGTAATGGACTTTGACACAGTATGTGCGGTTACACGAGCGCAAAAAAGAATGGCGCAAAATTATAGTCGGCTAATGAACAATTTTAGTGTGATACTAGCTTAAAATGACGTTTGAGTCATATATGAAACGTCATTTTAAGCTAGTATCACACTAAAATCGTTCATTAGCGGACTATAATTTTGCGCTAATTACTTTTGTGGATACACACAAAGCAAAAAATTAAGTGGGCATACAAGAAAATTTGACAGTCGGAGATTAAAACACAAAAGAAAGAAAGAGAGAAGAAACATGATGATAAGAAAAAACATGATTTTTAACGCAAAACTCATATCTGAAAATGAGGAAAAAGACGAAACTTGGCATTTTTTTCCATCCCTTTCCTTCTTTCTAAAAATCATCCGCTCTCTTTCGTGAATTAATTCTTTTTTGCACTCGTGTAACCAGGCACTATGAACGTAAACGACGACATGCAGCAAAATGTAGTCAAGATGGTGGAAACAGAAAACCAAAGCTTCTCCGCAAACAGAGACATAATGTACAATGGGCGCGTTCACTTTGACTTGGATAGGCTATCCGGATAGCTTTTTGTTTTTGTTTTCCATGTAAAACAAAATAGCAGAGGCTCAAACCAAACTAACCCAAAGCTATCCAACAATTTCTGGTATAGGTGGCTATCTGACAGAACAGCCATTGAAATTCGTAAACAGCTGATTTTTTTTACACGTGTTTTCACAGCTATCCAAATTTAGCTATCGAACTCGTTCATGAAAAACGAGTTGGATAGGCTATCCAAAACCAAACTGAACGTGCCCAATGTATATAAATTAATGGAATTTTCTGTTAGGTACGTGATGATTTTCAACTATAACTGTGGTTTCATTTGGACAAGGACACCATCAAAATGCGTCGGTATAAAGTCTTTCGGAATTCCAATCACAATCACAGTCAACTGAAGAAAGAGGTGTTCATATTTCAGTTCTAAAAGTGCGGTTGAATGCGAATTGGTATTAAGTTTTATTACCTATAGATTTATCGAACGGATTTGCACGGATGTGTAAAGAGTTATGGTTTGACCATGAAACTGCTCTTAAAATTTCGGCTAAACCTTACATAAGAATTTGTCTGAATATAAAGCAATATTTTTGAATTGAAAAATTATAATATAATCAGTTTTGACCTATTGATATTTGGTGGTAAATCTTTCTTGAGTGATCGGAACGGTAAAATAAACAGTTTCGATATGATATATACCTACTCCTGAGTCCTGACATTCTCTTAATTTGACCGTATGCTAAGATATCATTGTTATTTCAAGTGAAAAAAAGAAAATTAATTAGTACAAAAGTAAGAAAAAAATTTAAACGACGCGTGGGAAACCAAAAAAAATATGGCAATCTTTTGTTGCTGACCTTAAAATGAGTTTCCTGTATCAAAAATGAAACAAAAACTGTTTCAAAAACAATTGAATCGTTAGCAGTGTTTTTTTTTTTTTTGTTAGGGAAAAGAGGTAAAAAATTAAAAATTAACAACCTTAAGTAAGAAATGAAAAATAAAAATAAAAATATGAAAAAATAAGAGAATTAACTATAAGACTGCTGAATAAAACGTTGAAAACTGAATTTAAAATTTAGAATTCAAAATTTACACACAAATTCTAAAAAAAATTAAATCAAATTTTGAAAACTAAAATATAAAACCCAAAAATTAAGAAAATATTAAATCCAATTTCAAAGTTAAAGTTAAGAAATAAGAAATTATATCAAAAATTGAAAACAAATATTCAAAATGTATACTTCGTAATTCAAATATAAAAAGTTAGATTTAAAAATCAAAATAATAAAAAGTTAAAGCTCGATGGACCAAAGTTAAAACTCAAAAATTTAAATTCTAGCTTATGACTTAAAAATTTAAATAAAATTTAAAATTGAAAACCCAAGTTGAAAGCTAAAACTCCAAATTAAAAAAGTCAAAAATTGTAGTTTATATTTTTGGTTCAAATTTAAATTCAAAAACTAAAATCAAAAATCGGTTTAGGCCGATAAGATACATGTTTGTCTTCTTCACACAACATGGGGTATTTTCAGAGCCGGACCAACCATATGTGCAGGATGTGCAAATGCACAGGGCGCAGAATTCTGGAGGCGGCATCGCAGCTGCGCGATGTTCTTACACACCTATTTATATAATTTCCATTATTGCTTATAATGAAATATCCTATCATGCATTTGCAAGTTCATAAATCGTTATCGTAAGAGAAAAAAAAATCGTAACAAATCTCAACACAGAAAACATCCACTCCACCTCAATACCTCATCAGTGCGAACTTTTCATCTTGCACACTGGGTCCCGAAATTTACATTCTGATAACAACAACAAAAAATAAAAAACAAACAAAACAAAAACAAATCATACACACCGACTCGACCTCATCAGTGCGAACTTTTCATCTTGCACACTGGGTCCCGAAATTCACATTCTGAAAACAACAACAAAAAATAAAAAACAAACAAATCATACACATCGACTCGACCTCATCAGTGCGAACTTTTCATCTTGCACACTGGGTCCCGAAATTCACATTCTAAATACAACAACAAAAATAGTTTGGGTCCCGAAATTCACATTCTAAATATAGGGTGTCCCAATAAGAGCGCACTTTTTAAAATTGGAATATCTTTTTTGTCATGCAAGTGGCAACTCTGAAATTTGACAGATGTCACCTCAGTTTGTTCCGATTGCTAAAAATGAAGCGATTTTTAAAAGAACAACACGTTAAAATGGTAAAAACTCATTACAAAAATGGGTAAAAGTTACGCTTCGCAAACTTCTCCAAATTTTTAGTCGAGAGAGTGTACTTAATATGTCAACCATTCGAAGAGTGGTCAAAAAATTTGAAGAAATTGGGTCAATTATGGATGATAAGAATCCTTTGCGTCAACGTATTGGTCGGTATCTTGAAAACATTGCTGCTGTAAAGGAGAGTGTTGTCGAAAACCCGATAACATCAATTCGAAAGTGACTGTGAACGGTATTCGTTACAGGAATGTGATAACGGACTTCTTGTGGCCTCAACTGCACGGCATCAATTTGGACAACAGGTGGTTTCAGCAGGACGGTGCAACTTGCCATACTGCGCATGAAACAATCGACTTATTGCAGCAAAGATTTTCAGAACACATTATTTCACGAAATTCTGATGTGAACTGGCCACCAAGATCGTGCGATTTAACGCCGTGCGATTTTTTTCTTTAGAGTTTTGTGAAATCTCGGGTTTATGGGAATAAACCCGAAACATTTCCTGAACTCAAATCGGAAATCCAACGTATTGTCCTTGAGATACAGCCACATCTCTGTGCAAAAGTCATGGAAAATTTCATGAAAAGAGTAATGGCCTGTCATCGGAGACGGGGGGTCATTTGCCGGATATTTTATTCCATACTTAATCGGAACATGTCTTCTTTACAATACAACAAAAATATCACACCTCTGTCATAAAATACTTGGTTTTATTTGCAAATTAAAAAAAGCACTCTTATTGGGACAAGCTATACAATAACAAAAATAGTTTGTTTATTTTTGTTGTTGTATTTAGAATGTGAGTTTCGGGACCCAGTGTGCAAGATGAAAAGTTCGCACTGATGAGGTCGAGTCGGTGTGTATGCTATGCTTTCTGTATTCAGATTTGTTTGTTTTTCTTTTGTTGTTGTTTTTAAAATGTGAGTTTTGGGACCCAGTGTGTAAGATGAAAAATTCGAATACGGAAAGCATACACAGACACACTACCTCGACCTCATCAGTGCGAATTTTATTCTATCACAATATTTTCTGGGCCCATAAAAAAAACTGTCATAAAAAAAGCCAACAAATAATTTGTTCTAACAGGTACTCAGTAGGTATGTTATTTAGGTGAATGTAGCAATATTATGTATGAATGGCTTTCGTTGCGTTGCCTAGTTTTATTTTTTAAACTTTGAACCGCGTGACCATTACATGGAAAAAATATGTCACAAAAAAAAAAAAAATAAGAAAAACTTAAACACTTGAAATCATTATGGGTGCGTAAGAGCGCGTGGGCCTTATACTACCTATACACTGTCTTGTCTAGTGTATGAGTATTCCCATCTTCTATCTAAGAAATGAGGGTTATAACGACTGTTTTTGGCATTATTGAATTTGTCACTTTTTGAAATACTCTGGTCTGGTGCAAATTGTTTTAATTTATATATCAAGTGATCATTTAAGTTAAATCTGAAGTGACGCGTTTGTGGCCTACTTAGGCCTACTGGGGATACCTCAATTAAAAAAACGCATTGAAAGTCTACCCTCTGGATAATGTGAAAAGGGATTTTTATAAGTGTATCATTGTGTATGTATGTATATATGTATTTGCGTAAATATATGTATATAAAGGGCGCTTTTTGAAAATCTTGCACAGGGTGCAATTTTGGCTTGGGCCGGCCCTGGGTATTTTTAACATATCCCCATAGTAACCCGACCGATGCCAATTAATTTCGGGACCCAACGCTTGGGGCCTCTGGTCAACGCAATTTTACCCTTGCGTTTTCCACATGTATTGTACTGCAAAGTCCTTGCTGTCGCGAAGAGCTAAGGGTTCTTGGTATGCAGCACAACGTAAGATTCTGCTGGGTTCCCGATCACAGTGGTGTGCCAGGAAACGAACAAGCGGATGAGCTTGCACATCGGAATCCCTCAATGCGAATTAAAAAGAAACATTAGTAAAAATATCATTAAAAACGCAAATGATAGATGAAACCTACTAGAAACCTGCGGTAACACCAGGATACTCTGGCCTCATTACGTCAAGAAAAAATCCGAAAAGATTTTACTTCTCAAAAAACCGTCCCTAAGAACCCTCATAAGTGTGATAACGGGACATAACCTGTTTGGCTACCACAAAAAGAAGATGGGGCTTAGTGCAGACGACATATGTAGAGGCTGCGGCGGCGATGAGGAAGAGCACGAGAACATAGCTCCTATGCCACTGTCCAGCACTCTGCCGTACTAGATTAAAATTTTTAGGCACCTATTTCTTCAATGAACTAGAAGAACTATCTGAACTCCCAGGCAATCGCCTACTGAACTTTGTCAAGTCCACCAAATAGGTTAAATTACTTTTTCAGAAGTTGCAATATTTCAGGGTATCACAAGGGATCTAAATTGATCTAAGTGTGACGGCAACAAAATCAACTGTCAGCCCATATAACCTTACCTAACCTAACCTAGGTTTGAAAAAAAGTCTGTAAATATGTAAATTAAAGCAATTTTTAATTAATAAGAAAAAGAATTCGCAGTGTCGCAGTGTTAAAAGAAAAATTTAAAAGAAGAAAATATTAAAGGCTGCAATATCAACACGAAGCCTGTGTTTTAGTTATGATTACAGATGAAAGTTTGAATAGACATCAGTTTAATGAAGGAAGAAACACGAGATCATGAAAATGGTCATAAAATAGTCTTAAAATCACTTAAAGGACTCCAAGACGATTCCGACAAAAGAAACAAAAATAATAGAGTAGCAAATACTGTGAATATTGCAGTAACGAAACTTCCCACAAATTGTGTTTAAAGTGTTTTGAAAAAGTCACTTTTCTTAAAAAGAAAAAAAAACTTAACTTTGCAGCAACAAGATTAGCTCTATTAGAATCCGAAAAGAATACCGAAGAGGAATATATATAATATCCTTGTGTCTTAAGGAAAGCACGGAACGAATATAACCAATTACCTACTTGCGCTTTCTTGGGAAACACGATGCAACGCTCTTATCTGCATAACATGATATAAATCTGAATGGATGTTCAATAATCCAATTCTGCAGGTTACTAAAGTAGATTGAGATTCAAGGGAATTGTTCACACATGTTAAATATGCCCTGCGAATCTAAAGGAGGGCACAGAAGACGTTTAGGATTCTGTATCTGTACGTCTAATTTGTAACAGAGCTTATACAGAAGTATTTTAACGAACTGCAAAGTTTATTTTGCTTTTGTTTTCATCTGCATAGCGCCATACCCTAGCCACAATAAATTGTTGTACATTATTAAAAAAAAAAATATATATATAAATGCCAAGAAGATAAAAGTGGAAACAAACTTTCCTATTTTCATATTTCAGTTCCCAAAATCACAGATGTAAATGTAACCAGTATCCATTTTCTGTAATTTGGTCAAAAAGTTTCCCATTCGATTTAAGGTGGAACACAATATTCCACAGTTTCTCTATCTTGGAAAATAAACTGTATCTATAACATGATGCGAAAACAGCCTGTGTGAAAATTACAATTTCCAGTTTTCAATGGCTACGTTCAATCACGTATCGGATAGGCTATCTGAGATACCAGTATCTGGGATATCTTTATGGACGAGACAAATACCTGTATCCAGATAGCTGTCAAAACGTCTATGAAAAAAAAAAACAACAAATCAAACGCTTGAGAACAGGGAATTGTTTATGGCTGTAAATTCGTCGGCGAACATCTTCCGAGTCATCTAAATTATAAAAAATATTGTTAAAAAGAACATCGACAGTTATTTTGTTTATATTTCATTCAAATCTCTTCTAAATTAGAAGCTGGTAAAATAGCGCGCCAAACAATACAAGACAAAAAATCATGTGTTGATCAGCTGATCATTCGGATACCCGAGGTATACCAAAAACTCTCAGATACCTCTGGATTTTTTTTTGACAGAAAATGGTTCATGTATTTGCGATGCACTGTCGTGCGATTTCTTTAACATCGTTCTTGAGAAGATAGTCCAAAACTCCACCGTCAACACCAGAGGCACTATCTTCTATAAATCTGTTCAACTTCTCGCGTACGCCGACGATATTGATATAATGGGAAGAACACAGCGTGATGTCAATGGCGCCTTTGTGAGAATTGAGACAGAAGCGGCTAAGATGGGTTTAGCGGTAAATGAGGGAAAAACGAAGTACATGCTGTCTTCGAGTAAGGACACCCAACATCGACGGCTCGGACAGAACGTCACAATAGACGCATACAACTTCGAGGTAGTTAAGGAGTTTGTCTACCTAGGCTCCGCTATTAACACGGGCAATAACACCAGCGCTGAGATAAGACGAAGAATTACTCTTGCTAATCGCTGTTTCTTTGGGCTAAGAAAGCAACTGAGTGGAAAAGCCCTATCTCGAGCAACTAAGGTAAAACTGTACAACACCCTCATCATCCCTGTCCTGCTATATGGTGCAGAAGCATGGACCCTAACAAAATCGGATGAATGTGCCTTAGGCTGTTTCGAGAGGAAAATTCTTCGGGTCATCTTTGGCCCCGTGTGCATTGATGGGGAATGGAGAAGGAGATACAACAGCGAACTTTACGGGTTGTACAACGAAGTGAACCTAGCCAGAAGGGTCAAGGTCCAGAGACTCAGATGGCTCGGTCATTTAGAGCGCATGGACACCAATGCTCCGGCCCGGAAAGCCCTCGACTCTATTCCCGAGGGACGCAGAAGGAGAGGAAGACCTCGACTCAGGTGGCGCACACAAGTGGAAGAGGACCTCAATCAACTTGGAGTGCAAAACTGGAGACAGCTAGCTAGGGACCGAGCTGACTGGCGGAGACTGTTGTTGAAGGCCCAAGTCCACACCGGACTGTAGCGCCACCTTAAGTAAGTAAGTAAGTATTTGCTATTTTTTACTATGGATTACACTAACAAAAAGCTATCCGATACCTTTTGGTTACGTGATTGAACGTAGCCAATGATATCCTCAAAGCGGAAGCACACAAGCAACAAACAAAACACAAGCTCACAGTAAACAAAATTTCTGCATGTACCTATTTTTGTTGCACATTTGTGTCGAGAATAAAAGTAAAAGCAAGTCTACTTTTGTTGGCGTCGAACTCAAAAGTGAAAATTACAAACTTATGATGCCAAACATTTACATAGTGCAATTAATTCTTGAAAAGTTTATTTACTCCACAAAAAAGAAATAAATTATTTATTGTTCGAGTAAAAACAATAAACGAGCTTGAATACAGCTTTAAAGTATTATTTCACTTGCTTGAGAGTGGTTGAATTATTTTGACAGATAAATCGAATAAAAATTTCGACTTTCGCGCGATGCGACGAGAATCGCTACTAGCGACTAAATTCATTGTTGCTTATGAAAGTGTTTATGACAAAGCGATTTAGCGAAAAGTGAATTGAGCGATTACAAGCGACAAAAGCGACGAAAATTTGCAATCAAAATATTTTGATATTTTGAGCGATACGAGCGATCAAGTATGGACTATGTACTTTCTGATTTTTTTTTTTTTCAATCATTGCCGATATCTGCTCCAAGATGTACTCAAAAGTTTCTTTGCTCATAGTATTCCTTAAATTTTTCAGGAAATTTTAGCAGTCGTGAATGAAGATGATGAAATTCACCGTAAGTTCTTCTTTCTGTTACAATTGGATGCACTTGAAACCTCTTATATATGCTTTTATTAGTTAAATATTTGTTACGCAATAAATTGCTAGTTTCTAATAATAAAACTTTCCTAGTCAATGCGCGCATTTTGCTTTCTTCACTGCCAAAACTTAAATAAAGTTTTCATATTTCAAACATTCAATCGTTCGAAGTTTCGCTCTACTATAAACACTCAATAGCTAGCGATAACGCAAGCGAAAATGTAACAAGCGATGGAGCGATAATCGTCGCATCGCGAGATGCGTTTACGCTCGGTCATAAACATAGCCTTAGAGTTACACTGAAAAAAATAACCGTTGTCATATTAATAATTACTGGTTGTTAACCGAAAATTGTCATATTGATCAAAAAAAGTTTCAATGTGATGTAAATTTTCAAAAGTCGTCTCAAAATCTAACAACTTGATAGTAAATGGGACAATTTGAAATTTTCAATATCTTGTTGCTAGTTTGAAAATCAAAGTTGTCGTTTTAATACCTGAGATGATCAATTAGAAGATTATGGTTGTCAATATGAAAACCTTAGGTTGTCCGTCAGTTAAGTAAGAACTACAATCATCATTTGTACAACAATGATTATCAATATGATTACTACCTTAATGCAATAAGTGCATTGAAAATAAAATCATCAAATTGACAGTTGCAGTTGTTAATGTGATGACTGAATTTTACCGGCATCAAATAAAAAATTAGAGTTGCTATATTGATAATTTCGATTGTTAGAATATAAATCAAAATAAATAGAAGTAAACAAAAAATAAATAAGTTCCTTAGCGAAGACTTTTCGTTGACAAAGTTTTCGTATTGAAACCCATGTTGTCGATATGATGATGGAGTTTTTTTTTCGTTATCGAAATATGACGTGATCTAAAATGGGGCTTTATTTTCAAGACGAAATTGGAATAATTTATGGAAATAAAGCCGCATCTTACTTGGAGGAAATAAGTCCATATTTACAGAAAAAAAAATGACCACATCCTTCCCAGAGGAAGTTATTGTAATGCGACCGATCTTGTGAAGTCACTAGAATCCAAATCAATCCTTTTATCATGATGTCTGTGTCCTAGTTTTTTGACCTCCATCAAAAAACCGTTAAACCGATATTGCTCAAATCTAATCAGCTTTAATAAGGCTGAGTGGTTCGCGAGATAATCGAACACATACGCACATATGAACATACGTACATACAGACATCATGATAAAAAGGGTTGATTCGGATTCTAGTGACCTCGAAACATAGAGATAAGCAATAACTGGATATTCACAAAATCAGCCCCATTACAATAACTTCCTATGGGACGTTGAAAAACGGTTCTATGATAGGAACCGTTTTGGAGTAATACAAAAATAATTTGTTTATACTAAAAACATCAGTGTTCCGAAAAAAAAAATTACAAGGATGTTTGGAGAAAATTGGAACTAACATTAATTAATAGGATTTTTCGAACTATTGTTGTTTATGATTATGATAATGATCATAATTTTAATGCATAAATGACGAGTTTTTGTTTTTTAATTCAATTTTTCAAAACTTGACTTTGAAAGCCTTATCACAATGGGCCTTTGATCGGCCGAAGTGTGTCTCTTAATATCCATGACAGACACTTTAACCTAAGCCTTGCAAAAAATCAAAAACTAGAAGTTTTTTTTATTATTTGCAAAGCCTTCCAAGTCGAGTTTTGAAAAATTCAAATCTTTAATTAAATTAATCATATTCACAATTGCGTTTGTCAATCAGATGATTGACCACATCAGGTTGTCATATTGTAAAATATGGTCATCAAATTGACAATTATTGTTTTTAGTACGAAAATCGATTTAATCTTGAATTGAGCAAGAACAAACAAAAACAAACGATAAATTGCTTATGCCGTTATCAAAATAATTGTATTGAAAACCATAATTGTCAAGTTGAAACCGAAGTAGTCAATGTGATGCTTTAACCGTTTTTAAAAATCATATTTACAACTGCTGTTGTCAGTACGATGATCGACCACATAAGGTTGTCATATTGAAAACTATGGTCATCAAATTGGCAATTATTGTTTTCAATAAGAAAATCGAGTTTATCTTGAATTCAACAAGTACCTAATATAATCCTCATTTAGTAGTTGTGCATCAAGTCTATCAGACGTTCGTGAGTGAAGTGTAAAAAAGTGGAAAATATACAAGTAAATCAAGAGTTCAATAATCAAGAGTTAAATAGTCGTCTTAAACAATTTAATCCCATGCAGAATATTGTTACAGGTAAGGTAAGAGTTAAATAATCAAGAATTAAATACTCTTAAACAAATTAATCCCCAGCAGAATATTGTTATAGGTAAGGTAATTAATAAAAACCTGTTCCTATTAAATAAATAAATAGCGAGTGGCGAGACAGCTCTTGCAGAGCCACCTAAGTGGCTTACTCTTATCAACAATTCTCTGGGTGTGTGTGAAGGATTAAGGAGACCTACAATTTAACGACGATTCCGAACGGGTAAGTTTGAGAAGCATTTTTTTCGTGACTGATTGATACTCTTGAAAGTTTTGTCAGTTCTTTCCGTGAAAGATGAAATAAAAACATTGGACACGAGTAGGACTCGAACCCACGACAATGTTCTGCTTAGCAGTTAACGCACTTACCAACTAAGCTACGGCCAACTATAGATAAGTACGTATTGGACACTCAAAAACACAAAAGAAGCGGATTTTGAGAAAGGTAAACTACTTATTGATTCTTAACAGAAGTAATTCTAATTGTTTCTTCTAAAATTATTATATGTAGATGAAGTTATCAACACCAGTACCAACCTCAACATCAACACAAACACCAAGCAACACCAACTCCAGCACCAAAACCAACACCAACAACAGCACCAACACCAACACCAGTACCAACGACAAGAAAACCATCAATAATAACACCAATTTCAGTATCAATCACATTACCAACGCAATCACAAAAACCAAGTTCAAGACGAACACCAGCACCAACACCATAACCGACACCAGCACCATCACCAGCACCAACTCCAACATCAATTTCTACTACAAAACCAAAACATTTGCAAAAACCAAGTTCAAATCCAAAACCATATTTTATTAAGAATTATAATGTAAGTATTTTCATAAGAATTATATGTATGTATATTGTATTTGTACGTTGACTTAACTGTAATAATGAATAATTAAACATATTCCAAAAACCTAGATCTGCCTTATATTTTAAACAATTCTTGCAACTCATATTTCAGAAAAAGGGGTGTCCTGGATACGAAAGCGGTAATCTTATTGAAAATCGAAATTTTAAAGTGTATCATAATGATTGTAATATTGCAAACCAAACAAATTTTTAAATTTTCAAACTAGCAACCACAGTTTTCAATATGACAACAGTAGTTTTCATATTAAATACCGTGGTTTTAAATTGATTTACTGTGTTTTTCAATATGACTGCTGCGGTTGTCAATTTGAAAATCGTGGTTTTCAAATTAACAAGAATGATTTTCAATCTACCAACTACTGCTTTCAATTTGACAACCGTAGTTTTCATATTAACTACCGTGACTACTACGGTTGTCAAGTTGACTACCGTGGTCTTCAATTTAAAAGTAATGTTTTTCAATAAGCCTTCCTCGGTTTTCAATTTGATAATTTGGGTTTTCCAAATGACTACTGCAGTGTTTACTACGACTGTCATAGATTTCAATATGACAACCATGGTTTTCGATTTGCCAACGCAAATTATCAATGTGACAATCCCGGTTTCGAATCATTAAATTGAAAATTTTAAATTGTCATATTTACTACTGCGGTCATTGGTTGTAAATTGACAACAAAATTGTCAGTTGAATGTAAAAAATAATCAATATGACTGCTGTTTTTGGTTCAGTGTATAGATACAATTTTACTCACATTTTTCCATTTCCAATAATTTCATTTCATGATATTCCTGAACGAGTGAAAACAAGTTACAGAAACAGTTGAATGCGAAAAAGAGATTTTCGACCCATTCCATTGTAGTTTTGTTCTGATTCGTACTGTTTATGCGAAAACTTATTCGATGAGAGAGTTACAGAACATGGACCCAGAGTTTTAGCTTCAAAATTATGTAGATCTGGGCCCATGTTCTGTAACTCTTTGTATATGGATTTACCTAGTACTATCAAGAATGGTTTTCAAGCAAGCAAGCAGAGAACACACATTACAAACTAATGTAAAAAACTGTCAAACCAAGCAGAAAACCATTCTTGATATTACCTGGTAAATCCATATACAAAGCTGTAACTTATCACTCGCAAGAAAAAAGTGATAAACGCAAGGAATCGAAACAATTTCAATGAAATTTGTTTCGATTCCTTGCGTTTATCACTTTTTTCTTGCGAGTGATAAGTTACAGAACATGGGCCCTGGTTTAAAAAGAAGCAATGACTGACGTTAAGAGAGACCTCCTGTCTCACGTATTTAATATCAGTCCTTAAAAAGTAATCCAAAGTCAATTCACTCTGAAAATATTGCCCATGATCAATCGTGAATTATTTTCTTCCAGAAGTTGTATTGAAAATGCCCATTCCCAAAATTAATTTTTCACAAGAGAGAAAAGAATAATCAAAATTTCCTTGTGCAAGGCTAAGAAAAGTTACTCTTTATACATTCGAATATTCGAAAATCATTTTAAAATGTTTTTTCTGCATATTTATTTCAATCTGAAAAATGTCCCTATTCACAGAATAAATAAAAATTGTATTCACTAGCACACCCAGCCCAGCAGTCACACAGTACCTATTCCATAATAAAGTATTTTAAGGCAGAAAGCAATTCGTCAATGATAGATGACGAGCTCTTAATCTTGTCAAAGCAAATAACTCATGAAAGTTTATTAAAAAAACTTTTGTTTTGCTTGGCATCCGGTAGTAGTCAGGAAATGATTTCAGACGAAGAGATAATTTTGACTTATCAAACATTTTGTCGGAAGAAGTTTTTGAAAAACGAGTTAGTGCATTGGACAGTATAACATAAGTTTTTTTACACACTATCCGAATTGGTCGTATGGCCTTATAGCAAGCACTGTATTTTATTTAGACTTAATAGGAGTAGTATAAATCTCGGAAATTGCAACAGACAGATGGTTAAAGGCGTAAGCTCTCAGTAAAAAAACTAAGAAGGCTAAACAACAAGCTATTCATTGTACTCTTCGAACATGCCTTCTAGATACACAAGAGTTATAAATTGAGACACGAGCAAACGTCAAAACTATATCCGCAGTTGGATTCTAACCTAATCCTAACGCCAGTGAAGAGTTTGTATTTGTAATTGATATTTATTTCGTATGAAAATAATAGTAACTATACGCCATACGTATCTTTTTTTTATATTTCGATTGCAAGTAGAGTTTGTCACAATATATATATATATATATATATATATATATATATATATACTAGCTGACCCCGCGAACTTCGTCTCGCCGCCCTTCAGAGCAACTCCAGAATAAGTATGTATAATTAACACAGATATTGTGATAATGTGATTTGCTTGAATCCAATTAAAATAGAGAACTAAATGTCTGAATTTTTCCAAGCTTTACAACTAACTTTCTACTTTCATTAAGCATGCAGTAAAATGCTAATTTCGTTGTGAAATTCAACAAATTCTCGTTCTTCCGGTTTATTTTGACTATTTCACAAAAATCAGAATTCCAAACAGCTTACGATTTTCCCCTTTATTTGCTGAATTTCCTGTAGGGTTGTCCCAAAAATTTGTTTTTATTCCGACTATATCCATACAGTGAAAATTTTACAAAAATACATTGAGGATTGAGCGGATAAGGAGTCCCTGCCGGACATACAAACAAAACAATGCATCTTAAATTCCATGCAAAAACTTGATTCTAGGTCTTGAAGTTATTCGTGCTCTCGCAGAGTTTTCCGAATTCCCAATAAAACATTTTCCATTTTGCCATTTGAAAATCTATGCATCTACAGTAACAATTTTCCCTATTTCCGAGTTTTTCATCAAGAACTTTCTGTTTTCCATTTGAAAAGCATATTGATTTTTTCTAGTTTTCCATTTGAAAACCAATGCACCTGCAATTATATGCAACTTTTCCTTTGAAAACCAATGAGTTTTCCGAATTTTTCATCAAGAACTTTCTCTTTTCCATTGGAAAAGCCTTTTCGGAATTTTCCAGATTTCCATTTAAAAACCAATGCACCTGCAATATAATGCAATTTTCCCTTTGAAAACCAATGAGTTTTCCGAGTTTTTCATCAAGAACTTTCATTTTTCTATTTAAAAATCCATTTTGAAATAAAAAAATTCCAAAGCAAAAAGAATTATTAAAATAGCTTTTTCAAAGACATAGATATGTATAACAACAATACATATGTCAAAACGTTGCAATGAACTAACTCCACCTCAAGTGGGAAATATATATTTACTTTTTTCTGGGGAAGTTATATCCCAACTATGGTGGGTTATAACTTTACTTTTCTGAACAACAGCAACTTAAAGAAACAATTGCCGATGTTCTTACCTATACAGTATACATGGAATATCAATACACTAAATTAAAATGTGCATAAAATTTTTAACAAACTTAGCAATTTTATGAAAATTGAAGCTCAAGTAAAGTTCTATTCGCCTAGTGACAAAAGTCTTGTTCTAAGATCGATCGGCAACTCCAACTTCAGAACAACAACAAAAACACAGATTTGACTTCGTGAAATTGGAATGAACATTACTGGTGTGGGCATCAACAAAATTTCTTCAATTAACATTATCAATCCCTTACATTGTGAAATCGCTCTCTTCTTCAACATGCACTCAAACTTAAGCGTGAGAAAATTCACAGCTGTCGTTGGAGAAAGCAATCCGTGACTCTGGAACATCTATCAGGGGGACTATCGAGTCAGGAGAACAACTATTGGTGGAAGAGCACGAATTAGCTTCGGTCAGTAGTAGTAGTAGCCGATAACAATAAGGAGGAAGAAATACGGGGGCGGCTGCTCTAGTCCAACAGAACCTACTGCGAAGAAGACTTGGTGGTGGGCTAGACACCTAGCTCGTATGAGCGAGACAAACTGGCCCGGAAAGTCCTTTGCGGTACAATTAATAGTAGGAGGTAGCGCGGAAGATCAAATTTTCGCTTAAAGGATGGCGTAGACCCCAAAGCCTGAATGGCGTCGGGATACATACTTACTTGCCCAGAACTTGGAGGCCCAGACTGGATCCTGGTTGTGGCGCAGATGAAGGGGGAAACTTAACTCACCAGGCCGACAATGATGATGATGATAAGACCATCAGCAACTTTTTGATTCCTCTTTTGTGTCGCCTTCATCAGAATAAATTTTCAATAAAAATATTTAGATTTGACAAATATAATTTTTAATAATTTGATATTGATCAGGGGTGGAATCGTGTAAGGTGATTTGTGATCGGTGATAATCACAAATCACAAATTTTGTCTGCGTAAGGTGATAGTCACAAGTGATAATCACCAATTTGCTACTTTTCCTTGTGACAGCTATTTTGCTATCACATTGAATAAAATTTTTTGATTATTGATACTTGAACAGTCAAATAGAATAAATATATTCGAACTTCAAATTTCAATTTCAATTTCAAAAACGAAACTTTTTCGTTTCCTAATTTTCTGTTTTCCTAATTCTCTGCCCCGCCGTTTCTTTTTCAATATCAACTCATGTAATAAAATGCTTGCAAATAGTGGCGCTACAATCGGTTGCCAGAGTGATTGTACTAGTCATAATATGTCATTTGTTTTTTTGGGAAATGATGCCAAGCTTCGAAATATTTTTGGTGATCACCTTACACAGAAGGAAAATAAAATGTGATCACATTTTATAGTCATAAAGGTGATAATCACAAATCACCTTACACGATTCCACCCCAGATTTGTGTTTTTTTTTGTAGTGAAAAAAATATGTTTTTTTAACATTGGCACCGTTTTTCATTTCATTTTATTTTTTCTAAACCTTCTACCCTAATACCTCTTGCATTTAGAGAAAAAATTAGGAAAATCGGTCAACCAGTGTGCCCGGTTAGCGAACGAACACAAAAATTAAGCTGTTCTTTTATATATATAGATATATATCTATAGCACTCTTTTTTTTTAAAGAATTCAAATTGACTACTTTTGTAAAACAATTAGAATGGGCTGATTTTAGTGACCGAGTTTTGCGCCTTATTTAATCAAACAAATTGACCTCAGATTATCGCAAGATAATCAGAAATAAAATATTTCAATATTTTTTTTTTATTGCGAAAAGTATTCATTTTACTTGTAATTGTTGTTTTTTTTACAGGCAAAAAGAGCGTTTCATGGTCGGAAAAAATAATTTTTTCAACTTTTATCAAAAGAAATAAGAAAAGGAGTTCAAGGCTCGTCCAGTGGTCAGCAAACATAAAGAAGTATATTATGTAGAAACGAAAATATTATAAGCAACAAATCTCGAATTCAACGCCGCCATCGCACAGTGTGGCGGCTAGTGGAAAAAAAATGAAAAAAGCAAAATTGCCAGAAACGTGTAACAAGTATGTCAAATTCAGATAAGTGTGAATAAATAAACAGAAGTCCAATTTTCTGTTATCAGATCTAATCATAAAATCAGCATAATGATAAAGCTTTGGAAAGTAAGATTTGTAAGTACCGCTGGAAAAAACGATTATTGAAGAAAAGAAAATACGATATTTTTTCGCTCTGCTCACATTCTGAAGAGAAAACAGTTATTCTAACAACATATTTTTTCTTTACATGCAAATTTTAAAATCTCACGTTGCAAGTGCTGACTTTGGTAAGTTTTATATTTTATGTGGTGTCTATCAATGGGAAAAAAATGATTCTTAAAACAAAGAAATTATTATGTATTATCTTTTAAGAAAAGTAAGTTTCTTCTGCAACAACTTGCAATTATACTTCCAATATTGTTTGTTTGAGAGTATTTTTTACAGAATGTGTACAAACAGACAACTTTTAGAAGTATGGATTTTCAGCTCAAATGGCCGAGTGCTTCTTTATTTTCAGTTTTTCATTTTTGTTATCATTTGTATTAAAAATGTTACGAAAGTAATTTTCAATCATGTGTCTTTGAAATACTTAGTTCCCATTTCCCAGTTTCCGTAATATTATCCATACACCCAAGCGGTTATTAAGAAAGAAACAATTCAATTCAATTCAATGTGATCAATACTTTTTTTTGTTTATAAACTTACTAAGAAACTTAAACTTCTCCAGTTTTTTTTTCAAATCGTAAATGATATACACAAGTGGGCGTGACAGTAGGCGTGACATTTTGCAAAACTAATTATTTAATACATTTAAAACATTTTTTATTTCGAAATTCAACTTAGTTTTGGAAAATTGAATTTTTTCCACCATCCTCATACAATCGCCGCCCTGTGCGTTGCCGTCACGACGCGACACTGAAAATCTCTGAACTTTCGAAATCTCAGATAACCTACCATTTTTTGTGGTCTTCCAGAAGATATTTGAAGATATTTAAGATATTGAAAATGTGCTTTCGCATTTTTTTCCACGCCAAAAAAAAAAACGAAACTAGTCTCAGCACAAGGACATAAACCAGACAAGGAACCGGTAAAGCAGGTGAAACGAAATGATTGTGATTTGTGAAATATGGACTGAAATAAACTCGCCTTAACAGTCAGACGGAAGGATCCTTCGTGTCGTTGTTTTGTTATCTCCTGCTTCATCATGTTATGCTGGTGAAGCATTGAAACAAAAGAGATAATCTTTTGGTTTGGAGATTATAATTTCTTGTAAATTAGGTGTTTTCCCCTTAAACATGTAATAAACGGGAGAATCAGTCGAAATAAAGAAAGTACTTGATGTTGTGAATGTTGAGTTGAGTTTGTTTATGATTTGGTTCTTTGTCAAGGGAAGGGTGAGTTGGAATATGACCACAATTTAAAAAATAATAACTATGTGCATGTGGCCATGTTTCCCTTTGATTAATGTTTGTTTTGCCGGTTTCTAGCGCACAAAAGATGTTTGTTTCTTTTTTCTTTTTTTTTTGTTAATTATTTCATTTAGTACAGCACAAGGGCTTTTTGGTTTACATTGAAATTAATAATTCATATTGAATTTTTAAGTAATAATAGAATTCAAATAGTTTTTCTAAAAATGCAAGAAATTTGACTTATATGTCTATTTGTTTTTCAAGCCACGATATTTACCTATACTTTTACAATGTACAGTACATGTACAGTACCTACATGTCACCAGCCAAATTTGTTCTTTAGGGACAAACTGTAATGTCTACTTTCATCTTATGGGGTCTTACAAAGCACATGACGGTTTTTGACCTTTAAAAATTCATAAAACATATCAGAGGTGCCTGCAGCCATGTTGAGCGTTGAAATTATTTATCTACCATTCACGCCTGCCTGGGTTGCAGATAATTATTTCCGCTGTTTGCACTCTTACTCAAACATGTCAAACTCCGTTGCTATTAACTACAATATTTGCATTGTATTGATTTTTTTATGGTTTAATAATTTAATATTTATACAAAGCCAAAAATATCACAGGGATGGGGCAGAAGTTCTGGAGCAATTTCTGAGTTTTTCTTGTTGTTCTTCTTTATATCCTTTCCAGTTCAGAGGCTGGAGGAGCGGCGGCGGCGGCGTCAATCTGTTGCATTTGTTCCGGATCATTCTTGTTCTTTTTCTTCTCCTTTTTCTCTTTTAGTTGATCAGTGACTGAACCGACTGAGTCTTCTTTAACCGCGGACTTATCCTTTTTTGATTTCTTTGAAAGTGTAAGATAACTCATAGTGAAAACATTTTGCTGTTTTTTTTTTTTTTGTTATTATTATTATGTTCAAAACTTGTCAGGGCGAAATGTTAAAAAAAAAAAAAAACAACCGAAAACGCCTACATCCCATTCAAAAACCCTAAACACACCATATTTCTATAGGTCTAAGAACAAAACACAACTCATAACGAGTGTAATATACGACACTTCCTGCAATTTGATTTCCATACCTAAAAAAATTTTCAATAAAAATTATAATGTTGCCACCAGCGCTGCCACCCTTCGAACAATTGAGCGCAGTATATTCGACAAAAAAGCGCAGTAGATTGAAATAAAGTGCAGTAGATTTTAAAATATGCAAAACCTATGGATACGACTATAATACCTTGGCGTTGCAGACCTAGTTACAAAGGGGATTGCTCATTTTATAAGGGACATCCGGCCCGGAGTGTACAACAATGAGTTTGGTATCAAATTAAAGGTTGTTCTAAGCCAAATATATCTGCAAAAATATTTTGTCGATAACTCATGGGAGATCCGAGATATTTGAGATTAAAGTTCGAAAAGTGCAAACATTAAAAATCAGCACTTTTTCGACATAAATGCTTATATCTTTGGATTTAAAAAAAGCTAGAAAAATCACAGTGGTATTGAATTAAAGGTGTCAAACATATCTTTCAAGTGAAATAAAAATTACATTTGTTTGATTTATATGTATTGAGATATTTTTAATTGAAGCCTTGAAAAACAGCATTTTTAGGCAAACTTTTGTGCGATAATATCTTTTGAAATTCAATGACGACATTTATTTCTTTTGGCACCGTTAAGTAGCCTAGTTTACAACCTTTATTTTCATACACAATTTACCGGGATTTCTTTAACAATTTCTTCATTTTTACAATAATAGATAAGAAATATGCTGTCAAAATGCATAAAATTTTATGACACTAAAATAAAATATCAAAATTATTCGTATAGTAATGGTGGAAAAATTAAAACAATAAGTAAATAATATTTTTGAGAATAGTAGGAAAATTGGAAGAAAAATAAATAATTCCAATGGTAATGGGCTTGGCAACCATTACCATTGGAATTATACATAGATAATTCTAATCTGAACGATTTGTTATTAAAAGCTTATTTAAGAATTGGGAAGGGAGTCTTAAATTACTTTCATATCTTTCCCAACTTAAAAACCATATTATGGTCATAACACGAGCGCAGCGTCCAACCGATCTTCGACATACAAGGCAATTGCAGTAACATTGAACCACCGCTTCTCTGTCCTGTTGATCATCATCATAAGCATAACACACGTGTTATGAGTAAAATTCATTTTTCCATACTTTTTGAAGGATAAAAGCAAAATAAATTGTTTCTTTCATTCAAATACCTACTTAATAAAATTAATCTGATATTAAAAACTTAAAACAAGCTTCCCCGACTATATACAAAATATCTTTTCTAAAAGATTCACAACGATTTGAAATATGAACGAAATCTTTTTTAATTTTGATTATTTAAAATATGTATCTAGATCCAGAGCGCTTGCAAGTTAAAAAACTGACTTTGAAAGCCCATTAAGTGTGTGTTATAACTTATAAGGATATGCAAATTCTTTAAAGCCCCTACAAATTATGATGCTGTGGGGTTATGAACTTAACATATATAACCAAAAATAAAAAACAATTTGTGATATACGATTCAAATGGAAAAGAAAACGGATTTGCGGTAATGACAGAACAGACTACCTTAATATTTTCAAAAGTCTTATATTTCTTGGGTTACAAAAGAAAAATGGATCGACGTCATCATTTTTTTAGGAAAAAGTTTTGTTTCAATAAGTTCACACGTCATTATATCTCTTTTTAGTCAAAATCAAAACCCTGAGAAATTAAATAAAATTGTTTAACTATTCAGATGACCTAAAAGATATACATTTCTTGCACAGACTAAAAAAGAAGAGAATTAAGATTCACAAAAAAAAAACAAAAGTTTCTCGTTGACAAAACAACGTTTGTTTATATCGGCTAGTTATTTTATAAAATATATACAAATTATAATTTCCGACTTAAACGTATGCTTGAATTCTACCACGTAATAATTTAAAATATATATTGATAAGGGTAAACCTGCTGGGAGATTGTTGGTTGGGTCCTAGTTTATTAAAAGAGTCACAATTTCGGATATACTCCTCTTAATAAGATAGTGCTTGTTTCAGTCGATAAGTTGCACAACTAAACAAAATATAGTCATTATAATTACAGCGGGTTAAAGAAATATTTATAATCGTAAAATAAATTCGTCTGCTATTTAAATTAGTTTCTATAACAAAATCTGCTAGAATATAATTCATGAATAGTTAGTTTAGTTTAGTTTAGATTGACTTTTTATTTCAATATAAAATTAATAATAATTATAAATATTCAATTTTCTTAAGTCTATATGGTTTGGCCTATGACCGTCTACCAGACTGACATTTTTTTTTGAGTTATTATATATGCATATGGCAAATAATCTAAATATCTTAATTTTTATCTCAAAAATCTTCATTTATAATACAATTTCTGTAACGAAGAGCAGCAACAATATAATTGTATAGGACGTTCCAACCGACATTTCCATTTAGAATAGCAAGTAGCTCGTCTTCATTCAAACTTTCTTTTCCGAAATATCTCACTCTGAACTCTTTCATAATTGGACAAATTGCAATAAAATGATGAATGTCTTCACGGCTGTTCAAATTGCAGAGACTGCAAAGTAGAGGCAAATCAGGGCGATGAGGCATGAAGTTAAGAGTAAGTAACTCTCCTCTCGTTTTAAAAATAGTGCTAATTTTATTTAGTGGCATGGAGTTGAGCAGGTATGTATTATCACCCAGACAGAAGTTTAAACGATTGTAATAGCATCTAAAAAGTGACGCGCGGGCCTCAGCAGCATTTCAGTCATACAAGATATGACCGTACTTTTCTAACAGTATGTCAAACTTTTTCCTCAGCAGACTAGGTTGTTCATTTTGAGTTACCATTAAATTCGTCCTACATGTAGCTGCCAAATCTTCCCATTCTTTCACCATATGCCCTTTCGACATAATCGTACACTTCAACACGATTTTGGGCAACCTTTCATCATTCATTTGAAAAACTTTGACGATATAGTTAAAATGCATATTAAGAGTTTCCAATATCATGGGGGGCAGTCCGGTTTCCAGATGCAGCATGTAGTTTGGAGTATTTCTCGGAAGCCGGAAGATTCTTTTGATGAAATAACGGAGAAACTTTACGATTGCTTCAAAACAACAGTAGCCCCAAACCTGAGCTGCATACATAATTCATGAATAGATAATAGCGTGAGTGCTGCAAAGTGGTTAAAACTATCCAGAATGATAGGCTTATGCCACTCTTATGGTACTCTTTTAACATTTAAGAGATGACTGTTACCAAAATCTCAGCTTCTTCTAAGCTTTCAGGAACTATTTAATGGTACTGCTCGGAATATTTTACGTACCTTTTTAAAAATGCATGTTTACTAACTAAATATATAAGAATAACTTAAAAAGAGAAACTTCATAATGTTTTCGTTTGAGGTATATTTTGAAAGATTTGTTGGTTATAATCAAAAATTATTTAAGAAATCCCGGTAAATTGTATATGAAAATAAAGGTTGTGAACTAGGCTACTTAACGGTGCCAAAAGAAATAAATGTCGTCATTGAATTTCAAAAGATATTATCGCACAAAAGTTTGCCTAAAAAATGCTGTTTTTCAAGGCTTCAATTAAAAATATCTCAATACATATAAATCAAACAAATGTAATTGTTGTTTCACTTGAAAGATATGTTTGACGCCTTTAATTCAATACCACTGTGATTTTTCTAGCTTTTTTAAATCCAAAGATATAAGCATTTATGTCGAAAAAATGCTGATTTTAAATGTTTGCACTTTTCGAACTTTAATCTCAAATATCTCGGATCTCCCATGAGTTATCGACAAAATATTTTTGCAGATATATTTGGCTTAGAACAACCTTTAATTTGATACCAAACTCATTGGTGTACACTCCGGGCCGAAAATGAGCATACCCCTTTGTCCATTTCCAAAAAAAAAAGCACAACAAATCAAAAACAAGAAACAATTCGATAAAAACAAACATAATTGTACGACATCTAGTGTCAGCCAGCTTTCAGTTTGATGTTTTTGAGCCGATAGCCAATAGCGAATGTAGTTTGAATTTTTCGATTAATGCATTCAGAGTTAAGAGTTTATTTTGAACTAGCAGTTGCCGCGACTTCGTCCGCCTGTACCTCGTCCAACGGCCAGATGTGCGTCTTGAGTTGTGTATCATGCGCTCGTCGGAATTTTGTTTTGAAGTTATTTTAAAATTGTATAACAGTCGACTTTTCCTAAGTCGAAATTCTCCTTAACTCAAAGCCTACAAATGTATAATTTTCGACGTTCTAGCAACGCTTTTCATACATGCTTTGCTCTTATTATTGCATCGTACCGTTGTATAGCTTAAAAATTGATACATTCCAACACAAAAAGAATTTTTCAATTTGATTTAGCAGTTCCTGAGAACAGCGCGTTCAAGCAAACAATACCAGCCTTCAAAAATGAATATTTTTTGCCGTTTTAGCAACATTTTTCTCTGACGCTTCGCTCCTATTGGTCGCAGCGTAGTATTATATCGCTTCAAGCCTTCCTCGAAAAATGGACAATTCAACACAAAAAGAATTGATCGATTTGACAAAGCACTTCCTGAGAAAAGAGCGTTAAAACGCAGAAAAATTAATATTTTTTGCCGTTTTTTCAACATTTTCAACAGATTCTTCGCTCCTATTGGTCACAGTCTATTGTAAAGTAGCCTCTAAAGCCTTCCTCGATTGATGGACTATCTAACACAAAAAGAATTTTACAATTCGAACCAGTAGTTCCTGAGATTACCGCGTTCAAACGAACAAACTCTTCAGCTTTATATATTAGTTTAGTTTTTTTTTTAGTTTAGTTTGTTTTATTGTTATATTTACTCAGTAAGATACAATATCTTTTAAATTAGAGCAAATATCAGTACGTAGTACTTTTCTATATATATTAGTACCTATAGATTTATTTTGAATGAAAGATTCGTAAAGTTGTCTAGAAAATATACTCTTTTTCAAAATTCTAAAAAAGGAGTAGATTGGTTTTGCTGCGCAGTATATTTTCGTTTGGGCCAAAACGCAGTAGATCTACTGCTATAGGAGTAAAGTGGCAGCGCTGGTTGCCACAAAAGAAGCAACAGCCCTTGTAACTTCTCTTTGAACCGAAAACGAACGAAATTCAAACTAAATGATGGCAACTTAAATTTTATAGTTTTCTTTCACTTTTTTCTGTAAACGATGGTTCTAAAAAGAAAGTGAAAAACGGAAATGGGAATAAATGAACCCAAACTTATTGCTAGAATTTTCATGAACTTACGTGACGAAGAAGCAGAAGGACATGACAAAATTCTTAGCATCACGCAAAGACACAAAAAAAATTGTTCTATATACTTTTTTATTTCTTATATTCAAGCTTGTCATGCTCAAGGCTCAACTCAATTACTATTTGAAGAGGGAGAGAAAGAGCGCATGGCATGTTGTCAAAATTCTTTTAGTGCATGCATGAAACATGGTAAAATAATTTTCAATTCAATAACGTTACGATACGACGGCATTTTTTAGGGTTCGTCGTTTTCTGTTCTTTGGACGGAAACGGAAAGTTGTATAAGAAAACATTACCTACTCGAGTAACTCATTGACTGAATTTTAAATATTTGGACAGTTTTATGGAAAGGAAATAATATTTGCATTCAATATTTATTCAACATTTTTATATGACAACTTCTAATCAAATAAGATTAGTGAACTTGATGAAAATCTCCACAGCCCAGCATTAAAACAATCTGACGTTAAACAATTACACGAACGATTGATCAGTATAATAAAACCAATGCGGTGTTTGGCCAGGTACCTATAATAAAACCAATAAACCACAAATGGAAAAGCATTAACAACCATATTTCACTCCGTGAGAAGCATGATTTATACAACAAGTGTGGTCTTAAGATTTACTCAATGGACATGTTCAAGCCAGCATGGACCTTCACACTACAAAACGAATAAAAATAAAAGATGATGCCAATTATTTTAATGGCCATGTCCTTGGTCTTTCTTAAGAAGTTCATTCCTTTACCTACAATATTGAGCCCTATTCTACTAACTATGACGTGTTTTATTGTTACTGTGAAAATGTAAAGACTACTCAACCGAAAGTTATCCAATATTATTTGTTTTCCATTATGACAAACTAATCGAATACTTGTGGTGAAACAGTCCAAAACGGAAATCAATTGACTGTGAAATGAAAAGAAATAATTGAGAATCGCAATGTTATGAAAGGATACCATAAAGAAATTGTCGAGCAGCATGTTCAAAGAGAATTCTCGGTAACAAAACCTTTGGTGTGCCTTTTGTGATAACACATATATTATTTTCTTTCTATTGTTGGAAATTGAAAGATAAGTAATCATAAAAAAGGATTGGATTGGAACATCTACGAGTTTGCTGTACGTTTCGTCAACTGTCAAACGACGCTGATGTTGTCCGGAGTTAGCAAACGTGGCACCCATCGCGTTGGCAGCTTTCTCATGAAAAAAAATTCATGCAGTTATTGTCCAACGTGTTTGTTTTGATTTGCCTCTGTCTCAGCTACCTCACTGAATTGACAGTCTGCGAGATCAACACGTTATCCGCCATGGAAACCATTTTCGGAAAACCTGGATGTGGCTCATCTAAAACCGACATGCGACCACGTTGAAACTCGTTTAGCCATTTTTTGATGATCGTCATCGAAGGACAAGAGCCAAGTTAATTTCAATGTCAGTTTGTAATTAAAATTATAAGTTTTCATTTGTTTTTAAATTGAGATTTTAATTTTTCAATAGTTGTCAATTATTGTTCCATCTTAGAAGGCAACCTTATAGGTAAAGAGAACTGTTTAAATAAGAATTACCATTGTAAATTAGTTTTAATCACAACTCGTAAAAGGACAAGGCTGTGCTTTCATATCTAGTCCTTAAAGCTCAGCCTCTTTGGTTTTCCTCACACAATGTTTCTCTTCTGAAATCCAATTCCTCTAAAAATATTATCAAATCTCAATGCAGTGTTTCACGTTTGTTTTCAGGTACATAAAACACCATTTAGTTCCACTTCGGCAATTTGCACTTCACACATCCAAACCACTTTACGCTTTATCCCCACAATCCGGCAATCCTGCTGCATTCGTTGTGTCACATAAATTGTACTCCAATAAATCAACGAAGGACCTGTTTTTAACAGTCTGGAAGCCCTCCATCCAGAAGAGTCTTGCTTAAGTCTCGTGTTCTTTGCATATACTGTTCCTCGAACAGCTAAGTTTGCAGTAAAAAAAATACTGTCATTGACGTCGTTGACGACAAACAATTGAAAATGCGTCATCAAATTCTTGCGACAAAAAAAAGCGAGCGAAGAACATTTTTCTTTCCGTAGTGTCTCCTTCGAGATTTGTTTTACTTAGGAGTTAGGAGGTTAATACAGTTTTTGAATTTTTTTTGTTTCGCAGTAAATTTTCAGAAAGAATTTATTTTTGTCATTGTCACGTCATAACACGCATGGGCTAAGGACATCCTAGGATTTTGTATAATAGCAACTCTGTTTCTTAAAATAAACCATTTTGCTCTAGACCAGCTATACTCAACCTGCGGCCCGCGGGCCGCATGCGGCCCTCGAGCTTATAAAAGTTGGCCCGCGGCGTGGTTTAATAAATTCTTAAAATATCGAGTGACTGCTGAAAAACGTGAGAAAAATATATCCTTTTGAGTTTTCAAAATGGAAGCAACACTAGAACATACAGCAGTTTAAAAGTGGACATCGTGTGTCTTCAAAAAATTATTCTAGATGTCACTCCTTTCTACGCCAGGAAAGGTTTGAACAACTCAATGAAAAACAGATGTCGCTGAGTATTCCTTCCTTTTCTTGCCATTGCGAAATTGAATTGGATAATTGGAATCATTTCAAATTTTGAATGGACATCTTTTCGACGAAAACCGACTACTGCACTCCTACTGTGGACCTCAGTGCGGATTTTAAAGTTATCATTCCATCTCGAAAAGAGTGGGATGATGAGTTAGTGACGAGAGGCTTCGGTATATCTATTTTCACTGACGCGACGCGACGGCTCAAAAATGGAGTGTGGGGTTTGTGCAGCAATTTTCTCTGAGTCTTTAAATTTCTCCAGGTCATCTTGGCTTCCTGACTTCGCTAGTGTCTTTCAGGCTGAACTACTCGCGATTAAGGAAGCATGCAAATTACTAAAACTAGATCCAAATCAAAACCGCAATACAGCTTTCTTTTCGGACAGTTAGGCGACTATTAAAGCGATTTGCTCGTCCACATCATCCTCCAAATTAGTTCAACAATGCCGAAGTGAGCTAGCGGGCATGAACATTGGACTCAGGGTTACTCTTGTCTGGATTCCGGGTCATAGTGGCTTTGAGGGCTGACGAGCTGGCAAAGCAAGGATCAGCCCTTCATAGCTCACTCGCGGAAAGAGTCAACATTCCTCTTGATGCTATGAAGGGCAAGATCTTCTCAATTTTTCTCGCTGAATCATATCTAGAAGGATATGGCCCACTTACAATAAATCCTGCACTAAAAACCTCATTCGCAGACCCAGGCAAGACATAGCCAGGGTCGTTGCAACATGCACCGGACACTGGCCTGTTGGTTAACACGCATCTTAGCTGGGCATTCCTCACAATATTTTCTGTCGTAGTTGTGGGGGGCAGCATACTTCTTGTGTAAGTGTCCTGCCCTAGCCAAAACGAGAACCAAATCATTGGGAAAGTCCTTCTTCAATAACCTTAATGAGCTTTCCGAACTAAAGATCAGAGATTTGATCTCCTTTCTAAACGCAACAAAGTGGATTTGAGGCGTATTTTAAACTATTTGTTTCAGTTCCTCTTAGAGCTTGAGACCGCCAGCTAGCGGACTAAAAACAAAAACTCAGAATTTTATATAATCCCTCTTTAAATTTTTTAGGTCAAATGAGTTTTTATGGTATCAAAACGGCGCAAGCCAGTGCTAATTGGGTCACCGAGCTAGACTGCTCATTTCCGCCATTTCTACTACAACTACTATGCACATTAAAATGAGTATTATTATTTACGATAAAAAAAATTCTTGTGGCCCGGGGTAGCGTTACAAAATTACCAATGTGGCCCATTAAAAAAAAAGGTTGAGTATGGCTGCTCTAGACGGTAGTTCTTTTAACCTTTCCTGGTCTTGAAAAAAATAAAAATGTTTGAAGTATTTTTTGTATAAAAGTAACAAATTTATAAGTGTCAACACCTCAAATCACAATATGTAATTGGTCTGACCTTTGTATATGGATTTACCAGGTAATATCAAGAATGGTTTTCTGCTTGGTTTGACAGTTTTTTGACAGTTTTTTACATTAGTTTGTAATGTGTGTTCTCTGCTTGCTTGCTTGAAAACCATTCTTGATAGTACTAGGTAAATCCATATACAAAGGGTCTGACACTCATTGAATGTGATGGTGTTAAAAAAGGCAAATGGATAAGCTTTCCATTAAATTTCTCACCCCTTCAGCTAATAAGTGTGTATTTTTTAATAAGAACAAAAATTCTTTCCAAATTCCTCGTAATCGAGTTTACTTCTTCCTTCCACTTCCTAACTGCCAATAAGTTATTTGTTTTGCTGTCAATGGAATTCCTTTTGGTATCCAGGTGAAGGGAAGGAAATAAAGTGCCCTATTGGGTCGACAATATTTCCCCTTGCACTATTGGGTTGGAACTTGGGAGATGAAATTAGTTTTCTTTGAAGTTTGTTGTGATTTATGTATGTATATTGTATAGTGCATACAGATGCAATACAAAATGTCACCGTGTTCATTTTCATTTGTGAAAAGCTCTTAATATTTCATACTTCATAGTCTAGTATTTTAAACAAACTCAACTTTCTTATGATATGAACTCAAAAATTGGGTTTTCATTACGCCAAACATTCGGAATTCCGACTGTTTTGAGAAAATCCAATTTGATTTTCTGTAATTACTCAAAACGTTGTGTTACATTAAAATCAAAAATTCAGTTAACTGGAAAAATTGAATAAATCGAAAATTTTAAGTGAGAAGAGAACTAGCTATCTGGAAATTTTTACTTATAATTTGCTTTTAATTCGAATCAATTCTATTCAAGCGGAAGTGGTTGCCATTTTCTTCTGAATTTCTGTTGAGTTATTGCTTATAATTGATTTACATTTCAAGCAACAAATTTTGAGCCACAAAGTTATAATTGGCCATTTCTTTCTCCATTACTTCGTTGGAAAATAAATTGAACTAGTTTATTGAAGTCATGAGGGTTTCTATAACTAAATCATTCAAATGCTATTCAAACTCATTAATTTTAATTTCGACTTTTTCTTACAAGCTTACCATTACGATAGCAGTAATAGTTTAAAAAATGTGTGATTGACTTTGGGGCTGCTTCTCCTTCCATCTTGAGTGAACGAAATGGCCGAATGTACTACATACTTTGTCTAGCACAGTCGTTCCATTTTCGAAGTTTGTGTCCACTCTACTACCATCTACGCCATTGTATTCTTTTATCAACAGGTTCCTATCCTCTTGCGAAGTTCCAAAAAATAAGGTATTAAAAATTATGTAAAGGGTCCGCCATCTAACGTTTTGTTTTTCAACTAGTGCTTATTTTGTGAATGGTAACACTTAGCTCATGTCTGATTCGATAGATAATAAGATTTATCCTTCCACTGAACGAATTTGGCTGTGTATTCGCTTGGACAACTGACCATCCAATGCGTTTTCAGATGAAGCTCATTTTTTAATTTTGGCGGGTATGCATACAAGCAAAATTGTCGCATTTGGGGCACAGAAAACCCTCACGCATGCATTGAAAAGCCGATACAACCAAAACGAGCCACTGTTTGGTGCGGATTTTGGTCCAGAGGCATAATTGGGAGTGGCCGTTACAGTCATATTGGCACATACATTGGATATTGGCAACATTTGGTTTCAACATAACGGCGGCGCTACGTGCCACACAGCCGAAGCTACACTCGATGTTTTGCGCCCTGTTTTTGAAGATCGCATTATCAGCCGCAGAGCTGATGCCGTTTGTCCACCTCGGAGCTGCGATTTGACACCGTTGGACTATTATTTGTGGGGTGCCGTAAAAGATAAGTGTTACGCCGACAAGCCAGAGACAGTTGACGCCTTAAAGGACAATATTCACACATAATCGATAATGTGCTTAAAAATTGGACCGATCGTGTAGGCTACTGCAAAGCCAGCCGAGGCAGCCATTTGAATGAAATTATTTTCCATTATTAACCGGAAAGATTTTACTTTCAAATAAAAAAAGAAATTTGAGAAAATATTCCGTAGTTTTTTTTATAGCATTTTCAAAAAAAAAAAAAAAGTTATTTGGCCTTTACAATAAGGCGAACAAACTAAAAAAAAAAAACATAGGAATGAAAAATATTTAAATTTTTGTTAACACCTCAAATCGAATGACCTAAATTTACAAAAATTTATTACACAAAATGAATAGCAGTTTTGCCTTTTAGGCGATGAGTTCACTTGATTTAATATTTTTCCAAACCAAATGACATAAATTGTATGTTCGGTTGGGGTTTAACTAATTTGAATATATTTTTGCTTTAGAAATTCTTATTTTGCTTCAATTTTAGCTCATACATATTCATTCATCTACATATGTATGTAGCTACATAAAATTGAATTAAACAAACTTTAACTGAACAAACAATTTATTTTGTAATACTCGTTAAACGGATCAAACTTTCAAATAAGTACAGAATATTTGACTATGTTGTCAAATAAACTCTTTTTTACACTTCTCAGACAAGTATGAAGTTATCGAAAAATTCCATATTAATTTCCTAAAAAAAACTTTTTAACTAGCCAATAAAATCACCAATCTACGCAGTCTATTTGAGACAGGTCTATCAATGCTTTTTACAAGTACTCTCAAATCACAAGCGGATTGCATTATTAAAATAAGTTCATATCCAGACTCTCGATTAACTAAAAAAATGCTCTCGTATGAATTGAGAAACCAGGACTGGTGGGTGACTAGGTGGTTAAACATTGGAAGCGCATGTGGAGAATCAATTATATTCGATCTCAACAACCTGCACAATCTGAGGAGTCAACTGTATAGAACAATCCAAAAAACGAAGATTCTATCCGTGTGTCGTTTATTGAACAAGCCCGTAAATCAGAAACCAGAATATTGTATTCTCTCCTGAACTACAACCCGGAGGATAAGAACTACTTTAATGACAGATTCAACTATAGTGAAATATCGCTTATTTTTAAAACAAGATGTGAGATACTCGGTCAGTGGCGTAGCTAGACCTTTGGGGGCCCTGTATCCAATTTTTTTGGGGGCCCCCCACCTCTTTCTAAAACTGGGCCATTTCCTTATAACCTTTTTTAAATTAAAACACTAACGTCAATTAATAAGATAAATTTAATTCAAAGTATAACGACTAGGAACTTCAACATAAATGCATACTACATATAAGTATATAGATACATACATATATGTTTTATAAAGCTTAAAAAGAAATAATATTTGCACTTCTTCTCAAAGTACTACTTTCCTTGCCTTTTTTTTCTGCAAAATTTATCAAATCTTCCATACCTGAAGAAGATTTCAGTTTTTCAAGATTATCTGCTTTTATTGATAAAAGTGATAAATCTGACAACCTCTTCTGTCCCATTGAATATCTAAGACAATTTTTTATTATTTTGAATTTTGAGGATTTCGGATTTAAGGCATGTTTTTAGAGCAATTAGTTGATTGCAGAAATCACCAGATATATCTGTATTGTACTTTTCCACTAGCTTTTTTGATCCTTGATTTATCTCATTATTTGAGAACGATAAAAGCTTATCCGGATGCAACACTTCAAACATACTACTAAGACTATGAAGGTTTTGAAATCTTTGCTGAGTTTGTCCAATCAATATGTCCAAGCAGGAATAGTAAATATTGACTTTGAACTAAATTTCCGGATCAGAAATTTTATGATCTTTGCCAACTCATCAAAAAAGCGCTTCGTTATTTTCCTCCTTTTATTTTTAAAGACATGCGTCACTCCCCAATCGTTGGCTTAATCCTTGGACTTTTTAAGTAAATCACTGAATTTCTTTTGATTTCAAAGGGCACGGTAGTGCCCAGCCAAGTTCTAGCACTACTCCCTTTTTACAGGATCGAACTCAAGTACATTTTCAACCACCCATAACTTTTGAACGCATAGAGTTAGAAGCTTCAAATTTAAATAACGTATTAACTTCATGGGCACAAAGGCCCTGTAAAAAAAATAATTTTGTAGAACCACTACTTCCTGAGATATTGAACAATAAAAATTTCAAAAACCGTAATTGACTCACTGACTCACTGACTCACTGACTCACTGACTCACTGACTCACTGACTCACTGATCATCAAAATTATGAAGCACTTCTAACAATAGCAGAATCTTGAAATTTGGTACAATGGTAGGTTTTCGGGTGTATACAAAGGAAAAAATCGAAAATTTAAATTTTCTAATTCAGGGGGCGTGGTATACGCCCACTTTCTAAAACTGGTCGTAGGATGTTGAAATTCGGAATTCTAATAGGGTTTTGGTTAAACATAAGGAAAAATATAAGTAAAATATTTTAGTTTCAAACAGGGGCGTGGTTTCCGCCCACTTTCTTAAAATGGCTGTAGGATGTTGAAATTCGGAATTCTTGTAAGGTTTTGGTTGAATGACATAAAAAAATGAGAAAATAATCTGTTTCAATTTAGGGGCGTGGTATCCGCCCACTTTGTCAAAATGGTCGAAAACGTTTAAATTCGAAATTCTGATAGGGTTTCGCTTGAATATAAGAGAAAATATAAGTATAAAATTTTAGTTTCATTAATAGGCGTGGTTGCCGCCCACTTTCTTAAAATGGTCATAGGATGTTGAAATTTAGAACACTGGTTTGTTTATCTTTATAATCCTAAGTGGTTTCACAATGGACCCTTGGGGTCTAAATGAGTTAAGAACATCTAGACAGCCACTCTAACCCAACTTACCTATTATTTGCTTATAAATTGGCAGAACAATTATGTGTATTGTTGAATTTTTCAAATTGCTAGCTTATTTAGTGTATTTCGAGGTAAATGTTTCCATAAAAAAAACCTTGCAAAAAGATGTGAAATCAGAACAAAAACATAAAATGTAAAAAAAAGAGCCAAGTTCTCTTATAAGCGAACAACACTTAAAATAGAAAATATGTAGTTTGGCTGAAAATTTACAAGTTCACTTGGCAAGTTTTCGTTTGATGCGTGATTACGAACATTTTAAAACTTGCCAAGTGAACTTGTAAATTTTCATCCAAACTACATATTTTCTATTTTCTTTTAATATTGTTGTATTATCTTCTATGATTTAAAATATTCAATATAACACTTTTACATGTAAGAACTTGGCGTTCTTTTAGATCTCATTACTTTTGGTGGCTGAATTTTTGCACAGTGTTGTTCGCTTATAAGAGAACTTGGCTCTTTTTTTACATTTTATGTTTTTGTTCTGATCTTTCTTTTTCTAGACCGTCTAAAAGATTTTGAAGCACAATACTTGCTTTTTGTAAGTCATTTTCCTCATCTTGAAGGGCTTTGGAAACTGGACTTATAATATCAAACAGCGAAGAAAAAATGACAAAAAACACAATAAAGTCGTAGGTCTCTAAAATGTTTATAACATTCGTCTCGTTCGTCTTTTTTTTTGTTGCGGTCAAATTGATTTGGTGTAAGGTTTTCACTCAGACAATTAACGAGACTTTTTTTTGGTTGCAGATACATACAGGGTTCGGAATGGAGTATTCGAATTTTTTAGGTGTTAGTTCATGCAAGTATCTTAGTATTTTTTAATCTACCGCTGGTCCTTGGTTTGTATTTCTATGTGATGTTGGAGTTAGTGGCTGTGTCAGGCAGGACGATATATTTTGAAAGCTCATGATAAAAAAAGAAACACAGGAAAAAAAAATATTTGACGCATGTAAAAATGATCATCGGAACATTATTTTGTAATAAAACTTTATTAAATATTTAAGTGAATTTTTTTACACACGTCTTGTGCTCTGTATCTTTGGAGGCCCCTATATCTCGGGGGCCCTGTTACATGGATACAGCTGATACAGCGGTAGCTACGCCACTGTACTCGGTTTAAATGGTACCCCATATAATGGAAGCTTCAATCAATTTTGCAAAACTTGAAACTTGAAAGCGAAAGAGGAATGCTTCCACATATTTAGTGTTTGTCCAATCTACATGCCCTAAAGATTAACTTACTTCGAAAAGAAATACCTTACCCTGCAGGAGACAATACGAATTTTGAACGAGAACGATTGGAAAAAAATTAGCTAATTATATTAAAGCCATACATAAATATAGAACTTTACTAGTAACAGAATATTTTGATTGATTGTCATTGAGATTAAACAAAAAAGAAAAAAAAATGTTTAAGGTTACATAATGTGTTATATTAAATAGTATTTTGCCAACCGAGCTGACGGCTAAGCCATAGCTTCTTAATTCATTCTTACTTTTACCTATTGTAATAGAAAAATGATGAATAAATGAATTTCTTGCTTACTTACTTACTCGTTAAATAGTTATAAAAGTTAAATATTGCCCACTCCTTAAACCTCTTTAACTGCTGAAATTCGAAGTAGCTGGCTTACCATAGTTTAAGGGTTTTGGTTAAAAGTGAGTAGGCATGGTGGCACTTAAAAAAAAAAACATTATAGAAAAAACTTATCTATAAATAAAAAAAAAAAAACGAAAAAAACAACAATTTTAAAACTTCAGGCTCTAATAAGGTTCGGATGGATTGTGTTATGTGTTCTGCAAGAGATCGAAATACATAAATATCAGCACTTACATGATACAACATTTATTACAAAAATACTTCTCCAATGGTTTTCTTAAAATAATGACATACCTACTCGTAAGTTAAATGCAAATGAGCAAGTCTGTGCTACCCGTTCGTGAATATTTTTGTTCGTGATCAGGTAAAAACCAAACCAACCATTTTCTTTTGAAATAATTATGCCATAAAATCCAATGCCTTCCTGTAAATGTCAATTATAAATAATTTGATTAAAGGTACGTGCTAGTTTTTTCTAGGGTCTTACATTCCCCCCACAAAACGAAGTTAAAAATACCAAAACCAACGCGTTCAATTACTGAATGCAAAAACCTCACTTAAGCTCACACCCATGTCCATTAAGCATATTGTATGTATATGCGATTGAACTGGAGCATCATCACCGCCTAACACAATTTTAAGGTTATAACCCTCAACTGCCAATTGCATTGCATTATAGAAATCATTTTAGCACTACATGCAAATGACTTCATGAATGTGAAACGAGGCGAATGTCCTCATTGTTTGAAGGAGCATTCGTATCGTGCGGCTTGCCGCCGCTCCTCACCGTGTCTAGGTTTTATGCAAAAATCAATTTGTAAACTTAAAATTTGCCAATATACTCGTTCACTCCCCTTTCGGTCATTGATCTGACAATCGAGTTAAATAAATCGATTTAGCATACCCAAGTTGTAAGTGCCATATGCTATGCGCTCATGTACGGGGGTTTAATAAAGAGAATCTAATTTGACATTTTATCTGTTTTCAGTCAAGCTGTCGAACGTTCAAAAGTACAGCCATATTGTCGGTAGAAGAAGGTATGTAGGATCTAGGACGATCAAACCAGATCAAACCGACAGTGTATATATAAGCATAGCATGGGAAAGTAGAAATTCCAATTCGTTGTTTATTGGTAGAGAAAGCATTGTAAAAAAAGGCACGTCTAGCGGTCGATTTTCAATGATTTTGGCTGTTAATTTTTTGCTTGATGGCTTGGTCTGACTGCCACTGGCAGAAAATTAATTTATGTTGCGGAAAACCGAAATTGGCAGTTTTGTGTGTTGATGCTTTCAATGAGAATCAAAAAAAAAAGTCTTCGTTTACTTCAACAAAATATTTCACTTGCTTTTCTTTAAAATTTCGTTTGTTCTTTTGGAAAGTTATACTATGAAATTGAACACACAGGATTCACAGTTAATATGAGAGCTATTGGTAATAAAAAAAGTCATTTACAGGAAGTACAAAATACGAATACAAAATGCTTTGAACATGTTTAAAAATTTGGATTGATTGAGTTCCATTTTCACTAGTTAATACTAGTTTTCTTGTGTAAGAAGAATATAAAGACTTATGCCCTATTTCATAAACAAACACTAAAAGCATTTTTATCAAAAATATTTTTAAATTTTATCAGAAAGTATTGGTTAACTATTTTAAATATTCAATGACACTTCTAAAATTTAATGAGTCAAAAATGGGCATTTAGTTTTAAAAGGTGTTTAGAAGCTTGTTTACTTAAAAAACGCTTGGTTTAACCAAAAAATCTCATATTACGGTTTAAGAGCCTCTTAAATGTTTTAAAGTGCTGCTAATCCAGTCGTTTAAGGTTTCATCTGCGGAATAATTATTCCTAGTGGGCTAGATTTTTGTGTACACCTTTATCTCTGTTATGTTATGTTATGAGATGTGAAAAATCGACATTGATATCGTGCCGGCTAAAAAAGTTATGGTGGTCAAAAGGTCGCGAAATTCAGTTTTTTCGTGAATATTGACATTTTGCATGGAGGTCAATAGTGGTAAAGGACAAATTGTTCGTCTTAAGATTATCTAAAAACATTGACATTGACATTACAGTACTTCGCACATGAATGATACGAACTAGAGACGCATAGCAGCACTGGCGACTGAAGCCATCGGCTGGGACTGAAACAAGACATACGACAGAGAGAGACAGATAGACACATAGAAGAAAAGAACACATAACATAAACCTACGTGGCACAGAGGAGGAGAGAGGAGACATAGATTTATATTGTCTCATATTATCGCACAGGTGGCCTCAGATAAGCTGGCGATTATTGTAGAAAAAGACTGCTGCCGAAGCTGGGGCTTGAACCCGCAACTTTTGGCTTAGCAGTCAACCAGGTGCCATGGCCACCTGCTATCTAAAAACAATTTCTCTAAAATTAACCGTTTTCGGACTAGAGGGACTAGAACGCGCTCACATTTGTTTTTTCTTCTTTCATATGAAAATCTTCAGTTTTGATTTCATTAACAGTGTCTGACACATCGAAATCTGTGATTAAGTATGATTGGACACGGCAATGTCCACAAATGTTTGAACTTTTCAATCCAATTTTATTTGTATCCACCTTTGCTGCCCCGAGCTTTTGTACAATCACAAAATATTGTGTTCAGTAGATCATAGTGTGATTTGGCCACTTTAGACTTTTTCCATGTGGCTTTCTTAATTCGCGTGTCTACTCGAATAGGCCACAAGCCCCTGTGGCTTTCAACAATAACATAATCGATGCCATCGGTCAAATTCAGTCTGATTTATGCGCAAAAGTTATCGAAAACTGTACCTTTCGAATGCGGGCCTCCTAGCAAACCCACGGTGGCCATTTGAACGATGTTTTATTTCACACATAATGTCATTAATAGGGTCCTCCAATAAAGATAAAACCTAATTGATATCTTGTCTTATTCCGTTTTAAAATCGACCCGACATTTTCCATCTCAAAACGCCCGAGTTTCATATAGAAGAAGAAAAAACAATAGAGCAGTGAACGCGTTCTAGTCCCTCTACTCCGAAAACGGTTAATTTTAGAGAAATATGACTGAGGCATTGTTTTTAGATAATCTCAAGACGAACAATTTGTCCTTGACCACTATTGACTCCGGGCAATAGGTCGCGTAATATTCACGAAAAACTGAATTTCGCGACATTTTGACCACCATAACTTCTTTAGCCGGCACGATATCAATGTTGATTTTTCACATCTTCATAATAGCACCGTAATAAAGGTGTACACAAAAATCTAGCCCACTAGGAAATTTTAACTGTATAATTCGTGAAACTCTCCATTAACGTAAAATTATTTCGCAAATGTTTAGTAAACTTAAAAGTTTAGCGATTGTTAGATAGAGACGTAAAACGGTTTATTTAAAAAAAAAGGCCTGAAGTCATTAATCAGTTGAGCAAGTATGAACTCAATGGCAGAAGGGCCAATGCAAGAAGAAATGGACAAAGCGTTCCTTCACTCACGCCATAAAAGTGCAATATGGCCAGTATTGGATTCATATAAAATTTGTATACCTAATATATTAGGATGATAGAGAATTGGGCTCCGAAAATTCCGTTCGTCAGTCTGTCAGTAATCGCTCCTATAGCCTGAAGCACTGCATAAAATTTGGAACAAGAATTTTAGACTGCCTATGACTGCATAGCCAGGGCAGAACTGTACAAAAACATGAAAGAATTCGGCAGCCTAAATCTACTGATAAGGCATGTACCTTGACCATCACCATGACCAACTTTTCCAGTAGTGATGGGCGCATTGGAATGATTTAATCGATTATTATCGATTCCGGCAGCTATTTGAGCGCATTAGATTTTGCATTATGAAATTATTCGAATGATTTCTGAAACCTACTACTAGGTACTGCAGCTAGTCTTTAAATTTCTAACGATTTTATTTTAGGTTGGGTTTGCTAATATTTGGAATGAAAATTTCATTTATTTTTGTATTTATTTTTGTTCCTTAAATTTGAATAAACAAATATTAATAATTTGCCTATATTGGCATTCATTTAAAAACGACGTAGTTTATAGGATTTGCTGAAAGTGCTGTTTTTATACAAAGAAAGTTACTGGAGACAGCTAGTTAGGGACCGAACTGGCTGGCGGAGAATGTTGATTGAGGCCCAAGTCCACACCGGACTGAAGCGAAACCTTAAGTAAGTAAGTAACGGGTCTTATTCTGTGATAATTTCTTTGTTTGATACTCGTATCATGTGCATTTTTTTCGTTGCAGCATTTATATAGGTTGGTATTTTCTCCAAAAAAAAAAAAACAGATCGAAAGACTCCTACGTGATAGACGTCTCATTAAACTGATATTTCTGAAGTGAAATATGGGCAACACTCAAGGATCAGTTTCCGATTTACTAAATTTTTTTTCATGATCCAGTTCCATGACTTAGCAGCTGTCCGTAGCTTAGTGGTTAGGTACGTTGCTTGCTAAGCCGAACGTCGTGGGTTCGAGTCCTACGGCCCATAGTTCTTATTTCATCTTTCACGGACACTGCCTCTTGCGAAGATCTGACAAAACTTCCAAGAGTATCATTTTGTCATGAAAAAGTGCTTCTCAACTTTGCCGTTCGGAATCGGCGTTAAATTGTAGGTCCCTTCAATTCATCACACGCACCCAGAGAATTGTTGATGAGAGTAAGTCACTTAGGCCTTGGCTCTTCAAGAGCTGTCGCGCCACCCTATTTATTTATTTTTAGTTCCATGACTTATCAACATTAAATATTCACTAAGACAAAATGTTTGCATAATGCACATATTCCACAATATTTGATTAAACAAAACCAAACAAATACAAAAAAAATCTGAGCAGCAGCAGAAAAAAAACCTAATTTAATTCAACCAGCTACCATAAACTTATCAAGCCTAATGGAAATTGAATGATGTTAACTATGAATGTTGGTCCCAAGAGGTCGGGCCAGAAACCTATTACCTTTCCTGCCTTACTAAACTGTAAACTCTCTCCTTAAGGTGAAGGTAATTTCATTTCGATGAACTCCAATTTGAATTTTAAATTTCCTCAGCAGCTTGTGTGTGAGAGCTTGTCGAATACCTAACGTAATAACAAGGAAGTTTTTTAGCGAATGACAAAAAATCTCTATCTTCTGAGAATAGTCAAACGTATAGGTAATCAAGTAACTAAGGACAGGGACCTTTGTCAACACAGATTTATTATTCCGTAGCTCAATAACTTATCGTTCTTGTCACGACCTCAACAGGACTTGAGTCACTCATTCAATAATATTTGAGATTATTCTATTGTGGCCTACGTATAGGTAAAGACGCCAGAGTTACTGATTTTCACATAAGATTAGTTTTTCAATTCCAAAAGATAAGATATCCTCTTGGAAATTCAGGGAAACTGTATTTTCAACTTAATCAAATCCAAACATCCTTGATGCGTCAATAATAATGCAAATCAGTGCAAGAACGTCATTAAATTTTATTTGTCTGCGCTTGAACGCAAAGATTGAGGTAAAATTATTCTGGTGACATCTATGCTCTTGCTGTGCAAGACTTTCTGAGAAACAAATGTGGTTAAGTTGACAAAACCCAATGAAATACACATTCGAGATATTGTTTGAATTTGTACTTCAAGCTGCAATGAAAGGTGTTAAATAAGTATTTGCAAAGCTACTTTGAACCCGCACAAATGTTTGCATAGTCATTGTTGCTATTCACAGGTTAATTTAATATTTTATTCAAATCAGGGAAAATCATAGTCCACCACCACCATTAATTTAAAATTTTGTAAAATAATAAACAATTTATTTCTTTACTCGCTATGAGAACATAGTCAACATTCACCACAACAATCTTAAGAGAAAAATTGCAAACAGCTTCAAACCTTACACACATTTACAAGATTGAGTTTAAAAATCCAATTTCCGATTCATGTGTGTTAATTTTGCCTTCAAGTCATAATAATAATAATAATAATAAAAGCTGAATTTTCCGACACTTGCATACCTATGTAGAAGTGACTGCTCCCAAACACGTCTTTCGCAATGATTAAACAGCGAAATTCTCCTCGTGTTTCCCCATCAACATAATATGTTCACAGCCCGCTGAACCTCCATTGCCGTCACCAGCCCCAGCAAGTCATATATGGAATTTTCCACGAAAACCAAACAAAATGTTAAACAAGAAATACTCCACGAACTTTTATTCTCTCCAGAGGAACGATCACAGCGCCATCCTTTATTCATGGTTTGTATATGCAAAGTAAGCGTAAATCAGTCTAGGTCTACTGGGTAACGTGGTTTCACTAGTTTGCTAAATACGGACGGTTTGTCTTAATTTCTTATTCAATATTTTCCCATTAAATTCTTAATTATATCCTCTCTCTCACGGATAGTTATAAAATTAATGTGACGGCATATTCCAGCAGCGGTTCGAAGCCAAACCGAACTGAACCTGACGGAAAACGACAGCAAAAGCTTGATTCGGCTTCATCCTTCACCGAGCACCATCCAGGTTCGTCGTTTAACGTTGCTCAGGCCAACTCCTGATCCAACTTTATTCATTTATAATTCAAGGTGTTCAATGTTCGTTTTGCCATCAGGGAATTATCAAAAACGCTCGTTTCTTAGCGCCCCAAGACGAACTTAGAAAATTGAATTAAGTTTTTCAAGAGAGAGACTAAGAACAACACCAACATTTTATGGTGGGTATTTGCATCTTTAATTTTTTCTGCGGTGCGGTGTGGTTGAACATCCTGAGGGATTATATTGCTAGGGAATTAATGTGCTGAAAATGTATCAGGAAAAATTCATTAAAGTAGACCTTTTTCCGCCAGGGGATCACGAAAATGTTTATTTTTGAAACAACAAAGGGATTGTGCCGTTGTTGCCGACTGGAAAAACAGGGAATTATTCAAAAGGGACAAGACACAAAGTGACAACCAGGGGATATATTTTTGGGAATAGTTAACGTAAATAGCTTTAAGATAACTTGATCGTTTGTTGGAGAACGGGAACAAGTGCTAAATTCAAAGTGGAATTAAGAGAAAAACACAACATTATTGGGGTTTTGTAAAAAAAAAATAATATTAAAACAAAAAAAAAACGAAAGGAAAAATGAAAGAACACTTGTGCTTAAGGCGGGTGTAGTTCTAGAAAATTATTTTGCAGATTAGGATTATTTACAGAAATGTTGTTTGCAGGAAGCAACAAAAGGTCTAGCAGATATCACAGATTATAAAAGACTCATGGAAGAGGCATTGTCAATTTTCAAAAAAGGTATTAAGGTTGTGTAAATTTTCTTATAAGTCCTGGATTACGGGTAGCGCAAAGCTTTTTTGAAGTGAACCTATCTTTTAAAAAAATTATTTTACAAAATTGCTTCTGGTAGCTGAAGTTGAGTTCAAAAATTTAACACTCAATAATCTGCAAGCATACCATTTTAAAATTTAATCTACGTATTGTAACACTTCTGGGTTGGTTTCTCTTCGCTCATTCTGTAAAAAACTAGTCAAGTCTCGATGGAGCTGCTTGTTTATCTCTAAAAAGTAATGAAATCTAGACAAAGTCGTGCCAAATCTAAGGTTCCTTGCCGCGATTTCTTTATTATTACTATTAAATATAGTTATAAAAGGTCAGACAGATGGATTAAAAAAAATGCATACTTATTGATGTTTTTATTTCGAATACTTATTTTCTTAAAGAAGCGCTAAAGTCCGTTGTGGACTTGGGCCTCAATCAACAGTCTCTGCCAGTCAGCTCGGTCCCTAACTATCTTTCTCCAGTTTTGAACTCCAAGCTGATTGAGGTCCTCTTCCACTTGTGTGCGCCACCAGCCTCGCGGTCTTCCTCTCCTTCTGCGTCCCTCGGGAATAGTGTCGAAGGCTTAGCGGCCCGGAGCATTGGTGTCCATCCGCTCTAAATGACCGAGCCATCTGAGTCTCTGGAAGTTGACTCTTCTGGCTAGGTCCAAGTCGTTGTACAATCCGTAAAGTTCGCTGTTGGATTTTCTTCTCCATTCCTCATCAATACACACGGGGCCATAGGGATGACCCGAAGAACTTTCCTCTCAAAACAGCCTATAAGGCACATTTTACCGATTTTGTCAAGGTCCATGCTTCTGCATCATACAGCAGACTGGGATGATGAGGGTGTCATACAGTTTTACCTTAGTTTCTCGAGAGAGGGCTTTGACATGACTCTGTGTTCTTCCCATCATATCAATATCATCGGCGCGGCGTACGTGAGAAGTTGAACAGACTTTTGGAATATTTTGCCTCTATTGTTGACAGTGGAGTTTTGTACTATATATTCTTAAGAACGATGTTAAAGAACTCGCATTACAGTACATGCTTGGCTGCATGGGCCTGCCTACATTCTTCGTCAAACCAGGAGTTTTGTTTTGGTGGCTGTGTGACACCTAGCACATTAGAAGCGGCATCTCTAACTGCATTCTGGCAATGTTGCCACTGGTCTTCGATACTTGATGTTGGCGTCATAGGACTTCTTGAGAGGTTACTTGAAACTCAATCAGAGAAGGATATGGCGATTTTCTTGTTTTGGCTGTTGTCGGGATATTCGTAGCACTACCTTGGCTACGACGAAGTAGTGTTCCGAGTCGATGTTGGCTCCTCGGAAAGTTCGACCATCTAGAATGCTGGACAAGTGCCTTCTGTCGATCGCAATGTGATGAATCTGGTTGACGGTTGGTTGATCAGGAGATGTCCATGTTTTTTTATGGATGTTGAGATGTGGGAACCATGTGTTTGCTACCACAACATTTAACCCCGCTGCAAAATCGATCAGCCTGAATCCGTTGTCGGAAGTGGTGTCGTGCAGGCTGTGCTTTCCTAATGTTCCACCAAAGATTTCCTCCTGACTCTGCTTACCGCTCTGCGAAGAGTGGGTGAGGGTTTGGAAAGGATTGCTTGCAATGCCTAGTACAGATTTCTTGCCGCTCATGTGCGGAAGGTTCAACCTCCAAGTGGTGCAGAGCGTCAACCAGACGTGGTCTGGGCGAATGAACCTACGTTTTATTGTACATGTATCATAATCACTTTTTACCCGAACGCCGTGATTAATGAGACTGTACTTGATATCATTGTGATAGAATAAGGCACTAATGAGTGTTCTATAAAAAAGTTGGTGTTGCATGGCAATATGTCATGCAGTCTTCCAGTTTGGACCACCGAACTCCTTTCTGGTAAAATGGACTGCATGACAATGGACACCAGTGTTCCTGTTGAGCCGCTAACTCACGAAGCTGGAAAACTATCCTTTTGGTTTGTACGAATGTGTGATAATTTCTCACATTCGATAGAATGTATGATGATAATTTCATACATTCACAGAGTACAAAATAACAAAAGAGACTACCATGTCTTCTGAAAAAACTGGTGCTCTGGGGTAGTTGATGCCCGATTCATTGTTTTAAGAGCCTTTGAATTTCAACTACAGTTGCGGTAGACCCCTTGTGGGAGTTTCAGAGTGGCTGTTGGTTGACGAGAAATTCGTTTTCGGCAACTGAGTTTAATCTGTTTCTGGCTCAGTTATATAGATAAAAACACATTTACCAGTATGGCTTTTATTAGCGGTAAAAGTAAACTGGTACTTGTGATAAATGGAAATGACGGAAGGTTAAGTCTACGGCAATGGGACACATGCTTCAAGATTAATCTTGTGCCTTTTCTTTTTACACAAGGCTACATACACTATAAATATGCATGTAATTCATGCATATAAAATAGAGTGGATTGGAATTCAATCCACCGCGAAATAAGGGCCTTGAGCCAGGTGTTCGTGTGTATTTGTTTTCCTAATCTGACTCTGCTTACCACGACGAAACCGCATCCAAAGAGCCGCTGTTGTTGCTCTCGGTAACAATTACCACACACAGAAAAATAATCCAATGTAAAATCAACACTACAAATTATTGTTTTTACAATGGGGCACAGTTTTTAAATCAACTTTTGTTTCATTTAGATTTGAAATGGTTTCATTTTAAATTGGTATTTTTAGTGATTATTTTAACACGAATGCTTTTTGAACTGTCATTATTATTAATCAAGTGTTGTTTTTAAAGTATTTCGTTTAAAAAAACTTTGAATCAGATTAAAAAAAAAGTAAATCGTGTTGAAATAAAAGGGAATCGTGTTAATACTCGAATTAAAATAGAAAATGTTTTATTTATTAACTCAAAATAAAAGACTCGGAAATACAATTCAAAATATAATTTATTATTCGGCAGCTTACAACTTAACTTGATGATGGTCGGAATCAGAGAGACCGGAAAAAAGGAAAATCTCTTAGTCAGTCGTTTAATTCAATATCATTAAGTTAGTAACAAGATAACTTAAACTAGTACAAACAACTTTGAGAAATAAAATTAAATGAAAACATTCAGTGCTCAAATCAAAATTACATCTGAAAATTAATAACATTTTTCATATACAACAATATTTCCCTACCAAAAAAAAAACATAATAAAAAAAAATAAAGAAGACTCTCCATACCAAAAGCTAAACAAAAGTATATCTAAGCTTAATAGTTTACACTTCTACATCTTTTAGAGCGTCTTAATTTATATGGCCACTTCCATCTAGTACGATCTCGTTTTTTATAACTAATTGTTGGTCCAGAATCATCTTTGTTTTTTACATTTTGTTCTTTACATATTTCATTAGATAACTTAGAACTATCATGAGCTTGAATCAAAGAATCCATATTTGGATGAAATTTATCCAACAAACTAGACTTCTTAATTTGACCCTTATGTACAAACCTAATGGTATCATTAACTGTTATTAACATTGTAACTGAGCTTACTAATTGCATTACTTGCCCTGGAATCCATTTTATATAATTGTTTTTAAAATGATTTAAGTACAGAATTTTATCTCCTACCTTATAAACTTCATTTTTATCATTTACATTAGTTTTTAAATTATTTTTTCTTGTATTCCTAGTGAACGTATTTTGTTTTTCTGAATAACTTTTAGATACTTTATCATTTAATAAATCTAAATCCGTTCTGGTTTAAAAAAAAAAAAATCAAATCTGCGGGGCTCTTTTTAGTAACGACATTTGGAATATTTCTTTGATGGAAAAAAAATTTGGAAACAGTATTTGAAATATCCAAGTTCTTGTTTTCTAAATAATATTTTTTAAAAGCTTGTTTGACCGTCTGAACGCTTCTTTCCGCAGCACCATTACTTTGCGGATGATATGCTGGTGATTTTATTACTTTTATATTATGCTTTTGACAAAAATTAATAACCTGTGACGAACCGAACGGTGGTCCATTGTCTGATACAATTTCTGTGGGTAACCCAAAAACAGAAAACAAATTCAACAGGCAATGGATAACCGCTTCAGCTTTAGTATTCTTCATAAGCACCACGTCCATATATTTTGAATAGGCATCCACTACAATCAAAAACGTGAATTTTAAAAAATGGAAAAAATCTAGGTAAATCCGTTCAAATGGAAACGATGCCTCAGACCAAGACCTCAAGTCTTTGTCAATGGAGACATTCGACGTCATTTGACATTGTGGACACTGACGGACAGTTTTTTCAATGTCCTTATCAATATTGTTCCACCAGACATAACTTCTCATGACACATTTCATTTTGACCATACCAATATGATTCATGCTATGAACCTTCTCCAACACAGCTGGTTGTAACGTTTTAGGAACGATTACTCTATTTCCATAAAAAATGCAGTTATTTTCAGTGGACAAATCTTTTTTTCTACTTATTCTCAAAAACGAAAACAAAAACATTTTTGAGCTCTGGATCGGCCTTAGAAGCATTTGCTATTTCTTCTAAGGTTACCTTAAACTCCGACTCTAAACCAGCGACATTTTGAACCATATTGATAGCCTTAATCCTAGTTTCTTCATTAAGCGGAAGTCTAGAAAATGCATCCGCATTTGCCATTAAAGACCCCTTACGATATACGACTGTATAGTCATAAATAGATAAGATGATAGCCCACCGCTGAAGACGAGCGACAGAAACTCCAGAGTTATTTTTTCCAGGACTAAAAATCTCTCTCAATGCTTGGTGGTCTGTATAAATAGTAAAAGGTTTCCCAAATAAATATTTATGAAACCGACGTACTCCAAACACAATTGCGAGAGCTTCCTTGTGCAGTTGGGAATAGTTCCGTTCCGAAGGAGACAGAGTACTGGATGCAAACATAACGGGCTTCTCTATGCCCTCACATAAATGCGACAACACTGCACCCACTCCATAGGGACTAGCATCAGTAGCCAAAACTATTGGCTTACATGGATCATACAACTCCAAACACCTATTATTTGTAATTAAAGATTTTGTCATTTCAAATGCTTTTTGATACTCCGACGACCAGTTGAAAGCACAGTCTTTTCTTAACAACTTGTACAAATCTTTTAAATGAAACGACAAATCTGGCATGAATCGGCTATAGTAATTCAGCAATCCTAAAAAAGATTGTATCTGCTGTAAGTTGGAAGGTGCTGGAGCATTAACTATCGCACGAATTTTTTCTGGATTTGGACTTATTTGTCCGTTTGACAATGTATGTCCTAAATATTCCACACGATCTACAAAAAATTTACACTTTTTTTCATTGATTTGCACGTTGTGTTCACTTAACCTTTGCAGAACGAGAAACAAAATCTGTTTGCACTCTTCAAAATCTTTTCCACCTACTAAGATGTCGTCAATGAAACAAAAAACTTTTTTCAGACCTGTTAAAATCTGATCCATGGCAGATTGAAATGCTGCTGGTCCAATTTTGATTCCCAGGGGCAACCTTAAACATCCTAGACCTAACCATGTATTGATTGTCAACAGATGTTGACTAGATTCCGCAACAATCTGCAAGCGAAGCAAAAATTTCCTCTATTAACGGCAAATGGTAATGATGAGTTTCAATGACTTTATTTAATGTTACGCTAAAATCTACGCAGATTCTAATTTCTCCTGACGGCTTTAAAACGCAAACAATGGGACTTGCTCATTGACTATATTGAATGGGTACTAAACTTCCCGATTTAACCAGCTTATTCAACTCTTCATTTAATCTGTCTTTGATTCTAAGAGGAACCTGTAGGGCTTATGAAAAATAGGTGTCACATTTTCTTTTAACACAATATCAACTTCGAAACCTTTAATGCACTGGTTCACTTCTGGTTCAAACAATTTTTTAAATCTTCTTTTAATCAACTCTACCATATTATTTGACTGGATATCAACTGACTTTACCTCATCATTTCCAAATAACTTTGTTCTCCAATTCGGTATCAAGACATTTAACCACGAGCGACCAAGAATTGGTATAAATTGCTTATCCGATTCGATTACTACGAGCTCTAACACGTGCTTTAAATGTCCAAGCTCCACACAGACTTTGACTTTACCTTTTACAACCAGACCCTCACCTGTAATAGAACATAATTGACCTGTAAAACTTTCTAATTTAATGTGAGAAAAAAATTTATAATACTCTCCTAATGATATAAGTGAGGCACAAGTCTCTGTGTCGACTTCTACTTCTAAGGCCTGCTTTTCAATGATGATCGACTTCATGAATCTGTCAGACTCTTCTGGTTGTACTTGATGTATTGACTTTACTGAATACTTTCGCTGGACCGCATCTTTGCCGGATCTATTTTGAGAAATGTCCAGCATTGGATTGGTCTCATCACATTTTAAAATGAAATCCTACTCAATGCACAGTTTTATAAACGGGCTGAGGAAAAGATTATTGTTGGGGAAAAGAAATTGGAAAAGCATCATGTAACTGTTATTAATGTATCAAAATAAAAACAATTGGCTTATTCAAACTTAGAATAGTATCACTATATTATAATATATACATACATTGGAATTTTGTTTGTATGTTTGTACCGGACATTTATGTATTTATGAAATTATCATGGTAAATACTGTTGTATTCAGGGATAGTACCTGTGAAAAACAAATATTTGAAAAATCATACGGAAGAGCCGGGAAAATGGAAAAATCAAACAAACATGAACGAAAACTTAATTTTTGGCGTGGAATTTCCGAGTGGAAAGATAGAAAATTCTTGGTGGAAAACTGGGGCTATTTCGGAAAAGAGCGAAACAATTATGTTTTTATAACATACTAGCTGACCCGGCAGACTTCGCACTGCCTAAATCGATAAATAAAAGATCTAAACTTTTGTAGCCCACTTCACAACCCGCTACCCTGCTACCCTGCTACCCTGCTACCACACTACTCTTTTACCCAGTTACCCTGCTACCCGTCATCCCACTGAACACTGCCGGCTACCCAGTATTTCTACGCGCTACACGCTTCCCCGTTACCAGTTATCCCGCTTCCTCTTACCCTGCTTCTAACTACTCACTATCCGTCAACCCGCTGCCCGCTTCCCATTACCTGGCCATTTCTCATGAAAACGCCTTGGTCGATTTTGTACAAAATACTAAGAACCCATCTACGCCACTAACCGAACATTCCCTCGACATTTGGTTCTAAACACTCCACTGGTATAAAATCAGTGAGTCCTCAGCGAATTTGTATGAAATTTTTATATATCTAAGAAAACAACGTTTACTTTGTCAGCTAGTAAGATCGTGACAACTCAGTAATCTTCGTTGCCTCATGCACAACAACTTTGTTAAGGATATGGTCAAATGCATAGTAGTTAACGTGCTATAGGGAAAATTGTGTTTCCACATTTTTTGCATGTTTGTAAGAACGGCTTGGCCGATTTTGAACAATTTTCTTAAAAACCCTACTGTAATAATACTCGGACACTTTGTCAAAATTGGATGACAAACGGCACGAACTTTCCATTTTACGAACTTTCCATTTTACCATTTCAAAAGTAATGCATTTAATTTGAAAGAGTGTTTTTGAGAATTTGTTTAATCAAATTTTGTTTGCATTTCAAATTTTCCATTTTTTTTTTTTTACTTTTTCTTGCATTCTAGTTCCCCATCACAAATGTTCCAGTTTTCCATTTGAAAACCACTGTACCTGCAATAACATGCAATTTTCGAGTGTGTGAAGTTAGCCCCCCTTTTTTCGAAATTCCAATTTTTGAAAGTTGTTCCAGGTTGTTCCCGGTTTGTTCCGGATTGTTCCAAATTTTTTTCGAAAAATATTCAAAAATGGGGGTTTTAGACCCCAAAAACCGTTTTTGACCTAGCCCCCCTTTTTTCGAAATTTGAATTTTTGAAAATTGTTCCGGGTTGTAAAAGTTGTTCCTAACATTGTTCCAAATTTTTGGACCTCTAACTTCGATATATCGTAAGTTATAGCCAAATTTTGAAAAAAAGCTAGCCCCCCTTTTTTCGAATTTTCAAGTTTTTATATTTTTTTTCGATAGTAAAAGTTGTTCCAACCATTGTTCCAAAGAATTGGAATCATAGCACTTTTGGATTTTGAGTTATGAATTTTCGAAAAAAAATTTCAAAAACTGAAATAATTTTTTTTGGAAATTTTTATCTCAGTTTTGATTCTTGCAATCGTTAATATCATTCAATGCGCAACTTTGAACAAAATTTGGAAGGTCACGAAAAAGTACTCCACTAAGAAAATATTTTTTGAAAATGTTTTTGTCCTTTTTCGAAATTTCAAAAATTTCCAGAATTTCGTGGGTCGAAAAAATCAAAAATTTTGAAGTTGTTCCCGGTCAACCTATTATATATCTCTTATTCAAAAAAAAAATCTAAATTTGCATATTTTAGAGACTTAACCAAGGAAAAACCATTTAAACACATTTTAATACGCCCACACCTTCCCTTTCGAAAATTCAAAAAACTAAAAATTGGTTATAATTGGTATCAAACTTTAAAATAAAATGCACTTATGATGCTTTTTTTCAAAATAATTCCGAAAGTTAAATTTCACAAAAAACGCTCCCAGCCCCCCAAAAGTCTTTTTTCAAAAATCCAAAAACGTCATTCTGAGAAGTCTGAACTAATTACAATTGTTCCAAATTTTCAATCAAAAATATTCAGAACAAAGGATTTTAGGCCCAAAAGTATTTTTTACGATATAAGCAAAAAAACATTTTTACGATATAAGTTGATGGAAAAATTATTTTAATAAATGAAAATGACTAAAAAACAGTATTTTCAGACAAAAAAAAAACTAATATAGAAGAAAAAATTTCAAAATTTAAAATGCATTTATGTAAATTTTGGTTCCCCGGCCCATTTCTTATATTCCAGGTATCACAGCTTTTCTTCTTTTTCATAGTAACATGAATTTGAACAGTCACGTACTTAAACAGAAATAATAAATTAAAGAAACAACAAAATTATTTTTTACGATATTAGAAATATAACCCAGAAGCAGCTCCCCTTTTACCACACAAACAACTTTCGCATGTTCAAGGTTGCTCCAGGATTCCTTTAAATTGTTCCAGGCTTTCGTTCCTTAATATTGATTTTTAGTATGAGAAATTTCAAAAAAATGCTCCCCGGGCCCCCCTTTTCGAAAATCAAAAATCCAAAAGTTGTTCCAAGTTCAAAATCACTCAAATCCAATTGTTCCAAGCTTTCATGCAAAAATATTCAAAATTAAACATTTTAAGCCCAAAAAACACTTTACATACAAAATTCATGTTAATCTTGTACTGGCCCCCCCCCCTTTTCGAATTCCAAAAATCAAAAACTTGTTCCAGGTTGTTCTAGGGCTCCTTTAAATTGTTCCAGGCTTTCGTTCCTTAATATTGATTTTTAGTATGAGAAATTTCAAAAAAATGCTCCCCGGGCCCCCCTTGTCGAAAATCAAAAATCCAAAAGTTGTTCCAAGTTCAAAATCACTCAAATCCAATTGTTCCAAGGTTTCATGCAAAAATATTCAAAATTAAACATTTTAAGCCCAAAAAACACTTTACATACAAAATTCATGTTAATCTTGTACTGGCCCCCCCCCCCTTTTCGAATTTCAAAAATCAAAAACTTGTTCCAGGTTGTTCTAGGGCTGCTTTAAATTGTTCCAGGCTTTCGTTCCTTAATATTGATTTTTAGTATGAGAAATTTCAAAAAAATGCTCCCCGGGCCCCCGGGGCTTAAACATTTTAAGCCCAAAAAACACTTTACATACAAAATTCATGTTAATCTTGTACTGGCCCCCCTTTTCGAATTTCAAAAATCAAAAACTTGTTCCAGGTTGTTCTAGGGCTCCTTTAAATTGTTCCAGGCTTTCGTTCCTTAATATTGATTTTTAGTATGAGAAATTTCAAAAAAATGCTCCCCGGGCCCCCCTTTTCGAAAATCAAAAATCCAAAAGTTGTTCCAAGTTCAAAATCACTCAAATCCAATTGTTCCAAGCTTTCATGCAAAAATATTCAAAATTAAACATTTTAAGCCCAAAAAACACTTTACATACAAAATTCATGTTAATTTATTTATTTATTTATTTATTTTTTATTTTTTTTTTTCGTCAATTTGAATATAAATTCGTTTAGACTAAGATTAATATAGATAAATATATGTACATTTTAATTATTATTATTAATATTACTATTTGAGCAGACTATATTTAATACTAATTGTTTAAAGACATATCGAGAACAATCCAAATGAAAATTAAGTCTATTGCAAATCAAATTAGATTCTCTGATGCAACGTGATATGGGTTCATTTCTACCATAGTTACTACGATGAAACTGTTCATATATTAAGAATCGAAAACGTGTCGTTCTAGCAGGAGCACTAACTTCGGTTACCAATGAAAGCAAAGGAGGGCAATTAATGTGAGAACTTAAGATGTCTCTAATAAACATCACAGAGAAGTAAATCCTTCGATCTATAAGCGAATGCAAACCAAACAGTAAGCATCTGCTTTCATATGACGGTCTAGGAATATGCCAATTCAGTTTATAAAAAGCATACCTAGTGAAATTTCTCTGAACTCTCTCAATTCTATCTAAGGTGTTATTGTAACACGGATTCCAAATTATGCAATTATATTCTAAGACAGATCTTACCATTGAGATGTATAATGATTTTAATCTTTATCTTAATCTTTAATCTTGTACTGGCCCCCCCTTTTCGAATTTCAAAAATCAAAAACTTGTTCCAGGTTGTTCTAGGGCTCCTTTAAATTGTTCCAGGCTTTCGTTCCTTAATATTGATTTTTAGTATGAGAAATTTCAAAAAAATGCTCCCCGGGCCCCCCTTTTCGAAAATCAAAAATCCAAAAGTTGTTCCAAGTTCAAAATCACTCAAATCCAATTGTTCCAAGGTTTCATGCAAAAATATTCAAAATTAAACATTTTAAGCCCAAAAAACACTTTACATACAAAATTCATGTTAATCTTGTACTGGCCCCCCCCTTTTCGAATTTCAAAAATCAAAAACTTGTTCCAGGTTGTTCTAGGGCTCCTTTAAATTGCTCCAGGCTTTCGTTCCTTGATATTGATTTTTAGTATGAGAAATTTCAAAAAAATGCTCCCCGGGCCCCCCTTTTCGAAAATCAAAAATCCAAAAGTTGTTCCAAGTTCAAAATCACTCAATTCCAATTGTTCCAAGCTTTCATGCAAAAATATTCAAATTAAACATTTTAAGCCCAAAAAACACTTTACATACTAAATTCATGTTAATCTTGTACTGGCCCCCCCCTTTTCGAATTTCAAAAATCAAAAACTTGTTCCAGGTTGTTCTAGGGCTCCCTTAAATTGTTCCAGGCTTTCGTTCCTTAATATTGATTTTTAGTATGAGAAATTTCAAAAAAATGCTCCCCGGGCCCCCGGGGCTTAAACATTTTAAGCCCAAAAAACACTTTACATACAAAATTCATGTTAATCTTGTACTGGCCCCCCCTTTTCGAATTTCAAAAATCAAAAAATTGTTCCAGGTTGTTCTAGGGCTTCTTTAAATTGTTCCAGGCTTTCGTTCCTTAATATTGATTTTTAGTATGAGAAATTTCAAAAAAATGCTCCCCGGGCCCCCCTTTTCGAAAATCAAAAATCCAAAAGTTGTTCCAAGTTCAAAATCACTCAAATCCAATTGTTCCAAGCTTTCATGCAAAAATATTCAAAATTAAACATTTTAAGCCCAAAAAACACTTTATATACAAAATTCATGTTAATCTTGTACTGGCCCCCCCTTTTCGAATTTCAAAAATCAAAAACTTGTTCCAGGTTGTTCTAGGGCTCCTTTAAATTGTTCCAGGCTTTCGTTCCTTAATATTGATTTTTAGTATGAGAAATTTCAAAAAAATGCTCCCTGGGCCCCCCTTGTCGAAAATCAAAAATCCAAAAGTTGTTCCAAGTTCAAAATCACTCAAATCCAATTGTTCCAAGGTTTCATGCAAAAATATTCAAAATTAAACATTTTAAGCCCAAAAAACACTTTACATACAAAATTCATGTTAATCTTGTACTGGCCCCCCCTTTTCGAATTTCAAAAATCAAAAACTTGTTCCAGGTTGTTCTAGGGCTCCTTTAAATTGTTCCAGGCTTTCGTTCCTTAATATTGATTTTTAGTATGAGAAATTTCAAAAAAATGCTCCCCGGGCCCCCCTTTTCGAAAATCAAAAATCCAAAAGTTGTTCCAAGTTCAAAATCACTCAAATCCAATTGTTCCAAGGTTTCATGCAAAAATATTAAAAATTAAAAATTTTAAGCCCAAAAAACACTTTACATACAAAATTCATGTTAATCTTGTACTGGCCCCCCCTTTTCGAATTTCAAAAATCAAAAACTTGTTCCAGGTTTTTCTAGGGCTCCTTTAAATTGTTCCAGGCTTTCGTTCCTTAATATTGATTTTTAGTATGAGAAATTTCAAAAAAATGCTCCCCGGGCCCCCCTTTTCGAAAATCAAAAATCCAAAAGTTGTTCCAAGTTCAAAATCACTCAAATCCAATTGTTCCAAGCTTTCATGCAAAAATATTCAAAATTAAACATTTTAAGCCCAAAAAACACTTTACATACAAAATTCATGTTAATTTATTTATTTATTTATTTATTTTTTATTTTTTTTTTCGTCAATTTGAATATAAATTCGTTTAGACTAAGATTAATATAGATAAATATATGTACATTTTAATTATTATTATTAATATTACTATTTGAGCAGACTATATTTAATACTAATTGTTTAAAGACATATCGAGAACAATCCAAATGAAAATTAAGTCTATTGCAAATCAAATTAGATTCTCTGATGCAACGTGATATGGGTTCATTTCTACCATAGTTACTACGATGAAACTGTTCATATATTAAGAATCGAAAACGTGTCGTTCTAGCAGGAGCACTAACTTCGGTTACCAATGAAAGCAAAGGAGGGCAATTAATGTGAGAACTTAAGATGTCTCTAATAAACATCACAGAGAAGTAAATCCTTCGATCTATAAGCGAATGCAAACCAAACAGTAAGCATCTGCTTTCATATGACGGTCTAGGAATATGCCAATTCAGTTTATAAAAAGCATACCTAGTGAAATTTCTCTGAACTCTCTCAATTCTATCTAAGGTGTTATTGTAACACGGATTCCAAATTATGCAATTATATTCTAAGACAGATCTTACCATTGAGATGTATAATGATTTTAATCTTTATCTTAATCTTTAATCTTGTACTGGCCCCCCCCTTTTCGAATTTCAAAAATCAAAAACTTGTTCCAGGTTGTTCTAGGGCTCCTTTAAATTGTTCCAGGCTTTCGTTCCTTAATATTGATTTTTAGTATGAGAAATTTCAAAAAAATGCTCCCCGGGCCCCCCTTTTCGAAAATCAAAAATCCAAAAGTTGTTCCAAGTTCAAAATCACTCAAATCCAATTGTTCCAAGGTTTCATGCAAAAATATTCAAAATTAAACATTTTAAGCCCAAAAAACACTTTACATACAAAATTCATGTTAATCTTGTACTGGCCCCCCCTTTTCGAATTTCAAAAATCAAAAACTTGTTCCAGGTTGTTCTAGGGCTCCTTTAAATTGCTCCAGGCTTTCGTTCCTTGATATTGATTTTTAGTATGAGAAATTTCAAAAAAATGCTCCCCGGGCCCCCCTTTTCGAAAATCAAAAATCCAAAAGTTGTTCCAAGTTCAAAATCACTCAATTCCAATTGTTCCAAGCTTTCATGCAAAAATATTCAAATTAAACATTTTAAGCCCAAAAAACACTTTACATACTAAATTCATGTTAATCTTGTACTGGCCCCCCCTTTTCGAATTTCAAAAATCAAAAACTTGTTCCAGGTTGTTCTAGGGCTCCCTTAAATTGTTCCAGGCTTTCGTTCCTTAATATTGATTTTTAGTATGAGAAATTTCAAAAAAATGCTCCCGGGCCCCCGGGGCTTAAACATTTTAAGCCCAAAAAACACTTTACATACAAAATTCATGTTAATCTTGTACTGGCCCCCCCTTTTCGAATTTCAAAAATCAAAAAATTGTTCCAGGTTGTTCTAGGGCTTCTTTAAATTGTTCCAGGCTTTCGTTCCTTAATATTGATTTTTAGTATGAGAAATTTCAAAAAAATGCTCCCCGGGCCCCCCTTTTCGAAAATCAAAAATCCAAAAGTTGTTCCAAGTTCAAAATCACTCAAATCCAATTGTTCCAAGCTTTCATGCAAAAATATTCAAAATTAAACATTTTAAGCCCAAAAAACACTTTATATACAAAATTCATGTTAATCTTGTACTGGCCCCCCCTTTTCGAATTTCAAAAATCAAAAACTTGTTCCAGGTTGTTCTAGGGCTCCTTTAAATTGTTCCAGGCTTTCGTTCCTTAATATTGATTTTTAGTATGAGAAATTTCAAAAAAATGCTCCCTGGGCCCCCCTTGTCGAAAATCAAAAATCCAAAAGTTGTTCCAAGTTCAAAATCACTCAAATCCAATTGTTCCAAGGTTTCATGCAAAAATATTCAAAATTAAACATTTTAAGCCCAAAAAACACTTTACATACAAAATTCATGTTAATCTTGTACTGGCCCCCCCTTTTCGAATTTCAAAAATCAAAAACTTGTTCCAGGTTGTTCTAGGGCTCCTTTAAATTGTTCCAGGCTTTCGTTCCTTAATATTGATTTTTAGTATGAGAAATTTCAAAAAAATGCTCCCCGGGCCCCCCTTTTCGAAAATCAAAAATCCAAAAGTTGTTCCAAGTTCAAAATCACTCAAATCCAATTGTTCCAAGGTTTCATGCAAAAATATTAAAAATTAAAAATTTTAAGCCCAAAAAACACTTTACATACAAAATTCATGTTAATCTTGTACTGGCCCCCCCTTTTCGAATTTCAAAAATCAAAAACTTGTTCCAGGTTTTTCTAGGGCTCCTTTAAATTGTTCCAGGCTTTCGTTCCTTAATATTGATTTTTAGTATGAGAAATTTCAAAAAAATGCTCCCCGGGCCCCCCTTTTCGAAAATCAAAAATCCAAAAGTTGTTCCAAGTTCAAAATCACTCAAATCCAATTGTTCCAAGGTTTCATGCAAAAATATTCAAAATTCAACATTTTAAGCCCAAAAAACACTTTACATACAAAATTCATGTTAATCTTGTACTGGCCCCCCCTTTTCGAATTTCAAAAATCAAAAACTTGTTCCAGGTTGTTCTAGGGCTCCTTTAAATTGTTCCAGGCTTTCGTTCCTTAATATTGATTTTTAGTATGAGAAATTTCAAAAAAATGCTCCCCGGGCCCCCCTTTTCGAAAATCAAAAATCCAAAAGTTGTTCCAAGTTCAAAATCACTCAAATCCAATTGTTCCAAGCTTTCATGCAAAAATATTCAAAATTAAACATTTTAAGCCCAAAAAACACTTTATATACAAAATTCATGTTAATCTTGTACTGGCCCCCCCTTTTCGAATTTCAAAAATCAAAAACTTGTTCCAGGTTGTTCTAGGGCTCCTTTAAATTGTTCCAGGCTTTCGTTCCTTAATATTGATTTTTAGTATGAGAAATTTCAAAAAAATGCTCCCCGGGCCCCCTTTGTCGAAAATCAAAAATCCAAAAGTTGTTCCAAGTTCAAAATCACTCAAATCCAATTGTTCCAAGGTTTCATGCAAAAATATTCAAAATTAAACATTTTAAGCCCAAAAAACACTTTACATACAAAATTCATGTTAATCTTGTACTGGCCCCCCCTTTTCGAATTTCAAAAATCAAAAACTTGTTCCAGGTTGTTCTAGGGCTCCTTTAAATTGTTCCAGGCTTTCGTTCCTTAATATTGATTTTTAGTATGAGAAATTTCAAAAAAATGCTCCCCGGGCCCCCCTTTTCGAAAATCAAAAATCCAAAAGTTGTTCCAAGTTCAAAATCACTCAAATCCAATTGTTCCAAGGTTTCATGCAAAAATATTCAAAATTAAACATTTTAAGCCCAAAAAACACTTTACATACAAAATTCATGTTAATCTTGTACTGGCCCCCCCTTTTCGAATTTCAAAAATCAAAAACTTGTTCCAGGTTTTTCTAGGGCTCCTTTAAATTGTTCCAGGCTTTCGTTCCTTAATATTGATTTTTAGTATGAGAAATTTCAAAAAAATGCTCCCCGGGCCCCCCCTTTTCGAAAATCAAAAATCCAAAAGTTGTTCCAAGTTCAAAATCACTCAAATCCAATTGTTCCAAGGTTTCATGCAAAAATATTCAAAATTCAACATTTTAAGCCCAAAAAACACTTTACATACAAAATTCATGTTAATCTTGTACTGGCCCCCCCTTTTCGAATTTCAAAAATCAAAAACTTGTTCCAGGTTGTTCTAGGGCTCCTTTAAATTGTTCCAGGCTTTCGTTCCTTAATATTGATTTTTAGTATGAGAAAATTTCAAAAAAATGCTCCCCGGGCCCCCCTTTTCGAAAATCAAAAATCCAAAAGTTGTTCCAAGTTCAAAATCACTCAAATCCAATTGTTCCAAGCTTTCATGCAAAAATATTCAAAATTAAACATTTTAAGCCCAAAAAACACTTTATATACAAAATTCATGTTAATCTTGTACTGGCCCCCCCCTTTTCGAATTTCAAAAATCAAAACTTGTTCCAGGTTGTTCTAGGGCTCCTTTAAATTGTTCCAGGCTTTCGTTCCTTAATATTGATTTTTAGTATGAGAAATTTCAAAAAAATGCTCCCCGGGCCCCCCTTTGTCGAAAATCAAAAATCCAAAAGTTGTTCCAAGTTCAAAATCACTCAAATCCAATTGTTCCAAGGTTTCATGCAAAAATATTCAAAATTAAACATTTTAAGCCCAAAAAACACTTTACATACAAAATTCATGTTAATCTTGTACTGGCCCCCCCTTTTCGAATTTCAAAAATCAAAAACTTATTCCAGGTTGTTCTAGGGCTCCTTTAAATTGTTCCAGGCTTTCGTTCCTTAATATTGATTTTTAGTATGAGAAATTTCAAAAAAATGCTCCCCGGGCCCCCCTTTTCGAAAATCAAAAATCCAAAAGTTGTTCCAAGTTCAAAATCACTCAAATCCAATTGTTCCAAGGTTTCATGCAAAAATATTCAAAATTAAACATTTTAAGCCCAAAAAACACTTTACATACAAAATTCATGTTAATCTTGTACTGGCCCCCCCTTTTCGAATTTCAAAAATCAAAAACTTGTTCCAGGTTGTTCTAGGGCTCCTTTAAATTGTTCCAGGCTTTCGTTCCTTAATATTGATTTTTAGTATGAGAAATTTCAAAAAAATGCTCCCCGGGCCCCCCTTTTCGAAAATCAAAAATCCAAAGTTGTTCCAAGTTCAAAATCACTCAAATCCAATTGTTCCAAGGTTTCACGCAAAAATATTCAAAATTAAATATTTTAAGCCCAAAAAACACTTTACATACAAAATTCATGTTAATCTTGTACTGGCCCCCCCTTTTCGAATTTCAAAAATCAAAAACTTGTTCCAGGTTTTTCTAGGGCTCCTTTAAATTGTTCCAGGCTTTCGTTCCTTAATATTGATTTTTAGTATGAGAAATTTCAAAAAAATGCTCCCCGGGCCCCCCTTTTCGAAAATCAAAAATCCAAAAGTTGTTCCAAGTTCAAAATCACTCAAATCCAATTGTTCCAAGGTTTCATGCAAAAATATTCAAAATTCAACATTTTAAGCCCAAAAAACACTTTACATACAAAATTCATGTTAATCTTGTACTGGCCCCCCCTTTTCGAATTTCAAAAATCAAAAACTTGTTCCAGGTTGTTCTAGGGCTCCTTTAAATTGTTCCAGGCTTTCGTTCCTTAATATTGATTTTTAGTATGAGAAATTTCAAAAAAATGCTCCCCGGGCCCCCCTTTTCGAAAATCAAAAATCCAAAAGTTGTTCCAAGTTCAAAATCACTCAAATCCAATTGTTCCAAGCTTTCATGCAAAAATATTCAAAATTAAACATTTTAAGCCCAAAAAACACTTTATATACAAAATTCATGTTAATCTTGTACTGGCCCCCCCTTTTCGAATTTCAAAAATCAAAAACTTGTTCCAGGTTGTTCTAGGGCTCCTTTAAATTGTTCCAGGCTTTCGTTCCTTAATATTGATTTTTAGTATGAGAAATTTCAAAAAAATGCTCCCCGGGCCCCCCTTTTCGAAAATCAAAAATCCAAAAGTTGTTCCAAGTTCAAAATCACTCAAATCCAATTGTTCCAAGGTTTCATGCAAAAATATTCAAAATTAAACATTTTAAGCCCAAAAAACACTTTACATACAAAATTCATGTTAATCTTGTACTGGCCCCCCCCTTTTCGAATTCCAAAAATCAAAAACTTGTTCCAGGTTTTTCTAGGGCTCCTTTAAATTGTTCCAGGCTTTCGTTCCTTAATATTGATTTTTAGTATGAGAAATTTCAAAAAAATGCTCCCCGGGCCCCCTTTGTCGAAAATCAAAAATCCAAAAGTTGTTCCAAGTTCAAAATCACTCAAATCCAATTGTTCCAAGGTTTCATGCAAAAATATTCAAAATTAAACATTTTAAGCCCAAAAAACACTTTACATACAAAATTCATGTTAATCTTGTACTGGCCCCCCCTTTTCGAATTTCAAAAATCCTTGCTCCTGTATTCCCAATTATAAATCATAAAAAAAAACATTAAAAAAAAATCATAAATAAAAATTTAAATTGAAAAATGAACCACAAAAATGGATTCAATTGGAAAAAATTGATGTCGTATGATTCCTTAAGAAACTGTTGGTTTTTCAAATTTTTTTAATTCATAAAAAAAATTAAAAATTGAAAATGTACCTCGTAAATACATTTTATTCCAAAAATTTAAATGCCAAACAAATTTAAACCTAATTTTTGATTTATTGAATTTTTTTTTGAAAATCGTCGGAGCCGTTTTTTTTTAAATTAATTTTTTATATATAATTTTTTTCAAAAATGTCTTAAAATAAATTTGGGTATGCAGTATTCAAGAAAATTTAAATATACATTTTATAAGTAAATTTCGATTTTTAATATTGATCCGTTTTCAAGATACACAATTTTGAAAAAAAAGTTTTAAATATTTTTTTAAAAATCCAAAAAAAAAATTTGAAATTTTTTTGAATACAAAATATTATTTGGATAATATATACGTACTTTCAAAAAAAAATTACACTGATCGAACTTTTATTTTTCGAGAAAATCTAATAACGAAAAAACGGTTCTATGGGAGGTACCGTTTTGGAGCAATGCAAAAATTTTTTTCTTACATAAAATACATGAGTGTTAAAAAAAATTAAATTCAAGGAAGTTTAAAAAAAATCGTAGGAGCCGTTTTGGAGAAAATTAAAAGTTTTGGTTTTTTGCCATAAAAATCGTATGGTGGCTACCCTAAATTTTGATCTTTAAAAAAAAATGAAAAAAACTGGGATATGAGTTTTTGCTCAAACCTCTAATTTTCAAGTTTGAAGTCAATCGGTCTAGTGAATAAGGCAGTAGGTGCCTGTAAACTTCCCGACAGACAGACGGACGGAATCGCCGGACCCACTTTTTTCGACTTCTCTATCATCGTAATGTCATATCCCATCATCATCTCAATTTTTTTTTTTTTACGAATTCAATACTTGCCATATATTCTATATACTTACTTACTTAAGGTGGCGCTACAGTCCGTTGTGGACTTGGGCCTCAATCAACAGTCTCCGCCAGTCAGCTCGGTCCCTAGCTAGCTGTCTCCAGTTTTGCACTCCAAGTTGATTGAGGTCCTCTTCCACTTGTGTGCGCCACCTGAGTCGCGGTCTTCCTCTCCTTCTGCGTCCCTCGGGAATAGTGTCGAAGACTTTCCGGGCCGGAGCATTGGTGTCCATGCACTCTAAATGACCGAGCCATCTGAGTCTCTGGACCTTGACCCTTCTGGCTAAGTTCACGTCGTTGTACAACCCGTAAAGTTCGCTGTTGTATCTCCTTCTCCATTCCCCATCAATGCACACGGGGCCAAAGATGACCCGAAGAATTTTCCTCTCGAAACAGCCTAAGGCACATTCATCCGATTTTGTTAGGGTCCATGCTTCTGCACCATACAGCAGGACAGGGATGATGAGGGTGTTGTACAGTTTAACCTTAGTTGCTCGAGAGAGGGCTTTTCCACTCAGTTGCTTTCTTAGCCCAAAGAAACAGCGATTAGCAAGAGTAATTCTTCGTCTTATCTCAGCGCTGGTGTTATTGTCCGTGTTGATAGCGGAGCCTAGGTAGACAAACTCCTTAACTACCTCGAAGTTGTATGCGTCTATTGTGACGTTCTGTCCGAGCCGTCGATGTTGGGTGTCCTTACTCGAAGACAGCATGTACTTCGTTTTTCCCTCATTTACCGCTAAACCCATTTTTGCCGCTTCTGTCTCAATCCTCACAAAGGCGCCGTTGACATCACGCTGTGTTCTTCCCATTATATCAATATCGTCGGCGTACGCGAGAAGTTGAACAGATTTATAGAAGATAGTGCCTCTGGTGTTGACGGTGGAGTTTTGGACTATCTTCTCAAGAACGATGTTAAAGAAACCGCACGACAGTGCATCGCCTTGTCTGAATCCTTTTTTGACGTCGAATGATTCCGTAAGCTCATTGCCAACCTTGATAGAGCAGCGTGAGTTCTCCATCGTCATTTTGCACAAGCGAACGAGCTTGGCAGGGATGCCAAAGCTAGACATAGCTTTATACAGTTCGTCTCTGTAGATGCTGTCATACGCGGCCTTAAAATCAATGAAGAGGTGGTGGGTATCGATTTGCATTTCATAGGTTTTTTCCAGGATCTGCCGCAACGTGAAAATTTGGTCGATGGTAGACTTTCCTGGCCTGAAGCCACATTGATAAGGACCAATCAGATTGTTGACGAAAGGCTTCAGACGTTCACATAATACGGCAGAGAGGATCTTGTAGGCGATGTTAAGCAGACTGATTCCTCTGTAGTTGGCGCAGTTTAGAGGATCTCCCTTTTTCAGGATCGGGCAAACAATGCTGAGGTTCCATTCATCGGGCATGCATTCCTCCGACCATATCTTACAGATGATTTGGTGCATGCTCCTATCTAGCTCGTCGCCTGCGGCTTTGAACAGCTCGGCAGCTAGACCATCTGCTCCAGCGGCTTTGTTGGATTTCAGCCGTGATATTGCTGTTTTCACTTCTTCTAGGTCGGGTTCACGGAATTGTTGGCTGTCATCGCGTATGATAAAAGGCTCCTGTCTGACGGCGGGATTTTGTTCGTCGTCGCCGTTATACAGTCTACAGAAGTGGTCTTTCCAAATCCCCAGCACTGACTGCGGCTCTACTATGATGTTCCCTTGATGATCTCTGCAGGCTTCGGTTCTTGCTCGATGACCTTGAGCCAGGTGTTTTACCTTCCGATAAAACCTCCAAACTTCATTCCTGCTGTTAGCTCTCTCAACATCTTCGATCTGACGCTTCTCATGCTCTCTCTTTTTTCTCCTGAGAAGCCGGCGTTCTTCTCTCCTCTTTTGCTCGTAGAGCACACGAGCAGCTCTTGTCTTTCTTTGCAGCGCCGCTTTGTATGCCTCCTGCTTGGCTGCATGGGCCTGCCTGCATTCTTCGTCAAACCAGGGGTTTCGTTTTGGTGGCTGTGTGAAACCCAGCACATTAGAGGCGGCATCTCTAACTGCATTCTGGCAATGTTGCCACTGGTCTTCGATACTTGATGTTGGCGGCATAGGACTCCTTAAGAGGTTACTTGTCACTCGATCAGAGAAGGATCTGGCGATCTCTTGCGATTGTAGCCGTCCGACGTCGAATTTTCTTGCAGCATTTCTTTGTTTTGGCCGTTGTCGGGATATTCGTAGCACTGCCTTGGCTACGACGAGGTAGTGGTCCGAGTCGATGTTGGCTCCTCGGAAAGTTCGAACATCTTGAATGCTGGAAAAGTGCCTCCCGTCGATCGCAATGTGATCAATCTGGTTGACGGTTGATTGATCAGGAGATCTCCATGTACCTTTATGGATGTTGAGATGTGGGAACCAGGTGCTTGCTACCACAACGTTTCGCCCCGCAGCAAAATCGATCAGCCTGAATCCGTTGTCGGAAGTGGTGTCGTGCAGGCTGTGCTTTCCGACTGTTCTTCCAAAGATGCCTTCTTTTCCCAACTTTGCGTTAAAATCGCCGAGGACAATTTTCATGTCATAGCTAGGACATTGCTCATATGTTTTTTCGAGGAGCTCGTAGAATTCGTCTTTGGTGTCGTCCTTTTTCTCTTCTGTGGGGGCATGCGCGCATATTAAGCTAATGTTGTCGAAATTAGCCTTGATTCGGATCGTCGTGATGCGTTCGCTTACGCATCTGAAGCTCAAGACTTTTTGCCTGAGTCTGCTTCCCACGACGAACCGCATCCAAAGAGTCGCTGCTCCCGGTAGCAATCCCCATAGTAGATGTCGCAGTTTTCCATCTTCTTTTCGCCCGGTCCATCCAATCGCATTTCCTGGATAGCGGTAATATCTGCTTTGTAGCAGTTGAGGGTCTCCGCTAGTTGTTCGGCAGCACGCAGTCCATTAAGGGACCTAACATTCCACGTGCATATCCGAAATTCGTTGTCCTTTATACGTTTGCTTGGGTCGTCATCAGTGTATCCGTCCGTTTCCGAGGCCTGTTGTCGCTTCGCAACTAACTTTTTTCTACATAGTCGGGAAGTCACCCCGACGTACAACCCCCAACCTGGAGTACCAGGTACTTGATGTGACTCCAAGTAAAAAAGCCGGAAAACCGCTCCTTTTACGACCTGAGCTTCGAATATGTCGAAGTAGCCCGTAAAGGTGTTCACCAAGTAGTTCGACCTAACTGGAACTGAGGACGCCACCGTTCATTCCAAAAAGAAAATCATCCGCTGCCGTCCCTCGTGGGAAGTGCCTTGGTGGGAACACTCCTTCGTTGTGGGGTAATTAGTAGTAATAGCCTACTCCGCTTCGACCTGTCGACCATGGGAGGCCCTGCTGCGAAAACAAGTTTCGCGATCGCATAGCTCTAAGCATCGCAGTAGTAGTTACCGTTAGCCGCTCCGCCACGTCAAGGCTTACCCCATGGAGGGTCGCAAGTAAAAAAATAATTAACTTCAGAGCCGAAAATAAGCGTTGTTCAACTGTCACCATGAATTGTACTGGATTTTTACTCTCCTTGTTAATCTATACAAAGAAAAGTAATTAACAATTTTAGGGAAGAAATTTATTTTTTCAACGAAAAGCTACCGCCTCGCAGTTTTTTTTTTTATATTTTTGAAGGAACCTTTGGAATAATTATATTTGAGTGATTTTGAACTTGGAACAACTTTTGGATTTTTGATTTTCGAAAAGGGGGGCCCGGGGAGCATTTTTTTTAAAATTTCTCATACTAAACATCAATATTAAGGAACGAAAGCCTGGAACAATTTAAAGGAGCCCTAGAACAACCTGGAACAAGTTTTTGATTTTTGAAATTCGAAAAGGGGGGGCCAGTACAAGATTAACATGAATTTTGTATGTAAAGTGTTTTTTGGGCTTAAAATGTTTAATTTTGAATATTTTTGCATAAAACCTTGGAACAATTGGATTTGAGTGATTTTGAACTTGGAACAACTTTTGGATTTTTGATTTTCGAAAAGGGGGGCCCGGGGAGCATTTTTTTGAAATTTCTCATACTAAAAATCAATATTAAGGAACGAAAGCCTGGAACAATTTAAAGGAGCCCTAGAACAACCTGGAACAAGTTTTTGATTTTTGAAATTCGAAAAGGGGGGGCCAGTACAAGATTAACATGAATTTTGTATGTAAAGTGTTTTTTGGGCTTAAAATGTTTAATTTTGAATATTTTTGCATGAAACCTTGGAACAATTGGATTTGAGTGATTTTGAACTTGGAACAACTTTTGGATTTTTGATTTTCGAAAAGGGGGGCCCGGGGAGCATTTTTTTGAAATTTCTCATACTAAAAATCAATATTAAGGAACGAAAGCCTGGAACAATTTAAAGGAGCCCTAGAACAACCTGGAACAAGTTTTTGATTTTTGAAATTCGAAAAGGGGGGGCCAGTACAAGATTAACATGAATTTTGTATGTAAAGTGTTTTTTGGGCTTAAAATGTTTAATTTTGAATATTTTTGCATAAAACCTTGGAACAATTGGATTTGAGTGATTTTGAACTTGGAACAACTTTTGGATTTTTGATTTTCGAAAAGGGGGCCCGGGGAGCATTTTTTTGAAATTTCTCATACTAAAAATCAATATTAAGGAACGAAAGCCTGGAACAATTTAAAGGAGCCCTAGAACAACCTGGAACAAGTTTTTGATTTTTGAAATTCGAAAAGGGGGGGGCCAGTACAAGATTAACATGAATTTTGTATATAAAGTGTTTTTTGGGCTTAAAATTTTTAATTTTGAATATTTTTGCATGAAACCTTGGAACAATTGGATTTGAGTGATTTTGAACTTGGAACAACTTTTGGATTTTTGATTTTCGAAAAGGGGGGCCCGGGGAGCATTTTTTTGAAATTTCTCATACTAAAAATCAATATTAAGGAACGAAAGCCTGGAACAATTTAAAGGAGCCCTAGAACAACCTGGAACAAGTTTTTGATTTTTGAAATTCGAAAAGGGGGGCCAGTACAAGATTAACATGAATTTTGTATGTAAAGTGTTTTTTGGGCTAAAAATGTTTAATTTTGAATATTTTTGCATGAAAGCTTGGAACAATTGGATTTGAGTGATTTTGAACTTGGAACAACTTTTGGATTTTTGATTTTCGAAAAGGGGGGCCCGGGGAGCATTTTTTTGAAATTTCTCATACTAAAAATCAATATTAAGGAACGAAAGCCTGGAACAATTTAAAGGAGCCCTAGAACAACCTGGAACAAGTTTTTGATTTTTGAAATTCGAAAAGGGGGGGCCAGTACAAGATTAACATGAATTTTGTATGTAAAGTGTTTTTTGGGCTTAAAATGTTTAATTTTGAATATTTTTGCATGAAACCTTGGAACAATTGGATTTGAGTGATTTTGAACTTGGAACAACTTTTGGATTTTTGATTTTCGAAAAGGGGGGCCCGGGGAGCATTTTTTTGAAATTTCTCATACTAAAAATCAATATTAAGGAACGAAAGCCTGGAACAATTTAAAGGAGCCCTAGAACAACCTGGAACAAGTTTTTGATTTTTGAAATTCGAAAAGGGGGGGCCAGTACAAGATTAACATGAATTTTGTATGTAAAGTGTTTTTTGGGCTTAAAATGTTTAATTTTGAATATTTTTGCATGAAACCTTGGAACAATTGGATTTGAGTGATTTTGAACTTGGAACAACTTTTGGATTTTTGATTTTCGAAGTGGGGCCCGGGGAGCATTTTTTTGAAATTTCTCATACTAAAAAATCAATATTAAGGAACGAAAGCCTGGAACAATTTAAAGGAGCCCTAGAACAACCTGGAACAAGTTTTTGATTTTTGAAATTCGAAAAGGGGGGGCCAGTACAAGATTAACATGAATTTTGTATGTAAAGTGTTTTTTTGGGCTTAAAATGTTTAATTTTGAATATTTTTGCATGAAACCTTGGAACAATTGGATTTGAGTGATTTTGAACTTGGAACAACTTTTGGATTTTTGATTTTCGAAAAGGGGGGCCCGGGGAGCATTTTTTTGAAATTTCTCATACTAAAAATCAATATTAAGGAACGAAAGCCTGGAACAATTTAAAGGAGCCCTAGAACAACCTGGAACAAGTTTTTGATTTTTGAAATTCGAAAAGGGGGGGCCAGTACAAGATTAACATGAATTTTGTATGTAAAGTGTTTTTTGGGCTTAAAATGTTTAATTTTGAATATTTTTGCATGAAACCTTGGAACAATTGGATTTGAGTGATTTTGAACTTGGAACAACTTTTGGATTTTTGATTTTCGAAAAGGGGGGCCCGGGGAGCATTTTTTTGAAATTTCTCATACTAAAAATCAATATTAAGGAACGAAAGCCTGGAACAATTTAAAGGAGCCCTAGAACAACCTGGAACAAGTTTTTGATTTTTGAAATTCGAAAAGGGGGGGGCAGTACAAGATTAACATGAATTTTGTATGTAAAGTGTTTTTTGGGCTTAAAATGTTTAATTTTGAATATTTTTGCATGAAACCTTGGAACAATTGGATTTGAGTGATTTTGAACTTGGAACAACTTTTGGATTTTTGATTTTCGAAAAGGGGGGCCCGGGGAGCATTTTTTTAAAATTTCTCATACTAAAAATCAATATTAAGGAACGAAAGCCTGGAACAATTTAAAGGAGCCCTAGAACAACCTGGAACAAGTTTTTGATTTTTGAAATTCGAAAAGGGGGGGCCAGTACAAGATTAACATGAATTTTGTATGTAAAGTGTTTTTTGGGCTTAAAATGTTTAATTTTGAATATTTTTGCATGAAACCTTGGAACAATTGGATTTGAGTGATTTTGAACTTGGAACAACTTTTGGATTTTTGATTTTCGAAAAGGGGGGCCCGGGGAGCATTTTTTTTGAAATTTCTCATACTAAAAATCAATATTAAGGAACGAAAGCCTGGAACAATTTAAATGAGCTCTTGAACAACCTGGAACAAGTTTTTGATTTTTGAAATTCGAAAAGGGGGGCCAGTACAAGATTAACATGAATTTTGTATGTAAAGTGTTTTTTGGGCTTAAAATGTTTAATTTTGAATATTTTTGCATGAAACCTTGGAACAATTGGATTTGAGTGATTTTGAACTTGGAACAACTTTTGGATTTTTGATTTTCGAAAAGGGGGGCCCGGGGAGCATTTTTTTGAAATTTCTCATACTAAAAATCAATATTAAGGAACGAAAGCCTGGAACAATTTAAAGGAGCCCTAGAACAACCTGGAACAAGTTTTTGATTTTTGAAATTCGAAAAGGGGGGGCCAGTACAAGATTAACATGAATTTTGTATGTAAAGTGTTTTTTGGGCTTAAAATGTTTAATTTTGAATATTTTTGCATAAAACCTTGGAACAATTGGATTTGAGTGATTTTGAACTTGGAACAACTTTTGGATTTTTGATTTTCGAAAAGGGGGGCCCGGGGAGCATTTTTTTGAAATTTCTCATACTAAAAATCAATATTAAGGAACGAAAGCCTGGAACAATTTAAAGGAGCCCTAGAACAACCTGGAACAAGTTTTTGATTTTTGAAATTCGAAAAGGGGGGGCCAGTACAAGATTAACATGAATTTTGTATGTAAAGTGTTTTTTGGGCTTAAAATGTTTAATTTTGAATATTTTTGCATGAAACCTTGGAACAATTGGATTTGAGTGATTTTGAACTTGGAACAACTTTTGGATTTTTGATTTTCGAAAAGGGGGGCCCGGGGAGCATTTTTTTGAAATTTCTCATACTAAAAATCAATATTAAGGAACGAAAGCCTGTAACAATTTAAAGGAGCCCTAGAACAACCTGGAACAAGTTTTTGATTTTTGAAATTCGAAAAGGGGGGGCCAGTACAAGATTAACATGAATTTTGTATATAAAGTGTTTTTTGGGCTTAAAATTTTTAATTTTGAATATTTTTGCATGAAACCTTGGAACAATTGGATTTGAGTGATTTTGAACTTGGAACAACTTTTGGATTTTTGATTTTCGAAAAGGGGGGCCCGGGGAGCATTTTTTTTGAAATTTCTCATACTAAAAATCAATATTAAGGAACGAAAGCCTGGAACAATTTAAAGGAGCCCTAGAACAACCTGGAACAAGTTTTTGATTTTTGAAATTCGAAAAGGGGGGGCCAGTACAAGATTAACATGAATTTTGTATGTAAAGTGTTTTTTGGGCTTAAAATGTTTAATTTTGAATATTTTTGCATGAAACCTTGGAACAATTGGATTTGAGTGATTTTGAACTTGGAACAACTTTTGGATTTTTGATTTTCGAAAAGGGGGGCCCGGGGAGCATTTTTTTGAAATTTCTCATACTAAAAATCAATATTAAGGAACGAAAGCCTGTAACAATTTAAAGGAGCCCTAGAACAACCTGGAACAAGTTTTTGATTTTTGAAATTCGAAAAGGGGGGGCCAGTACAAGATTAACATGAATTTTGTATATAAAGTGTTTTTTGGGCTTAAAATTTTTAATTTTGAATATTTTTGCATGAAACCTTGGAACAATTGGATTTGAGTGATTTTGAACTTGGAACAACTTTTGGATTTTTGATTTTCGAAAAGGGGGGCCCGGGGAGCATTTTTTTTGAAATTTCTCATACTAAAAATCAATATTAAGGAACGAAAGCCTGGAACAATTAAAAGGAGCCCTAGAACAACCTGGAACAAGTTTTTGATTTTTGAAATTCGAAAAGGGGGGGCCAGTACAAGATTAACATGAATTTTGTATGTAAAGTGTTTTTTGGGCTTAAAATGTTTAATTTTGAATATTTTTGCATGAAACCTTGGAACAATTGGATTTGAGTGATTTTGAACTTGGAACAACTTTTGGATTTTTGATTTTCGAAAAGGGGGGCCCGGGGAGCATTTTTTTGAAATTTCTCATACTAAAAATCAATATTAAGGAACGAAAGCCTGTAACAATTTAAAGGAGCCCTAGAACAACCTGGAACAAGTTTTTGATTTTTGAAATTCGAAAAGGGGGGGCCAGTACAAGATTAACATGAATTTTGTATGTAAAGTGTTTTTTGGGCTTAAAATGTTTAATTTTGAATATTTTTGCATGAAACCTTGGAACAATTGGATTTGAGTGATTTTGAACTTGGAACAACTTTTGGATTTTTGATTTTCGAAAAGGGGGGCCCGGGGAGCATTTTTTTGAAATTTCTCATACTAAAAATCAATATTAAGGAACGAAAGCCTGGAACAATTTAAAGGAGCCCTAGAACAACCTGGAACAAGTTTTTGATTTTTGAAATTCGAAAAGGGGGGGCCAGTACAAGATTAACATGAATTTTGTACCTATGTAAAGTGTTTTTTGGGCTTAAAATGTTTAATTTTGAATATTTTTGCATGAAAGCTTGGAACAATTGGATTTGAGTGATTTTGAACTTGGAACAACTTTTGGATTTTTGATTTTCGAAAAGGGGGGCCCGGGGAGCATTTTTTTGAAATTTCTCATACTAAAAATCAATATTAAGGAACGAAAGCCTGGAACAATTTAAAGGAATCCTGGAGCAACCTTGAACATGCGAAAGTTGTTTGTGTGGTAAAAGGGGAGCTGCTTCTGGGTTATATTTCTAATATCGTAAAAAATAATTTTGTTGTTTCTTTAATTTATTATTTCTGTTGAATAGATATAAGTTCGTGACTGTTCAAATTCATTTTACTATGAAAAAGAAGAAAAGCTGAGATACCTGGAATATAAGAAATGGGTCGGGGAACCAAAATTTACATAAATGCATTTTAAATTTTGAAATTTTTTCTTCTATATTAGTTTTTTTGTCTGAAAATACTGTTTTTTAGTCATTTTCATTTATTAAAATAATTTTTCCATCAACTTATATCGTAAAAATGGTTTTTTGCTTATATCGTAAAAAATACTTTTGGGCCTAAAATCCTTTGTTTTGAATATTTTTGATTGAAAATTTGGAACAATTGTAAGTAGTTCAGACTTCTCAGAATGACGTTTTTGGATTTTTGAAAAAAGACTTTTGGGGGGCTGGGAGCGTTTTTTGTGAAATTTAACTTTCGGAATTATTTTGAAAAAAAGCATCATAAGTGCATTTTATTTTAAAGTTTGATACCAATTATAACCAATTTTTAGTTTTTTGAATTTTCGAAAGGGAAGGTGTGGGCGTATTAAAATGTGTTTAAATGGTTTTTCCTTGGTTAAGTCTCTAAAATATGCAAATTTAGATTTTTTTTTTTTGAATAAGAGATATATAATAGGTTGACCGGGAACAACTTCAAAATTTTTGATTTTTTCGACCCACGAAATTCTGGAAATTTTTGAAATTTCGAAAAAGGACAAAAACATTTTCAAAAAATATTTTCTTAGTGGAGTACTTTTTCGTGACCTTCCAAATTTTGTTCAAAGTTGCGCATTGAATGATATTAACGATTGCAAGAATCAAAACTGAGATAAAAATTTCCAAAAAAAAATTATTTCAGTTTTTGAAAAAAAATTTCGAAAATTCATAACTCAAAATCCAAAAGTGCTATGATTCCAATTCTTTGGAACAATGGTTGGAACAACTTTTACTATCGAAAAAAAATATAAAAACTTGAAAATTCGAAAAAAGGGGGGCTAGCTTTTTTTCAAAATTTGGCTATAACTTACGATATATCGAAGTTAGAGGTCCAAAAATTTGGAACAATGTTAGGAACAACTTTTACAACCCGGAACAATTTTCAAAATTTCAAATTTCGAAAAAAGGGGGGCTAGGTCAAAAACGGTTTTTGGGGTCTAAAACCCCCATTTTTGAATATTTTTCGAAAAAAAATTTGGAACAATCCGGAACAAACCGGGAACAACCTGGAACAACTTTCAAAAATCGGAATTTCGAAAAAGGGGGGCTAACTTCACACACTCGCAATTTTCCCTTGCAAAGCAATGAATTTTCCTAGTTTTTCATCAAGAAATTTCTATTTTCTATTCGAAAACCCACTTTGAAATTTTCCATTTGAAAACCAATGCACCTGCAATAATATGCAATTTTCCATTTTAAAACCAATGAGTTTTCCGAGTTCCTTTCGAAAACCCATTTTAGAATTTTCCAGTTCTCCATTTGAGAACCACTTTACTACAATTACATGCAATTCTCCCTTGAAAACCAATGAGTTTTCCGAGTTTTTCATCAAAAAAATGTGATAAAAAAAGAATATACCTTTTGTACCCTGCTAGTACACTGCCCACTACCCTCCTACCCTCCATAGCTACCTGCTACCCACTACCCACTACTTCTACCTGCTACCCGCTACCCCCTTACCCGCTCTTCGCTACCCCACCACCCCGCTAATCCACTTCCCGCTTCCAAGGCCATAAATCTCAAAAGAAACAAATCTAAAAAAGGAAAAATATCGACAACAACAAAATGTCAAGTAAAGTTTTTTTTTCGATGAAAAACAATTTTTGACAAATATTTTCTTCACTGACATTTTTTTTTTGTGTGATGAAAATAAAAAGATTTGACGAAATTTTAAGTGAAATTGATTAATCGTAGGTACATATATTGATATATTTTGTTGTAGTATGAAAAGCATTATTTTTAACATTTGAACCGTTTGTGATTTAAAAAGTAGGTACTAATTTTGTTTGTCTTAAACCATCTACCCTTAACCCTCTTAAGTTTAAGACAAAAATTAAGAAAATCGGCCAACCGGTTTTTATGCCTATATGCCGCAAACGAACGGCGCTAGATTTTTATAATATGTATAGATATAGATATAGATATAGTAGTAGTATTTAATTTTATTATTTCTAGGTAACAATTCAAAATTATACATAACAATTTATCAATAAGTAACTAGGAAATAATAGTGACATAAATATTTCTTTAAGAGAAATAGAAGTAATGCCACATCAAATTAAAAAAAAAACGTATATGTGTAAATAATATCATATAGATATAGATATAGATATAGATATAGATAAAGATATAGATATAGATATAGATATAGATATAGATATAGATATAGATATAGATATAGATATAGATATAGATATAGATATAGATATAGATATAGATATAGATATAGATATAGATATAGATATAGATAATGTTCATACCTACGATGTTGGCTATGTAAACTTGGATAGTTCGTTGTGAAGCTACAGAAACTTCAACTCTTAGAAACTGGAAATAAGTATCTGTGTTTTATAATCATTCTGTAGTTTATCTTAAGGCGCTTAAATGGGGTGAAACTAGGTTCGCTAAGGATAAGTTTGTACAATAAAATGGATGTATTTATGTGCGTTTGTTTGTATGTGCACTAAAGACTTAAGCCGCCCAACACATTTTTATAAAATTTTGACATTATCTTAATCCAGTCATCGTTCCAGTTCCAAATTGTGGGAAAATATTACGGGAAAGTCGGCAAATAAGGGCAGCAATCGAAAATAGTATCGGATTCTTGGTGCAATTGTAATTGCAGTAATATACTTGCATTGAAAAAAAATATATTTGCAAACTAATGTCCCGAAGTAAAACGATCAACAAGAGTATGTCTATGTAAGGTGTAATATATACTGTGATCAGTCAGAGTGGAAGTTAGTATTTTTTAGATGCACCCGGTGGTGATATGGAGAAAACATTTTTGGTGTCATGAAATTCAGCATCTAAACGTTCTGAAAATAAAATAGCATTAGCAGTGGCTTCCTCTGGAATTGCAGTCATGTTATTAGATGGTGGACGAATAGTGTTTTGCGGAGCGCCATGATTTTTTTGGCTCATGACTTTCGACAAACACTGCCGATTTACCAAGTTCCACTTAAAATCTTCTTTTTTTTGTGGTGGTATGTCGATCACAAAATGTTCGAACATTGGAAATGGAGTTATTTCAGTTGATTCTGAAGGCCGAATTTCACTTCCAAACAATAATTATTGAAGTGCGAATTCAAGAATGAAATTAGTTCAAGGTGTCCCTGCAAGCATAAATTAAGAAGTAAGCTCGGTTTTCGGTTTTTGGCTAAAAAGAAAATTGTCAGTGTCCAATCCACAAGTCCCGCTTATTTATTGTCTTCCCAAAATCCATAAATCCGGTGATAGACCAATTGTTAGCAGCATATCGTCTCCTTCTTATTTATTAGCAAAATGGCTAGTTAATGAAATGCGACTTTTGCCTCCAATTAACAGCCTTTCGATAAAAAATTCATTCGATTTCGTCGAAAAAGTAAAAAGCGAAATAATACAAGAAGATGAAATGATGGTGTCGTTTGACGTTGTGTCTCTTTTCCCAAGTATTCCGGTAGAAATCGCATTATGTGAATTTGAAAAATATTTGAATACGGTGGATGTGAGCAGTGAGAAAAAAGCGTGTTTTTTGAACGTTGCTAAACTTTGCATGAAACAAAACTTTTTTCAATTCAGAAATAAGTTTTATAAGGTAGAAAAGGGAACAAATATGGGGAACCCGTTGAGTCCTCTAGTGTCGGAATTGTTTATGTCAGCATTTGAAATTCGGTTGAAGAATGAGAATTTACTACCGCGGTTTTGGTGCCGATATGTGGATGATGTGTTTTCTATTGTGAAAAAGACAACATAGATAGTACGTTGAGTGTGTTAAACAGCCAATTTGAATCTATAAAATTTTTCAATTGAAACCGAGACAAACAGAAAAATCTGTTTTCTAGATCTCGAAGTAAGGAAAACGTTGCAAAATAAAATAGAGATTTCGGTTTACCATAAACCAACAAGTACACTCCGGTTCATTACAAGTGATTCACATTGTCCGACTCAACATAAACACGCCGCGTTTCATTCAATGATATATAGAATGTGTAAGCTCCCTTTATCAGCTTTAAACTACAAAACTGAATACGAATACATTAAAAAAGTTGCAGATGTAAACGGCTACAGTTTAAGTTTAGTGGATAAACTAATCAAAAAACATTCTAAGAAAATTAAAAAATCAAACATGTCGACGCTTTTCACGCAAAATAGAAAGAAGTGAAGTTAAACGAGCCGCAGTGTGTTATGTGCTTGAAATAACCAATAAAATATCAAAAAATTTCCGAGAACATAATATTCAATTGGTTTTTTCAAGCAAAACAAAACTCAAAAACTTACTCGGGTCAACAAAAGACAAAATTGACAACATGAAAAAATCAGGCATATATGCAATCAAATGTGGTGACTGTGAAGGAGTTTATTATGGTCAAACCAAAAGAACTATAGAAAAGAGATTTAAAGAACACTGTGCGTACACTAAACAAAATAAAAATCAAAGTTCTGCCATTGCAGACCACGTCTTAAAGTTCAACCACTTCAACATAAATGCAAGCAGTGTGAGTCTCAAAAACACATAACAGATGAGAGAAAATTGGATGCCTATGAGAGCTATTTTATACAGAAAGATAGCAATGCTATCAATGCTGATAACGGCAACATATCTTCGAGCCTCTTTTCTCTCATCTGATTATAAACCCAATAAGATGACACCAATTTGATCAGTCGTGATGCTGATGATGGACTGCATATAGTCCGAAATGCATACAAGGTACGTGTTTTTGATCGTTCGTTAGTTTTGTTTTTGTTTATTTCGTTTAATCGATTAATTAAAATTTTATACTAAAAAACGACAAAAACCTAAAGTGTAAAAACATTAAGGTGGTTTAAATATTTGTTTATTGTGTACGGTTTTTACGTGTTCGGAATAGTTTCATAATTTAAAACAACAGTCAAAAATATTCAAACAAAATTCCCATTTTGATTAATTGGTTTATTCGGTGTGGTAACACTGAAAAATTGTTTTCACAGCTGATATTTCTGTCATACATTTCAAAATAAACAAAACAAAACAATAAATTCGTATTTGGTTTTTCGTATGCACTAAACTTTGGTGTTGCATTGGAAGCTGATGTTGATGGACGTGAGGTTGATGCAACGGGGGATGTTGGCGAATCAATCTCATTGAAAGTAAACTCCAGAGAGGAAGATAATGTCGGCGATGACATCAGCTCCGAACCAATATCTCCAGCTGGTGGCGGAGGTTCCAGCGAAACTACTCCCGATGAACTTTCTATCAGGAACGGCGGGTGGTAGTTGTGCTTTTTGGAAGCATATTGGTTAAATAGTTGGAAATAGGGCCAGGATTCTATTTCGCTATTTGTGGCTGCATCATCATCGGCACCATCACCAGTATGCTGCTCAAAGAATGACTGTGATCGAAAAAATATTATAAAAAAGTGTGTGTAAGGTATGGCAAAACATTCACAACAATATACCTTGTATTTTTGTGACATATTTTTCCATAGCTGCCTGCATGCCTTTGAATCTTTTCTGGGGTCTCCAATAAGCTCCGCTACACTCCTTCAATTAAAAAAAAACAATATTTATTTAACAGAAATTTGTTACTGTTTTACAAACCTCTATCCATCATTAATGTTTGCATTTTTAGATGTAAACATATCATCCAGACTTATCCTAATTTCAATAAGTTTCATTTTTTCTGCGTGCGACCCTAGAAAACAAAAGCATTGAATTTATATAAATTAATTGATTTCGAACTTACATTTATTGTATGGTTTTCCGGCCTGCCTTCGTTTTTTTTTCTTGATCCATTTTTCGTTGTTTGAATTGAATGCAAAAGCAAGAGCAAATTTCTCTATCACTAGAAACGTCAAATTTTAACACACTTTAACCTGCTCCACAGCTCAATAAATTTTAACCCATTTTATTCACCTCATTAGTGTCAAATTTTAAGGCGGGTTAAATTTTAACACACATTTTAACGCAATTCACACACGGCCTAAATTAACAACTGCTGGATACTTTTCATCTTCATGTAGGTATTTGAAAGGTAAAAATACGCCAAACTGTTCCGTTCCTGCTTATGAAGCGTAGTTATTTCATTTTTCATCGAACCATTTCACGTGTTGGGAAACCAATCGACCATAGGTATACAACCCTCAATAATGTTTGTTAAAAACGAATTTTTATAAAAAAAATATCCAATAACGCAGGTGGCCATGGTTCAGAGGATAGAGTAGTGGATTGCTAAGCCGAACGCTACGGGTTCAAACCCCAGCTTCAGCAGCATTCTTTTTCTACAAAAATCGCCAGCTTATCTGAGGCCACCTGTGCGATAACATGAGACAATAAAAATCTAAGTCTCCTCCTCTGAGCCACGTAGGTTACTGTTATGTATGCTTTCTTTCTATGTGTCTATCTGTCTCTCTCTGTTGTATGTCTTGTTCTGTCCCAGCCGATGGTCTCAGTCACCAGTGCTGCTATGTGTCTGTAGTTCGTTACATTTATGTGCGAAGTACTGTGAAATGTAATGTAATGTAAACTTTGTATATGGAATTTATAGTAGTTGCAGCCTCGTGAATCGACGACAGCGACGTCCGGAACGCGATACAGAACTAAAATCTTGTATATAGAAAAACTGACATCGCCAAGACGGGACGACTCTCCAACCAAAAATTCTCGAGGCTGAAAATACACTAGTCAAAACAATTAAAGGAACACTTGAAAAAACTCAAAAATGGAGTGGTTTTTTAAAAGGCTGTATCTCAGTAGAAAAAAGTCGGATTGAAGTGAAATAAAAAGTTTTTCAAAGGTTATCATTTTTTCTTTTCAAATTATTTTGAGTTAAAAAAGTACCGTTAGTCGTTTTTGCTTGAGCGAAAAAAATGTTCACTCAATTTCAAAATCGAAAAAAAAATAAACTTTGAGGTTTCATAAAATGAACGGAAATTTTTTTTCAATCCAACCAATCTAAGATTCAATTTAAGAATTTTGTTGGCTATAATTCACTGTTTGGTTCAGATCGCTACGATTTTTTTTCTAATCAAAAAATGGGTTTACATGCAAAAACACAATTTTGACTTTGGACCCTAATAACTCTGCTAAATATTGGTTTACAAAAAAAAATAAAGGCAGATTTGAAAAATTTGTTAAATTTTCTACACAAAAACATTTTGAAAAAATAAAAATATTGCTTTTTTCAATTTTTTCTATCAATTTGAAAAAAGGTCCAAAATACGCATTTTTCAACTTTTTCATAAAAACTACCGTTATTTTGTGCTTTTCAGTGATACAACTAATCTGAGGCTTAATTATTAAAACTCATAAAATTTCCTTGATTTCGGTGAAAATTTCACATCAATACGATTTACCGTTTCTCTGTTTCGATCAATCAAACTTACGAAACACTTTTTTTCAATTTTAAGGAAAGCTTTGTTTTTTCTTATTTTTCTGTTCTCTTGAATTTGTTTATTTTTTAAATTTTTTTTATTTTTTTCATTATCATTATGAATTTGTGAAATTCGGACGAATTTTCATCAAAATCAAGGAAATTCGTCCGAATTTCACAAATTCATAATGATAATGAAAAAAATAAAAAAAAAATTAAAAAATAAACAAATTCAAAAGAACAGAAAAATATGAAAAAACAAAGCTTTCCTTAAAATTGAAAAAAAGTGTTTCGTAAGTTTGATTGATCGAAACAGAGAAACGGTAAATCGTATTGATGTGAAATTTTCACCGAAATCAAGGAAATTTTATGAGTTTTAATAATTAAGCCTCAGATTAGTTGTATCACTGAAAAGCACAAAATAACGGTAGTTTTTATGAAAAAGTTGAAAAATTCGTATTTTGGACCTTTTTTCAAATTGATAGAAAAAATTGAAAAAAGCAATATTTTTATTTTTTCAAAATGTTTTTGTGTAGAAAATTTAACAAATTTTTCAAATCTGCCTTTATTTTTTTTGTAAGCCAATATTTAGCAGAGTTATTACGGTCCAAAGTCAAAATTGTGTTTTTGCATGTAAACCCATTTTTTGATTAGAAAAAAAATCGTAGCGATCTGAACCAAACAGTGAATTATAGCCAACAAAATTCTTAAATTGAATCTTAGATTGGTTGGATTGAAAAAAAATTTCCGTTCATTTTATGAAACCTCAAAGTTTATTTTTTTTTTCGATTTTGAAATTGAGTGAACATTTTTTTCGCTCAAGCAAAAACGACTAACGGTACTTTTTTAACTCAAAATAATTTGAAAAGAAAAATTGATAACCTTTGAAAAACTTTTTATTTCACTTCAATCCGACTTTTTTCTACTGAGATACAGCCTTTTAAAAAACCACTCCATTTTTGAGTTTTTTCAAGTGTTCCTTTAATTGTTTTGACTAGTGTACTATAAATTCCATATACAAAGATGTAATATCCAATAAAGCACATAAAAACAATTTTCTAAGCCCTGCGAAGCGGGCGGGGGTTTTGCTAGTCTATATATATAAAAATGAATGTTGGTATGTATATTACCTATAGACTCATAAACTACACATTTGATCATGTAATAATCTTTGGAAAAGTTGTTGTGCATAAACCCGGGATGGTTCCTGAGTTGGAAAAACTAATTTTTATTGAATTACGTGCGAGAAAAACGCAAATAAAAATTGGGTACCTGTAAATTGTTATCGATAATTTCGTTGATTTATCGATATTTTCATTCGATATATTGACCACAGAGCAGATACAGAGAGAAAACCTCCCAAGGTATTTTGCCGCGAAGCTAGGCAAATTGACGGGCCACGCTTTAAATGTACACTTACCTACATGTGTGCATACATATACCATATACGCAGCTGATTCTGATTACATGAGAATCCATGCGTAATTACACGAACAAAAATACCACAAAAACAGATTACACAAGCCACAGACTAGATAAAGAGGGGAAACCCATGATACAAGTACCAAAGTTAATATACTCACGAAGATTGTCGAGTTCGTATTGTCCAATAAAATCCAAGATGGCGGATATAGAGCGAATTCTGGTGCGAAAGTGATGCCACTTTAAAAATATTTTATGTTCACAAATTGATGAACAAAAATTCAATACAACGAAATGGAAATATTGTTCAATAAATTCATTTTTGCATTTAAAACTTAATTGCATCTTGATTCAGTGGAATTTGAATTGTTTTGTTTATAGCGCCATACCGGTGGCCAGAGGTGACCCTAGCTCTTACAGAGAATATAAGTTTAATATATAGCTCATTTGACAGATGAGTACTGTGGCGCACCAATCGGCCTATGGAAGCATAAACTTGCTAAGGGAATTTTGACACACGTCAACTAGCGCCATACCGGTGGCCAGAGGCGACCCTAGCTCTTACAGAGAATATAAGTTTAATATATAGCTCATTTGACAGATGAGTACTGTGGCGCATTAATCAGCCAATGGAAGCATTAAATTGCTAAGAGAATTACGACATTTATCAACTAGCGCCATATCGGTGGCCAGAGGTGACCCTAGCTCTTACAGAGAATATAAGTTGAATATGTAGCTCATTTGACAGATGAGTCCTGTGGCGCACCAATCAGCCAATAGAAGCATTAACTTGCTAGGAAAATTACGACATTTATCAACTAGCGCCATACCGGTGGCCAGAGGTGACCCTAGCTCATACAGAGAATAAAAGTTTTATATAAAGCTCATTTGACAGATGAGTCCTGTGGCGCACCAATCGGCCTATGGAAGCATAAACTTGCTAAGGGAATTCGACACATGTCAACTAGCGCCATACCGGTAGCCAGAGGCGACAATAGCTGTTACAGAGTATATAAGTTTAATATACCTATAGCTCATTTGACAGATCAGTCCTGTGGTGCACCAATCGGCCTATGGAAGCACTAACTTGCTCAGAGAATTACGACATTTATCAACTAGCGCCATATCGGTGGCCAGAGGTGACTCAAGCTTTTACAGAAAATATAAGTTTAATATATCATTTGTCAAATAGATGAGTACTGTGGCACACCAATCGGCCTATGGAAGCATTAAATTGCTAAGGGAATTTTGACACATGTCAACTAGCGCCATATCGGTGGCCAGAGGCGACTCTAACTCTTACAGAAAATATAAGTTTAATATGTAGCTCATTTGACAGCTGAGTCCTGTGGTGCACTAGCTGACCCGGCAGACGTCGTCCTGCCTTGATTTGAAGAATTAAATGAAACTCCGTCAAGGAGTTTTTGAAATTCATTGGGATGACTATGGAGCCAACAGCTGAAAATTCATTGTACCATCCCAAAAACCTTCGGGAGTTTCATTTAATTCTTCAAATCAAGGCAGGACGACGTCTGCCGGGTCAGCTAGTAATATAATATAACTATATAATATAACAAACGTTTTCATGCGTTTCATTTTCGCAGAGGCGTCCATAACCTATGAAAGCTTGCAGTATTTGTCAAAAGAAGACATCCAAGAGGCAATACCAGTTATTGGCCTGCGAGCATGTTTCAGAGAGAAATTGTTTAGCTGGAGGAAAACTGAGGTAATAATGAATCCTTCTTGAAAAGGTGTTATTTAATAAGAACTATAATATTCCTTTCTTTGCAGTTTGGGATTGCCGATGAAACTTTGTCGAATTCCATTGCCATAAGTCGTTTCGTGGCTAAAACCCCAATCCAGTGGTTGTCTTACACCAACGCCAACGCCATCAACGAGTACCTATTCAAATTCTCAATTATCCAAAGTAAAAACTAATATTTCAAACGTTTTGAGTGCATTCTAATTTTGTTTTTTTTTTGTTCTATTTTATTTTAGAAACTTGAACATCTTCTGGAAGAAAACGTAAAGGGCAAAACCATAAAACAATTTTACAAGGATAATAATCACTTGATTGGCTCATTTCGGGCCGATATAATAAATATTATTTTAGATGATATTTTTGTTCATTAAAAAAAATTAACGCCGAAAGATTTTCCTCCAATCTTAGGAGAGATCCTAGAGCTGTTTAGCAGCGAAATAAAAGTTAATAGATTCAAGAGGATATGTGTATTATTTTAAAAGGAACTTTCATGTTATTTTAACATGAGAGCCATGTTGATTCAATTTGAATTCTGATTTTGTTTTAAGGTGAATATCATGTTGGTTTAACAGGGATCATCGTGTTATTTCAATTTTAAAATCTATGTGATTCAAGAGGATATGTGTATCATTTTAAAAAGGTAGTAATTTTGATTCAACAGGAATCAACGTGTTATATCATTACGATAATCTTTCAAACTAAGCTGATTTCACGTTATTTCAAAACGAAAAGAATTTACGCTTGTTTTACAAGAAAATCATTAGGGGTATTCATGCAATTAGATAAATTTGTAGATTTCGTATTTGCGTAAATTTACGCTCCACTTTGCATGAACGCACCCATAAAACAAGCCGTGTAAACTACATAAATCTTGAAACGAAACTTCAAAATGTCAGTAAAATAACATAAAATGAAATGAAAACTTGATTTCAAATTTGAATTTTGTTCTAACATAGCAAAATAACATAAAATAAAATGACAACTAGATTTAAAATTTGAAATTTGTGTAAGTTTACGACCCCTTTTACGCGACAAAATCATCGCGCAAATTTATCAGCCCTGTGTAAAAAAATTTCCATACAAATTTTGACGTTTGAAATACGAGGTTGTAAACTTACGCCTTATACGAAGTTTGCGAGGGATATACGACGTTGCATGAATACCCCTATTGTAAATCAACACGAAACGCCATTAGAGCAAAATCATAGAAAAAAAATGTTGAATCATTATTATTTTTTTTTTATTTTACACGATTTTTTTTCTGTGTGCATAGTAAATGTGGCAGTTTTTCATACTCCTTTTGCCCAGTCCATCCCATCGTATTTCCTGGATAGCGGTAATGTCTGCTATGTAGCAGTTGAGAGTCTCCTAACTCTGCTTACCACGACGAAACCGCATCCAAAGAGCCGCTGTTGTTGCTCTCGGTAACAATTACCATAGTAAATGTGGCAGTTTTTCATCCTCCTTTTCCCGGTTAATCCCATCGCATTTCCTGGATAGCGGTAATGTCTGCTTTGTAGTAGTTGAGGGTCTCCGCTAATTGCTCGGCAGCACGCGGTCTATTAAGGGACCTTACATTATACGTGCATATCCGAAATTCGTTGTCCTTAAAACATTTGCTTGGATCGTCACCAGTGTATCCGTCCGTTTCCGAGGCCTGTTGCTGCTTCTCAACTAAATGTTTTTCTACGTATTTGGGAAGTCACCCCGACGGACGATTGAAAGTCAATTTGAGACATTATTTTGTTTGCATAATCACAAAAGTTTTCTCATATTCGTTACAAAACTTGCCACTTCGAATTTGTGTCTTACATTATTATTATTATAACTTTACAAACTCTTATCAATAAACACAAAATTATCTCCAAATTGTACAGAAGTTACAAAACTCCAAAAGGTGTCTCTAAAAAAAAAACTTTGACTTTTGAGAAAGTTAGAAATAGAGATTCTCTGTCTATTAGAGTTTATCATTTTTCATATATTAGTAAAGCATTGAGCTAGAACACACGTACTCAATGAAGTTCCAATTTTTTTAACGAAAGCTTTAGCTCATTCACTCAGTATTTTGTGTAGGTACTGTGTGTGGTTATCAATTCCAAATCAATATTCCTTCGTAATAAGACTACACTTAGTTGGATTTCTCTCATGACGTCACTCTTAATTAATTGTCAGATATATTATTGATTGATAAATCAAATAAACGATTACATTCTGACGTGAATCATATTGCATTTCTCAGCAAAACCCAATAAGAACATAATCCATACCTAATTGACATCCAATCTGAGAAATTTGTTTCTTCTTTTGACATAAACCTTATTGCATGTCAAAACACCGAATATACACATTTCTCACTTGGCTTTCAAAGACCATAAATAAATGACGAAGCATTGAGTTATTGTCTGTTTGTTTGTTTATTTTTGTATGGCACACTTGCAAGGATATCAATATCAGTCTGTCTTCTGTCTTGTATTTATATCGTTTCTGTAGGAAAATAAACGATGATTAATTTATTTCCGATGAATTAGTGTCCTTTATGCCTAAGAAAAACATACAAATAAATTATGCTGATGGAATGATGCGTTTAGATTTGTATAAAAAGTTTCTTCTCTTAACTTTTGGGGTTATTTATTTTGTATGTCATATTTCTTTCTTAACTCAGAGATTTTTCAATAATAAGAAGTTCTATCATCAAATCACAATCAAATATATTGATGAAAAATATCCAAACTGTTTGTTATCCTTGTCAGGAACAATAGCCCTTGGAACCGAAACTTGATATGGAAAGGTAAATCAGTTGGGAAAATTAAAAGGTTGGCCATCCAATTAAATTGGTATTTTCTCTCAGCAGTAGTAGTTTTCAGTTGATTTTCTGAAACGAGGATAGTCCTTGTTTAGATTTTGCAATTTGAATAGCGTCGTCGCTATAATATTGAAAAGAGAAAATGAAAAAAAAATGATTAAAGAGTAGCAGCACGGTTTGAAAAGGATCCATCACCGTTTCCCACTTCAAGTAAAAAAGGTGAACACACCTTCTAGAAAATAGAGAAAATTATTCCCATTTAAGTTCTTTAGTGATTTGAACACTTTTGCATTGCTAGATTGAAAGGTAAGGAAGAATTGGAAACACGGGAAAAACGGAAGGATTTTCGTTCTTCTAGTGTTGAAGTATGAGGAAAGAATTAGAGAGACATACTGTCGTTCATCAATTTCAATGAAAGGGTAGCCTCGGTCGAAGCTCTGACTGGTGGATTGCACGGTTTTGGTGGATAGATATAGAAAACTGATACTTGGATTGCGGAAGAGGATGTGGTTGTTGCTGATAAAATTAAAATGGATGGTATCAGAATGTTTAAATGATTTTAAGTGTTTCATTGTTGTTCTATTACGGTTAATACTAAAGAATCAAGTTTGTATCGGTTAAAAACTACTTTTTAGTAGGAAATGTGCATAAGGGAGCGAACATTGGACAGAAAAATCAGGTTGAGAAGTGATTACACTATATGCCCCCTAAAATACGAAAACCGATCATTCAGTATCCTCCAACCTGTTTGTTGAAGCACTGGTTAATAATAGTTGAAAGCCAGATGAAACTCCATTGATAAATTGGTTCAAAGCCATTGAGGACCAAAGGTAAATCTTGTTGAGAACTGGTTTAAGGACCGTTGGACCAAATGGAACCTTGTTAAAATACCGGTTAATTGCCTTTGAAAGCCGAAAAAAAACTCCGTTGATAAACCGGTTCAAGCCATTTGAAAAACCAAGAGAATGCTTTATGTGAACCGTTCGAAGAACCGTTGACAGCCAGAGAGGGTTCCGTTGATATCCAAGAGAAGACTTGTTGAGAACCGAAGAAAGCTTTATTGATAAACTTAGGAAACCCCAAATGGACGCATGCGTCATGCTCATCTTTTATTATTACCAATCCAAAAAAACACGTGAAGTTCTGAGCCGTGAAGCAAGGAAGTTATCTCTAGGAAGCACTCCAGATACCACAAACAAAACAACAATATAATATTAGGATAATAAGCAAAACTTTAAACAAAGAAACATTTGTCTATTTTTCCACTGGACCAAACTTCTTTTTACTGTTCCTATCTTAATAGACCCTGAACTACCTGAGCATACCCCCAGGAAAAGTGCTTATCAACTCTGCGGTTCGGAATTGGCATTAAATCGTATCTACCCGCATTTTTTTGCACGCACTCAAGGAGTTATTGTAGATTTTTAGCCACTTTGGCCTTGGTTCTTCAGAGCTGTCCTGCCGATAAGAAAACGTAGTCATATGAACATTCTTAACATAATATTTTTGAATGAAAACTTTGTTGTTTTTTTTAGAAATGTTGATTTTAATATTTATTATTCACCGCTTAAATATTTAAATACATTGGTTACAATAGAAGAGTCAGTATTCAACAATAACTGGTTACAATCACTATTTGACAATTAAAAGTTTATAAACAAGTCTGACTGAGAATATCAGCCCTAAACTATTATCACAGAGTGAGAAAGCAGCCGTACACTTTTATAATAAACTGCTACAGCAGTCGTACACTGTAATTACAAACTGAGAAAGCAGTCGTACACTTTAATTACAGACTGACACTGAGAGCAGCAGTCGTACACTGTAATCACAGACTGAGATAATAGCAGTCGTGCACTATTTTAAGTTGCTATGTCTACGTCAACTTTGGACAAGCCACTTTTCGAAAACTTATTGAGTATTTTTTTGGGTATTTCTACCTGTATAATATTTATACGTTAAAGAACTCTGATTTTATTGATTTAAAGGATTAAGGATTTTTGTACGAAAACAAACTGTGAATTATGATTTCATAAATTCAAATTCATGTATGAATACAAAACGATATCAGAATTTATATCGAGGTATATAATGAATACGTTTCATTATATTCCCCTCCTTCTTCGGAGACGAGAACCTTCAAGTCTGGGAAGTCCTAGCAAGGTCGAAACAAAACAACTGTGTATGTATGTATTGAATGCGTATCATTACATTTTGTACCAAATGTTTTGTTTTGAACTTATCAATGAAATAAACACCATTTCGAGTACACATATTTTATTAGAAAACTACACACTCCAATACGTACTTAAATTATATATGCGTAAAATAATTTCATGAGAAAATATTTTCCTCAACGACCTCCAACATAAATTTAATCCTGTACCTACATAAATTATCCTTTACAAGCAATAAATTTTCGTTTCTTACGAACGCAAAATATGAATGGAATTTCTTCTGGAAAATCTCGTAAAACACACAAAATTCCATAAAAACAATAATAACATCATATTTCGGCATGAAGAGTCTAAATAAATTTAGCGAAGTAATTTTCATTGAGAAGTTAAAAAAAGCTCCAAATGAAAGAATGATAATTCCTTTTTACAAATGTTTATAATAACTTCTTTCTTAACCCAGCCAAGCAATAATTTGGGTACAATTTGCTTTCCTAAGCTAATTTTGTACAAAAATAAAATCCGCATCCGTATTATAGAGTTCCACTTATTCTTATAACAAAAATCAAGAACATTATCCGTGTTTTTTGCCAGGCTAATCAATTCATGTTCGTTTTCTTCGAAAACAAACAAATTTTCGTACAAAAGAGACAATAAAAACAAATTTAAACAAAGATCTTAAATTAAAAATGAAGTTTATGAACTGTAAAAATTCTTATATTATCGTTTGTATTTCGTAAACAGAGCGTGACGCGATGAGATGTCCTTTTTTTGTGCTTGTTCGTATTTGTCTTACATTAGCAAGCATCAAATCAAGTTCTTGGGAGTAAAAGCAGAAACACAATGGCGCTTTAGGCAGACGCGTCGTTGCGTTACGATGCACCCGCTTCACGTGTGCTTTGAATGACAGAGGTGCGTTTTTGCGCTGACTATAATCAACTATAATCAACAATGGTTGACTATTTCTCGTTTTTGCACGCCAATAGTTACGATTCGTAATCACAATTGTCGTTTTTGCGGTCTGTGTTGATGTGTCAAATCGTAACTATCTCTAACTATTTCCAATCCATCTCAGGAGGTGAGTTGAAAGTGGTTGGTGTGTCAAAGGAATCTAAAAAAAAAACATTCTGTTCTGTTTGTGCATTTTTTACAACCGCGTAGTCGTCCGTATCCGTACTGCCGCAAATTTAATTACAATTAAAGTAGGTATTTCTGTTCGTCTTCAATTATTTCATTACAAAATAAAGAAAATAAGGTTCCCCTTACAAATTTTAAATTATCGGAAAAAAAGAACTTTATTTCGCCGGAGATTTTGCAAAAGGAACTTGAAATATTCAACTTCATTAGAAAAACGAAAACAAATCATGAGGAAATTTCTCTCGTGCACTTTTTTTTGGTTTCAAAATGTGTAGTGTAGTGTGTGCTCGTAAAAACATTCTGGTTTTAAAATCCGAAGGGAATCCTCTTGTTTTCAAAATCAGAATAAATTCATAAATTCATAATTTTATAATTTTCATAAATTCATGCTCTCCATTGCATGGGCTATGTCCATCGTGTTATCAATCCGGAAAACATTCTAATCGACCGCCATCAAACTGGAAGATTTTTGAAATCCCACTGCCTTGAATCGTGACGGGCATGTGCACAGTTCCTCGCCGGTTGGAACTCCTGATTACATTGCTCCAGAACTGCTCGAGACAATTTCCTATTGCACATTGACCAAATCCCAGCATAGCGTAAGTTCTTTCAAACCTCGAGTTTTAAACAAAACATTGATGCTAAAAACTACTTACAGGTCAGCTGTGACTTCTGGTCCATGGGTATTATAGGCTATGAACTCATCTGCGAAGTCACACCATTTCACGAGGACAATGCCACAATGTCCACAAGACATACTTGAAAATTCTCAGTCACTGCGAGGAGAGTCACGCCAAGGAAATGATCGCCTTTCCAAGTGACTTAAAAGTCAGCACCAATTTCAAGAATCTCAATCTCTCCCTGGTCACAATCCCTTCCAATCGAATTGACTACACTGTGATCCGCAAACATCCCTATCTCGGGAGGACATGGCTGAGAAGTTCAGTGAACGACCGAAGAACGTCGGCGATATACCTACTCGAGAAGCAGTACCAAAAATTGGAGGAGAAGTTGGCCGCTGCCCATGAGCAGATGATTGTCGAACGTCAGTCGGCACGAAAGGCAAACTTAAACCTGTGGAAGGTGGAGAAGAAACTGGAGCACAAAATGTGCGAAAATGCCGAGCAGGAGAGGCTGAAGGAGAAATCTGAGGTAAGGTTTTTCATCTCCAAACAGATCTCATTTAACGTTCATTGTATTCTTTAGGTCGTCGAACAAATTTCACATGCTCATCGTTTAGAGATCAAGAAACTCCTTCGTGAACTCAACGAAGAGCGGGAAAAGTCCTCAAACGTCATCGATGCAGCTTCAGCTATCGAAATCAAGCTCAAAAACCTCGAAGACAACTACGAACGACTTAAGTAAGCATGCAACACCACCGACAACCAGCTGGCCGAAGTCGAGGCAATGCTGGAAGCCGAGCAGAAGCGCAGTCAATCGTCGCAGGAGAAAATCGATGTCCGGGAGAAGGACGAAGCCATCAGTAAGCTGAGGAAGATAATCAACGAGAAACATGCGAACAAACTCGTCGCCGAAGGACGGTGAAACCGAGACACAAGAAAAAGTGGAAATCCTTATTATTATTATTGCTTTCATGTATTCTGTCGGCAATAAAAAAAATTGTTCATTGGTTTCAAAAAATAAGACTTTCTCCGTTTATTTATATAAAAGCACGAACTAGATATGGAATTGATAGTTTTTAAGCGAATCTGGAAGCAGCAATTAGGAGAATATCAGGAGCTGGCTTGCTTGGAACAGCTTGAAGATTTCTTTATGGAGGGTGGTCGGTGGTCTTCAGTTCTAATATGCCATTTGCCTTTCTTGCTGTGGGTTCAAAAATAAATAAATATGATCTTATTTCAATTGTCTTTAAGAACTTACCACATCAAGATCATTGTTCAATTTTTGCAATAAATTTAGACTAACGAAAATTGTCGTCTCTTTATCCATTTCAATTATTATGATCAAAAGAAAAGAAAAATATAACCTCAAAAGATTTGTTTTTTTTTCTCGTTTGACAGATCAACCAAACCTAACTAAAAAGCGTTTTTGGATTATTTCAACTATTTCTAACTATTTCAACTATGACACATCAACCATGTTTTTTTGACATGAAAACTATAGTCAACTATCGTCAGCGCAAAAACGCACCTCAGTTCTCCCTCCATCATCATCAAACAGATTTGCCACTTTACTCCTTTCGAAGTAGTCTACTTCGATTTTTGAAAAACTTTGAATATCTATTCCAACTTCGCACCATCAAGAATGTTTTGAAATCTACTTCACTCGATTTTACTTAATATTTCCAAAATCTGCTTCGATTAACTCATTGAGTAATTTTATGCCTACAGTTCTCTAATTTTCATCAGGAAAATATATAATCGATAAGTTTCTATCCTTATACACGAACAATAAGCGGACACACTTTACAAACACGAAATGTCAACCCATACATATACGCAAAGTATGAGTTACGTGATTGTATTAAAGTGTTTAATATTTTACGCCGTGCGCAACTTGGGTTGGAATGTTGGTTAAATTTAAGCACTAGTGTCATATTTTAGCTTGCTAGTTAAATTTTAACACATCATATCTGCCATGTAGTGTCAAAATTAAATCGAAAGTCAAGTTTGTATACACATTTCAACACAATTCACACACGGCTCTAATTGTAGATCTGTCTATGTATTCATGGTCAATATAAAATACACTATTTTAAAATCTTTTTCGCTTTTTCTCAATCTACTTCGCTTTATTCCCAAATTTACTTCGCTTCCATTTTTTTTAAAGTGGTAACGCTGCTCCAAACAACAAATGAACAAACAGCCTTTGTCTATATAAATTATAGTCATTGAATGGAGAAATAAAACACTAGCGCCGTCTGGATTGTACCTCAAGAACTTATTTGTCCACGATTTCGTGATTTTTGGGGGGTAAGGGTTTGGTTGGAGAGATGACAGATGAGAATAGGTGGAAAATAAACAGAAAGCAGAAAAATAAAAAAGAGATCGCAATATACGAAATTTGTGGTTGTTAGAAAGAGTATTTCTTTGTGAATTCTTTTATAGATTTTTGTTTTTGTTTTTTTTCCTCTCTTCATCCCCTATTTTGCCTTCTCATTTGAACTCTTTGATTTGGAAAGAAAAAAAAAAAAAACTCTTCAAAAACAATTTTTTCTGTCGTTTTACGTTAATACATTCTTAAAATGTTTCAATGTATTTGTGCTTTATTTCGTAATGATACGATTTTGGATATGTATGCGATGAAGTTATTGCGTTTCTATTTGTTTTTATTTAGTTTTTGCTTTTATACACTTGAAGATCTGTGATTGTATAACCGATTGGTAGTAAAAAGTATTAAAAGTATCGATGGTCGTTAAAGCGTTAACAAATGAAATTGAAAATTTTGATCAATCATGAATCTTTAAAATGTTGATCGGCTGTCTGGTATTTCATAATCAAGTCATATAGAGGACAGTGGATTTGGAAATTATTTTAAGAAAAAATATAAAATTCGATGTACTTTTTTTGGGAAAAAACTAAAAGGGTTGATGTTGGTTGACAATTTTTTAAGCTTTCTTTTTGGAAAAAAAAATTGTAAGTTGCCATTATTATAAAGATACAGAGTACTTTATGGATCTTCTTTTCTTAGCAATTTTGTTGAGAAACTGTGAAATTGTATGAAATATTTCTTAAAATGATTTTTTGGTATCTATAGGTACAATAAAATCATGACTATTTGATGCTCAAAATTCAGAAAAAAAAATTTGAAACTTTAAAGATATACCAACATATTTAATATGTCATATGATTTCTTAAGAAATTGTTGATTTTTCAATTTTTGTTTTTGTTTTCAATCGTAGCAGCGTTTGTTTTTTATGTATAAAATTTTTCGAAAATGTCTTAAAATTAATTTGGGTATGCAGTATTCAATAATGTGTAACTATGCATTTTATAAGTAAATTTTGATTTTTAATGTTGATCCGTTTTTGAGATACAGAATTTTGAAAATTTTGAATTTTTTTTAATACAAAATATTATTTGGGCAATATACAGGGTGATTCACGAGCGTTGTGCCAAAAAGCTAGAGCGTGTAGGTTGAGTTCAGACAAGAAAAAAATCGTATGGGAGGGGGGGGGTCTATTCCCCGCCGTTTAGCCTGGAGCGGCAATTTTCTGAAAAATTGACTTATTTTGTAAAAAAAAAATATTAAAAATCAACGGCTTGGTTTACAATACCGTGATATACCTTTCTGAAAAGCCAAAAACTTCTTATTTCACTTTAATTTTGAATTAAATTGTTTTAACGAATAGTTTAAAAAAAATAAATTTTCAAACTCAAAATTTTCAAAAAAAAAGCCAAAAAAAATTTTTTGAACTAATTTTTTTCTAAATTTTATGTAATTAAGTACTAATTTTGTTTTTAAATTTCAATGTCTTTGTTAATTTTTAGTCGAAAACAGAAAACCGGATGCAAAAGTGTCTTTCTGTTTTTGAGATATTAAAAAAAACCAAAACCACTTTTTTCTAAAAAAATCTTTGTTTTTATTTTTACCTATTTGGACTTTTAGTTTAATTTATTGGTTTATTTTATAAATTCAATTTTTTGTAATTGGAGTTTTATGAGGACTCAATAAAGTAGAAAAGTATTAAATTATCCCTGGATTAACCATTTTGATTTTTTTCTTGTCTTAACTCAACCTACACGCTCTAGCTTTTTGGCACAACGCTCGTGAATCACCCTGTATAAACGTATTTTCAAAAAAAAAATTACAATGATGGGACTTTTATTTTTCGAGAAAATCTAATAACAAAAAATCGGTTCTATACGAGGTACCGTTTTTGGGCAATACAAATTTTTTTTTTAGATAAAATACATGAATGTTTAAAAAAATAAAGTTTAAAAAATCGTTGTAGCCGTTTTGGAGAAAATTGAAAGTTTTGGTTTTTGGCCAAAAAAATCGTATGGTGGCTACCCTAAATTTTGATCTTTAAAAAAAATCAAAAAAATGGGATATGAGCTTTTGCTCAAACCTCTAATTTTCAAGTTTGAAGTCAATCGGACCTGTGGTTAAGGCTGTATGTGCCTGTAAACTCATAGACAGATAGGCGGACGGAATCGCCGGACCTACTTCTTTCGACTTCTCTATCATCGTAATGTCATATCTCATCAAAATCTCAACTTTTTTTTTACGAATTCAATACTTGCCATAGATATGTTCTATATGTCGCAAGTAAATTATGAAAAATATGTAATTTTTGAGTCAAAAATAAAAAAAACTGCATCCGTCAAATTTAATGACAGGTCTCTCTGTCCAGATGTTGGATGAGACATGGATTATTTGAGACTCCACTTGGCATTTCATGTCTTGTCTAAGATAAGTATGGTTTAAGATAAGTATGGTTTTAGTAAAGATATGTAGAGCAATAAAAAGGTAAGTGCATATTTTTATATTGTGCGATGTGCGTTTTAAGAAAAAAAAATCATTACATACATAGACTAATAGATAGCTTCATTGCACAAATAGATATGAAACTAGAAAGGAATAAAAACAGCATTACATAGTACCTAGTACGAAAAAAATTGTCGAAACTCAATTCAATATTCGTTCTTGAAAAGTGAAAAATAAATTATCTCATTAGTTTCAAACTAGCAATTCTTTGCAAACAAAAAATACAAAACAACCAATTCCAGGAAATAATGTGACCCATATTTTGAAAACCTATAATTTGGTAGTAGGGTCAACGAACTTTGTTTTTGCTTGCAAAAATCTGTTTGAGGCAGAAACCGAAAAAAAAATTCCCAGAAAAATATTCCCTTTACCATTCCAAATAACAACAAGAAGGCCAGCAATATTTGACGTTTTATTATTATTTTTCTTGTTCAATTTGTCTTCTCTCCTTACTCGTTCAGAAAAAAAACTCAATAAAATCTTCTCTTTCTTGCTTCTTGTTTTCATTCTTTCATTCTACTTTCCAATTTATGCCCCTTGCTTCTTGCTTTTCTTGCTTGCTTACAGCGCCGCCGTTTTGCGGATATAAATGGTACTTCAGAATCTTCAACCATTCCAGGACTATAATTTATATAGACAAAGCAAACAGCTGTTGAGCTGTCAGACAAAGCAAAAGTTCAACCAAGTTGAACTTTTTTTTTACAGATGGTGGCTTCTTTACGTTTTCTTACGTTTGTCAAAAAAAGCGTACGTAGGAAAAGCGTCATTGTGTGAGGTTACACAGATTTCCTATAGCTGAACTTTTCGCAGTTGTCAAAATCGACGGCAAAGCGTCATTGTGGTTCTGCTTTAAGTGCTTGGCTTGTAAACTAATTATTTGTGTTTGAGAAGAACGATATTTAAAATTTCAAAACAGCTGACTATTTGATGCATATTCACGAAGAAATTCACTTGGTTAACTCAAATGACAGCCCTGTGTAAATTTCACCAAATGGTTCACCTTCAAATTCATGAGTGAAGCTTCCATTCCTTGGTGAATCGCATGGTGATTCCTAGGTGAAAATTGGAAAATTTGCCACTGGGAGTGGTATATGTTGTTGATAGTGGTAAAGAGATAGCTCTCTTCACTTCGAGATGTCCGGACAGCTGGAGTAGCGGGATTTTATTTGTCAATTTGCCGTCATATAGTTTGGAGACATTTTCCTTATATATACTCAACTAAGAATAAGATTCCACCAAAATATTCAAAGTTTCTACCGACTTCTTTTAACGACCTCCCTCTTCTACTGAAAATGTCTTCGGTGATCACCTCTATTATCCTACTCGTAGGGATCACCGGAGAAGTCCCTCTTTATAGCGCCTCATTGTATTCAATCTTCTTGCCATATGAAGATTGATGATGACGGACAAGGACTTTTCAAGAGAATCTTTGAGGCCCAGTATAAAAAGGACTTTCATCACCTCTTGCGATGTCGTGTGTCAATTGCAATGAGGTCAATGAACAGTGTCAACCGTTTGATCCTTCTAATATTCCTTCTGTTTTTAGACAAAACTATATAGTCATAAAATACCATATTATTTAGAAATGTATTTAGTCACGTCGTGGTATCCGAATCGCTATTGAGACTCAACATTGATATTTTGGAAGAAGCCAAGATCTTAGATTTTCACTGATACAGTTTGCTCCTGCATAAAAACGAAGGAAGAACAAGGTAAAAAGCAAGTTGAAAATAAATGCTTTCAAAGAAGAGGAGCACGAGATTGAAGAAGTGCCATCTTTCAGTTGGCAAGAAGAAATATTCCTGTGGCTTGCCTGCTCCAATACATTAGCTATATAGTCAAAGCTCTAAGGATAGGATAATTATGAGCTGTATTGATTTACCATCTAGCACTAACATTGAGAAATACTCTGGATGCCTGAAGTCTGGTGCGGTAATTGTTGGCGTAGCAAAAAAACCCAGGATATTATTATTATTTCCAACAATTTTTTCACTGATTAATAACCCAGGATATCGACAACCATGGAGAGCGAAACTGGATGCCGGTTGTTCGACAGTTGAAAGTTCTCATTTGGCTCCTTGTTCAAACTACTTGCTTCTACCATACTCTACTCCTTATTTCAACACTTGAAAAAGTCAACACTTAACAAAATCACCGGTAAGAGTATTAACTCATGTAAGCTCCTTATGCTTCTGTAAACATTGAATCGAGTTTCATTGACAGAAACGAACAATGTGAGTGCAACATAAAACAATGCATAAAGATGTGTTGCGGTAAAATTTACCACAACAAGTTTCATCTTTCCCGGAACTAATAATTTCCTTTTGCGAACCTGAGATTCTCGAAGAGTTCAGTTGAAACCTGGGCCATCAGCCAGTGACCTGCTCTTCTAGCATTTTAGGAACGTAATTTCACAGGTTTCCTCAATACAAGTGTGCGACAGGAGGTCCACACCAACGAATTGTGCGACGGGCGGTCCACAGATACGATAGACTTATCCTTGGGTTGAGTGGAAAAGGCATGAAGAAATAACCCATGCCCAACGATGCGTGAATTGTTATCACGCCAACATAAAAAATTAGTATGGCCGAGTGCCCAACATAAATAGTTCCAAACACGTTAGGAAGATTATACAAGGCCAAGTTCTTTTTAATATTTTCATGATTGTGGTCCGAGTTGTAAATTTAACACAACCGAACCGATTTCTTAAATTTTCAATTCGGCTAAAAATGTGTCCTCATAAATTGACTAATCTAATTGCTCGGTAAAGCTTCTCGAATTCTCTCCACTCGTATGGGGGCTGACTTCTTCCATTGGTTGCGGAGTGATCGTATCACTCTTCGAACGAGACCGCGTGCGATGAATGCTTCATGGTTTCTCTGTCGCACACCCCAGTCTTATGGACGGAGGAAAGTGCAGGACCGAGACAGAACTTCACCACGCTAAAGGTCAGAGTGGGTAGGCCTTAGGGCCAAGTGACCGGAAAAGCTTCAGCCACCATGTTTTTGCGAGTTTTGTCGGTCTCTTGGAGAAAGGATCTGAAAACGTGTAGACGTGTGATAGAAAATTGGAGAAGCCATTTTGGAAATTTTACGATAAAGATTTTGGGAGAAAATTTTTAACTTTTTTTTTGAAGAGGAGGAGACATTTCATTTCGGAATTGGAAAATTAAGAAAAGAAGAGCTAAGTATTTTGTTGGTTTATTTAGTAGATTGGTTTTGGTCTTTTAGTTTCTGCCTTGTGTAGTCTCACTTTTCGTGTCCCTGGACACAAAATCTGTCTTGATTTACTTTTGCTTGCGTTAATCACCTTAAAACTGTCGAGAATTGACCCTCTGTCAGTCTCAGAAAGTTCTATTGTTACCTTTTTCTTTTTCTTCTGTCGAAAAGATCTTGGTTTTTAATCCAGGCGACAGCCACGGTTTTCCAGGCAATAAATCTATTTAACTTAACTTAACTGTATTCTTTCATTAATAATTTTGAAGATATTTTCAGGTTTTCTATCATCCTTGGTTTTGGTAAACTTCCATTAAAAAAGTTTCCTGGCGCCCACTTCAAGAAATAAGTACGCCCCTGTACTTAATTTCTAATTAATTTCGATATCATTTGATATCAATTTTATTCGATCACCTCGATCAAAAAAATTATTTTACTAAACCCACCCCCTTAATTGAGCTACCGGTGTGGCAGCACTTGTATTGCTGCCTTGTTGGATTCTTCCATCACAAAACGTCATACGACCTGACATTTCTCTTTTGCTTGACATTAAATTTCCATTTCGCGGCACTTCGGTTGTGTGCATTTCGTTTTGTTTTGTTTAATAAATTTAAAAAGTTATTTTGAATCGTTTTCGATATTGGATCGGAAATCCAATATCGAATAATAAAAAAATTCTAAGTCGGGTCGGTTTGCAAAATCGTTTGTGTGGAAAAATTGTAACCTGCTCTTCTAGCATTTTAGGAACGTAATTTCACAGGTTTCCTCAATACAAGTGTGCGACAGGAGGTCCACACCAACGAATTGTGCGACGGGCGGTCCACAGATACGATAGACTTATCCTTGGGTTGAGTGGAAAAGGCATGAAGAAATAACCCATGCCCAACGATGCGTGAATTGTTATCACGCCAACATAAAAAATTAGTATGGCCGAGTGCCCAACATAAATAGTTCCAAACACGTTAGGAAGATTATACAAGGCCAAGTTCTTTTTAATATTTTCATGATTGTGGTCCGAGTTGTAAATTTAACACAACCGAACCGATTTCTTAAATTTTCAATTCGGCTTAAAATGTGTCCTCATAAATTGACTAATCTAATTGCTCGGTAAAGCTTCTCGAATTCTCTCCACTCGTATGGGGGCTGACTTCTTCCATTGGTTGCGGAGTGATCGTATCACTCTTCGAACGAGACCGCGTGCGATGAATGCTTCATGGTTTCTCTGTCGCACACCCCAGTCTTATGGACGGAGGAAAGTGCAGGACCGAGACAGAACTTCACCACGCTAAAGGTCAGAGTGGGTAGGCCTTAGGGCCAAGTGACCGGAAAAGCTTCAGCCACCATGTTTTTGCGAGTTTTGTCGGTCTCTTGGAGAAAGGATCTGAAAACGTGTAGACGTGTGATAGAAAATTGGAGAAGCCATTTTGGAAATTTTACGATAAAGATTTTGGGAGAAAATTTTTAACTTTTTTTTTGAAGAGGAGGAGACATTTCATTTCGGAATTGGAAAATTAAGAAAAGAAGAGCTAAGTATTTTGTTGGTTTATTTAGTAGATTGGTTTTGGTCTTTTAGTTTCTGCCTTGTGTAGTCTCACTTTTCGTGTCCCTGGACACAAAATCTGTCTTGATTTACTTTTGCTTGCGTTAATCACCTTAAAACTGTCGAGAATTGACCCTCTGTCAGTCTCAGAAAGTTCTATTGTTACCTTTTTCTTTTTCTTCTGTCGAAAAGATCTTGGTTTTTAATCCAGGCGACAGCCACGGTTTTCCAGGCAATAAATCTATTTAACTTAACTTAACTGTATTCTTTCATTAATAATTTTGAAGATATTTTCAGGTTTTCTATCATCCTTGGTTTTGGTAAACTTCCATTAAAAAAGTTTCCTGGCGCCCACTTCAAGAAATAAGTACGCCCCTGTACTTAATTTCTAATTAATTTCGATATCATTTGATATCAATTTTATTCGATCACCTCGATCAAAAAAATTATTTTACTAAACCCACCCCCTTAATTGAGCTACCGGTGTGGCAGCACTTGTATTGCTGCCTTGTTGGATTCTTCCATCACAAAACGTCATACGACCTGACATTTCTCTTTTGCTTGACATTAAATTTCCATTTCGCGGCACTTCGGTTGTGTGCATTTCGTTTTGTTTTGTTTAATAAATTTAAAAAGTTATTTTGAATCGTTTTCGATATTGGATCGGAAATCCAATATCGAATAATAAAAAAATTCTAAGTCGGGTCGGTTTGCAAAATCGTTTGTGTGGAAAAATTGTAACAGATGAATGAAAAGCGAGACTCCTTGATGCGTGATGATTTCTAAACTAATCCTTTGGTCTTATCTGGACAAGTCTGCCGTCAATCCCAGCTTCCAGTCGAGCTTCTCATTCCAATGTGAATCATTAGGAAATGTGTTGTGAGCGCTATCTGGCGCAGCAAGGACTTTAAACTTAAATATAAGATAAAAGGATTGCAACAAGAGATACAAAATTAATTATTATAGATATATTATTATGTTGGTGATGAGTTTCATTGCCATAGTTTCATTATCTCAAAATTTTGCTTTGTATAGTCCATTATCCAGTTTAGGTAAAATAACTTTGGTAATCCTCAGCTTTCGGAGATTACACAGAATTTAATGTGTTGTGTGGATGGTGGGTAATGACGCTCTTGGTTGAGCATATGATTATATTATTATACCTATAATACAGACACTTCTGCATCTGACAAACTAAATATGGTTTTGAGTTCGCTATCTAGAGTGCTTAATCTTGAACGAGGAAATAAATGATATGCAAACAAATATCTTTTGAAGACGTTGATGAATGCTGGTGTTTTATAAGAGTGGGGCTCGGCGATGGTGTCACATTGTTCCCTGGTTTTCTAGGGTTTCAAGAAAGACCTTATCAGCTTAGCTTAGGTGGTGAACTCTGTGAGTTCAGATGAAGTGTGGAACCTTGTCCTTTTACTTTTAGTCCAAATAGATTCTGAATCTGATATTTTGTTATTCCTTTCATTTAGGTAGATATTTATTGTCTCGTATCTTGGCTTCTCTTTCCAGATATAAATTAAAAATTTGACAATATCAAATTCCACTATGAGACAAAGCCTTTGCTTTTTTTAAGCTTCAACTGAAAAAAATAAGCGTACTAAGAATTAATTATTTAAATTTTTTTACTGATCTGTGCCTCTGCGGTCCTCAAGGAAAAATGAACTTTTGCGATTGCGAATCCTATTCAAAAAAGTGTTTGTCCATAAGACAATTACGGCAAATGACAATGCGACAGACAGTGAAAGAAAAACACAAAGTTAAAGCAGACAGACGCTCGAGAGAATCGACAAAAAAATCACATAGGAATAATTATATTCAAATTAAAATTTATCGACCAGATTTCAGTGCCAGAGTAAAAAGATAATTTGTTTCCACTTCCCAAGGGCAAGTAGGTACTGAACGGGAGTTTATTTAATTGCTGCAAAATGGAATTCAAACAGAGTTCGCTTTTAATAATTGTGTTTGTTTAAGGATTAAGGAAGGAGATGACGAATTAAAAAAATGTCATCCACATTTTACAGAGTAGCAGATTTTCTTTCATTGTTTTATTATAAAACGTTGAAATTGAAATCATACAAGATGACACCATAAAGCGTGAGCGTACGTATGTAGTGTAGGCGCTAGTCATTAATTTAGTATTGACGCCGTATTACATGATTTTTGTTGAAGTTATAAACCCATGATATGTTCATTCTTGCTCTCGCTGTCAAAATCCATTTTTAAATTTGGAAGCAAAAATTTAGTTGCACTAATTAAGGTTTATCTTTTGATCCTTGTCTATGATTTGCGTTAAATAAAACTTCATAACAAACTATTATCCCAAAATAGTCAAGTGAAAATCAATCTTGATTTCATATAATCGCTGAACAAAGAGTTATATATGTTTTTTCAGACTGAATATATTTATTGTGTTTCAAGATTCAACTATGAAAAGACCACACAAAAGGAAAATTTTGAGAATTTTTTCGCTGGTGCCATTCTATCATCTATACACACGGAAGGCTGATCTGAGACGCCCTGAAGTAGAACCGAGGTATTGGTTTTCAATCCTTTGTTCAGTTTTATTTAATTGAGTTGCATATTTGTAAAAAGTTTATAAAATAGGCAAAGATAAGCCTTTGTTTATTGTTTTTCTTAATTTTGAACTTTATTCTTTTGCTTATTTTCAAGTCTTAGGTGCCTTATATTTTATCATAACAAAACAATGTATACATTTAAGTATATAGCAAGAAAGGAAATTAGTTTAATAACTTGAGACTTTGAATTAGTTTGTAAATCTGTGAGGGTCGCTTTATTGAGACTTGAGAGATGGGTCATAGTATAGTCATAGCTGGGCATTAACGGGCATTTTTTCGTTAATCCGTTAATCGTTAATTAACGAAGTTAACATTCCCATTAACGGATTAACTTTTCAGTTAACTTCAAAAAAATGTTAACGATCGTTAAATTTTCCAAAGTCCGTTAATCGTTAATCGAACACAAATACCATACAGATACACATTCAAATTAGATTATTGGAAATTATTTCTATAACTTTTAAAAAAATATTCAACACCCTTCAGGAAACACAACGGCACGCGACTTGTCTATTTAGCTGCCTGTCTGTGTTTTTTGTAAATTGCACACGGGCCTGATTATGGGATTCGCGGCGAATCGTTTTGCTAGCGATTTTGATATTTTTCAATTATTGCGTTCGCTTTCGTCTTCTTCGTTTTGAATTCGACCAATTAACGAATTCGAAGGCGTATTTGAAATGTCATAATGTTTGCTGGCGAGTTGAAATACGACAGCTTTTCATTGGCGGATTCACAGACGAAAGAGTGTTTATTTAGAGTTACCACCACTCGGCATTTTCTGATAGAGTGATTTTTGATAAGCTGGCTCAGGGTCTCATGTTATTAAATTTGATTTATCTTTTTCAGTATTCTACAGTTAGTGCATGAAAAAAGAGTTTATTTTCATTTCTGCATGTTTATTAACATTCTTCTTCTCATGCAAATTATAAAATGTAATCAATACTCTTGCAAAACAGACTGGATTAATGATAACCAAAAGATGTAGCTTCAAAAAAGGCCGCTATCAACTGCCAAAGTTCAGAATCTTCCATTAGAAGAACCTTTGTGTGAAAAATAAAATTTATTTTTATTATATGACTATTTTTTTCAGCAGCGGAGACTCATTTAAATTTTAACATGCGGCAACACTGTTCACATTATTAACTGGAATATTAAGTGTCAAATCACTGGAATATTGGAAGGCGTTTTCTCGCTTCGCCGCGAGTTCGTTAATAAGGAAATACGAAGCGAGTCGAATTTGAAAGGCCGAATTGAAAACGATCCGCCGCGAACCCCATAATCAGGCCCCAGCTTTAGTCAATGCGTTATTCAACGGCATAGAGAGAAGGTTCGGACCACTTATGGACGATGAACAGTGACAACTTGCTGCGGCTTTTCACCCTAAGTTTCGGGTGATATGGTTGCAGAAATATGATGATGAACAGTCGTGTAGATGCAGTGAAAAAAGGCATGGAAAAAAAGGTAGAACAAGCGCTACAAGAAGAAGCTATCGAAATATCAAAGGACGTAGAGAGTGTAAGTGGCGGAGGCAGCAACGCGAGTAACAACGACGATGATGAGGATGACTTTTTCAACTCTGTTACTCAATCTTCAGAAAAACCTAAGAACAAAAAATCATTAAGAAGTAAAGCTCAAAGTCTCGTAAGAACGTGGCTAGATTTGAAGTCAAAAGACTCGTTAAATGAAGCGGCATTCCTCGGGAAACAATTATTGGCAAATCTGTTTATCCAATACAATACTGCCATACCCTCAAGCGCTGCTGTTGGACGTCTCTTCTCCACGGGTAAGGATATACTTCAGCCGAAAAGAGCCTTGCTTGAAGGGGAACAATCACATTCATATACATGACTGCACAAATTATTATTTTTTTAACACTTAAACTCTTATAAAATATAATTAACTATATTAAAAAAAAAATTACTTGTCTTTTCTTGTTTCCAACTTCCAATTTTTATTAGAAAATAAAATTTGTATGGCGTGTTAACGGATTAACGATTAACGTTAACTTGCGTTAATTTTTCTAAAATTTAACGTTTTAACTGTTAACGAAGTTAAATTTTTAATTAACGGATAAGCGATTAACGAAGTTAACTTTTTGATTAACGGTGCCCAGCTATGAGTATAGTTATCGGACACGAACTATTCCAAGGATACAATAATTTTTCAGAAAAACTCCTCTTTACTTTAAGAGTTTCACAGGTACCTATATATGATTCGGATAGCGAAGTCGTTATATTTTGGGATTTAAAAATATTGCTTTTAAATAATTCTTGTATATGACTTGAAAATTTAACGAAGAATAATTCGTCATTCGTTGTCCTTGATTCTCATCATTTCAAGTCTTTCATAACTTTTTCAACCTCTTCAACTACAGGGCGAAAAAAATAAAAAATAAAAATAAAACTGTTCGACTAGCTATCAGCGTTTGGATACTTGCTACTAAATTGCCTATACCTAGTGTTTTAATTTAACCGTTTATGTGTTATGTGTCTTGTTTAGAAGTGACAAAATCTCCAAGAAAAACAATTCGTCTCGAAAAAGTGCTTGTCTATTTAGCTTTTTGGAATTAGAATAAAATTGAAGATACCCTCAATTTGTTACAAGCACTCATAGAATTGTTGATGAGTGTAACCCACCAAAAATAACGCTTTGGCTCTTCATTAGTTGGTAAGAGATTCGAAATTTATAGAATTGACGAAAACAAGGGAAAATAATATTTATAAATTTATTTCTGCGAAAAATTCAGCAGTAATAAATTTTATACACACGCATTACTATAAAAAACAACATTCTCGTTGCCCGACCAATTAGGCAATTAGTGGAGTCAATGAAGGTCAAAAAAGAGCGTTTTCAGAAAGTCCTCAGAAACAGCTCAGATTTGGAAAAAAAAATATCCCAAATTTTTGTTTTTCATATTGCTTAAAATCAGGGATATTTCATTTGGGGGAAATAATTGCTTATATAGCCGTGTTTTTTTCACTACTCTGTAGCCAGCACAGCAAAATTTCCCTTGGCAAACAACAACAATTTGATTTTACAGTCGATAAAAAGGCCAGTAAAATAATGACAGATAAGTCGGAGATAGAACTTCATATTATTGAAATGTAGATTGCGCTGATGGCGTTAAGAAGAATTATTTTGCTACGCGATTGTTGGCAATTTTGAAAATTATTTGTATTTGATGAAAAAACAAACAAAAACATGGAGGAACAGCCCCTCGATAAAATTTTCCGATTGTTGCGTGTTGGAAAATAGGAAAATCAAATAGAATTCATGCAAAATTACTGCTGGCTGCTGTGTTCAGTGTTTGTGGCACCTCTTCCCGTTGCCAAAAAAAAAGTGCACACAAAGACGACACATTTTTTCTGTTTGCATGTGCAAATTTTCAATCGAGCCAACAAAAACGAATAGTTTTCCAAAAACCTTTTTTATTTTTTTACTCTTGCAATATTTCACTTAAATGCTAAATAGGAGATGTGGACGAATAATTTTTGCGACTTCATTTTGAAGCTGAACATTTTCTTTTTTCTTGCTTTTTGCTCTCTTGGGTTCTTTTTTGTTATCATTCACCACTGCTTTATAAACTCTCGGGTTGGCAAACGAAAAATAATAAAACTACATTAGCAGGTGGCCATGGTTCAGAGGATAGAGTAGTGGATTGCTAAGCCGAACGCTACGGGTTCAAACCCCAGCTTCAGCAGCATTCTTTTTCTACAAAAATCGCCAGCTTATCTGAGGCCACCTGTGCGATAACATGAGACAATACAAATCTAAGTCTCCTCCTCTGAGCCACGTAGGTTTCTGTTATGTGTGCTTTCTTTCTATGTGTCTATCTGTCTCTCTCTGTTGTATTGTATTGTTCTGTCCCAGCCGATGGTCTCAGTCACCAGTGCTGCTATGTGTCTGTAGTTCGTTACATTTATGTGCGAAGTACTGTGAAATGTAATGTAATGTAAAACTACATTAATTAAAAATTTTAACCAGGCACACTTTTTTGTTGAGATTTGTTGAAAATTATTAATCAAATGTTGAAGAATTGAATGATGGCGTATTTTTGAAATTAGATTTTGAAGTTTTTTGAAATTTAAATTGAATTTGACAGATAGAGTGAGTTGGAGCGTTTTTTTCGCACTTGATTACTTTACTGGCTACCGAGTAGTGAAAAAAACACGACTATTGTTTCAACAATTTTTATATTGTTTATAAAGGGTGATCCACGAACGATGTTTTTGGTAATTGGAGTGTATAGGTTGCATTAAGACAAGAAAAAAATCATATGGAAGAGGGGGGTCTAATGTCCCTTGTTTTGTCAGGAGGGCTTTCTTATAACAAAAAAACCATATTTAAAAAAAAAAAATATTAAAAATCAACGGCTTTGTCCACAATGCCGATTATACCTTCTTGAAAAGAGCTAAAAAATGCCTCTTTCATTTCGCATTTAAATAAAACTGTTTTCAGGAATAGTTTACGAAAAATTTATCTTCAAAGACAAAATATCGAAATTTTCATTTTTTTTTTACTTCGAACTAATTTTTTTCGAAATTGTGTGTAGCAGTGGCGGATTTACGGGGGGGGGGGTCAAACCCCCCCAAAACTCTGAGCCTCACTCGGCCAATTTTACCCAAAACTGCACTCAACGGGAAATCGAATCCAGACGATTCCAAGTAGATCAATTGATCAACTTACTCTTTCGAAAATGATTCGCATGATGTTCGATATGAGGTTTTGAAATAATTTCACAACAAAAGGCCAGGCCAAGCTTAATACTTTTTCAAGTTTTGAAAAGGTTTTTATAGACATACTTTCTGTAAATATTTATTTGAAATTAACACGTATTTGCTTCTAATAAACACCTTTTGAATTTTACATACAATATAATAGTCTCGATGTCGAAAAAGAATCTTATTATATCATCACAATTTACCGCCGGTTACAATCTGCGAGGTTTTTTGAAAAATTCATCAAGTATTTCATTTAGAGTAAGTGGAATATCGTAATGAATATTCAATGATGCAAGCCCATTAAACCGTTCTGGGCCAATTGTACTTCGCAGTACAATTGAGTCTTTTAAGTGCAGAAAATGTACGTTCATCAAATATTCACCCTACGGCAGATCTTGGAGAAGACCCAGGAACTTGAAATCGATACCTACCACCTTTTCATCGATTTCAAGGCCGCTTATGACAGCGTCTATAGAGACAAATTATATAGAGCAATGTCTTGTTTTGGCATCCCAGAAAAACTCGTCCGTCTGTGTAAAATGACAATGGAAAACTCACGCTGTTCCATCATGGTCGGAAAAAACCTAACGGATGCATTTGATGTCAAAAAAGGTTTTAGACAAGACGATGCGTTGCCATGCAATTTCTTCAACATCATTCTTGAAAAGATTGTCAACACCGGAGGCACAATCTTTCAAAAGTCCGTCCAGCTGCTAGGATATGCAGATGACATTGACATAGTTGGAAGAACACAGCGTGATGTCAGTCAGTTGTTGAGCCTTGAGACGGAGGCCAGGAAAATGGGTCTAGCGGTCAACGAGGGCAAGTTAGTGCTGTCAACAAGAAAGGACAAGCAACATCGACGTGTTACAGCAAACGTCAACAAAAACAGATTTAACTTCGAGGTAGTTAAGGACTTCGTCTAACTAGGATCCGCTATCAACTCAGACAACAATAACAGCGCTGAAATCAAACAAAGAATCACTCTTGCCAATCACTGCTTCTTTGGACTTAGAAGGCAATTGAGTACTAAAGTCCTCTCCCGAGCAACTAAAGTGACACTCTACAAAACCCTTATCATCCCGGTCCTAATGTATAGTGCAGATACGAACCATGACAACATCCGATGAAAACGCTTCTTAGAGTGATTTTCTTAGAGTGAATTTTGGTCCTGTCTGCATAAATGGAGAATGGAGACGAAGATTCAATCAAGAATTGTACGAGCTGTTCAGCGACACTGACCTAGCCAGAAAAGTTAAGGTGCAACGACTTAGATGGATGGGTCATGTAGAGCGAATGGAAAACAATGCTCCGGCTCGTAGAGTCTTCGAATCCAACCCGGGTGTATGGGCCGTTTTACATTTTAAATTCCATAGACTAGATTTACACTGACAATTTTTATCAATTGAAACCCCCCCCCCCCCCCCCCCCCCCCCCCCAGATTGAGATTCTAAATCCGCCGCTGGTGTGTAGTTAAGTACTTTTTTTCACAATTAAATGCGGTTACAAGTTCTCAGTGAGATCAAGAAAACCGCATGCGAAAATGTCTTCTTGTTTTCTTGTTTTCGAGAAATTTAGAAAAACAAAAAAAAAAACAGAAAATTTGGTTGATATTTTGTTCTATTTATACGAAAAAATAATACTTACGAGTAATTTTGTAAATTTTTGTCCGAGTGTTTTTAGTTTTTTCTTAATTTCTCGAAAACAAGAAGACATTTTCGCATGCGGTTTTCTGGATCTCACTGAGAACTTGTAACCGCATTTAATTGTGAAAAAAAAATAGTAAATTGAGGGGAGTTAAAAATTTATTGACAGTGTTTTTTTAAAGCGCATGCTCTACGAAAAACTTTTTTTCAAGCAAATTATAATAATTATAATATGCGGATTTTCAAAGGGTTCTTTATTTTTCTTTTCGTCTAAGTTTTATGTTAAAAAATTTGAACATAAAGAAAGGCAAACAATTTTGATTTAACTTACAACAAAAAAATCATTTGTGCAAAAGAAAATCCATGTATGTACATAAAATATACTAGCTTTGACTCTTACCCAGACTACTGATCTTCGGGAGAGAATATTATACGACCTCATTGGAGACTTTTTTAGTCGAAATAATATTTTTTTTAATTGTTGAGACTTGCAAAGAATTTTCGTTCTTTTAGATATGTATGTACAAGATACAAACATCATTAGAAATAATTTCACTTGAAGAAACAGATATCTGATATTGCCACAAGAGGAAAAAAAGCAATACCATGGAATCAGAGAAAAATTTGTTTTGGAAACTCTTTTCATTCGCTGCCTTGACTGGCAAATAGGGATTGCAATCCCGGAATGATTTTTCAATTTCGGGATTCAAAAATTTGGATCCCAGAATCCCGGGATAATCCCGGGATTTAAAGAAAAAATAAAAGATATTTGTTTAAATTTTTATTTTGTTTATTTGACAACTTAAAAAAAGAAATAACTCAATAAAAACTCTTAAAAGCAATAACTCCATGATTATTTAACAAAAAATATTAACTTCTTAAAAAAACTAATTCATAAAAACTTCTCACGTGTGAATAAGGCCATTAAGATTTGTTTGAAGGCAGAAGCACACACAAATATTTAAACTACCTCTTTAAATTGTATATCGGGCAGAGGTCAAATAACACGTTTATACCTTTATAAGTCTTACTGCCGATTTCATAGAACATGGATTAAGTATAAATTGAAACCCGATTTGCTTGCATTTCGTTACTGATAAGCCAGGTATTTATATAACAAAATAAGATTTCAAACAAAAGCTTTTCAGATGTTCAGCATTCTTAATTAGACAAGGTTTTTTTTATTTCTATTTTTGATGTCGGAAATTCTACTGCTTGATACCTACATTTTACTTTTTTGCTATCTTTTTGAACATATCCCTCTTCTGCTCACTTTTACTCACCTTTCGTACGTTAAAACTACAAATTTTCAAATTTACCGGTTAATTTACTCCCCAGATGGGGTGCCTAAGTTTACTGAGATAGTATTGGTAAAAATACGCATACTCTTGCAGTATACTTGGATGTGGTTTCTCTTCTCTTGTCTATGTCCACAAGACTGTCTCCTTTATAATAATTTCTCTATGGTTGCTGTTAGAAGGGGTACCTATTGTTTCGGCAATTTTGTTTTGCATTTTTGTTATTTCGCTTTTCTCTCTTCGATTTTCTTCTATTTCGCAAAACTTGTTTTGTTTTTTGTTTATTTTGTTTTTTCCTGTTTCGTGCCAGAATTGTTTCGCTCTTTTTGTTTTGCCATTAACTCTCTCGCAAAATTGTTAATTTGCAATACGATTGTTTCGCCACAGGTTATCTCGCTAACGGTTATTTCGCATTTTTTTCTGAATTCTCTTGGGAATGTAATAATTGTTATCTAATTAGTCTTCATTAGATGGCTTTTAGTCTTTGAAACCGCCCGCGTAAGGTTAGAATACAGTGAAGTATTTTAATATTGTCTTTAAATTAAAAAAATGGAAAGTAAAATCATATGCAATAACTTTTAAATCAATTTGAGGAAAGGATAAACTAAGTCGTGAAGGATTTTCCTATTATTTTGAAAAAATCGTCAATTCAAGTACATATGTATACTTCGTCTGCTTTTTTTTTTAATTTTAATTTTCGCGCGAATTTTAAAGTCTTCAGGATCCTTACGTACACAAAAATTAAAATTAAAAAAAAAAAAAAAACAGATGAAGGCGAAACAATTAAAATCAAAACAATAAAAAAGCGAAATAATTGAAAAGCGAAATAAACGAATGCAAAATAAACGAAAAACGAAAAGACTGAAAGGCGAAAAAAAATCAGCGAAACAATCGAAAGCGAAGCAACTAAAAGACCAAATGAATGAAATGCGAAATAACAAAATGCAAAACGACCGTGGCGAAACGACCAAAAGCGAGATAAAAAAAGCGAAATAAACCATACCCAGAAGGGGTACCTATTGTTTCGGCAATTTTGTTTTGCATTTTTGTTATTTCGCTTTTCTCTCTTCGATTTTCTTCTATTTCGCAAAACTTGTTTTGTTTTTTGTTTATTTTGTTTTTTCCTGTTTCGCGCCAGAATTGTTTCGCTCTTTTTGTTTTGCCATTAACTCTCTCGCAAAATTGTTAATTTGCAATACGATTGTTTCGCCACAGGTTATCTCGCTAACGGTTATTTCGCATTTTTTTCTGAATTCTCTTGGGAATGTAATAATTGTTATCTAATTAGTCTTCATTAGATGGCTTTTAGTCTTTGAAACCGCCCGCGTAAGGTTAGAATACAGTGAAGTATTTTAATATTGTCTTTAAATAATTAAAAAAATGGAAAGTAAAATCATATGCAATAACTTTTAAATCAATTTGAGGAAAGGATAAACTAAGTCGTGAAGGATTTTCCTATTATTTTGAAAAAATCGTCAATTCAAGTACATAGGTATACTTCGTCTGCTTTTTTTTTAAATTTTAATTTTCGCGCGAATTTTAAAGTCTTCAGGATCCTTACGTACACAAAAATTAAAATTAAAAAAAAAACAGATGAAGGCGAAACAATTAAAATCAAAACAATAAAAAAGCGAAATAATTGAAAAGCGAAATAAACGAATGCAAAATAAACGAAAAACGAAAAGACTGAAAGGCGAAAAAAAATCAGCGAAACAATCGAAAGCGAAGCAACTAAAAGACCAAATGAATGAAATGCGAAATAACAAAATGCAAAACGACCGTGGCGAAACGACCAAAAGCGAGATAAAAAAAGCGAAATAAACCATACCCTGTTAGAAGGTATTTAAAATGAAATAAGGAAAAAAGTTGTATGTGAATATTTAATCCATTGTATTTCTATTTAGCTAGTACCCGCGACCTGGCAATCGATTGTAGTGCCATCTTGAGACCTGACACAGTGCTGGTTTTTTACATAAGTTTGGTATTGGGATTTTTTTTTGGTTATGATGTAGCACAAAAAGTCGAAAAACCCATTGTTGATTATACTAGGTGTCTTTATATACAATTATTTAATCAACCAATCCCGAAAATCCCGGGATTAGATAATACAATCCCGGGATTTAAAAGATTGAAAAATGTACCGGGATCCCGGGATTCGGGATCCCGGGATTGCAATCCCTACTGGCAAAGTAAATATGAAAAAAAAGAAAACAAATCTCAAGTGGTGGAAACTTGAGACAAAATTCACAGGCAAAGGGTGGATGTTGAATGCCAATATGCTGACGAAATAGAACCATTTCCAAGGATACTTGTGTCACAAGGTCATAAGTTTGTTTCCTTGTTATTGAAATTAGTTCTGGTACAAACTTGGTAGGGGTTGTATTATCACACCGGGACCACGCTCAATGCAATTTGAAGCGAAATGTTCGGGGTGAATACGGTTTTCTTAACTCATTTAATTTTTAACGCGGCTGATCCGAAAACAAATCGTAATGTCATATGTAAACAACCGCGAGAACCTTAAAAGTTTTATGGATTGTATTATTTGACAAATTAATAAAAAAATATATAAAGCGTGTCTCTTGTTTCTCTTTAAATTTTAAATTGATTGAATAAATTTCTATATAAGACATTATTATTTTATAGCCATTTATTGTCTTAAAATATTGTAACTTTCACATAGTTTGTCACGTTATGCAGATGCACTTCGTGCAAAGGATAAGCAAACATTCTGCTATCCTCTTTGAGTAAATTGACCTACAGGCATTGATATGATGCGCACTGAAGGAGTTTTTGCAGTATCATTTTTGTTTTTCTAGTAAATGGTGCTTGAAGACTATATTTTGATACTGTTCGGAATTTTGGTGCTTTGTGTTTACATTCTGGAGATGGTCTTTAAGATTCGTTCAAAAACACACCTTTAAATGCCTCCACTCAAGAGGCTGACACATAAATGAAAAAAACAGACTTATATTTCGAAAACACCTTTTTTACTTGCGACATATAGAATAAATGGCAAGTATTGAATTCGTAAAAAAAAAAATTAGGTAATGATGAGATATGACATTACGATGATAGAGAAGTCGAAAAAAGTGGGTCCGGCGATTCCGTCCGTCTGTCTGTCTGTCTGTCTGTCTGTCTGTCTGTAAACGCATCTACAGCCTTAACCTCTGGTCCGATTGACTTGAAACTTGAAAATTAAGGGTTTGAGCGAATTCGCGTGGGTCGTTTTTTGATTTTTTTTTTAAGATCAAAATTTAGGGTAGCCACCATACTATTTTTTTGGCCAAAAACCAAAAGTTTCAATTTTCTCAAAAACGGTTCCTACGATTTTTTTTAAACTTCCTTGAAAATTTTTATTTAAAACTCTGATGTATTTTATCTAAGAAAATTTTTTTTTGTATTGATCCAAAACGGTACCGCCCATAGAACCGTTTTTTTGTTATCAGATTTTCTCGGAAAATAAAAGTCCGATCAGAGTCATTTTTTTTTGAAGGTACGTGTATATTGCTCAAGTAATATTTTGTATTCAAAAAAATTTCAAAAAAAGTTTTGGATTTTTAAAAAATATTTTTAAACTTTTTTTCAAAATTCTGTATCTCAAAAACGGATCAATATTAAAAATTGAAATTTACTTATAAAATGTATAGTCTTTCATTCTTGAATACTGCATACCCAAATTAATTTTAAGACATTTTCGAAAAATTTTATATACAAAAAATTAATTTAAAAAAAAAACCGGTCCGACGATTTTTAAAACAAAAATTTGGAAAATCAATAATTTTTTAAGAAATCATATGACATAATTTTTTTTCAGATTAAATCTTTTTTTTAGGTTGATATTTCAATTTAAATTTTTATTTACGAATTAAATTTTCTTATGAGTTATAATTTGGAATACAGGAGCAAGTTCGTACGACCGAGTCGTGCACATTTTTTGTCCTAATAATTGGAATTTTTTCCAAATCTATTCAACAGCGTTAAGCTCCCAATTAGTATCAACACCTACTCTATACCTATACCACACTGAGGTGCGTTTTTGCGCTGACTATAATCAACTATAATCGACAATGGTTGACTATTTCTCGTTTTTGCAAGCCAATAGTTACGATTCGTAATCAAAATTGTCGTTTTTGCGGTCTGTGTTGATGTGTCAAATCGTAACTATCTCTAACTATTTCCAATCCATCTCAGGAGGTGAGTTGAAAGTGGTTGGTGTGTCAAAGTGTTTTTTTTTTTTGTAAAATGGCGTCTTTAATAATTGTCAATCTGGAATCTAAAAAAAAACATTCTGGTTGTGCATTTTTTATAACCGCGTAGTCGTCCGTATCCGTACCGCCGCGAGTTTAATTACAATCAGAGGATATTTTTTCGTCTTCAATTATTTCATTACAAAATAAAGAAAATAAGGTTCCCCTTACAAATTTTAAATTGTCGGAAAAAAAGAACTTTAGTTCGCCGGAGATTTTGTAAAAGGAACTTCATTAGAAAAAACGAAAACAAATCATGAGGAAATTTCTCTCGTGCATTTTTTTTTTTTTTTGGTTTCAAAATGTGTAGTGAAGTGTGTACTCGTAAAAACATTCTGGTTTTAAAATCCGAAGGGAATCCTCTTCTTTTCAAAATCAAATAAATTCTCACGTTTTCCCAATGTACATTCTATCGATTCTATCTGCCCGAACTGATTCTTGCCATTCATGCTCTCCATTGCATGGGCTATGTCCATCGCGTCATCAAACCGTCTAATCGACCGCCATCAAATTGGAAGATTTTTGAAATCCCGCTGCCTTGAATCGTGACGGGCATGTGCACAGTTCCTCGCCGGTTGGAACTCCTGATTGCATTGCTCCAGAACTGCTCGAGACAATTTCCTATTGCAGATTGACCAAATCCCAGCATAGCGTAAGTTCTTTCAAACCTCGAGTTTTAAACAAAACATTGATGCTAAAAACTACTTACAGGTCAGCTGTGACTTCTGGTCCATGGGTATTATAGGCTATGAACTCATCTGCGAAGTCACACCATTTCACGAGGACAATGCCACAATGTCCACGAGACATACTCGAAAATCCTCAGTCACTGCGAGGAGAGTCACGGCAAGGAAATGATCGCTTTTCCAAGTGACTTAAAAGTCAGCGCCAATTTCAAGAATCTCAATATCTCCCTGGTCACAATCCCTTCCAATCGAATTGACTACACTGCGATCCGCAAACATCCCTATTTCGAGAGGACATGGCTGAGAAGTTCAGTGAACGACCGAAGAGCGGCGATATACCTACTCGAGAAGCAGTACGAAAAATTGGAGGACAAGTTGGCCGCTGCCCATGAGCAGATGATTGTCGAACGTCAGTCGGCACGAAAGGCAAACTTAAACCTGTGGAAGGTGGAGAAGCAATTGAAGCACAAAATATGGGAATAGGCCGAGCAGGAGAAGATGAAGGAGAAATCTGAGGTAAGGGTTTTCATCTCCAAACAGATCTCATTTAACGTTTATTGTATTCCTTAGGTCGTCGAACAAATTTCACATGCTCATCGTTTGGAGAACAAGAAACTCCTTCGTGAACTAAACGAAGAGCGGGAAAAGTCCTCAAACACCATCGATGCGGCTTCAGCTATCGAAATCAAGCTCAAAAACCTCGAAGACAATTACGAAAACGACTCAAGTATGCATGCACCATCACTGACAACCAGCTGACCGAAGTCGAGGCAATGCTGGAAGCCGAGCAGAAGCGCAATCAATTGTCGCAGGAGAAGATCAATGCGATGTACAAGAGTGTCCGGGAGAAGGACGAAGCCATCAGTAAGCTGAAAGACAATCAACTCGGCGAGGACGTTTGAAAAATTTGATCGGCAAATCCGAGACACAAGAAAAAGTCGTAGCCCTTATTGTTATTATTGCTTTTATGTATTCTGTCGACAATAAAAAAAAAATGTTTCATTAGTATCAGAAAATAAAGACTCCGTTTATTTATGTAAAAGCACGAACTAGATATTGATTTGATAGTTTTTCAGGGAATCTGGAAGCAGCAATTAGGAGAATATCAAGAGCTGGCTTACTTGGAACAACTTGAAGATTTTTTTATGGAGGGTGGTCTTCAGTTCGAATATTCCATTTGCCTTTCTTGCTGTGGGTTGTTCAAAAATAAATAAATATGTTCTTATTTCAATTGTCTTTGAAAACTTACAATATCAGGATCATTCTTGAATTTTTGGTATAAATTTAGAGCAAAGAAAATTGTTTCAATTATTATGATCAAAAGAAAAGAAAAATGTAACCTCAAAAGATTTGTTTTTGTTTTTCTTGTTTGACAGCTCAACCAAACCTAACTAAAAAGCGTTTTTGGATTATTTCAACTATTTCTAACTATTTCAACTATGACACATCAACCATTTTTTTTTTGACACAAAAACTAAAAAAACGCACCTCTGGTGGAGTGTCATAGTTTCTATCGGCGTCAGGTGGAACGGCTGATATGGTGAAGTTAGTCCCTTTCAATAAGTAAGGTTTGGCTTAATAATAATAATAATAATCGATTAAACAAACGACGACCCCAACAACGAAAACGAAACAACGATTTATGATTTTTCACATGGTGTGCTCGATCGCTCTACAGAGCCAGGCGATGATGTGTTGGCCATATACATATAATGCTGACCAAACAGCCTTTCAATAGATAAGGTGACCCAGTAGGTAATGGTGTCTTGCAAAAAATATAATACGACGTTTTATTTATGTGCTTACTTGGAGTATAGCGTATAGGATTTCTTGTCAGCAAAATAGTAACCATCATAGGAGTCTGCAGATGACCAGCCAGTATTCAAGCCAAAATTTGGATTGTTTGCATCGAAACATTAATGACCAATGATAATGACTAATGACAACAGACAGTGGGCGAAAATGCATCAATGAGAACAAGGCCTGTGCAAATACCAGGTAACCGAGCGAGTATCGCCTCATGTAGTCCTTCGTAAATTCGTAAAAATGCCCATGTGTTGATCCTCCGCAGCTGCACATTGAGCCAGATCGCAATAACACCTAATTTCATGTAGTACTATTCGCTCGAAGAGCTCGATGAAGAGGAAAAAGGTAAGCCTTGAAACTAGAGTGCCGAGCGTAGAAGAGAAGTGAACACTTTTTAAAATAAATCTTATTAGTAGGTACTCAAAACTTCATTTTAGGCAGAAGTTGCAGAGATCGGACTGACTGGTTGGACGATGAATCCAAGCTAGCGTCTGAACGTAAGAATGCTGCATACTAAGCAATGCAGCAACCCCATAATACGCCAGCACTCAAAGAGGAATATAAAAGACTCAGGAAAGGAGAAAAGAAGTTACAAAGTTAGAAAAAAACAGCATGACAAAGAAAAAAAACTAGACAAGTGCGAGATAAACTTGCTGATGGTTCCGTACTCGATTATGAGAACCTTTATTTTTTAGTTTTGAAGGAAATGTTATATAAACATTTTCTTGGTCAATAATTTGAATAGTCTTTCTGCCTATTTCCATCAATAACTTCGAAACTGTTTATCTTAAAAATATGAAAAAAAACATTTTTAGATTACTATTGAGTTCCTTAATATGTGTACCAAATTTCATTGCAATAAGCCTAGCATATTCGAAGACATCGCTTGTGAAAAACGAATGAACAGAAAAGGAAGTGATGGTATAAGGGTTTCGTTTACACTCTGTGTACGGAACCCTTAAAATTGTCTCATCGTCTGTAAAATAGAAAGAAAAAGAGAGGTAGAACCGCATCAAGCGGAAGAACTAATCCGTTCGAAACATTACACGCTTCTCCTACTGCAAGGATGAAGAAGGAAATTTAATCACCGATCCCTAGGCATTCTGGAACGATATAAAGTGAACTATCATCAGCCATTCTATGATAAAAATATAATGCTGCAGCCACCAAGCATTGAGGCAGTCAAATCGGCTTCTAAGCTTCTAAGCGGCAAAAGAAGAACATAGCCGAAGGTGCTGATGGCGAGAGACGGACACAAACCCGAAAGTCAAAATCCCAGAAATCAACAATCCTGAAACCCCAAAACTCAGAAAACCCAAATCCCGAATGCCCAAAATCCGGAATTCAATAATTCACCAATAACAATTCAGTCATGTTAAGAGAAAACAAAAACAAAGTTTCAAACTTATTTCCACGATCGAAATCCTGAAATTTCTTATGACAGGAGTATAAGATTTTCATCTATCCTACAAAATCGTTAGTTTCATATCTACACGGAAACGATAGTCGGCAGTGGTCAGACCAGGCAAATCGGCAATTGCTCACATATCCACCCTAATGGTGGGTCAACACAACATGGACTTTGACACCGACTCCTATTGAATTTTGACTGCGCAACAAGTTTGTGCAGACTTAATTTGGCTGCTTATGGAAAATTCGAGTAAAAGTCACTTTGTATACGATAAAAGGTTGTAGAGGACCCTGAAGCCCTTTTCGGTACCAAATTTGCGCTCAAATGTTTTCATAGATCGCAAGACCCAATATCTTCGATGTGAAATTGGATGGCGTTGAGCAACAATCGGTACATATTTGAAAAAAAAACTTGGTGGTGATGAAGCAAAAACTTTATAAATCAAGTCGACACTTATGTTTAGTTTAGTTTAGTTTATTCATCAATAAGAGATCCATACAATCTTCAGTTAGACTAACGAAACATATTAAAAACATCGAGATAAAGACTTACATATAATAAATAATAACATTAAAATACCTACATACATAAATAACAAAGTAATTAACTAATTTAAAAAGTACAATAACAATTGATTTTTTAATGATTGTCTACTTAGATGAAAATTGAAATCTATAGAATTAGAAACAGGATTAGTTTCTCTGATACTTCGAGAAATAGGTTCGTTAAAGGCATAATTTACCCTGTGTTCGTTTACGAATAATAAACAGCGAACACGAATTTGACGCGATGGAGCATACAATTGAACCATATATAATAGAGAAGGACACTTGATATGATATGACAAAATATCACTAATGAACATAATTGAGTAGATTTTACGTCTTTTTTCTAGAGTTTGAATTCCCAATAGTTTGCATCTTGTGGAATACGTTGGAGTTTCAATGTTCCATCCCAACTTCTGTATAGTATACCTAGTAAACTTTTTTTGAACCATTTCAATTCTATCAGCATGAATGTTGTAATATGGGTTCCATATTATACAACAATACTCTAAGATAGACCTAACATATGAACTATAAAGCGATTTAATAGTGAATGGATCCCTAAACTCCTTGGAATTTCGTTTTATAAAACCTAACATTGAATTAGCTTTAGAAACTGTAAATTCTATGTGTTTAACAAAATTAAGCTTGGAATCGAAAATAACGCCAAGATCTTTTTTTTGAACAACTCTATCGAGCACTTGGTTATTAATAGTGTAATCAAAGAAAATCGGCGAATGGTTTCTGTAAAATGAAAAACACTGACATTTATTAACATTTAACGAAAGTTGGTTAGAAAGACACCATTCAATTAGTTTTTGAAGATCCTCTTGAAGGAGAAAACAGTCATTAACGGATTTAATGGGTCTGTAAAATTTTAAATCGTCAGCAAATAGAAGTCTCTTAGAGTTCAAAAAAATACCAGGCATGTCGTTTATAAAAATGAGAAATAGAAGGGGCCCAAGATGGCTTCCTTGAGGGACACCGGAAGTAACTAAAACTGGTCTCGAAATGAATTTGTCAATAGATACGAATTGGACACGACCTTTTAGGTAAGACATTAACCATTTCAACATAAAAGAATGAAACCCAAAAATTTCGAGCTTATTCATCAAAATTGAGTGGCTGACTCTGTCGAAGGCTTTGGCAAAATCAGTATAGATCACGTCAATTTGGTGACCCTCTTCTAGGGTATTCAGAACGAAATTCGAGAAGATTGCAAGGTTAGTAGTTGTAGATCTCCCTGCGATGAAACCATGTTGATACGGTGAAATATGTTCTTTAAGAAGGAATATCAGCTTATCATAAACAATTTTTTCAAAGAGTTTAGGAATGCTCGAGAGTTTACAAATCGGTCGATAGTTTGAGATTTCTTGTTTGGGACCAGATTTGTGAATAGGAGTAAGGAAAGATTGTTTCCATTCAGAGAGAAATTCTCCACTACTAAGAGAATTATTAAAAATGTATAAAAGTGGTTCGGAAAGAGCATTCGCGCAGTTTTTTAGCAGAATTGGTGGAATTTCATCCGGGCCAGGGTTAGAATCGCTAATCAAATCCAACAAACCATTTTTGATATCAGAAAGATTTAGTTCTAATTGGTTAATATGAGCTTCAAAATTATTTGAATGAGAAGAAAATTGGTTATTTAACACTGTAATGTTAGATTTCAAATAGTGGGAATTGAAAAAGTCGGCAAATGCGTTGCAAATTGACGACAATTTGGAATAAGTTTTACCAAGGTATTGCATATTATTTGGAATACCATTGGATGACTTTTTTCTTTTGATAAACGCCCAAAAACACTTACTGTTAGACCTCAAATTGGACTCAATAGACAAGATACAATTTTTATACAGAAACTTGTTAAGAACACTGAACTCACGCTCCAAACTAATGTAATTGGTTTTAATTTTAAGGTCATTTGGGGAAATGCGAAGACGTCTTGTTTTTTTTGTTGCTTAAATTACATAACCTTGTATTAAACCATGGAGGTTTTGAATTATTTTTTGACCTAACTAAAGGTACATATATATCAACTGCCCTTTTAAGATTATCTTTGAAAAAATTATATGACTGCAATAAAGTTAAGTTACTAAAACTTGAGTGCCACGGAATACTAGATAGAAAACTCGAAATACCATCGAAATTAGCCTTTGCATAATTTAGTTTAAAATTACAACTATTATTGGATTTTATATAATTAAAAAATGAAAAGGAGATATCTAAAGCATTATGGTGAATTGAATTTGGAAAAATTGAATATACTGATTTATCGATTGTCACATTTAAATCTTTATCAACGAAAACAGGATCGAGTATACGATTCAAGCTGTTCTTGTAAAAATTGATTTGAATTAAATCGTAACTAGTGAAAGAATCAATTAATTCTATTTCATATTCAGTTTTTACATTAAATGGCAAAAGTTGAAGCTCTTCGGGGTCAAATACCCAATCAATATTATTTAAATTAAAATCTCCAAGAATAATAACATGATCATTGGTATTAAGTTTAGATAAATGATATTGGCAATTATTTACATGAATTTTGTATAGTTCTAATGAGCTTCTGGGTGGGATGTAGCTTACAACGACAATTAAAACGTTTTTGTTTCCAATGTTAATTTTGACTATGACTTGGTCAATATCATAAGAACACGATGAGGCAGAAGATGGTAAAGACAATTCGATGCATGAGAACGAAGAACGTACAGCAAGCAATACACCTCCTCCTCTTTCCAATTTTGATTTCACAGGGCATCGATCTTTACGAAACAAAAAGTAATAATTGTTGTTGCACATTTCGGAATTGTGATGATTATTTGTAAGCCAAGTCTCTGTAATTGCAATGAAGTCATATTGATTGGAAGACATGGATAAGAACAGGTTTTGTAATTTAGTGCGCATGCCTCCTACGTTTTGATAGTAAGCAAAGAGCTGAGTTTCATTCTTTAGATTTGAGAGTGGAATTGACGACAGAGTAGGTGACGCATCAGTTGGTTGTCAATTGTTATTGTTGATGTTAGCACAAGTAGCACAAAATGGTATTATATTGGTTGTATATTTCTTAATTCATTCTTATTTTGTTCTTAAATGGGTTTCACCGCTTTTACACTTCTTAATTCGGTATTTTTTCCTACTTAAATTGTCTGTTTCTTTGACTTCTTAATTCGTTCTGCTTGTTCCTTCTTAAAGAATTCTTAATAGGTTCTTAAATCGGTATTTCTTATATCAGTTTGATCCGCGCTCCTTAAATCCTTCTTTAAGACTACTATTTCCAGTGGTTAATTTTTTTTTTTATTTTCTTGTGATTCTTAGAGTTCACAGAATTTTTTTCGTCACTATGCTTGTATAAATACGAATGAATTTGATTGCCTAAATATGTAACAACTAAATGTGCTAGAAGTTCAAGGAATTTAAGTAATCAAGCAAAAGTGTAGGCGCGCGGCGGAGAGTATGGGAGAGAGAGGGACCAAAACAAAAATATTAATAAATAAGAATAATATTAATAAAATAAAAATAAAAATAATTAAAAAATATGAATAAGAACCAGAAAAAATAAATAAGATACAGAATTCTCTGATTATTTTTTTTTTTAAGAATTTTGTAAAGAAGGAGTTAAGAGTGCGAAAAGAAGTATTTAAGAAGAAAAATATTCCGTTTTAAAACCTTAATAAGAACCAAATTATCCTCTTAATTCCTTCTATCGGACCGCCTACTTTCGCCTTTTATGTACTTAATAGGTACTTAAAGAAGTCTTACAGAAGAGGGATGAGAGCTTATACTACTTCTTAAAGCCTTCTATAAGTAATGTTGTGCTACTTGTGAGGTGGCTGTGGAGTCGGTTGAGCTGGTGGATGCTGGTTTAATGTGGGTGATGGAAGAGGTGTAGGTGACGATCGTGTCGGAATTATTGATGACGATGATTCAGAGTTACGATGCGTTTTATTAATGTTGTTATTGCTATCAAGCAACACGAACTTTTTTATTTTGACAAAGCATGGCCAAACTGATGAATCCATTACTGCTGAGTATGTTGAAGCTGGAACGCTAAGTTTAAAAGTTATGTACTTAAGTTTGGATAATTCGGCATCCTTTTTAACAAGTGCATAACATTTGAATTGGTCGGAAGGTAAAATTGTTTTCTGCGATGTATGTTTGATTATGTCATCAGGCTTAGTTGCATTAGGCGTGTTTTTTTGGCATCGCTATCTGCAGCCAAATTCGATTTCCCAAAAAAACGTATCCGCAGGTGCCCATCCGCAGCTGTTTTATTTTATTTTTAAGTTGGTAGACTTGTTTAGCTGTCAGATAATGTGTTATTTGGTTTTGCTTTCGGATAAGTTTTTGACATATTGGGGTATGTTCGTAGAGTGTGAATTTTGATAAAAATCAAGATTCCAGATTTTTGAATCTCGAATCCATTTTTTGAATCTCAAGTCTCAAATAGATCATGAAATCTGAGATTTTTCTACTTTTTCCTCACTTCACCGACTCGTTTAGCTGCCAGATTCACAAATTTGACCCGACTCTAAAGATATGACTACAACGAGCAGCACTTCTTGTAAAAAGCCAAAAAGTGAAAATTTTCAAACTCATTTTGTGACAGTTTGACAAAATTTAAAGTAAAGGGGCCGACCCATAGAATCCGTAAATCCAGCAGCGTCGACGTATAAGTTGTTGTCAACATATTTGCCGGGGGGAACCGTCCCATAGAATACGTTGTATATGTACTTTGACAGTTTCATTTGCTTGGTGTAAAACTTATTCACAAAACCTCAAATCCGAACAAAAAAAATTAAATTATAACATTAAAATTGTGTCAAAATGATACTTTTGCACAAAGTTTTGATCATTCATTGCTTTTCCTTGCTGCTGTGGAAACATATTGAGTTGACTGTTCGTTAAATTAATTTGTGAACGGATCGACGGACGCAAAATTAGAAAGTTCACCAACTCTATCCGTCGTATCTGTCACATGCGTTGCTTATGGGACGAGTTCCATAAGAACATGTATATTCTATTGTGCTGTCAGTTGAAAACGTCAACGCTAACGGACTGACGGATTCTATGGGTCGGCCCCTTAGTAATGCAGAAAGATTGTTTTTTGATGTCAAAAACAATTTTTGTAGTTTTTTTTTTCAAATTCAAATGGCGCTACAAAGAAACAAACATTTTATTTTTGTAAATTTCCCACTTTTTGCAAAAAGTGGCTGTTGTAGTTATATTTTAAATCTCACAAATATAATACACCGGGAGCCCTCAATCCTGAAAGTGCACTTACACGGATTTCAAAATTTTTTGTATTAAAAGGTAGTTTATAGAAATACCAACAAATTAAGCCCGGTATGACGAGGCCTATCCTGGCACCAGTATTTCTTGCAATTTTTTGCATTATTAATAATTATTGATAATTTGCGGATTTTAATTTTAACTAGCGCATATTATTGGAAATTTAATGTGCTTTCAGGAAAAAATGGTATGACAGCTGCCATCCTTGCACCAATGTCTGTCATTTCTATTTTAAAATTTTGTCACTCATATGTTTTTATAATAGGTATGACAGACATTGGTGCCAGGATGGCAGCTGTCATACCATTTTTTTCCTGAAAGCACATTCAATTTCCAATAATTTGCGCTCGTTAAAATTAAAATCCGCGATAAGTGCAAATTATCAATAATTATTAATAAATGCAAAAAATTGCAAAAAATACTGGTGCCAGGATAGGCGTCGTCATACCGGGCTTAATTTGTTAGTATTTCTATAAACTATCTTTTAATACAAACAAATTTGAAATCCGTGTAAGTGCACTTTCAGGATTGAGGGCTCCCCGCCTATAAAACGACATTACAGAAGAAAAATATTAAACACCATAGAGCAACTATGTGTGACTCGTTCCTTGATTTGTGCGTTCCAATTTTAATTCAAAATAAACTTAAATAAAAGAACGCACTTAAAACGCGTTGCACTCTGCGAACACAGCCTTCGAGACTCTTTGAGTTATCCGAGTTACCAACCTAAGAAATTCAATTTTTCTCCGATCGAGTATCGATACTCGAAAAAATGTCAATTTTTTATCCGCAGCCAGATTTAAGTTTAAGTTTTATCCGCAGCTGCGTGTTGTATTTGTAATACATGGAAGTTCCCACTGCAGATACGGATAGCTATGCCAAAAAAACACGCCTATTGTTAAATTTAGACAAGTGGAGCCATTTATAAACAGGCAGTGCACGAAGAGAAGAAGAAGAGTCAGATCCTATTATAATTTTCGATGATTGTTTTTTATCCATATTCACTGCATTCACTTCGGAGTTCTTATCCAAAAGGGAGACAACAGATTTTTCAATACAATCTAATTTCGGTAAACTAGAATTTTGATGCGAAGATTATGATGCATTATCTGGATTATTTAAATTAAAAATTTGCGTAGCTGTATCGGCAGAGAGAGACTAGGATGATTATGAAGTTTGTGAGTGTCACTCTCATCAGAGTTTTGTTGGTTTCTTTTTGCAGTCTTACGTGGGGGAGAATTATTAAGAAATAAACTTTTGAGCGCACTAATATCATTTTTAATCTCTAATACACTTAATGAGAGATCTTGAACACTTTTAATAATTGATGAAAAGTTAATGTTCGAACAAGAATTACATTTCCAGAACAAATTATGACAAGATAAAGATTTATAATCTTCATCTGATATTTCTACACAGTTTTTGTGAAAGTGGCGGCCACAATATAGACCACACTCGATAGTTTCAGAAGTTTTGGAACGTTTTATGACAAGATTACAAGATGCACAAATCTTAGACATTTTGAAAGATAATCTACGACCGTCTACGAGAGAAGTTAGTCGATGACTGATGATGATAAAAATAGAATATCGAGCCGTCAGATCTTTTTAACGTTTTTTCATTATAGTTCTCTAGTTTCATTGCACGCCATTATATAAGTGTTTAATGTTTATGCATATGCATCTTAATTTTGCTTTTACAATCAACACTTAAATTATTGTACAGTGTCATTTGTGTTGACAGAATATTCTATATTCTGAAAGAAGTACCTATGGAATTTAAAAATTGCATTTTAAGTATTATTTCTGAATGCTTATAAACGTAATCTTTAAATCCAAATTTTTCTCTCATAACAATCTTTCCTTCCATTAATCAAAAAAAACAACTCATTGATTTCTTGTGAGGAAGTGAAATATATTCACACTTAAGACCTTTCTCATACCTTTGTTGGTTGACAACAATAATCTTGCACTAGAATGCTACTTTAATAATGTTTTTCTTTTTCTGCTTATTCATCCTGATTTCACACCAGCACCCATCATGACGATGAGAAATAAATTTATATTCTACAGGACTCATGGTAAGACTTACAAATGATGGATTGCATGCTCTAAGTCAAGTCTTGGCAAAATGCAAAAAAAAAGAAAAATTTCAAAACGTCGTATTCATTCATTCAATAAGAGCGCACACTCTACTAGTCCTGTCGGCAAAATGAAAAGCAACACTTTTTTTCCCTCTAAAAAAAAATCTATTGCAGGAAAATATTTTGACTTCTCAGATACAACAACCATTAAAATAATTTTCCGTACAAATTTGGACTGAACTAGAAAATTTAAATCATAATTTCAAGGTTCAAAAAAAGTACAAAAGATAGCAGATACGTATGTGGGCTCATATATAACTTGAATTCTTAAATCTCAACATTTAACTTTTGCTTCAGCTTTTGCCAGCACTGTTTTGTGGGTGGTTAGATCTATTGTTTTCATGTTGGTGAATGTGCTGTGGAATTTGTGTAGGCTGAAGGGTCGAATAAATCTCAGTGGTAAGATATAAAACAGACCAAAGAGCAACTCAAGGCAAGTTGGCATGAAATAAGTGATGGACAAATATCCTCCCATGACTGTCAGGCAGACGGAATGTCCTTTCGGGATCCATATTCATCATGTTTTAGTAGTTAACCATTGAAATAAACGAGATAATCTGGCTTTACTTTGAGATCATTTTCTTGTAGATTAGGTTTATTCTTTTTTGTGCATTTTATAAGTCGGAACAAGAGCTGGCATAAATCTTGAATCATTGTTTGCTGAAAGGTCATTGGGCTGGTGATAGTAAAAAAGGCCTAAGTTGTCATGTGTTTTCTTAACTATTGTGTGTTCAATGAGAGAGTTTGAGCTATCTTATTATTATATCATAACGATGCCTTTAATTTAAGGCGCATTAAGTAAAAAAAAAAACATCGACATGACCCTAGCAACAATAATATTTCACAGCAAGTGGAAAAAATAACAAAAACGATAGTGATTTGCGCTCACTTCGCAATCATAAATTATTATATAGAAAAAATATTGGAAAAACAGAACAATTATAAATAAATAAATTTTCTGTTTTCCCTGCTGACAGCGAACAGCTATCCAAACGCGGAAACGCCAGCCATTATGCATAACGCTCCAAGGGATTTCCTATCATGCAGCACTGGGCTGCATATCCAGCTTTTGGGCAGATAAAAAGAAAATAGAGAAAAATTGCAACTATGATGTATTTTATGTAAAATTTTACCTTCCTTAAACATTAATAAAAAAGTTGTGAGTTTCGAGTTTCGCAAAACAAAAGAGAAAAAAAAACGATAAATACAAATAAGAAATGGTGACATAGAACGGAACGGATTAACTTTTGAGTTTGTTTTCTTTATCGTTAAACCAATTTTTGTAAGCTTTTGTTAAAAGCAAAAAAAAAAAAAAATAAGAGGCTTTCATTGCGATTTTCGTTTAACAAAAAAAAAACAACAACAAACATGATCTGCAAGACCTTTTGACCAAGTATCTAACTACACGATCTTCTCATACATAGATTCATTAAATAGATTGTGATGTACCGTAAACTTGAAACTTTTTCTCATCTGAAAGCTTTTTAAATTTGTATTTCCTTTTGCAAGAAAATTTACTTTATCAGCATATTTTATATACATTGATACTGGTGCTCTGGTTGCAGGGTAATAACTCCTCGGGAACTAGCTCCACTGAGGGATTTAGTGCCCTCCAAGTGAGAACTAAAGTGGATCTAGTACCCATGTATGGTGAGAACTTAGTTCACTTTTATATGAAGTTGGAACTAACTCCCAATTATAAGAATGGAACAAAGATTTTAAAACTACATTTTGCAATAATAGAATTTTTGAACTTATTTATTATTTAGGTGACAAGAAGATGCAATAAGATGAAACTGGGTTCAAGTACAGTATATGCTTGTAGAATGCCCTACTCTCACCGAATTTTAAAATACCAAAGTTCACAACAACGTTTGCATTGGAAAAAGTTTCCTTTACGTTACATAGACTTAGAGCATCCGGTATATTTCAACCGTTTTGCACGGAAAAACTTTTGAAATATGAAAAAACGGTGCAGGGAAATTACTCCACGGGAATCTACTCCACATGGGAATTTACTCCACTCCAAGTGGGAATTTGCTCCGCTTTTTAAAGTGGAATAAATTCCCCCTGCAAGTGGGAAATAACTGCACAATTTTTTTGGTGGAAATATTTCCCAGCATGAAACTGAGCTCGCGCGAATTTTTTTATTTTCACACCCCAAATTCATTCTCTTTTGGGCAAAATTTTTTCCGCTCGCTTCGCTCCCAACCAAACCAAAACGATTTTGAATTTTCCACATCGTCATAATCCTCAGACGAAAGTGAAAAAAAAGATGTTCAAAATGAATCATTGCAATGCAGCACCTGCTTTCCAGACACAAGCGTGCATTACAAAGGTGCGTGGTGGTTTCTCTTAAAAATTAAAGGAAACGGCAGCAGTTAGTTTTGAAAAATGAATTGCTCTGTCAATTTTGTCCACAAATAGTAAAAAAATGGTCCTCTTTATTTCTAAGACGTTTTTATAGTTCAAAGAAAAAAATCACATTCTGAAAATTTTTTTTTAATAAGAAGTGCAATAATTGTTTCTTACACTTTTTACTTTTAGTGGACTACTTTCTCACACAATTATGCAGTTATATCCCACTCGCAGTGGGAATTTATTCCACTTTAAAAAGTGGAGGAAATTCCCACTTGGAGTGGAGTAAATTCCCATGTGGAGCAGATTCCCGTGGAGTAATTTCCCTGCACCAGTAAAAACTGTCCAATAAATTTATTGTTTGCAAAATATATACATTTAATCTCGAAGGTCAGAAGCCCCGAATTTGATTTTTGGGCTAACGGCTGACCATACGGGGTCAGTAGTCCCAAAATTAAATTTCAGCACTTATGGCACACGATAGTGGGTTATTAGTCCCGAAAACCATTTACGGGACATCTGACCACGGGACTAGATTCCCTACACCAATTTTTTCTCGGTTAAAGTGGCAATTTATTTCACATTGGAAGTTAACTAGAACCACCATTTTCTTAAAGAATTTATTTCCCATCGTACATGGGAACTAACTACACTTTACAAAAGTGGAGTAAATTCTCACTCGGTGGGAACTAAATCCCTCAGTGGAGTTAGTTCCCGTGGACTTATTTCCCTGTACCGGTGCTCTGGGGCGTATACTTACCCTATTTTCTTGAATGAATTCGAAAGAATGAATAGACAGGAATAGGGGAAAGAAGTTTTGTAGAGGCCTAAACTATTTTGTAAAACTTCCCTTCACAAAATTTAACGAATAAATAAGTATGGAAATTGTATGTTTTCATTATTTGGTATGATTCCAAACGGCTTTAAAAGTTAAATCAAGCGAAGAAACATGTATAAAATTGATTTCAATCAGTCAGTTATTGCCACAATTACCATTTGCATATTTTCTTTTATGTTGCTCATTATGATTTCTCTTGAGTTCATCCTCATATATGGCTTCTTTAGTTCAACTCAAGATTTTGAATGAATAGCTATAACTTAACTACGATCTAGAAGTCGGTTCGGCGATTCCGTCCGTCCATCCTTAATCACTGGTACAATTTTTTTTTACATTTAATATTAAAACTCAAAACTAGCCGAAGTGACAAAAAAACAGATTTCTAGTTCTCTTTTGTTGTAATTTTATTTATTATTCCAAAATCGCCATGAAAACACTTTGTTATGAGCTTTTCTCAAAAACTTGTAGAAGAAACTACGTTTAAATTGTTCTGAAAGTATATGGTTACTTTTGCCCGCAAATCGTTTTCCCGCATAACACTCCTACCGGTTTTCATGAGAATTTCCTTCTTTTCGTCACTCAAGTTTATGAGAAGATCGAAATCTGGTGCCTTTTACGACCTGCGTCTGCGAATTGCGAATGGTTGTTATATTTGCTATTTCATTCATATGAGTACTCGCAGAGAACTGCGAACTGTCATAAAAAAAAAAATAAAAAAAAATAGAAAATATTTATTTATTTGATTTTTGATTTTTGAGTTTTTTAAATCCGAGCGAATTATTTATTCGTAGCTTTGTGGAAAGCGTTTTGTATTTGTGGATTGCGAATTCTCATTTGAACGTTCGCAGTTCGCAGTTTTTGGTCGGAAAGAAAATATTACAATGTGTTTTTTGTGCAGTTTTAACTAGTTTTAGGCAGTATTCTATATACAAATATGTTAATATGGTAATTTATTCACTTTATTAACCAATTTGAAAAAGAATAGGTTGCTTTAGAAATAGCATTAATAGAAATATTCGCAGACGGAGGTCGCTGGTCATATGTACGGACCGGGCACCCCCCTTTTTCGAAAACAGAAATTTAACGAGACTGTGTATCATGAACGAAGAAATATAATTCTTCATTCAAATAATTCTATGTAAGCGATTGCTTTCTTGTGGAACCTGTTACTTCTAGACCGTTCATGTTACATTGAGGATACTTCGGTTGCTTTTACAATGTTCAAGTTATTTGTTAGCCAAAAGCTTACAACAATTTTTCCCGAACATCAGGCATGTCTGTCTTCAGTTTTGTATACTAAAACTAAATTCTTTCCAAAAACAATTCAAACACAATTTCGAAAAAGATCTAATTATATTGTTTTCCAAAAAACTGTTCCTCAAAATTTAACAAAAAAATTATTTATCTCAACTCAACCTCTTGTTTCAAATACACAAAATAAAATAAAAAAAGAAATTTTCAAATCATATATCCCAATACAAAATAATAATTTCGGAATAAAATATCAAAATAGTGATAAATACCGCGAAAACATGATACTATTTCTTTTTCCAAAAATTCGTAAGTCCCGCAAGGAAAATTTTGCCGTGATTTCGTTATCCGTGATTTTAATTTGCAGGCTTTCAACATGAACCGTTATTTATGTAAAATAAAAAATGTATTTTTTAAAAAAAGTTCAACAAAACATAAATGTAGGTACAAAAAATCAAAAAAAAAAAAATTGTGCTAAAGTTAACTTAGGCTAAAAATATCTGAGCTTATAAATCGTGGTTTTTCAAAAAAAAAAAAAAAGACTTACTATCAGGCCGATTAAAGATGAAACGTTTAATAATGATCCTTAACTCTAAGGTAGCTAAAAAAATTAACTATCGCTGCCTCTTATCAAACCTACCATCTTTTTATTGAAATGCTAATGTTATGACGTGAAAATAATTATATTTTCTACACCTTATCATAGTTGACACAAAAAGTGTTTCATAAAAAAACTGCTAGTTTTGGTAATTTAAAAGTAGAGGCATAATTGCCACACTCTTATGGCAAACACGAGCAAAGTACAAAGGCCCTCGTCTAAAAACACTCGTTTATGAAATCAGCCTCTAAAACTTTTTATGATTAAATAACGGCTTGTGGAAAAGGGTAAAAAGTATTTTATTTTCACACCCTTACTACGTCAGCAAAGAATTAACAAAAAGAAAAAACTTTTTATGGTTGGCTTTGGTCAAGGATAAATGAGTCATTACTGACAGGAAAATAGAGATGAGAAGGAAGCCTTTTGTAATTCTACCTATGGAAGCTAATGAGATTTTTTGTAAGGTATTTCTATACGTGGACGGATATCTCATCCATCTACGACCTAGCATACAGGATAATTACAGGTAACCACCTTTAAATAATTTTAAAAAAATCTGTTAAAGTGTAAATCTTTCAACAATTTTTAGTGCTTGGGAACTTTGTTTTGAAAACTATCTAGTTTGAGGATAGGCTAAAAATTTTACCGTCAAAAATGAAGCGATATTTCGACAAAACCGCATGCAATTTTAAAACAGCAACACCTTGAAATTTATTTCAATAAAACAAAAAAATAGATTTAAATTTGTTAAATTTTTTCTGTACTGATGAACACCACAACGGAGTCATTAAAAAACCACTTTTCATCCCATAATTACTAAAGAACAAAGTTTTCTTCAATTTTGAAATTAGTGCATTATCCTGAAAGGAAAGTTTTAATCGCACTTTATGCATTTATTGAGTGTTTTTTTTTTTTTTTTTGAGAGGATTAGAGACAAAGTTATAAGTTTTCAATTGCAAATGAAAAGGCAAGGGTAATCTTAAGTAAATAAATATCATTCGGGTTTGGAACAGAAAAGAGGTCGAGTCTCAATTGTAGGTGTTTCAAGTGCTTGCCTTGATGCACACTGAATAAGTTAAGCAATTATAAAAGTTTTAAAGAGGCTTTTATCGAAAAGGGTCATTCATTATTCGGTTTCGAAAGAAAAGCTTAATTAAACACACACAACGATACATTTTCAATTAAAAAATTATTTCATAATTAAGTTTTGACTTTGCCATTAAGGGCCAGTTCATTCACACTTGATCATCTTTAATCAAGGATTATTCCAGTTGATAATCTTAGATTCCGTTTGTTCACAAAAGTTGTAATTAAGAAATCCATGATTTGAGCAGTTAATTTGAGATTTCCTTAATCATCCAATTTTGCTCGATTAACACCGTTTAATCAAGGATGTACTATAATTCAGTTTGTTCATACTTGATTTACGCATTGACATGATATTCGTACTCCCTCAAGTTATCATCTTTTGAAAACTTGCCAAGTGAACGGATTCACACGCCCAGAGTGAAAAGTTGTTCATAGCCGCTAATAGACAAAGATATAGAGACATTCGTTAAGCAATGCTCAAGTTGCCAATCAGTAGCAAACTCGTTAAGTGCTCACCTGATTTCAAACTCCATCATAGCTCGATTTTGAACTGTTTCACATAGGTATTGCAACATAATACTGCACTACCTCAGTTACAACAACTCAATCATCTAGTCTAGACAAAATCTGTAGTCGTTATAGAACACGAAGTCAGGTCCCAAATCCACACCAGGAGATCTAACAGAAGACGTAGGGCAACGAAGAGGTTTTCCCCTCCATCACCAGCAAGGGGAGGTGTAAAGGCTCACTGAACACTGCTTTTAGGAGATATATGGTAGACAGATCTTCTTCTGACTTCTTTCACATTGTTAAATTATTTTTTTAAAGAATTCAAATAAAAAATATTCGTTTACTCAAAATAAGCATAACGATTGACAAGAAATGAAATAAAAAACTTAATTCTTGATTAAGTTTTGACAATAAACTGACTGATAGACTGGAAAATGGAACGATATGTGGAAAAACCATGATTTGTTAATCAAGGTGAAAAAAGTGAACAAACGCTCTTCGATTATCATCGATTCTTAATTATGAATTAAGGGGAATCCGTGATAATCATATTGAAGATTTAACCCACTGTGAACGAACTGGCCCTAAGTGTGAAAAAAATATAATTCAAATGGCCGGCTCGAGAGTGTTCGTAGCATGCGATTCTTTTGAGGTAATTTCGAACCACTTTTTCGCATATTAACAGGCGGTATCTCGGCTAAAACTTGAGTAATGTTGGATTTTAATGTTTCTAAACTTCGGGAACTATTCGCATATTCACTGTCTTTTGCGTAGCCTCACAGAAAAAAATCGAACGATATCAAATCACATGATCTTGAGGCCAATTGACGTTTTGTTGGAACCCACGTCGTCAAAATTATGATCTTCAATCGCCGGCCAAAAAAAAAGTTATTATTCGACCATATCGCTGAATGTTACCGACCACCTATTGGCATACGGACCGATAACATTAAACAGTCACTTTTTCTGGATGCAATGTCACCTCTTCATTCACTTGTGGGCTTTCCTCAAGGACGTCGAAGCAGAGGAAGACCATCCGCAATTAAGACGAATCAACATGTGGCAGACAACTTCAAGAACTTAGGCGAGCGAAGCTGCAGCCTGATGGCCAATTTTCTTGCATCTTAGAAAGATTCACTCTTGCTTATTTATAAAGCTTAAAAAAGAAATTGATAATCACGAAAATTTAAATAACCTAGATACACTCGCCACGCACCAGTCGCCACTCGCCACTCGCCACTCGCCACTCGCCATTCAACACTCGGCACTCGCCACGTAATCAATTTTCGTGGTACTTTTCTTGAAAAAAAGTATCATAAGCCAAATAAATTTCCCTAGCAGTTGCCCGTAGCTTAGTTGGTAAGTGCGTTGGCTGCTAAGCAGAACGTCGTTGGTTCGAGTCCTACTCAGGCCAAGTTTTTATTTCATCTTTCACGGGTACTGCCTCTTACGAGGACCTGACAAACCTTCCAAGAGTATTAATCTGTCATGAAAAAGTGCTTCTCAAATTTGCCGTTCGGAATCGGCGTTAAATTGTAGGTCCCCTCAATTCTTCACACGCACTCAGAGAATTGTTGATGAGAGTAAGCCACTTAGGCCTTGGATCTTCAAGAGCTGTCGCGCCACTCTGTTTTTTTTATTTTATTTTTAAATAAATTTCCGTTAATAGTTTTTTTTTTATAGATATCCTCATCGTGGAAACCAAAAACGCAAAATTGGTCAAAGAAATTGAAATTTCTAATTACTCTCATTCCCTTAAAGCAAACAGTTTCATTAGAGACCTTGAAACACCAAATTGAATAAATGTTGCATGAGAGGGTGACAGGTGAGATTATGCGGTGTTAATGATGGCTTAATGCAGACCATGCTGCTGTTTTTATTTTGTATGTAGTTGGGCAGTCCTTCTTGCCATGCCACTAACAACAGATGAGGGAGGATAAATTTTAATTGAAATTTTCATACAAAAATTATGGCTACATGCGCTTACCATACTGTCAACTGATGAAACCAGGTCATCCGTTCAAATTATTATCTACCCTGGCTCTGCATATGAAGCATAAATTGAGGATAGTAGATATACACGAAGGAGTGTCTCCGACGTTTTTAGCATGAAGTTGCATTCAACATTGATGGTGGATCCTGGGTTGGTGGCATATAGAAAATTTTACAGGAGTTGCTGCAATAACGACGTGAACGCCGACATCGGAGGTTATGCGGTTAAAAATTCATTACGCTACGGATGAGAAGCTGGGTGAATTGTGTGGCTCAATAATTGCAAAGCATGTGTTTGAGGCGAATGATAAGGTGGTTTGTTGAGCACGAATGTCGGAATAATTGACATGAGGTTTTTGAATTTAAGAGAACTTCCTCAAAATAAGTTTTGAGAAAGTTATAGTCGAAGAAGAAAACAGCCCATAAAATGTGTTGCAAAAGGTTTTTATCTTAAACTAAAGTGTTCTCCTTGAACCGAATTCAGAAATAAATATTTGAGGCTCACAGACTCGCAGTCATTGCACTCAGCGTATCCAAGTTGTTGGGACCAGAGCGATAGTCATTTGCTTTTTGGCCCCTATGACCCCTTTGCTATTTTCTCAGTTGGAGAAAATTCGGGTATTCGAAAGGCAGTGTCTTTAAAACAATACTACTCCGTCTCGGTTAGCATTGATAACTAGAGTGTTTTACATTCATTATTATCCTTACAAATTTTAAGACGACGCACGGTTCTTGGGTCAACAGAATTGACCCAGTAAGAAACCTTAAACTTGGCACGACTTTGCCTAGATTTCATTACTTCTTAGAGATAAACACGCAGCTCCATCGAGATTTGGCTAGTTTTTTTACAGAATGTTTTTGATGGTATTTAAATTTTCTAAATTCGAAGAATTAGATTTGAATTAAATTATTATCATAATCTGAAAATAACATCAATAGGAAAACAAAACAGAGGTTTTAACTTTGCCTTCATAAATGTTCATCAACATCTCATTTGGCAAATTGCTCGATTAGACCTTAACCTCTGCACAAGCACAACCCAATTGGGGCTATCCTTAACAAATATTATTGTTTGTTGAATATAAATGAGGTCGATGCCATCAAATGCTACCAAGATTATTTTCTCCGACTTCATCTCTCCACAATCAATTTGCCAATAGAAATCACCCCAGCCCTGATATAAACACCACATAAAATGATGTGAGATGCAGAATTCGAGATTTTTTATCTGCATAATGTTCAAAAGAATTATCATTCAATAGACGAAGATTCAGTTTGTATTTGTCTATCGTACTGGATGCTAATTTGAAAGTCGTGCAAAGCCCCAAGCGGAAGAACATCATCAATTGTAATCGTTTTTTCAAAGGTAACTCTTTCCTCAACGGGACTTACTATTTTTGTACCATTTAGTGGAGTGTTTGGCACCAAATTGAGGGAATGTTTGAGGAGTGGTGTATAGATAGGTTTTAAGTATTTACTACAAAATCAACCAAGCCGTTCATGAGATATGGCCCGAGTAGAGGATTGGTAATGGCTAGCGGGTACACCGGTTACGGAATAGCGGATTGAAAGGTAGCGGGTAGAATAAGCTGATAGCGGGGCAGCGGGTAGCGAGTAGCAGGGTAGCCGGTAGTGAGGTAATGGGGAAGCGGGTAGAGGGAAGCGGAGTACGAAAGTTTAGGTCTTTTATATGAAGCAGTACGAAGACGAAAGTTGCAATGACCGAAAAGTCAAAAAAGTATTTAACTGTCCCAGCATGTACTCTAAATATGTATTAGTTGATTATACTAACTTAAAGCGCTACAGTCTAGGTTGGGCGTGGGTTTTGAAACAATAATTCAGAGAATTGAATTTAATCTTGAATGTTGAACGTTATAAATTTTATTGAGGAATGAAAAAATATTTATAAACATAAAAAACATAAAAGTATGTTCATACAAAAAAATAAGTTTAAAGTACAGTAGTGAATTATATATTTACAACACTTCACCTTAATTCACAATCAAATAACATCAAATTAACACTAACATAAATGGTTAACATTATTAAATTAAAATATTACTAAAAACAAACAAACTCAAGGAATTTATAAATTTTCCCAAGACCGACGACCACTCGAAAGCAAAATAACAAACGCTCCCTAGTCCAGAGAAAATTCAACTGAAATTCGTATCTTTTATCAAAATGCCGGAGGTTTGAGAACAAAAACAAACCAACTTTTCTTATCTTCTTCCCTACATGAATATGACATAATTATTATTGTCGAAACATGGTTAAATTCACATTTCTCATCATCAGAGCTGTTTGATTCATCTTACAATGTATACCGCAAAGATCGCTCATCTCAAACTGGATGGGATCGAGAGGGTGGTGTACTGATTGCTGTCCGAACAACCTTTAGCAGCACCCAACAACAACAACTTTGTGTTAGTGTGAGTTTCAAAGACTCTCCTGAAATTGAGGACTTATTTTTTGTTGTAAGCTACATTCGCCCTACAAGTGGTATAGATTTATACAAAGCACATGTAAATAATGCCAAATTTGTTGTGAATGAATTGAAAACTAACCAATTTCCCTGTATTCTTGGAGATTTTAACATCGGTGATATTCATTGGTGTTTTATTGAAGAAGATCAAATATTAGTCCCTTTCACTACAAATAAGGATACAGAAATGTTAGTTGTTGATTCATTCTCATCATTAGGACTTTTTCAGGTAAATAACATAAAAAATGATTTAAATAGATTGCTCGACATAATCTTCATAAATAATGATTTAAAATTTTCTGTGTGTGAGGCTGAGTTCCCTTTAATTAGAAATTCCGTCCACCATACAACTGTTTGCCTAGCATTTGAATATTATAATTTTTCTCATATTTCGGAGAATATAGAGACTGTGGAGTTTAATTATTCAAATTTCAAAAGCAGATTTCATTTCATTAAATAGTTATTATAATTCATTCGACTGGAGAAATTTTCTGAATGATAAGTCTTTGGAAAGTATGTACAATTCGTTTAAAGATATTCTGTTCAAAGGCATTGAACTTTATGTTCCTATTTTTAAAAAGAAAAATAATTTTAGATTTCCATGGTTTAATAAGAGAATAAAGAATTTAGAAAACGTCAAAAACAAGGCTTTTAAATGTTATAAATTTATTGCATCTTTTCAAAATGAAACAATCGAATTATTATAAAAACAATATTAACAAAATGAAGCTTTTTATTCAACGATTGAAAAATTAATAATTATTATTGAAAAACAAATACATAGCAACAATGATAATTTTCTATTTTTTATATTGAAAGTAGAAAGTAGTTTTTATAATGAAAATGAACAGTTGTATATTAATGAAAAAACACCACAGTCTCTCCCACTTATTTAAAAACTACACTATCTCCAAATCGTATTGGAGGACGTCTTATTCTATTCGATCTTCGTATTTCTGGTTGAATTGGAAATGGTGAAATGATTTCGTTACTAACAGGAACAGTTGGTTCTTGTATTGAAAATGTTTGTCTTGGAATATCAAAACTTTGTGTAGGTCCAAATGATATAGATTTCTTTTTGATGAGTGTTGATTGTAGTTGATTTTTGTGTCTTTTAATATCACGACCAGAATCCAGAGAAATGAGATAATGACGTTGACCAAGTTTGGATTTTGCTTCTCCAAATTCCCATTTATTAAGAATTTTGACTTGAATTCTCTCTCCCACTTGTAATAATCTTGAAGGTTTTGCTATCAATTTTGAAGGTTGCGGATTATATGGAAAAATTGCATCCAATCTAAGTCTGAGTTTTCTATTCAGATACAATTCAGCAGGTGATTTTCCACATGCGAGAGGTGTTGCTCGATATCGAAGAAGCATGTTCTGAATTTTTATGTGAATCGGAGTTTTGTCATTTGATAGTGCTTTAAGACGATGTTTGAGAGTTTGGATATTTCTTTCGGCAAGGCCATTAGTAGCAGGGTGTTCAGGGGCAATGAACTTTTGAAAAATACCACGATTTGAACAAAATGATTTGAATTCTTCGCTGCGAAAAATTGATGCATTGTCAGATACCATTATTTGAGGATATCCATGTTGTGAGAATATGTTTTCTAAAAGCAGGATTGTATTTGAAGTCGTAGGAACGTCTTTAATTACTTTGATTTCTGCCCACTTCGATTTAGCATCAACACAGACAAGAAAATAATGATTTTGGAAAGGTCCGGCATAGTCAATATGTATTCGCTCCCAGTTATTTTTAGGTGAATCCCACGGATGTACTGGTGCTTTTGGTGGATTGGATTGATTGATAGCACAATTTTCACAACTTCTCACTAAACGTTCTATATCTTTGTCGATATTGTGCCAATACACGTATCTTCGGGCCAGTTGTTTCATTTTTGTAATACCTAAGTGTGTTTCGTGTAGTTCGGATAAAATTGTAGAACGTAAAGATTCTGGAATTAAAATTCTATCTTTTCGAAAGAGAATTCCATCTGTGAGAGTGAATTCAGAATCTGTTGATTTTAATTGTAAGTCATTGATAGTAGAGTCAATGAAGCTTTTTTTCAGAAAGTCCTCAGAAACAGCTCGGATTTTGAAAAAAAAAATTCTAAATTTTTTGTTTCTTATATTCTTTAAAGTCTGAAACAAATCATTTGGGGGGAAATAATTGCTTATATTGTTTAAACAATTTTTATATTGTTTATAAAGAGAGATCCAAAATTAATGTTTTTGATAATTGGAGTGTTTAGGTTGCATTAAGACAAGAAAAAAATCATATGGAACGGGGGGTCTATTGTCCCCCGTTTAGCCGGGAGGGGCAACCTTATAACAAAAAGAGTCTATTTTTCAAAAAAAAATTAAAAATCAACGGCTTTTTCCCTCAATGCCGTGTTATACCTTCTTGCAAAGCTAAAAAATGCTTCTTTCATTTTACATTTAAATAAAACTGTTTTCAGGAATATTTTTCGAAAAAATCATCTTCAAATTCAAAATATCGAATTTTTCAACTTTTTTTTTATCTTCGAACTCATTTTTTTCAAAATTTTATATAATTAAGTACTAACTTCCTTCACAATTAAATGCGGTTACAAGTTCTTAGTGAGATCCAGAAAACCGCATGCCTTAATGTCTTCTTGTTTTTGAGAAACTAAGAAAAAACTAAAAACACTCAGAAAAAAAATTCACAAAATTACTTGTAAGTATTATTTTTTCGAATAAATAGAACAAAATATCATCCAAATTTTCTGAGTTTTTTTTGGGTTTTTCTTAGTTTCTCAAAAACAAGAAGTCATTAAGGCATGCTGTTTCTGGATCGCACTGAGAACTTAAGACCGCATTTAATCCTGGAAAAAAATAGTACTTAACTACATAAAATTTCGAAAAAAATTAGTTCGAAGTTAAAAAAAAAAAGTTGAAAATTTCGATATTTTGACTTTGAAAATGATTTTTTCGAACACTATTCCTGAAAACAACTTTATTTAAATGCAAAATGAAAGAAGCATTTTTTAGCTTTGCAAGAAGGTATAACACGGCATTGAGGGAAAAGCCGTTGATTTTTAATTTTTTTTTGAATAATAGACTTTTTTTGTTATAAGATTGCCCCTCCTGGCTAAACGGGGGACAATAGACCCCCCGTTCCATATGATTTTTTTCTTGTCTTAATGCAACCTAAACACTCCAATTATCAAAAACATTAATTTTGGATCTCTCTTTATAAACAATATAAAAATTGTTTAAACAATATAAGCAATAATTTCCCCCAAATGATTTGTTTCAGACTTTAAAGAATATAAAAAACAAAAAATTTAGAATTTTTTTTTTCAAAATCCGAGCTGTTTCTGAGGACTTTCTGAAAACGCCCTTTTTTGAGCTTCATTGACTCTACTATGATAATTTCTCGAAGTTTGTGGTCTTTTTCTGTTTCTTGTTTGATGGTTTGAGCGGTTATTTCTGTGCTTGAAATTTTGAAAATTGTTTCATAGTTGATTATGTTTACCTCATCACCAAAAATTTGATCAGATGAAACTTGAATTGGTTGGATTGGTGAACGGGACAAACAGTCAACATTTTGATTGTCTTTGCCTGGTTTGAATTTTACAGAATAGTTGAATCCGGTTAAGAAAGATGCATATCTGAGTAGTCTTGCTGATGTCATCTGCGGTAATGCTTTGTGAGGGTGAAAAATTCTTGTCAAGGGTTGATTATTTCTGTTATCAGTAAAAAATGTCTGCCGAAAAGATATTTATAAAAATAAATTACACCAAAAATGATTGCCAGAGCTTCACGATCGAGTTGACTGTAATTTTTTTCGGACTTCGTAAGTGAACGAGAAGCATAAGCTATAGGTTTTTCAATTCCATTTACGGGGTGACTCAAAACTGCAGCGATACCGTAAGGGCTAGCATCGGTAGAAAGTTCAACTGGGCAGGAAGGGTCGAATGGTATAAGAATTCTATCATTACATAATTCGGATTTAAGTTGAAGAAAAGCTGATTGACATTTTGAAGACCAGAACCATTTTTTATCTTTCTTGAGAAGACATCGAATTGCATGTGTTTTTGTTGAAAAATCTGGAATGAATTTAGAGTAGTAGGTAACTAGTCCCAAAAATTGTTTGACTTGTTCGACGTTTGTAGGAGCTGACATGTCTTGTATGGCACGTACTTTTTCTGGAGATTTGCTTATTTGATTCAGCTCGACTACATGTCCCAAATACTCAATTTTTTCTGATAGAAATAAACATTTCTTTTTGTTGAAATGTAAATCATTTTCATTAAGTTTCTTAAGACAAGAATCAAGGTTTTGAAGGCATTCATTTTGTGAAGGTCCGTGTATGATAATGTCATCAAAATAAGCTTCTACACCTTTAAGACCATGAAGAATTTGACATAGAATGCGATTAAAATCTGATGGAGCCGTTTTAATACCGAAACTAAGGCGATTCATTTTATATGTACCTCGATGTGTTGAAATTGTTTGAATTTTACTGCTTTCTTCGTCAACTTTTAAATGTAAATAAGCTTTGTACAAATCTAGTTTGCAGAAATATCGAGAGTTTCGAAGGCTATGAAGAACATCATCTATTCGTCGAATTGGATGATTGGCTTGTACAAGGCGTTCGTTAACGCCACATTTGTAATCCACACATAAGCGTACGCCACCATCGGGCTTTGGAATGACTACTAAAGGTGAACCCCAATCACTTGCGGCAACTAATGTTATTATTCCGTCGTTTTCAAGTGAATCTAACTCTTTATTAACACGTTCTAGTAATGCATACGGGACGTTTCTTTCTCTGGTAAAAATAGGTTTGACAGAATTTCGAAGTTGAAGCGAGACTTGAAAATTTGGTACACATCCAACTTTTTCTTCAAATATTAAAGGATATTTGTTAAGAATATCGTTTATCGTTTTTTTTTATGTATTTGGAAAATTGGTGTGACGTTTGAATTTTTTGTATTTGAATCGATTTTATTGAGTTCAATATTAAGACCTCTTATCCATTGTCTACCAAGTAGAGCATCATGACCATTAGGAACAATATGCAGTTCACCAAGAATTTGTTGTCCCTTGTAAGCTACATTGAGGCATAATTTTCCTACTGGTTTTATAATGTTACCTGAATAAGATCGAAATGCAATATTCGAATTTTGTAAAGGCAAGTTAAGATTGAGACGTTCGAAATCGTTTTGAGCTAAAAGTGAGTATTTTGCACCGGAGTCTACTTCAAATTGTTGAATTTTTTCGTTGAGTGTAACATTTATGAGATATTTGTCGCAATTGTTTACTTCAAATAAATCTACAATTTGTGATTTGATAGGTTCTAATTTGTAAGGGCCATATACTACAGATAACTGATCATACAAATTATCTTCGACGGTGATGGCATTCGTTGAATGTTCAGATGATTTGTTATTAGATAAAAGGGTTGAGAGACATACCTTTGATACGTGACCTTGTTTCTTACATAGCGTACATTTAAGTTTTGATTTTTCTGTTCGGCAAGAAGTAACTTTGTGGTTAGCTCGTCCACATCTCAGGCAACAATTTTCTATACCAAGGGCTTTGAAATTAATGTGTTGAGGCTTGAATGACTTGTGACTTGAATTTGAAGAAGGTCTTGATCTTGAATAATGTTTATACCTTGAATTGGAAATTTTGTTGACATCTATGTTTGAGGTTGAAGCTGTTGGGTTTGGTCGTAATTCCTTGCATTCCATTTTTGAAGCTTCGAGGCCAATAGCTTTGTTGAGAATGTCATTGAAGTTTTTTGTATCAGACTGTAAGATCTGCTCACGTAGCCAATCGTCTCGAAGACCACGAATGAACTGAGCGCGGAGAAAAATCTCAGACACTGACACAGATTTGGAACACTCGCATTTAACACTGAATTCGCAATTTTCAATGTCCTTTTGAAGTGAAGAAACAAACTCAGCTATATTCTGATGGTCTTTTTGAATAACATTAAGAAAAAAATGTTGGGAAACAACTACGTTCTTTTTTGGAATTAGCATCTTCTTGAGGTTTGAAATGAGATCCGAAAGTTCCAAGTTTTTAACGGGCTTCTCTGGACCAAGAAATGCAGCAAGGTTGTTGTAGTGTATGGAACAATGGATACGCATAGTAATTGTGCTTTTTTATTTTCGGCTGTTAAATTTTTCATAATGCAATAGTTTTCAAATCGTTCCAGATAATTTGAGAATTTTTCGTTTTCAGCATTGAAATTTTCAAACGGATTAATGTTTGTTGTTGTTGAAGGAATTTGCAATTGTGTAACAAGTTGCGTAATAGCTTCCTTTTGGCTTTGGAAGGCTTGTAAGATTTGTTGAAATTTATCGGCATCCATTTTGGTAACTCGAAAAATTTAATTGGAATCTATGTAAATATTTTTCGTAATCGATTTGAAATCTTGCATAAAAGTTGAATTTTCTTTTGAGCATCCGGGTCCACCACCTGTAACAAGCGATGGGGGTTGGCATCAAGGTCATGACAAACTCATCGTTTGTAACGATCAGAGGTCGCGTGATCTATATACGCTTGCTGTCGGCATGCTGGGCGAAGTTTGGCCAGGCGCAAAACTCGAGGTTGTTGCAAAGGAAGATATTCCTTGCAGGCCGAGAGCTCGTGCTTGGATCCCGATTGAAGCTGCATGTCCTGAAGACATCCATGAGATGATCAGGCTAAGCAACCCGGACCTCTCCTGTCACGACTGGAAGATCGCGAAACTGGAGGAGCCGAAGGGTCTTTATCGAAGTGCGATTATCGTTATCAATAAGGACTCTGCGGCCTCTCTGGCGCGAGACAAGGGAGTGATAAGATACGGGTTCGAGACGATTACTCTCCGCATATACAAAAAAGATGAGGTAGACGCTTTATTCGAGCCTCCACAACCCACTTTAGAAGTTGTGTCGCAAGACGTAGGGGGTCTTGGTGCTACTATCACCTTTCCATCCATGGATGTGGACGATGGTGTACCTGGGCCCTCTTCTGTCGCGGCACAATCTTCTTCCTTACACTCAGAAGCTGTGTCGCCAGACGAGGGGGGGTCCCAGTGCTATCATCACTTTCCCATCCTTGGATGGGGATGATGTTGTACCAGGGCCCTCTTCTGTCGCGGCACAGTCTTCTTCCGAAAACGTCAAAAGTTTATCCCTAATGGAGACTGATGACTCATCCAACAAAGTTCTCTCCAGTGAGGAAGAAGATGAACTGCTAGGTTCCTCTTCGTCCGATCTGGATGAACTGGTGGAGGTTGATCTGCCTAGTTGTAGCCAAAATGCTGCAAATAGCACAGATTAATCTCCAACACTCTATTAAGACTTCGGCCTCCCTTCTTCTCCGCCTGTCAAAAACTGGGGAAGATGCCGTTCTCATCCAAGAGCCCTGGATTGTGAAATCCCTGGTTCGAGGATTGAGAACTCCTGGCTACTGCGTCTTATATGTAACAGGAAAAGGTAATCCAAGGTCCTGCATACTAGTAAAACGTAGTCTAAATGTATTTTTACTCCCTAATTTCAGTTGGTAATGAACCAACCTTTGTTACTAAAAATCGACAAAAAGTTTTAGATATCACTCTTGCCTCGTTGCATCTCTCGAATAAAGTATTGAATTGGAGAGTATCAAAGGAGCACTCGTTCTCCGATCATAGGTACATCCAATTCACTCTTAGTGAAGAGTCCCCAAAACCGATCCACTTCCGGAATTATAGGAAAACAGATTGGCCAAAATATAGGACAACTCTGAAAAGTCTGATTAAACCAGAACTTAATGATCCTCCCTTATGCGCTCTTGAACTCGATAAAAAAGTTGATGAGCTTACAGCAGCCCTCAATAAAGCTATGGAAACTGCCTGTCCCCTCACTACAGTGCGAGGAAAGAGGAAACCACATTGATGGGCTGCTGAACTAGAAATACTCAGGAAAGGTTGTAGAAGGCTTTTTAACCGTGCAAAAAAGTCTAGACACCTCCAAGATTGGGAGTCATATAAGGAATCCCTCAAAAAGTATAAACAAGAATTGAGAATAGCCAAAAGATCCTCATTGAGATCCTTCTGTAGCTCAATAGAAGAGTCCTCGGAGGCATCGCGGCTAAGGAAGATTCTCTCGACAAATCCAACCATGCCTAGTTGTCTCAAAAACTCAGATGGTACATGGGCTAACTCTTGCGAAGAAAAGCTAAACCTGCTATTAGGTACCCACTTCCCAGATAGCTCCAAATCCGTTAATACAATAAACCGTCCTGGATCGGGTATTAACTTAACTTTTCCTCAAGGTCTTGTCACAAAAGAAAAATTGACATGGGCTCTGAATATCTTTAAACCTTATTAATCTCCAGGTCCAGATCAAATCATACCAGCTGAGCTACAACATACCATCGATATAACTCTGCCCATCATTGAGATGATGTTCAAAAGTTGTCTAGATCTGGCCTATATACCTCAGCGATGGAGAGAGGTAAAGGTAGTATTCATTCCCAAGGCGGACAAATGCTCGCATGTCAACCCTAAAGATCTAAGACCTATTAGTCTATCATCTTTCATTCTCAAATAGCTGGAACGATTGATTGATATCCATATACGTAATAGCATTGATAAGGGACTATCGATGTCTCAGCATGCTTACTGCAAAGGGAAATCGGTAGAAACAGCCTTGCATACTCTGGTAAGAACTATCGAATACTCCCTAGAGCAAAAGGAGTATACTATGGTTGCCTTCCTGGATATTGAAGGTGCTTTCAACAACGTTGACACATCTGCTATCACTTCTGCTATGACGACCCTAAACGTCGAATACTCACTCTGTGAGCTGATTAATCTAATGCTTAAAAGCAGGATCATCAACTCTAAGATGGGGGATTTTTGTACGAAAAGGTCTGTCAGCAGAGGCACTCCGCAAGGTGGTGTTCTGTCCCCTCTCCTGTGGAACATAGTAGTTAACGAATTGCTAATATCCCTCGAGAGGGAAGGCTACAGAGTGATTGCGTATGGCGATGATGTTGCTATCGCCGTCACAGGAAAACATCCTAATACACTGAGAGACCTCCTCCAAAACGCACTTAATATGCTCACTAGATGGGCTGATCGCTGTGGACTTAGTATTAATCCTCAAAAAACGGACCTTGTCCTTTTTACACGGAAATACAAGATCCCAGTAATTGTACCCCCTTCAATAAAAGGTGTACCACTAATTTTTACCAATGAAGCCAAATATCTTGGTCTGATATTAGACAAAAAATTAAGTTGGAAACCTAATATTCAGGAAAGAGTTAAGAAAGCCACAGTAGCTCTTTTTCTTGCAAGAAAGCCATAGGAAGCAAATGGGGTTTTCAACCTCGCATAACCTATTGGCTATACACATCGGTCATTCGACCAATTCTCACGTACGGGGTTGCAGTATGGTGGACTGCACTGGAGAAAGCCACTTACTGCGACAAACTCAGCAGAGTCCAACGCACTGCATGTCTCTGCATAAGCGGGGCTTTGAGAACCACCCCCTAAGCAGCGTTAGACACTCTCCTCCATCTGGCACCCCTCGACATTTTTAGCAAACAAGTGGCAGCGAGTACAGCTATAAGACTCAACGCCTCATCTCAATGGACCAACAATAATGTGGGACACTCCATCATTTTGAACTCTTTCGGTTCTATACCAAAGTACATAGACTACACCATTCCAAAACCACAATTTGGTAAAAACTTCCAGATATCCATTCCATCCAGAGAAGAATGGGAAGACAAAAAACTTCTGGATGACAAAGGCATTCATTTTTATACAGATGGATCCAAGACAAGTGATGGAGTTGGTAGTGGTGTGTACTCAGAAAAGCTTAATCTAAGCATCTCATTCCGCCTTCCCAATCATTGTAGCGTCTTCCAAGCGGAAATCTTAGCGATCAAAGAGGTTCTCTCCTGGCTAAGAGAAAACGTGATATCAACTTCTGATATCCGCATCTTCTCTGACAGTCAGGCTGCTATTAAATCTCTCGATGGTGTCTCAACCAAATCTCAAACGGCCCTCGATTGCCGATCGTCTCTGATGGAGATGGCGAGCAATTTAACATTCACCTCTGTTGGGTGCCGGGTCACAGAGACATCAAAGGAAATTGTAGAGCCGATGAACTCGCTAAAAATGGAACCGTCATACCTATTTCACCTGAAAGGGAGAAGATAGGTATACCGATAGCTACATGTAAACTTTTGCTAAAAGAAGCAGCTTTAACGATAACAAAACTATAGGTGGCACAATTTACCAACGTGCGCAGCTACGAAACTCATATGGCCTTCACTGGACTTAAAGCGCTCTAAAGACTTGTTATCTCAAAGCAGACTTCATATTAGCTCCCTGATAGGTGTCCTTACGGGACACTGTCTTATAGGCAGACACGCAATACGACTTGGTGTAGCCTCAAATGACTTCTGCAGGAGCTGTATGGATGAGGAAGAAGAGGAAACAATCTCTCACCTTCTCTGCACTTGCCCTGCTCTTTCACTAAGACGCAAACTTCATCTAGGAGAGTACTTTTATGATAACCCCAGTGAACTATAGTTCGTTCAATAAAAAATGTCAGTGAAGGAAAGATAGGGCATTTGCCTCTAATTCTGGTAGCAATAGCTTCCATATGTCTATTTCAAGCAAAAGCTCTGAAGTGGTTGCCATACTTTGTAAATTAAATCACCGGAAATCAAAGAGTAGTGTGTATGGTTACCACCTGCTGGCGATTTAATCTAATTTAATAAAAAAAATTTCATCTTGCGACTCCACGTCAAAGCAACAAAGGTCTCTGGAGGAGTCCACTCCCATCCCTAAGAAACCCAAAGTGCAGAACACCAGCACTCCCAAAATTCCTAAAGTACCTCTCACTAAACCTTTTAGTGATGTGCTTAAGGAGCACAACAATATCGTGGTTGCGGTCATTGACAGAAGCAATATTGATGGCGCGATTACCTCTGACCGTTGGCAGATGGTGAAACTGAAGCTCTCGGCTGGCTTTCTCAAAGTCATGCGAGAGCATCCGGGTCCACCACCTGTAACAAGCGATGGGGGTTGGCATCAAGGATCGTTTGTAACGATCAGAGGTCACGTGATCTATATACGCTTGCTGTCGGCATGCTGGGCGAAGTTTGGCCAGGCGCAAAACTCGAGGTTGTTGCAAAGGAAGATATTCCTTGCAGGCCGAGAGCTCGTGCTTGGATCCCGATTGAACCTGCATGTCCTGAAGACATCCATGAGATGATCAGGCTAAGCAACCCGGACCTCTCCTGTCACGACTGGAAGATCGCGAAACTGGAGGAGCCGAAGGGTCTTTATCGAAGTGCGATTATCGTTATCAATAAGGACTCTGCGGCCTCTCTGGCGCGAGACAAGGGAGTGATAAGATACGGGTTCGAGACGATTACTCTCCGCATATACAAAAAAGATGAGGTAGACGCTTTATTCGAGCCTCCACAACCCACTTTAGAAGTTGTGTCGCAAGACGTAGGGGGTCTTGGTGCTACTATCACCTTTCCATCCATGGATGTGGACGATGGTGTACCTGGGCCCTCTTCTGTCGCGGCACAATCTTCTTCCTTACACTCAGAAGCTGTGTCGCCAGACGAGGGGGGTCCCAGTGCTATCATCACTTTCCCATCCTTGGATGGGGATGATGTTGTACCAGGGCCCTCTTCTGTCGCGGCACAGTCTTCTTCCGAAAACGTCAAAAGTTTATCCCTAATTTAGACTGATGACTCATCCAACAAAGTTCTCTCCAGTGAGGAAGAAGATGAACTGCTAGGTTCCTCTTCGTCCGATCTGGATGAACTGGATTTAACAGTGGTGGAGGTTGATCTGCCTAGTTGATCGTTCTCCTATCATAGGTACATCCAATTCACTCTTAGTGAAGAGTCCCCAAAACCGATCCACTTCCGGAATTATAGGAAAACAGATTGGCCAAAATATAGGACAACTCTGAAAAGTCTGATTAAACCAGAACTTAATGATCCTCCCTTATGCGCTCTTGAACTCGATAAAAAAGTTGATGAGCTTACAGCAGCCCTCAATAAAGCTATGGAAACTGCCTGTCCCCTCACTACAGTGCGAGGAAAGAGGAAACCACATTGGTGGGCTGCTGAACTAGAAATACTCAGGAAAGGTTGTAGAAGGCTTTTTAACCGTGCAAAAAAGTCTAGACACCTCCAAGATTGGGAGTCCTATAAGGAATCCCTCAAAAAGTATAAACAAGAATTGAGAATAGCCAAAAGATCCTCATTGAGATCCTTCTGTAGCTCAATAGAAGAGTCCTCGGAGGCATCGCGGCTAAGGAAGATTCTCTCGACAAATCCAACCATGCCTAGTTGTCTCAAAAACTCAGATGGTACATGGGCTAACTCTTGCGAAGAAAAGCTAAACCTGCTATTAGGTACCCACTTCCCAGATAGCTCCAAATCCGTTAATACAATAAACCGTCCTGGATCGGGTATTAACTTAACTTTTCCTCAAGGTCTTGTCACAAAAGAAAAATTGACATGGGCTCTGAATATCTTTAAACCTTATTAATCTCCAGGTCCAGATCAAATCATACCAGCTGAGCTACAACATACCATCGATATAACTCTGCCCATCATTGAGATGATGTTCAAAAGTTGTCTAGATCTGGCCTATATACCTCAGCGATGGAGAGAGGTAAAGGTAGTATTCATTCCCAAGGCGGACAAATGCTCGCATGTCAACCCTAAAGATCTAAGACCTATTAGTCTATCATCTTTCATTCTCAAATAGCTGGAACGATTGATTGATATCCATATACGTAATAGCATTGATAAGGGACTATCGATGTCTCAGCATGCTTACTGCAAAGGGAAATCGGTAGAAACAGCCTTGCATACTCTGGTAAGAACTATCGAATACTCCCTAGAGCAAAAGGAGTATACTATGGTTGCCTTCCTGGATATTGAAGGTGCTTTCAACAACGTTGACACATCTGCTATCACTTCTGCTATGACGACCCTAAACGTCGAATACTCACTCTGTGAGCTGATTAATCTAATGCTTAAAAGCAGGATCATCAACTCTAAGATGGGGGATTTTTGTACGAAAAGGTCTGTCAGTAGAGGCACTCCGCAAGGTGGTGTTCTGTCCCCTCTCCTGTGGAACATAGTAGTTAACGAATTGCTAATATCCCTCGAGAGGGAAGGCTACAGAGTGATTGCGTATGGCGATGATGTTGCTATCGCCGTCACAGGAAAACATCCTAATACACTGAGAGACCTCCTCCAAAACGCACTTAATATGCTCACTAGATGGGCTGATCGCTGTGGACTTAGTATTAATCCTCAAAAAACGGACCTTGTCCTTTTTACACGGAAATACAAGATCCCAGTAATTGTACCCCCTTCAATAAAAGGTGTACCACTAATTTTTACCAATGAAGCCAAATATCTTGGTCTGATATTAGACAAAAAATTAAGTTGGAAACCTAATATTCAGGAAAGAGTTAAGAAAGCCACAGTAGCTCTTTTTCTTGCAAGAAAGCCATAGGAAGCAAATGGGGTTTTCAACCTCGCATAACCTATTGGCTATACACATCGGTCATTCGACCAATTCTCACGTACGGGGTTGCAGTATGGTGGACTGCACTGGAGAAAGCCACTTACTGCGACAAACTCAGCAGAGTCCAACGCACTGCATGTCTCTGCATAAGCGGGGCTTTGAGAACCACCCCCTAAGCAGCGTTAGACACTCTCCTCCATCTGGCACCCCTCGACATTTTTAGCAAACAAGTGGCAGCGAGTACAGCTATAAGACTCAACGCCTCATCTCAATGGACCAACAATAATGTGGGACACTCCATCATTTTGAACTCTTTCGGTTCTATACCAAAGTACATAGACTACACCATTCCAAAACCACAATTTGGTAAAAACTTCCAGATATCCATTCCATCCAGAGAAGAATGGGAAGACAAAAAACTTCTGGATGACAAAGGCATTCATTTTTATACAGATGGATCCAAGACAAGTGATGGAGTTGGTAGTGGTGTGTACTCAGAAAAGCTTAATCTAAGCATCTCATTCCGCCTTCCCAATCATTGTAGCGTCTTCCAAGCGGAAATCTTAGCGATCAAAGAGGTTCTCTCCTGGCTAAGAGAAAACGTGATATCAACTTCTGATATCCGCATCTTCTCTGACAGTCAGGCTGCTATTAAATCTCTCGATGGTGTCTCAACCAAATCTCAAACGGCCCTCGATTGCCGATCGTCTCTGATGGAGATGGCGAGCAATTTAACATTCACCTCTGTTGGGTGCCGGGTCACAGAGACATCAAAGGAAATTGTAGAGCCGATGAACTCGCTAAAAATGGAACCGTCATACCTATTTCACCTGAAAGGGAGAAGATAGGTATACCGATAGCTACATGTAAACTTTTGCTAAAAGAAGCAGCTTTAACGATAACAAAACTATAGGTGGCACAATTTACCAACGTGCGCAGCTACGAAACTCATATGGCCTTCACTGGACTTAAAGCGCTCTAAAGACTTGTTATCTCAAAGCAGACTTCATATTAGCTCCCTGATAGGTGTCCTTACGGGACACTGTCTTATAGGCAGACACGCAATACGACTTGGTGTAGCCTCAAATGACTTCTGCAGGAGCTGTATGGATGAGGAAGAAGAGGAAACAATCTCTCACCTTCTCTGCACTTGCCCTGCTCTTTCACTAAGACGCAAACTTCATCTAGGAGAGTACTTTTATGATAACCCCAGTGAACTATAGTTCGTTCAATAAAAAATGTCAGTGAAGGAAAGATAGGGCATTTGCCTCTAATTCTGGTAGCAATAGCTTCCATATGTCTATTTCAAGCAAAAGCTCTGAAGTGGTTGCCATACTTTGTAAATTAAATCACCGGAAATCAAAGAGTAGTGTGTATGGTTACCACCTGCTGGCGATTTAATCTAATTTAATAAAAAAAATTTCATCTTGCGACTCCACGTCAAAGCAACAAAGGTCTCTGGAGGAGTCCACTCCCATCCCTAAGAAACCCAAAGTGCAGAACACCAGCACTCCCAAAATTCCTAAAGTACCTCTCACTAAACCTTTTAGTGATGTGCTTAAGGAGCACAACAATATCGTGGTTGCGGTCATTGACAGAAGCAATATTGATGGCGCGATTACCTCTGACCGTTGGCAGATGGTGAAACTGAAGCTCTCGGCTGGCTTTCTCAAAGTCATGCGAGAGCATCCGGGTCCACCACCTGTAACAAGCGATGGGGGTTGGCATCAAGGATCGTTTGTAACGATCAGAGGTCACGTGATCTATATACGCTTGCTGTCGGCATGCTGGGCGAAGTTTGGCCAGGCGCAAAACTCGAGGTTGTTGCAAAGGAAGATATTCCTTGCAGGCCGAGAGCTCGTGCTTGGATCCCGATTGAACCTGCATGTCCTGAAGACATCCATGAGATGATCAGGCTAAGCAACCCGGACCTCTCCTGTCACGACTGGAAGATCGCGAAACTGGAGGAGCCGAAGGGTCTTTATCGAAGTGCGATTATCGTTATCAATAAGGACTCTGCGGCCTCTCTGGCGCGAGACAAGGGAGTGATAAGATACGGGTTCGAGACGATTACTCTCCGCATATACAAAAAAGATGAGGTAGACGCTTTATTCGAGCCTCCACAACCCACTTTAGAAGTTGTGTCGCAAGACGTAGGGGGTCTTGGTGCTACTATCACCTTTCCATCCATGGATGTGGACGATGGTGTACCTGGGCCCTCTTCTGTCGCGGCACAATCTTCTTCCTTACACTCAGAAGCTGTGTCGCCAGACGAGGGGGGTCCCAGTGCTATCATCACTTTCCCATCCTTGGATGGGGATGATGTTGTACCAGGGCCCTCTTCTGTCGCGGCACAGTCTTCTTCCGAAAACGTCAAAAGTTTATCCCTAATTTAGACTGATGACTCATCCAACAAAGTTCTCTCCAGTGAGGAAGAAGATGAACTGCTAGGTTCCTCTTCGTCCGATCTGGATGAACTGGATTTAACAGTGGTGGAGGTTGATCTGCCTAGTTGATCGTTCTCCTATCATAGGTACATCCAATTCACTCTTAGTGAAGAGTCCCCAAAACCGATCCACTTCCGGAATTATAGGAAAACAGATTGGCCAAAATATAGGACAACTCTGAAAAGTCTGATTAAACCAGAACTTAATGATCCTCCCTTATGCGCTCTTGAACTCGATAAAAAAGTTGATGAGCTTACAGCAGCCCTCAATAAAGCTATGGAAACTGCCTGTCCCCTCACTACAGTGCGAGGAAAGAGGAAACCACATTGGTGGGCTGCTGAACTAGAAATACTCAGGAAAGGTTGTAGAAGGCTTTTTAACCGTGCAAAAAAGTCTAGACACCTCCAAGATTGGGAGTCCTATAAGGAATCCCTCAAAAAGTATAAACAAGAATTGAGAATAGCCAAAAGATCCTCATTGAGATCCTTCTGTAGCTCAATAGAAGAGTCCTCGGAGGCATCGCGGCTAAGGAAGATTCTCTCGACAAATCCAACCATGCCTAGTTGTCTCAAAAACTCAGATGGTACATGGGCTAACTCTTGCGAAGAAAAGCTAAACCTGCTATTAGGTACCCACTTCCCAGATAGCTCCAAATCCGTTAATACAATAAACCGTCCTGGATCGGGTATTAACTTAACTTTTCCTCAAGGTCTTGTCACAAAAGAAAAATTGACATGGGCTCTGAATATCTTTAAACCTTATTAATCTCCAGGTCCAGATCAAATCATACCAGCTGAGCTACAACATACCATCGATATAACTCTGCCCATCATTGAGATGATGTTCAAAAGTTGTCTAGATCTGGCCTATATACCTCAGCGATGGAGAGAGGTAAAGGTAGTATTCATTCCCAAGGCGGACAAATGCTCGCATGTCAACCCTAAAGATCTAAGACCTATTAGTCTATCATCTTTCATTCTCAAATAGCTGGAACGATTGATTGATATCCATATACGTAATAGCATTGATAAGGGACTATCGATGTCTCAGCATGCTTACTGCAAAGGGAAATCGGTAGAAACAGCCTTGCATACTCTGGTAAGAACTATCGAATACTCCCTAGAGCAAAAGGAGTATACTATGGTTGCCTTCCTGGATATTGAAGGTGCTTTCAACAACGTTGACACATCTGCTATCACTTCTGCTATGACGACCCTAAACGTCGAATACTCACTCTGTGAGCTGATTAATCTAATGCTTAAAAGCAGGATCATCAACTCTAAGATGGGGGATTTTTGTACGAAAAGGTCTGTCAGTAGAGGCACTCCGCAAGGTGGTGTTCTGTCCCCTCTCCTGTGGAACATAGTAGTTAACGAATTGCTAATATCCCTCGAGAGGGAAGGCTACAGAGTGATTGCGTATGGCGATGATGTTGCTATCGCCGTCACAGGAAAACATCCTAATACACTGAGAGACCTCCTCCAAAACGCACTTAATATGCTCACTAGATGGGCTGATCGCTGTGGACTTAGTATTAATCCTCAAAAAACGGACCTTGTCCTTTTTACACGGAAATACAAGATCCCAGTAATTGTACCCCCTTCAATAAAAGGTGTACCACTAATTTTTACCAATGAAGCCAAATATCTTGGTCTGATATTAGACAAAAAATTAAGTTGGAAACCTAATATTCAGGAAAGAGTTAAGAAAGCCACAGTAGCTCTTTTTCTTGCAAGAAAGCCATAGGAAGCAAATGGGGTTTTCAACCTCGCATAACCTATTGGCTATACACATCGGTCATTCGACCAATTCTCACGTACGGGGTTGCAGTATGGTGGACTGCACTGGAGAAAGCCACTTACTGCGACAAACTCAGCAGAGTCCAACGCACTGCATGTCTCTGCATAAGCGGGGCTTTGAGAACCACCCCCTAAGCAGCGTTAGACACTCTCCTCCATCTGGCACCCCTCGACATTTTTAGCAAACAAGTGGCAGCGAGTACAGCTATAAGACTCAACGCCTCATCTCAATGGACCAACAATAATGTGGGACACTCCATCATTTTGAACTCTTTCGGTTCTATACCAAAGTACATAGACTACACCATTCCAAAACCACAATTTGGTAAAAACTTCCAGATATCCATTCCATCCAGAGAAGAATGGGAAGACAAAAAACTTCTGGATGACAAAGGCATTCATTTTTATACAGATGGATCCAAGACAAGTGATGGAGTTGGTGTGTACTCAGAAAAGCTTAATCTAAGCATCTCATTCCGCCTTCCCAATCATTGAAGCGTCTTCCAAGCGGAAATCTTAGCGATCAAAGAGGTTCTCTCCTGGCTAAGAGAAAACGTGATATCAACTTCTGATATCCGCATCTTCTCTCACAGTCAGGCTGCTATTAAATCTCTCTATGGTGTCTCAACCAAATCTCAAACGGCCCTCGATTGCCGATCGTCTCTGATGGAGATGGCGAGCAATTTAACATTCACCTCTGTTGGGTGCCGGGTCACAGAGACATCAAAGGAAATTGTAGAGCCGATGAACTCGCTAAAAATGGAACCGTCATACCTATTTCACCTGAAAGGGAGAAGATAGGTATACCGATAGCTACATGTAAACTTTTGCTAAAAGAAGCAGCTTTAACGATAACAAAACTATAGGTGGCACAATTTACCAACGTGCGCAGCTACGAAATTCATATGGCCTTCACTGGACTTAAAGCGCTCTAAAGACTTGTTATCTCAAAGCAGACTTCATATTAGCTCCCTGATAGGTGTCCTTACGGGACACTGTCTTATAGGCAGACACGCAATACGACTTGGTGTAGCCTCAAATGACTTCTGCAGGAGCTGTATGGATGAGGAAGAAGAGGAAACAATCTCTCACCTTCTCTGCACTTGCCCTGCTCTTTCACTAAGACGCAAACTTCATCTGAATTTTTTATTTTTATTTATTTAGCTTAATCCAAGCTTTGACTTAATTTAAAATTAACACTACCTTAAAACTAAGTTTTTTTTTTTTTTTTTTTTTTTTTTTTTTTTTTTTTTTTTTTTTTTTTTTTTTTTTTTTTTTTTTTTTTTTTTTTTTTTTTTTTTTTTTTTTTTTTTTTTTTTTTTTTTTTTTTTTTTTTTTTTTTTTTGGTTCTTGTTATCGATTTCAAAAGTTAAATCGTGTGGGCCCTTAGGCCCACTTAAAAGCTCTTTATTGGACAAGAACCAAAACAATTTCTTTTTTCTTTTTTATTTTTCTTCTTATAACTAACTAAAGTTAAGGAGGTAGAGGGGTAGGGTCTCAAGGAAGCGGGTAAAAGTAAAGGGTATTTTTTAGTTGGGATTTAGAGATGTTGAAATCAAATACAGAAGTTGCAGCATTACAGTGACGAAGAATTCTGGACATTGGTTCAAAGTACCCGTAGTTTGTGCGGTGATGAGGAATATAAAAAAGAGGGACTGATCGCACGTTCCGAGGGTTAGTGTTGAGTTGGATTTTACTCAGGAGTGTCGGAGAATCTATATTGCCCAACAACAATTGCTGAGCAAACAATAAATCGGCGATTTTCCGTCTTGTACTTAGGGGTTGCAAGCCTATCAGCTTTAGTCGGTCGGTGTAAGAAGGCAAATTGGAAGGATCTTCCCATTGGATGCCTCGAAGGGCAAATCGAATGAAACGTTTTTGAACGCTTTCAATTCGAACCGAATGGAGTTCATAGAAAGGGGACCAAACTTGGCATGCGTATTCAAGATGAGGTCGGACTAAGGAAACATAAAGGGATTTTGTGACATAGGGATTCGAAAATTCCTTAGACCATCGCTTAATAAAACCAAGAGACCTATTAGCTTTATTAATAATTTGGTCGAAGTGGGAATGGAAATTCAAGTCTTTATCAAACATTAACCCGAGATCTCTTACAGAATCGACTTTGTTAATGGCGTCATTAACCAAACAGTATATTCTATGAGTTGGGTTTTGCTTCCGCGAGAAGGTAATTTGCTTACATTTATTTATATTTAATTCAAGGAAGTTATGAGAGCACCAAGCAGAGAAGATATTCAGGTCGTTTTGTAACAATGAGGAATCCGCTGGAGTTGAGATAATTTTAAAAATTTTCTTATCATCGGCGAACATTAGGATATCTGAATGTTTTAATATAAAACAAACATCATTTACAGATAAGACAAAGAGAAGGGGACCTAGGTGACTACCTTGTGGAACCCCAGAAGTAGCATGAATTGGACTGGAGACAGAATTACGGAAGATGACTCTATAAGTTCTATTCTCAAGGTAGGAGCTAATCCAGTTTATAAAAATTGGTGGAAAACCAAGAGCTTTGAGTTTGAGATAGATTATCTTGTGAGATATTTTATCAAAGGCTTTGCTGTAGTCAGTGTATACAACATCAACTTCATAGCCATTTTCAAGGGCTGATAAAACATTTGATACAAATTCAATTAAGTTGGTCGTGGTGGATCTTCCTTTAAGAAATCCATGTTGATCGGGAGAGAATATGGGTTTACAATGAAAATAAACTGAATCGTAAACTAAGCTTTCAAAAAGTTTAGGGATACAAGAAAGTTTAGCAATTGGTCTATAATTATTAACTTCGGTTTTATTGCCTTGTTTATGGATCGGAAATATATAAGAATCTTTCCATATCTGGGGAAATATACCTTTAGAAAGAGAAAGTCTAAACAGAGCAGCTAGGGGCTTTGATAAAGCATGCATACATTTTTTTAGGACAACAGATGGGATGCCATCGGGCCCGGGACTAAAGTTTTCTTTAAGGCTTTCAATTTTGGCAAGAACCATTTCCTCAGTTATTGTAAATGATGAAAGAGAGGTCTGAGTGCAACCTTCTAAATAACGAAAGTAGCAAGGATCGGGGTCATGATGGTGTTCGGTATAAGATTGGCTGAAGTATTCGGCAAAAAGATTAGTTATTGTAGTCGGATCTGAAGAAGAGATATTTCGGAAACTTAAAGACGGTGGAAACCCATCGGATTTCCGTTTAACATTTATGAATTTGAAGAAACTCCTCGCATCAGAGAGAACGTTGTTTTCCATTTGGTTAAGGTAGAGCTTATAAAGATATTCATTCAATTCGGAGAAAGCATTATAAGCCCGAAGATAATTATTGTAGTCGGCGTCAGATTTAGACTGTAGAAACAATTTCCAAAGCTTATTACGTTTGTTCCTTAAACTACGGAGCTCTCTGTTATACCAAGGCGGTGAAGAGGTGAAATCTTTTTTACGTGAAAAAGGTACTGATTCATCAATACAGTATGAGAGAATCAAATAAAACCAATTAGCTAGCGATTCAACTGTAGAGTGGAGGGAGTTTAATTCGAAATCGGCTGAGCTAAGTAGGTTGTTGAGATAAGAGAAATCAGCCCTACGAAAATTGTAGCAGTAATTCTCAGTCTCAAAAAATTTATCATCAAATTCGATGGGGAAAGAGAGAGCAAGGGGAGGATGATAGCGATCCAGGGTTGAAAGAAGGTGAGGGCTCTCAGAGACAACGCAATTATCACAATCAGAGGAAAAGATGAGATCAAGGTGTCTCCCCATAAAGTTTGCAACTCCATTTAGTTGAAAAAGACCACAATCAGATAGACGATCAATGAGTAACGATTCCGATTCAGGGAGAGTACTTTTATGATAACCCCAGTGAACTATAGTTCGTTCAATAAAAAATGTCAGTGAAGGAAAGATAGGGCATTTGCCTCTCATTCTGGTAGCAATAGCTTCCATATGTCTATTTCAAGCAAAAGCTCTGACGTGGTTGCCATACTTTGTAAATTAAATCACCGGAAATCAAAGAGTAGTGTGTATGGTTACCACCTGCTGGCGATTTAATCTAATTTAATAAAAAAATGTTCATCTTTTTCCACACCACCAAGAGGTAGATAAAAGGTGCGTTTTTTTTCTAAGTGTATCGCCTGTAGGCCTAATCCCTTTTTTTTGTTTTCAAAAACATAGATTGTTTGGAAAACAAAAAAATAAAAAGCAAAGCAAAAACAAATATTTCTTTGATAAAAAAAAAATAAAATAAATAAATAAACATAATAAATTCATTACTTAAACAAACAGTATTTACAAAAAACAAAAATAAACATTATCAAAAATTCAGTCTCAAAGTATTTGCGCAAAAATAATCTGTCGAATAGACGCTGCACTATTTTCACTGCAATAAAATTTATTTCAATACAAATTTACTTATTTGGCACAAAACCAGCTATTGAACGCAAATAAAATTTCATTTAGATATTACCGAATTTTGTTATCATTTTATCACCGCATTATTTGACCTGTTTTTCTCCACAAAGAAATAAAACCACGACACTTTATTAACAAAAAATCTGAACAATAAATGTATAACTGCATTCCTACACCGTTTTCAGACAAGCAAGTAAAATAAATTCAAAATTAGAATTCAAACATATTAAAATTGAGGCGGTAATACCTAACGCTCTCACCTCAATAAATGTTGTTCTCAAAAGCTTTAAAACAGAAAGCTCTTTCACGAAATCCTTTGAAAAAGCTCTTGAGGTTTGCTTCCAAAGGGTAATGGCAATGCTGTCATTTCTCATATTGAGAGAATAAAAAAGAATACGATCAGTAATTTCAGTATGCTTTCAGCATGCAACATGAATGGTCATGGAGGGGTGTACAACGTTTAAGGGAAAATAAATCAATTCGTGTGTATAAATCAGTGCCGGCGCGCTTGTAATTTGGGAGCGAATTTGTGTAATTTCTATGAAGCAGCCACCTCTGCTTAAAAAAAAGCTCTCCCATAAGGCACTTCTTCACTGAACGAACTATAGCTAATAAGGATATCAAATATCTTCTTCGCTTTATAAAAAGCTCAAAATGGTTCGACTAGTAAGAAGTAATTCTCTAGATTCATGTGGTATCACAATGGGCCTTTTCTTTTGGCCTAAGTGTGTGGATTCTGAATCCGCAGCCACTGTAACCTAACCTAACCTAACCTTGGTCACCCCATTATGAAAATGGGATTTAAAGAATCGAAAAGATTCAAAAACGCTTTTCGAGCTATGCCTTAAGGAGACTTAACTGGGTGGATCCACTTCCGGAATATCATTCAAGATGTCTCCTTATTGACATGAAAACCCTTAAAGGACGGAGAGAAGTCCTAAATGTAATGTTTATTAAAGACATAATTGATAACCGTATTTCCTGCACGGAATTACTCTCCTTAATTCAATTTCAAGTGCCAACTAGAATGCTTCGAAACAGAAATCAAACGTTTAGTATTCCTTTCCATAGAACAAACTACGGGGTAAATGAGCCGATCACACGCTCCTTAATACTATTTAACGAAATGTGCAATGATATTGATTTTTTGAAATGTAGAAATGTTCTTAAAAAAGAATTGTTTAATATTTGTGTATAACACTTTTTTTTTATGTTATTTATTTTAAACTGTTCCATTATTTATTTATATTTTGTCATTAATTCATTCACAATAACTTTGTCTTTATAAACCTTTGTTAATTTGATGTAAATATCCAGTCCAACATTTTGTAATCAGCAGATCTTGTATCAATTGATGAAATAAACTAAACTAAACTAAACTAAAATATTAACGAGTTAAGCCCATATTTTCTAAAAACAAAAATTATGTTTATCGTTAGTAACACCTTTTGTTAAACTATCAGCAACCATATTGTCAGTGTTGAGATATTTGATATTCACTAAGCCATCTGTTATTTTTTCTCTTATTAAATGATGTCGAATGTCAATATGTTTAGTTCTTGGACTGTAGAAATGATTGTGTGCAATATTGATGGCACTCTTGTTGTCGCAATGAATTTCAACTGAATCGATATTCTCACCAATTTCTTGTAATAGTTGTTTTAACCAAAAAGCTTCCTGTGTAGCCGATGACATAGCCATGTATTCTGCTTCTGCACTTGATAAAGCAATTGTTGGTTGACGTTTACTAGTCCATGAAATTGCTCCACCTTGAAGCTTAAATAAATAGCCAGTACATGATTTTCGACTTTCAATGTCTGATGCCCAATCTGCATCCGAGTATCCAATCAAAATTTGGTTTCCATCACGCGAAAATTTAAGTTTATAGTCTGTTGTGCCTCTGAGATATTTGAAAATCCTTTTTACTGCATTCCAGTGACCTTTTCCAAATTCGTTGTTGAAACGACTCACATTTCCAACCGCAAACGATATATCTGGACGAGTACAAACAGATAAATATAGTAAACTTCCTACTGCTTCTTGATAAGGTATATTTTGTATTTCCTTGGTCTCATCCGGTGTAATAGCTGTTATATCCTTGGTTAATCTTTGATTTGAATCTACTGGGTTCTTCACAGGATAACAATCATTCATCTTGAATTTGTCAATTATTTGTTCCGTGTATTTCTTCTGGTCAAGTGTAATTGTTCCTTGTTTCTTGTCCCGAGTGATTCTCATCCCGATGCAATTACTTGCTTCTCCCAAATCTTTCATACTGAAATTCTTCGTCAAATTGGATCCATCCTTTGTTGTTCGAAAAAATTAAAAAAATCGTCGACATAGACGGCAACAAAAATCATACTCTTCCCTTGACGACGAAAATAAATGCACGAATCAATTTGTGAGCGTTTGTGTCCATTCTTGATCATCACATCATTCAACTTGATATTCCACTGTCGACTTGCTTGTTTTAAACCGTAAATAGCCTTCTTTAGTTGGCAAACTCGACCACTTCCGTCATCAAAACCTTCGGGTTGCTTCATGAAAATGGTTTCATTGACATCGCCTTGTAAAAATGCTGTTATTGCATCCATCTGTTCGATATCTAAGTCGTATCTAGCTGCTAATGCCATCAATAAACGTATTGAAGAATATCGAACAACTGGTGAAAACGTTTCTTCATAATCAATACCAGCACGTTGACTGCATCCTTTCGCGACTAGTCTCGCCTTGAATCGAAGGATTATTCCATTTGTATCGGTCTTGATTTTGAATACCCATTTTGAATTGATTGCTTTTCTCTCCGGTGGTAAATCTACTAATTGCCAAGTTTTGTTTCCTAAGAGTGATTGAAATTCTTCATTAATTACACTTCTCCAATTTTCACTATTTAAACTTGCAATTGCTTCACTATAAGATGATGGTTCATTAACATTATCTTGTACAGAATATTGAACGAAATCTTGTCTGTTTTTTGCATTTTTAATTCGCGTTGACCTTCTTAACGTTGTAGTTTCGTTTGAATTGTTGATTTTTACTGGATCTGATGTTGATGTAACCATTTCATTTGGTGTAACTATCTCTTCACTAATTTGATCTTCTTGTGTTAGAATAATATTCTAAATTACATGATACTCAGTTCCATACTACTTTGCTTACAACCTAATCAACATTAATGTTAATAATTCTTAATTTTATATTTCTGTTTTTAATTTATAATTTGTTCACTCTTTCCTCAACCTCTGAGATCTAAATATCATATTGTCGTTGAATAATAAATAACCTGATTTTTATAATTTTATATTCGTCTAATAATTTTAACAGGTTATGGGCCCAGACCCATCATATGCTCTAAAGATATAGAATTATAACATTTTTTTCATTAAAATTTATTTCAAAATGACTAATTTCATCGGGAAAATTCCATTACTAAATGGACATAATTTTGATACGTGGAAGCCCCAGATGGAGGCACTATTACATAAGAATCGCTTGCTGTCAATTGTAAGTAGTAAAGAAGAAAGACCAAATGAAGGAGCACTATTAATTGGAACAATGGAGGAATAAAGATCTGGATGCAAGATGTGAGATGATTATCTGCATGGAACCGGCTCAGGTATCTTTGGTAAAATCGCGGGCCACTTCAAAGGAAATTTGGGATTTTCTAGAAGCTACTTACAACAGGAAAAATACCAGAACAAAAGTTCAAGAATTTCGTAAGTTAGTTAACATAAAAATGTCCGAAAATCAAAGCATGGAAAGTTACTTAATACAATTGAATTCTGTTGTTTCACGTCTGTTGGAAATGGATGCAAAGTTGGATGATAATTTGCTGGCTGCAATTTTATTGGACAGTCTACCCGAGAGCTATAAGGATATTCAAGCTGCATTCGATACTGCCTCTGATTTCCCGAAAATTGATGTTCTACGGGCTCGATTGCTGGAAGTAAGTCAAAGGAAGAAGTCAGATGGAGAGGTTAAAGATGAAGCTCTGAAGGTTAAATTCCACCCTAAAAGCAAAAACCCAGGTATTTCAAATTCATTTCAATATAATTGTCATCGCTGTGGAAAAAAGGGCATATGAAGAAGGATTGTACAGTCAGATTGTCTAAAGAAAAGTTGCATTTTGTCAAAAGGAAAAAGCAAATGAGGAAGGTTTTGTAGCATCTGAGTTTTTTGAGCATTCTAACTATGTACCAACACAAAGTTCATTCAATACTTCGGAAATTAATGAGGAAAGGAATTGGTATATAGATAGCGGTGCAACCTCACATATGTGTTGTGTCGAAGATGGCTTTATTGAATTAGACAAAAGTTATTCTGGGTTGGTGCAGACAGCTAACAAAAAGTTTGCAAACATCAAGGGAATAGGAACTGTGAAGCTTGAAACAATGGTTGATGGTAAACTGAAATCCATTCATCTCTACAGAACACTTTTTATACCAGCAATAAGAAGTAATTTGTGATGTGCTTTTTGCTTTCCAGCCGAGGTTATGCTCGTCGGATCGCCAAGGTTCCTTCTGAAGAAAAACACTAAACTTCAGTGAAAAAGGTCCACAATTTCTTTATTATTTATTTAATATTCCTTAATTAATAAATAGCCTTATGTTAAACTAAGTAAAGAAAAGTAACCTCCTCTTGGTCTGGATGTTACGCGTCTCTAGTAAGGTTTAATATGAAGGTATGTCTGGTTCTGGTATTCCTTCATCTGGATGTAATCCGTTTCGTCGGGTACGTGCGGTTTGCGTGACGGTGGCCTGGTATGACTCTGAGAAATATAATAGAAGAGTAATTAGTAGAGTATCTGGCAATACTGTTGAGCGGCAGGTACTGTACGGCCCCTGATGGCACGCAAAACAGCAGGATTAATGGCCCCTGGTAGCACTAAAACAGCAGGCAATAGCTCTGGTAAAACAGCAGGATTTATGGCCCCTGGTAGCACTAAAACAGCAGGCAATAGCTCTGGTAAAACAGCAGGATTTATGGCCCCTGGTAGCACTAAAACAGCAGGCAATAGCTCTGGTAAAACAGCAGGATTTATGGCCCCTGGTAGCACTAAAACAGCAGGCAATAGCTCTGGTAAAACAGCAGGATTTATGGCCCCTGGTAGCACTAATACAGCAGGCAATAGCTCTGGTAAAACAGCAGGATTTATGGCCCCTGGTAGCACTAAAACAGCAGGCAATAGCTCTGGTAAAACAGCAGGATTTATGGCCCCTGGTAGCACTAAAACAGCAGGCAATAGCTCTGGTAAAACAGCAGGATTTATGGCCCCTGGTCGCACTAAAACAGCAGGCAATAGCTCTGGTAAAACAGCAGGATTTATGGCCCCTGGTAGCACTAAAACAGCAGGCAATAGCTCTGGTAAAACAGCAGGATTTATGGCCCCTGGTAGCACTAAAACAGCAGGCAATAGCTCTGGTAAAACAGCAGGATTTATGGCCCCTGGTAGCACTAAAACAGCAGGCAATAGCTCTGGTAAAACAGCAGGATTTATGGCCCCTGGTAGCACTAAAACAGCAGGCAATAGCTCTGGTAAAACAGCAGGATTTATGGCCCCTGGTAGCACTAAAACAGCAGGCAATAGCTCTGGTAAAACAGCAGGATTTATGGCCCCTGGTCGCACTAAAACAGCAGGCAATAGCTCTGGTAAAACAGCAGGATTTATGGCCCCTGGTAGCACTAAAACAGCAGGCAATAGCTCTGGTAAAACAGCAGGATTTATGGCCCCTGGTCGCACTAAAACAGCAGGATTTATGGCCCCTGGTCGCACTAAAACAGCAGGATTTATGGCCCCTGGTAGCACTAAAACAGCAGGCAATAGCTCTGGTGGATCTGCAGGTACTAGTACGGCCCCTGGTAGCACGCAAAACAGCAGGATTTATGGCCCCTGGTAGCACTAAAACAGCAGGCAAAAGCTCTGGTGGATCTGCAGGTACTAGTACGGCCCCGGTGGCACGCAAAACAGCAGGATTTATGGCCCCTGGTAGGACTAAAACAGGAGGCAATAGCTCTGGTGGATCTGCAGGTACTAGTACGGCCCCTGGTGGCACGAGAAATAACCCTGATACTCTTGAAACCGCTTACCACTTGTGGGGGGAAGTTCCAAGAAAAATAAATTATTTAATAAATTACCTCTCGGAGCCGACCTGCTCCGTTCTGCTGCTGAACACCGACTGACTGCGAAAACGCGATATTGGGCAGAAGGTGGTTGATAATAAATATACCCGTGAAACCCCTTACCACTGGTGGGGGGAAGTTCCACAAAGTTTATAATCATTCAACCACTTACCTACGGCGACGATCCGAACTACTCCGCAGTCAGACACCGACTGACTCGAAATATAAAATTAATTTTACTTCCCGAGGTGGCTTATTATTCCACCACACTAGCGTTTAAATTTAATACTTTTACCACGGCGACAGACTGGTTTGTATTTGTTGAGTTTGTGTTGCTGTTTTATTCTGGCGGCGGTGTACTCTCTGTCTCAAATTTCAAATATGACTGATGATTATTCTCACCACGGCGGACTGTATTTTGGTAGCTTCGTGCAGGTTGCCTTATGCTTTTCCGTGGGATAAGTAAATGTAAATCGTATTTGTTTGAATAGCAAAATTGTGCGTAAATGAAAATCGTGTGTGAATGATTAAAATTATATAAATGAGTGGAAAATCGTGTCGGATGTTATTGTTGATGGCAAACACTAGCAATGATGCTGGTGGCCAAAAAAAAAAAATAGGTTAGCATGTAACGCTTCGTTACATACCACTCCCCCTTCGGAGACGAGAACCTTCTCGTCTAAATCCGTTGGTACTTGGGCCTGTGTAGGCAATGGGGGGTGACATGAGGAGTGGCTTGGATGGCGACATCTTTGTCAATCGCACGAAAGACGTTTTCCGGACGGGTGGCTGCTGCAATTGGGATTTCGGTGGTGACGGTTTTCGGGGCTGCGTTTTTGTGGAACGTATGGTAGCGGTGGCGGTTGAATGCATGGTGAAGACGGAGCAGGCGGCTGGAATGAGTCGGGCTGCTGCGGCGGTGGTTCGTATGGCGGCTGCGGAACGGGCTACGCTGGGGTAGGCTGTGGCGACGTGACAGGCAGCTGTGGTGGTTGACTGGGCGGCGATTGCGGCTGCGGATGTCCAAGGGCGGTTGTAGGCTCGTACGGCGTTCAACGTGGCGTTAGTGCTGGTCGTGGTTGAAGCCCTAGAGCAAGTGGTGATACGCTTGGCATTGGCTGTGCGTACGGAAATTGGCAGCTTACTTGCGTGCTTGTCGGACTGGGCCCTCGGCTGGCTGTGTTTCAATCGATCCAACTCTCTCTTGGGCTCTCCGATACCCGGTTTCCATGCCCTGTGTCGCAGCTCATAACCCCATATCTTTTCCTGTTTCTGCTGGGAGACCTTAAATGCTCTACACACTTGGCATTTACTAACGTACTTAGCTATATCTCGGTACATTCCAGGCCAGTAGTACAATCTCATGATTCTGGATGCCGTTTTGGCTATCCCTAGGTGGCCAGCCAATGTGGCATCATGGTTATTGTATAGAACTTCTTGTCTTTCGGCGGTAGGCACACATAGCTTCCAATCTGAGTCTTGGTTCGACATTGGATGTGCTGGAAATTTTCGGTACAACCGGTTTTCCATTATTCGGTATTCGTGGTATTTTTCTGGGTTGTGGAGCATTTGACTGATACGTTTCTGAGTCCAATCCTTTGGGCTGCTAGCTGCAATTGCTATATCACTACGGGCAACCAGTAATGGGTCTCGGGGCAATCCCGTGTTGTCTGCAAGAGGTATTTCTCTACCGCGCAGTGTCAACCTTACCCCTACTTTATGTAATAGGTCCATACCTATTACCATCTCATCGGTAAGCTGTTTCATGTAGGTTAGCTCTGCCATTACTGGCCTTTCATCAATGTATAACGTCAGCGTATAATGTTCATGGCTGGCTACAGGGTTGCCGTCTGCCATCTGCGTTATATGATCTCGGTATTGAACTGGAGTGTTATTATTGCGTAACACTTGCCTGGTTTTTGCATTAATAAAAGACTTTGTAGCCCCAGTATCTAATAATGCTTTTATTTGTTGGCCGTAAATCTGAATCGCTATAAAACAGCGCGGGTCGGTCCAGGTTTCGGCTGCCTGAGGTACGGATTCGTTGTTGCGAACAGAGGTAAGTACCTTGTTTCGGTTCGGGGTCTGGCTTGGCAACCCACGTTCGTCGCTGGTGAATCGGTTATTAGTGGTCTCCGGCCTCGACTCGGTTACTGGAACTGAGGGTATCTTCTCTTCCTTCCTCTCCACCCTTCGTCTTTCTTTCATTACTGAAGCTCTATGAGGGTGACAGGCGCAGTCGTCGGTTAGACGTCCGTCCTCGCCGCAATATGAACAGAACATCCTGAAAGGGCGCCGGCAGTTGCTTTTCGTATGGCCTCGCTGCTTGCAATTCCAGCAGTGTGTCTCCCGATCATATTGGGCCGGATTTGCACTCTGCTGTTCTCTTGAGAAAGGGTTGGCATAATTATTGCATCGGTAGGCGGGACGGTTGTTATTGTTTCGTTGATCAACTGATACTCGCGGCGGCGGAGGCGAGCGGTTATTAAATGACAAAGATGCTCTATTAAGACCTGGGCTGGATCTCGATGTGAGCTGTCGTGAGGTACGATCTTCGCTTTGTATATACTCGTACTCCTCAGCTAATTTCATCAGCTCTTCGACGGTGTCGAAGTCTCGCCTTCTTATGTACAAATGATACTCCGGACGTAGGCTGTCGTAAATTCGGTCGACGCTGCCTTCGAGGCTCATGTGTGGATGTCTGTGGATTAGGTATTGAGTGGCTTGTATAAACTCCTTTGCCTTTTCTCTCGGGCCTTGCTTTCTCCGAAATATTTCGTCTTCCAACTTACAAACGTAACGGGCGGGGAGAAAATGGTTAAGGAAACTGGTCTGGAATTCTTTCCATGTGCTCATTCGGCTTCGGTTTATACGGAACCATTCTAGGGCTGTACCCCGTAGAATTTCAGGCAAGGTTCTAACCAAGTCATTTGTATGAATATCATAACACTCGGCCAATTCTTCAATCCTTTCTAGGAATTCGAAAGCATTGCCGGCGGCGTCGAATTTCAAATTCCATTTCCGTACGGTATTCATGACTTCTGCGTCGTGACGGCGAGGATGTTCGTTCATGGAATCAAATGTTTGCTGATGATTTGTATCTAATGTTGCTTTTTCGTGTATGACGTCGCCTGGTATTTGCTGGTGATTTGCATCAAGAGGTGAGGTTAGGGTTACGGGCGGAGCACTGGTCTGGCTATGAATATGTCTCGTTGGAACTTGGAGCGATATATTGTTTTCTCCCTTATATTCCCTCTCGCTGGTAGCCTTCTCAATTTCTTCACAGAGATTCTGTGTCGACTTCCTCTGCCTGGCTTCCTTGACATAGGCACTAAATCGTGCCCTTAGAGCGTCCAACGTTCCACTCGTGTCCAATCCTATCTGGCTCATCCTCTCGATGAGTTCCTGCTTCTTAAGCAGGTACATGGCCCCTAGGCTGGCGGTGTAGTTGAATGCCTCTTCGTTCTCGGACATGGCTGGCTGATTGTTCGGCTGGTGTATTACTGGTATGTGTACGGTACGGGTGTGGACCTCAATAGTCCCTGCTCGGGCGCCAATTTGTGATGTGCTTTTTGCTTTCCAGCCGAGGTTATGCTCGTCGGATCGCCAAGGTTCCTTCTGAAGAAAAACACTAAACTTCAGTGAAAAAGGTCCACAATTTCTTTATTATTTATTTAATATTCCTTAATTAATAAATAGCCTTATGTTAAACTAAGTAAAGAAAAGTAACCTCCTCTTGGTCTGGATGTTACGCGTCTCTAGTAAGGTTTAATATGAAGGTATGTCTGGTTCTGGTATTCCTTCAACTGGATGTAATCCGTTTCGTCGGGTACGTGCGGTTTGCGTGACGGTGGCCTGGTATGACTCTGAGAAATATAATAGAAGAGTAATTAGTAGAGTATCTGGCAATACTGTTGAGCGGCAGGTACTGTACGGCCCCTGATGGCACGCAAAACAGCAGGATTAATGGCCCCTGGTAGCACTAAAACAGCAGGCAATAGCTCTGGTAAAACAGCAGGATTTATGGCCCCTGGTAGCACTAAAACAGCAGGCAATAGCTCTGGTAAAACAGCAGGATTTATGGCCCCTGGTAGCACTAAAACAGCAGGCAATAGCTCTGGTAAAACAGCAGGATTTATGGCCCCTGGTAGCACTAAAACAGCAGGCAATAGCTCTGGTAAAACAGCAGGATTTATGGCCCCTGGTCGCACTAAAACAGCAGGATTTATGGCCCCTGGTAGCACTAAAACAGCAGGCAATAGCTCTGGTGGATCTGCAGGTACTAGTACGGCCCCTGGTGGCACGCAAAACAGCAGGATTTATGGCCCCTGGTAGCACTAAAACAGCAGGCAAAAGCTCTGGTGGATCTGCAGGTACTAGTACGGCCCCTGGTGGCACGCAAAACAGCAGGATTTATGGCCCCTGGTAGCACTAAAACAGCAGGCAATAGCTCTGGTGGATCTGCAGGTACTAGTACGGCCCCTGGTGGCACGAGAAATAACCCTGATACTCTTGAAACCCCTTACCACTGGTGGGAGGAAGTTCCAAGAAAAATAAATTATTTAATAAATTACCTCTCGGATCCGACCTGCTCCGTTCTGCTGCTGAACACCGACTGACTGCGAAAACGCGATATTGGGCAGAAGGTGGTTGATAATAAATATACCCGTGAAACCCCTTACCACTGGTGGGGGGAAGTTCCACAAAGTTTATAATTATTCAACCACTTACCTACGGCGACGATCCGAACTGCTCCGCGGTCAGACACCGACTGACTCGAAATATAAAATTAATTTTACTTCCCGAGGTGGCTTATTATTCCACCACACTAGCGTTTAAATTTAATACTTTTACCACGGCGACAGACTGGTTTGTATTTGTTGAGTTTGTGTTGCTGTTTTATTCTGGCGGCGGTGTACTCTCTGTCTCAAATTTCAAATATGACTGATGATTATTCTCACCACGGCGGACTGTATTTTGGTAGCTTCGTGCAGGTTGCCTTATGCTTTTCCGTGGGATAAGTAAATGTAAATCGTATTTGTTTGAATAGCAAAATTGTGCGTAAATGAAAATCGTGTGTGAATGATTAAAATTATATAAATGAGTGGAAAATCGTGTCGGATGTTATTGTTGATGGCAAACACTAGCAATGATGCTGGTGGCCAAAAAAAAAAAAAAAACAGGTTAGCATGTAACGCTTCGTTAAGTAAGAAGTAATTTAATTTCTGCCAGCAAGGCGACTGACAATGGCTGTAAGGTTGTAATAGAAGGAAAACATGCAAGCATTAGCAAAAATAAAAAGAAATTATTAGAAGCCTCAAAAGTCAGAGGACTTTATATGATTATTAAGAAGCTTACAAGTGAAAATTGTAACCTAGTTCCACAGTCGGACAGTAATTTAGAAACGTGGCACAGAAGGTATGGACATCTTAATATAGGATCACTACGTCAGCTTAAAATGAAATGCATGATTAGTGGTCTTCCGAATTTTGAAAATAATAAACTTCAGTGCTCAACTTGTTATAGAGGAAAGCAGACAAGACTTTCTTTTCATTCAAAGGTCGAAAAATCTTCAAGATGTTTATTGGAAATCATTCATACTGATCTTTGTGGCTCATTTAATGTCGAATCGATTCAGAAAAGTTTATACTTCGCAACTTTGATCGACGATTATTCACGAAAAGTCTTTGTTTATTTTTTGCGAAAAAAGAGCGAATATTTAGAAGCATTTAAAAATTTCAAAGTCTTAGTTGAAAATCAAACTAATAACAAAATCAAGATATTAAGAAGCGATAACGCGAAAGAATTAGTTTCCCACGAATTTTCAAAATGTTTAATCGACAATGGAATCATACGACAGCTAACCGTAGAATATACCCTGCAACAGAACGGCATCGCGGAGCGTATGAACCGTACTCTAGTAGAAATGGCCCGTTGCTTTATCATTGAAGCTGATTTACCATCCTTCTTATGGGCTGAACTGATCAATACTGCAGCCTATGTACGCAATCGTTGTCCAACTTCTTTGAATTTGAACAGAACTCCAGAGCAAATTTGGACTGGTAGAGTACCAAATGTTTGTCATTTGCGACAAATTGGGAGCAGTGCTTTCGTTTTAGTTAAAAACTTAAGTAGGGGAAAACTTGACCAACGGAGCGAGGAATATGTGATGATTGGGTACTCGGAAGAATCTAAGGCCTATCGTCTTTGGAAGAGGGGTACACGAACAATCATTAAGAGTCGTGATGTTCGCTTCATTGAAAGAGAAATCAAATCTGCTGATAAACCAAGTCCAAGTTTTTCAAATTCAAAACAAGAAAAAGAAAAGAATCTTAATGAAGAAGAAAATGTTAACGTAGAAGTTTTTAATAAATTTTTAAATTTTAATGAAAAGGAAAATGAGTATGCAGAAGAAAATTTTAATTTAGAAAATATTATTTTGGAAAAAATGGATGAAGAAAATAATGATGAAGAGAAAAATATTGAGTCTAAGAAATCAAATTCAAATGAACATCGTCATGTATACAACGAAGAGAAAGAAGATTCTGAATTCGTAGCTCATCGTACAAGAAGTCGCCAACGTCAAAATACCCAAAATGAAGATTCTGAATTCGTAGCTCATCGAACAAGAAGCCGTCAACGTCAAGATAACCAGAATGAGGTTGAAAAAGCCTTTCATGCACAAGAAGATGATCCGTCAAGTTATCATGAGGCAAGAAATTCAATACATTATGATGAATGGCGTGAAGCAATGAATCTAGAATATAGTTGTTTAATGAAAAATAATGCTTGGAGTCTCTGTGATCTACCAGAAGGGCGGACAGCCATCGGAAGCAGGTGGGTCTATAAATCTAAATATTTACCTAATGGAGAAATTGAACGAAGAAAGGCAGGTTTAGTTGCGAAAGGCTATTCGCAACAATATGGTATTGACTACGTAGATACCTACGCGCCTGTAATACGACAAAGTTCTTTACGTTTAATATATGCATTATCAATGGAACATGATTTAAAGCTTAAGCATTTAGATGTTACGACAGCTTTTTTAAAGGGAAAGCTAGACGAAGAAATTTTTATGAAGCAATCGGAAGGGTTTATTGATGAAAAATACCCTATGAAAGTCTGCCGCCTTAACAAAGCCTTATATGGTTTAAAGCAGGCAAGTAGACAATGGAATAAGACTCTGGACATTCACTTGAAAAGCATTAATTTCACGCAATCGAAATATGAACAATGCATATATTTTAAAATTGATGATGACGAGATAACTATCATTGGAACATAATGTTGATGATATCATTGTCGCATCTAACGCAGAAAGTTCTGTGTTACTTATAAAGGAAAAATTAACTCAGTTTTCGAGATTAGAGATCTTGGAGAACCATCCCTATGTGTGGGGTTAGAAATTAATAAAAATAATGATCTTTTATCAATAAATCAAACACGCTTAATACACAACTTAGTTTTAAAGCAAAAAATGGACAAATTTAAACCTGTCTATATTCCTATGCAAGCAAAGCTTAAACTACAAAAGGAACCATCTGTTCCTGGTGAACGAGTTGCCGTAGAAGTTTTAAAATATCAAGAGCTTATAGGGTCGCTGTTGCACTTAGCAGTTTTCAGTCGTCCGGATATATCATTCAGCGTGAGCAATTTGGCTCAGTTTTCGCAAAACCCTAGGAAGCAGCACTGGAATGCAGCCATGCAACTTCTTCAGTATCTTAATACAACTAAACATGCAAGAATTGAATTTCGTAAAACAGGACTTCCTCTTAAAGGCTTGGTAGATGATAGTTGGGCCGAAGATGTTAATGATCGTAAATCTCAAAGTGGTTTTTTGTTTTACACTTGTGAGAGAAGCAATAGAAGGAGGAACTATTAATTTGAAGTATCTACCAACCGATAAAATGGTCGCAGACGCTCTTACAAAAGCTGTTCCTAAAGATAAACCTTTGTTTTGTTTTCAACAATTTGGAATTAATTTTGACTTTATTAATATTGAGGAGGAGTGTTAGAATAATGTTCTAAATTACATGATACTCAGTTCCATACTATGTACTTTGCTTACAACCTAATCAATAATAATGTCAATAATTCTTAATTTTATATTTCTGTTTTTAATTTATAATTTGTTCACTCTTTCCTCAACCTCTGAGATCTAAATATCATATTGTCGTTGAATAATAAATAACCTGATTTTTATAATTTTATATTCGTCTAATAATTTTAACATCTTGAAATGGTGGTACTTCCACAGCATCACAGTATTCATCAGATGAATCACTATCACCCAATTCAACAACTATACAACCGTTATCTGAACTTTCATTTGGTTTTGTAAATGGCATAACTGGATTATTGATATTTTTAGATTCTAAAAAGAAAACATCTCTGCTTTCAACCACTTTGTCTGTTGCAGGATTTATCAACCTATATCCTTTGTTTCCATTACAATATCCTACGAATATATGTTCAACGGATTTAACTTCAAACTTCTTTCGTTTCTCGTCACTAACATGAATCATAGCCGGTGATCCAAAAATTCTGAAGTGAGATAAATCTGGTTTCAATCCAGACCAAACTTCAATCGGTGACTTGTCATTTAAAACCCGAGAAGATGAATGATTCTTTATGTATGTTGCAGTAGCAAAAGCCTGAGCAAAAAATTTCTTACCTAAATTTGCATCTGTAATCATACATAAGGCTCTTTCCGTCAATGTTCGAATGGTCCTCAGCAAGTCCATTTTGTTGTGGAGTATATGGTGTCGACGTTTGCTTTTCTATTCCACAAACATTAAACAAGTTGTCAAAGCTTCTGTTGCAAAATTCAGTTCCATTATCTGAACGAAACTTTTTAAACTTCTTGCCGGTTTGGTTCTCGGCACAGTGGCGTAGATAGGGGGGGGGGGGGGTCAGGGGGATATATCCCCCCCATTGGGATTCATAAATAATTGTTCAACATAACCAGTCATGCCAAATAAGTTAAAGAAACGCATAGTACATTCTATACCTACAGTCTACGGGGAAAACACAAAGTCTACTCTTCATCTGAAAGAAATTATTACTTTTGCAAATCACCTAATTTTTTGAATTTCTTTTTTATATCGATTTTTAAAAAGTATATTTTAACGTCTCTCAACAATTGAAAATAGGTAAACGTGCAAGAAAAAGAGCTTAAATCCAGCTTTCCACATCAAAAGCCCACACCGACACAAAAATTTAAAGTTATTTAGATTTCTTCTCACCGTATGTCACATTGTTAATTGGGTGTAAGAAACCGCCCCAAACACGCAACACACTCATCCACACGAACACAAATGTTTGCATAACTGCGGTGAAGTTAACTCGAATCCTAACGGTAACGATAACTCACACAAATTCATTTAAACCAGAAAGCAAAATGTGCTATTACCCATTAGCGTTTTGGACGAAGTTTAAAAAAAAAAAATTTGAGAAAATTGATACTTTTGGTTTTTGGCAAAAAAAAATTGTTTGGTGGCTTCCCTAAATTTTGATCTTAAAAAAAAAAAAAAATAATAAAATAAAAAGAAGACCAACGCGAATTCGCTGAGAACTCAATTTTCAAGTTTTAAGTCAATCGGACCAGTGGTTAAGGCTGGGTGCGTTGCGTTTACACTTTTACAGAAAGACAGACAAACATCCAAAACTTTTCATATATTCTATACTACAGGGTGCGGCACGAAAACTTGCTGATTTGTTTTTGGCGCCAAGCGGGGGGGAGTGGTCGGATGTGGGTGGAGAGTGTCTCATTTTTTAGAGGACTTCCTGAAGTTTCATCTACGCCGCAGTCAGTCGACATCATGCATTGGACGAAAGAGCAACGCACATTTGCCTGCGGGGCTTACTTTTCCAACAGTCTAATTTCAACTCAACGTGCTTTCCGTACTCGCTTCAACATCCATCCCGCAGGTCGCGTTCCTGGCCGGCAGTCGATTGTTTCGTGGGTGAAAACATTCAGGGAGAGCGGAAACGTGACGAAATCCCATCCAGCACACCGGAGGATCAAACAGAGGAAAACATTGAGAGGGTGAGAGTTTCTGTCTTGCGATCTCCCCGGCGTTCGGCGCGCAAACATGCAGTTGCTTTGGGCATATCTGATCGCACTGTGAGACGAATTCTCCACCAGGATCTTCATTTCCATCCTTACAAATTGGCTTTGGTGCAGGAGCTTCGTGAACGCGATTTTGTTGCACGTTGAGTGGAAATTATGGAACGACTGTTGGAAAAGTAAGCCTCGCAGGCAAATGCGCGTTGCTCTTTTGTCCAATGCATGATGTCGACTGACTGCGGTGCAGATGAAACTTCAGGAAGTCCCCTAAAAAATGAGACACTCTCCACCAACATCCGACCACTGCCCCCCGCTTGGCGCCAAAAACAAATCAGCAAGTTTTCGTGCCGCACCCTGTAGTAGTTGCCCGTGACTTCGTCCGTCTCTCCTTCGTGCTTCGGCCAGAGGTGCGTCTTGACTTGTGCATGATGCGCATGAATTTGGTTGCAAATTTATTTTAAAATTGTATATTAGTCGACTCTCCCTAAGTCAAAATTCTTCTTAACTCGAAGCCTTTAAATATGTATTATTTTCCCCGCTTTAGTAAGACTTTTCACTGAAGCTTTGCTCTTATTATTCGCAGCGTAACTTTGTATAGCTTAAAGCCTTCCTCGATAAATGGACTATTCTCCACAAAAAAAGAGTTTTTCAATTTGATTTAGCAGTTTCTGAGATCTTTCCGTTTTTTCCACATTTTCCACTGATTCTTCGCTCCTATTGGCCGTAGACTAATTTGTTATGAAGCCTAAGATTCCTCGAATTTTGGAGAATGGACTATCCAACTCAATTATAATTCGAACCAGTAGTTTCTGAGATAAGCGCGTTCAAACAAAACAAACAAACTTTATATATTAGTATAGATGTCGGAAGTAAAAATGAGCGAAGTAGATCCATCCCCTCCCATAGCGAAAAGCTATCTACGCCACTGTCTCGACATATGCCTTAAACTCGCAGAATTTTTCCAAAGTTTCATCTTTGGTTTTTAAGAAATATGTGAAAGTCATTCTTGAGTGATCATCTACCAAAACAAAGTAGTATCGACTTCCACCAATTGATGTAGTTGGAGTTGGTCCTGCCAAGTCAGCATGAACAAGTTCCAAAATCTAATTTGCTCTTGTTGCAGCATGCTTAAAAGGAAATCTCGCTTGTTTACCTTGTAAACAAGTAACACATACATCTGTTAACTTTTCTTCATTAAAAGAAAGACCGTTCACAGTCCATTTCTTCATTTTCAACAAATCATTGATGTTAATGTGGCCTAATCTACGATGCCATGTCACAATGTTATCACATTTAGATACTGCAACATAACTGTTGCATTTCGCACCATTTAAGCGATATATAACCCATCAACTAAATTTGCAGTAGCCATCAGTTTACCGAATTTGTTTTTATAATGCAACCATTTGCGTTAAAATCAACACAGTTATTATTTTTCGTTAATTGGCTTACAGATAAAAGATTAGCAGTTAAATTAGGAACGCATAAGACATCACGCACTTCAATTGGATTTGTTGTTCCATTAACATCAGCCATCAGCATATAACTTAACAGTGCCACAAGATTCGAATTTCATTCTCGTATCGTTGGCAGCTATTATTTCTGAAATATTAGATTTCTTTTCATTGAAAATCAAATCACTATTCATTGTAAGATGCTGTGTTGCACCCGAATCAATATACCAATCGAATTTATTGAACTGCCCAGTCAAAAACACTGAACTATACTCAGGCTTCACATTATAAGCTGTATGAGATTTCTTTTTGGAATCCTTATTAAATTTATTCTTGTCTGGACAATCAGGTGATTTGTGACCTTTCTTATTACATGTGAAGCAACGAATGCCACCTTTCCTTTGTTTCGCATTATTTAAGAATGCACTATTTTTGCTATTGGATGGAATTTCTTGTAATAATTTTGTCTTGACAGCGTCACTTGAAAGTTGAATTTCGACATTATCTAATGCCATCACCATTGGTCCATACTTTTCGGATAAACCTCCCAATAAAAAACACGCCAGCCACTCGTCATTCACTTTGAAGCCAATGGCATTCAAACGTTGTGCAGCTGTTACGATTGTGTTTACATAAACTTGCATGGATTCACATTCGTCCAGTTTCGTCTGAGACAATTGACGAATTAAACCTATTCGACGAACTCTACCCTTGTCCTCAAAAACATTTTGTAATTTGTCCCAAACTTCTTTTGCCGTTTTTGCTTCTTGAACGTGAACAAAATTAGTCGGATCAATGGACAAAATCAGAGTCGTTCTGCATTTTGAAATCAGAGAAGCATTCGTTTCGGTACCTTCAACAGATTCCCAAAGTCCTTCATGTTCTAAATACATTTTTATTACGAACTTCCAACTAGCATAATTGTCACGCCCTTTTAGCTTTTCAATCGTGGCCAAAAAATTGCTTGACATAATTACAGTTATATAATGTCTTAATTCTTATTCAAGATAAAAAACAAAACAACAAAGAATAATATAATAAAAGATATTACTATTTGTACACAACAAATCTTCGGAGTAAATCTTTCTTGCAGTATATGTATTCTTCTTAACGTCTCCCTGGGCCCATAACCTTTTGTAACAATAATTCAGGGAATTGAATTTAATCTTGAATGTTGAACGTTATAAATTTTATTGAGGAATGAAAAAATATTTATAAACATAAAAAACATAAAAGTATGTTCATACAAAAAACTAAGTTTAAAGTACAGTAGTGAATTACATATTTACAACAGTGGGCTTCATCTTACAAGAAGATCAGTCTCCATCCAGCTCATTCTCTAACTATAGCTATCTTAATTTTGTCAATGTTGGGTTAGTGGAATTGGTGGTCTGTACTTGTACAGCTTGCGAGTTCTTCTTTGCAACGCCCGCCGTCGCCGTGTTAAGCTTACTTCTTCAGAGGCAGCATCTCTGATAGCTGTTTGGGTATGTTGCAACTGGCTCTCTACATTTGTACTGGACTTAGCTTTTGGCAGTTTCCCGTAGCTTAGTGGTTAGGTGCGTTGGCTGCTGAGCAGAACGTCGTGTGTTCGAGTCCTACTCGTGTCCATAAAGTTTTTATTTAATCTTTCACGGGTACTGCCTCTTGCGAAGAACTGACAAAACTTCCAAGAGTATCAATCTGTCATGAAAAGCGTTGCATTGTAGGTCCCCTCAATTCTTAACACGCACTCAGAGAATTGTTGATGAGAGTAAGCCACTTAGGCTTTGGCTCTTCAAGAGCTGTCGCGCCACTCTATTTTTTTTTTTTTTTGGCTTGTGATCTGAGTCAATGTTGCCACCGCGAAATGTTTGAACAGCTTTTTTTCTAGAGAAATGCCTTGGGTCAATTGCAATCTAGTCAATGTAATTGATGCTTAATGGATCATAATAGATTTCCACGAATCGTGTGCTTGCTGTCATCATGTCTTGCACTGCAGCGAAATCTATCAGTCTGAATCTGTTATTGGAGATGGTGTCTTGTAAGTCCTTTAAATCCAAAGATTTGTTCTTAGACCAGCTTGGCACAAGTCCTAAATAGGGCATTGCTTAAAGGCCTGGACTACAAGTCTGTCGTAGCAGCGTTGTAAAGTTTTCACTAAATAGTTTCCCCTTACTCGAGCTGGAGATGCCAGAGATTTCTTCTCCTACCCCCTGTCGAAAGTGGAAGTACTTTAGTGGATGTATACCACCTTCTCTCTCTCTCTCTTTCCTCCTTCCCTCCCTCTCACTCTATCTCTCTTTCTCTCTTAGCAGTACCCGATATCTTTCCACTAGGTCTGAAACCCAATCTTCTTGCATAATAGAATATATTTGATGTCCAAAACCAATTAGCTGACTAAGTCATGAGAGTTCTCCAAATGCGATAGCTTGTTTATGTCAAATTTATGGTTTACCACCGTTCATATAACGAAAACCCCACATAAAAATATTTAGCTCATACTTATAAATTATTTTATGATCTCATAAAAATTCATCTCCCAAAATTAAACAAGAAACTGATTTGGATTTCCTTGTAGAACACCCTAGATGTAATTCGGGGACGGACAACATTTGCTGCGCATAAGCAGCGGAAAAATACAAAAATGGTTCCATAGATTTATATGGACTTCCATCAAAGAGAGATAAGTTTTTCTGATGAAATAAGAACCAAACAAGAAGTTGGAAACCCTGGTTAGTAATTTTTTTCTAAATAAGGTTTTTTTAAAAAGTCGAGTGCCCAAAAAATACCTTCTTAGGAGAAAAGATCATTAGGAACTCAAGTATACAAAAGCCAAAACGGCTAGTACAGTGGATTGGACGTTTAAATAGCAAGTCATTTCAATTAGTAGTGGATTTAAGTAGTGGAATCCACTCATGATAGATGAAAGGAAGAATATCACTGAAATAGCATTCTGGGAAAAATAAGAGCTTGCTTAGGTATAGGTATAGGTCCTCTTCAGTAATAATAGTTTTGACCTTAGGATAGAATGCATAAGTGCATGTTAATGTATTTGGATGGCTTGTAACGAAGCTTGATATGCTTCACTTATTAGAACATCATTGCCCTGGTTTGTCATGGACGACAACAGCCGACACAATCGCTCACTGAATATGCATGCAATTTTGCTTTCTGTGCCATAGCCGATGGCCTCAGTCGCCAGTGCTTCCATGTGTCTGTAGTTCGTATCATTAATGTGCGAAATACTGTAATGTCAATGTCAATGTCAAATGCTATCTGTGCATTATATTCACTCCCGCACTTATACGAAAAGGAATAAGAGAATATGCTCTCAGGTATGTCAAAAAAGTTCGGCGTAGTATGCAAAATTTTTTAATATAGCAGAAATAAAAGTGTAGTTCTGTGCTCAGTCACAGCAGCCACAACGAGTGGATCATACAAGTACAAGAAAGAACTTATATAATAATTATTATGTTCGATTGGAACTTTCTTTCACCAACCGTAAGATCCTACAGACGCCATTCTAGTAGTAACTGCAGATCCACTAGAGTTATTTTCTGCTGTTTTGCGTGAAACCCGTAAACCCATAATTAATACTTATAATATCTGGAGAGCCTGATTATCAAAAATATTGGAAACCATATAGACTTGAATTATAAAAAGTAAATTTAAATTCACATACTTACATATGTAGTTCCCGTAGGCTTAAATTTAAGAGTGTTTTTCTGAAACAAAGATTTTGTAGACTTCTGTTACTGAAAGGTAGTGTTCTTCCTCAGAAGGGTACTTCAGCCAAGGCTGGAAAAGAGGAACGTTCTATCAATACTCTTATTACTTGTTTTCTCATTTTGTTTTTCTCGTTTTAATTTATTCACATCGATGGATTTCGACATTTGACATTGACATTAATCACTTAGCCTCACATGAGGTAGACAGAAACGAATCCATCCTTTTTTTTTCTACGTGCAACACGTGTCACTCGATGAATTTAAAATTTGAATGAAGGCTAATCGACTCGTCGACTTCTACACAATTCTACATCACGATTCAAGCACTCATGCCAATAAAAAGCAATCATTGAATACGTGAATTGGAAGTAGAATATTCGGTTTTAACCATCAGGGTTTTCTTTCGCGTACTCTGTGCTTAATGGCATTCTCATCCTTAAATTTTTCCAGGTTTTACACAAACAACCAAGAATCGATTTGTTTTGGTGTACCTACCTCATCCTTATGGAAATTTCTTCCTGTATAATTTATAAATTGCAAATTTCTACTATAACCTCATTTTCTGTAAGCTCAGAAAAGCTTAAGGCACATTTGATCTAGAATCATTAAAATACACTTCCGATGTCGGGCACTATTTCAGGTGAGAAAATGTTCTTTGAATCAAAAAGAATTTTTGAGGGGCATCTTGTGCATCCGTTGAAATATTCATCGAAATGAAACAAAACAAATAAAAACAGTGTCAATCCTTAGCTCTGAGGTGAAATAATGTCCATAAATTCTACAGTTTACAGAGAGGAAAATATTGTTCCATATTTTCATAGATTTGATTTCCTTTGAATTAAATGATGCATTTAGCATTTTTTTTTAGATTTTGAAGAAGGAAGTGAAGTGCATCCGGTAGACTAACGACGATGTTAAACTTTAACGATGAAGCTAAACTAAACTTGTTGTGTGACTAGTGCTTGCCTGATTTTAACATGTAGCATGTTGGCCTTTGTTGACGTATTATGAAGGCTACCTTAACTTCGAGTGAAGTCACACACATCATTAAGATTCTACGAAAGAATATTATAAACATGATTTACCCTAATTAAATTCCTCTAGACCCGCCTTGCACAAAATACCACTAAAGCTAATTGAAGCGTTTCGTTTATTGTGCATTTATTTGAATTTAACAAGCAGCGAACGATGAAAATGTCTGCTACCCTTTTTTTAACAACCAAGCCGAACTCTAAAAAATATGATAGGAGCCGGGTCTATTACACTACAATCCACAAAACGAATACGAACAAGAGAAATTTTCATCTTTCGTTCATAAAAATACGGTTTGATGTGAAAAGAACACAATAGTCCATTTAACACTCCATTTCCCGGTGTCATTTCTCTGCGCAAATTAAATTTACATGACGAAGTAATTTCTTATAGATTCAGGGAACATGTCAAGTACGATATCGCTTTCGCCAGTCTCTCCAGACATATGACTTGCCTCAACAACCGAGATAAATTTAAACTTCAGTTATAAAAAATAATGACAGCCTCAACCTCAGACCGATTTGCATACGACATTAATGACGCAAGCGATGTAATAACCTGTTTTTGTTCGTGGATTGTTTGGAAAACACATTTTTTTCTGGTGTTTCCTGTTTATCCTTCGGTTATGGAATGGAAATTCATGTAATATGAAAATTATTAGCTTTGATGAGTTTACTCGGAAAGTGTGTAAGAAATTGAGTGAGTGAATGCTTTGGCATGTGGTATCGGTGCTCACTGGAGAGGAATTACGGCACAAAAGTAAGACCTGATTGAGTTACGGTAAATTTAATTTGATGAAAGGACTTTGTCAACTTGATTTTCATTTAATTTACCTTTTATATGTTTGTTTTTTTTTTACAAAAACTAGATTTTGTTTTTTTTTTTTGGGATTTCCGGCACAGGCTTAGGAGAGAAAAATTACAATGTACCTAATTGAAAATGACTTAATTGAATTACCTTATTGTAATTGTAAGGAACAATTTAAGGAAGGTTGCTTTCAAGGGGAAACAAATTAACCACAATTTAGCCATTTTTGTGGTTAATTTGTTAGATGAAGAAATTGTTTCTAAAAAAAATATCATTCATTCGTACCTACCAAATACCTACAATCTTCATTATTGCAAGAAACGTTGATTAATCTATCTTTGCAAAAAAAAGGCCAAGACTGAGTTAATCTGTTAACGATATTTCACTGCCAATGGCCTAGTGAGAAAGTCGGAAGATTGGTAGCTGGTCCACCTAGGCTCAAATGACGACTCAACCCAAATCCAGAAAACAGCGGAGCATAGGACGAACGTGACGTTGTGAACCAACCGGAATATGGAGGTAGGTGAGGAACTTAAACGAAGAGGTGAACGCAGGATTTATGGCCTATCAGCTATCACTAATTTAGCTTCCTGAACATTTGAACTTGATTGAAGGAAGTCACTCGCAGTATCACCTAGCAAGGCGCACGTAATCTTATACCTTAAAAACGACGATGGTTGGGTCATTGAATTAAATATTCGTTTTAAAATTTTAAGATTGCAAAATTCTTGTTAAGCTAGTGAAAATAAGTTTTTGCCAGCAAAGTCTAATTAACCTTTTGCAGAAAAAAAATAGAGTGGCGCGACAGCTCTTGAACAGCCAAGGCTTAAGTGGCTTATTCTCATCAACAATTCTCTGGGTACGTGTGAAGAATTGAGGGGACCTACAATTTAACGTAGATTCCGAACGGCAAAGTTGAGAAGCACTTTTTCATGACAGATTGATACTCTTGGAAGTTTTGTCAGTTCTTCGCAAGAGGCAGTGTCCGTGAAAGATGAAATGTAAACTGTATGGTCACGACTCGTAGGTAAGACTCGAACTCACGACGTGTCATTTGCAGAAACTCCTTCATAATCTTTATCAGCCATGCTGATAATAAATGCCTATTCCACTCTTATTCCCAGAATAATAAAGTGATGTTTACCAAAAATTTCCTTTGGGAATTTTATTGTTTTCGGTACTTGACTACCGATTTGTTGTTATATCTTTCATATATACATAGCAATATATTGTGCCGCCATCTAATGAACAGACAGAGAATAAGTTCTTTTTAAAATTTGTCTAATTCCTTTATGCTAATTACTAGTCCAAAGGGCGATAAATCGACCTGAAAGACGTTGCCTTGAAACAAAAGGAAGAGTAGAGAATCTATATCAAGGACTTAACCGATTTTAATGAAATTAATTAATTAATTGGTAATCAATGAATACGTTTAAATGCATTCAAAAGTGGATTAGGCTTAGAATTTGGCCTTATCAAATCTAATCTAAGAACTACCTACCTTAAAAAAAATAAATAAATAGAGTGGCGCGACAGCTCTTGAAGAGCCAAGGCCTAAGTGACTAATTCTCATCAACAATTCTCTGGGTACGTGTGAAGAATTGAGGGGACCTACAATTTAACGCCGATTCCGAACGGCAAAGTTGAGAAGCACTTTTTCATGACAGATTGATACTCTTGGAAGTTTTGTCAATTCTTCGCAAGAGACAGTGCCCGTGAAAGATGAAATAAAAACTTTATGGGCACGAGTAGAACTCGAACCCACGACGACGTTCTGCTTAGCTGCCTTCCTTACCTTTCTTTAATAGGTTAACCGATATTGAAAAAACGAGTGTGATTCAAATGAATAACAAAATGACTTCCCGGTTAATCTTACTAGCAGCCATGGCAACCATTACAGGAGTTATTCTAAAAGAAAAAAAAGGAATGTACCGCTAATTCATTCCTGACAAAAGAGGATGCACTAAGAATAGAATAGTCTGAGCTATGCATACATCTTTGCCAATAACCCATAACACCATAAACCGACTTATGCTCAAATCGAATTAATTATGCCATTTTTTTCCTTTTCATTGGTGCTTTCCTTTACTCTGTTAATTTTTAATTTTGATATCTTTGTCCGTTGCAAAAATATGTCCCTTTAAAAAAAAAAAAAAAAACATAAGATGGGAAATTACAAATTTGCAATAGGAAAAAAAAACAAAAGTCATAAATATTGAAAACAACCGAACTTCTTATGTCATTTAACCAATTTCGTTATTCATTCTTCCTCCTACACTTTGTTGATGCCCTGGTGCATGCAGTTCATCAAAACACTTCTCCATATTTAAAAAATTCCGCAGGTATGCTATCCGACCCGACGGACTTGTTATTTTTGAGATTTTGGATGGCTCTTTCTACCTCTGGTCTGGCTTCTCTTTCGTCATTAGCTCGCTCAACATTTTGCGCATTCAGCAGCTGTTGGAAGTGCTGCTTGAAAACATCTAGATACAATGCCTTGTGTCCCGGTTCTGAAACCAGAAGCTAATTGCTTCGACCTTTTAAGGAAAAGCCGGGTGTTGTTCTGGCCCGAGACTCTTCTGGATCTTTGAGCAGAGAAACTGCGGATGCTCTTTTCTTCCTTCGCATGGTCTTTTTCTCAGTTCTCTTTTTTGTTCCCCCTCAGCATCATCATCGTTAGGGGCATGTGCACATATTAAGTATACTGATGTTTTGTAGTGTAGCCTTGGTGCGGATTTCAGCCAGGCATTTTTGTTGTGTTTTTTTGCGAAAATTTGTGGTTGTAGTAGTGCCAACTACATTTTTAAAAGAGTTTCCCTACTCATTATTAGATATACTCTGATGTGAACTTATAAGTCTTTAGCCTTCTAAGCTCAATATACCTGAGGTTTAGTGAAGTACAATGTTTTCATATTTTCTTCTGTCAGAAACAATGTTTACCTACTGATGAATAAACTCTCAACCTCCCAAGTAAAATAAGTTTCCTCGTTGTATATTTCATTACATGTTAACATTTTTGTTTTCTTGACAATTACACTTTTTTGTTTCTTTTGACTCAAAAAGCTTGTTAATTAGCTTTCTTTGAGTCTACATTCATAAACAGATTATCTTTGGTGTTAATTCTGTAAGGAAAACATGTGAGTCAAGGATATCTCACGCACATATTTATCTAGTCATAAGTTTGAATTCCTAGTTCACCTTGCTTCATACATCCCAGTGTGAACTCGTATTAACAATGACCTACAAAGTACACTTAAGTGTCGTAATAACAAGTCGTAACCCAGAACCATCGTCTTATTATGTTAAATCAGCGGAGCGGATGACCTGGTTTTCTTGTCTTTTTTTCTTTAATCTTCTCATTTACCTTATATTTCCCCTTTATGTTTTTTGAAGCAACCATATAAATACATCTCCTCATTGAAACCAAAGCGAGTGCAAATAGAGAAATCACTCATTTAATAGGTCTCATGCTTAATAGCCAGGACAATAACTTCCAGCATGAGGAGTTTTACTACCACCAGATAGGTGAATCGAAGTTTGCCTCAAGGTGGGGTCTTTTCGCCTCTTTTATGATAGTTCCAAGTTGATTGGCTATACCGACGACCGACGTTGCAATATCTGTATCTGGAAAACACCCACAAGTTCTCGTGGAACTCCTTAAAAATGCCTTAAATAGGCTAACAAATTGGGCTAAGCATGGTGGCTTAGACGTCAATCAATTTAAAACGGAACTAGTACTCTTTACGAGAAGGTACAAAATTTATCAAATCAACCCACCCACGATTAAAGGAATACCCCTAAGCTTTTCCGACCAAGCCAAATATCTAGGCCTCATTTTAGACAAACAACTAAATTGGAAGGCAAATATTGATGAAAGAGTAAAGAAGGCTACTGTAGCACTATATACTTGTAAAAAAGCCATAGGCTCAAAATGGGGTTTCTCCCCAAAAATAACCCACTGGCTTTACACTTCGGTTATCAGACCGATACTCATTTATGGAGTTGTCGTATGGTGGACCGCACTTGACAAGATGGTAAACTTGAATAAACTCACAAAAGTCCAGCGGTTAGCAGGTATGATCACGGAAGCACTTTGCTCAACACCAACAGCAGCTTTGGAGGTGCTTTTAAGCCTAACACGTCTTCTCCAAAATGGTGGCAAGCAACTCATGCGTGAGACTTAGAGCCACCTCTCAATGGATCAGTAAAAATACTGGTCATATCTACTTCTATCTTAGACAATTTCAGATCCATCCTAGATCGCTTAGACTATACCACCCCAAAAATGGTATTCGATAATAACTTCCACGTTTCCATCCCTTCAAGATCTTTTTGGGAAAAAGGAAGACCTGTGGAAGAAAACACGATTCTCTTTTATACAGACGGTTCAAAGACCGACTACGGCGTTGGAAGTGGTATCTACTCGAAACAACTGAATCTCAGTCTATCATATAGACTTCCCAATCAATGTAGTGTTCCGTTCGTTTCGCTCCCAATCAAACCAAATCGATTTTGAATGTTCCAGATCGTCATCATCCTCAGACGAAAGTGAAAAACGATGCTCAAAATGAATCATTGCGATGCAACACCTGCTTCCAGACACAAGCGTGCATTACAAAGATGCGTGGCGGTTTCTTTTCCAAATTAAAGGAAACGGCAGCAGCTTTGAAAAATGAATTGCTCTGTCAATTTTGTCGACAAAGAGTATAAATTAATAAAAATGGTCCTATTTACTTATAAGGCTTGTTAATAGTTGTAGTTATGTGTACATGTATATACGTTTTTTTTGTTTTATTTTTACGATGAACATTTTTTAATTTCCATATAATAGTGATAGCCCAGGAGCCCCCATACAAGAAATTCCCGTCATCGCGCCCACTAAAATTTTTAATAAGGAATTAAAGTTAAAGCCAAGACGAATAAGATTCGCTTGGTCGGTCGGCGTGAATTGAGTTAGCCGGAAAGGCCGCGCATACCTGTTGCAATGTGGTGAAATGTCTCCATTATGACGGATTCTATTTTTGTTTCTTTCATTGCATGCGTCCTAGTGTTATATGTAGAAATACCTTGGTTTGTTTGCTTTCAAGCTGCTGAAAGTATTGCGCAAACCAGATTTTTTATAAACGAAACTACTGTAGTTTGTAATAAAAACACAGTGTTTTAGGTCATACTAAAACCTTGTTTCCGCAGAACTTTCGGCAGCTTGAAAGCAAGCAAACCAAGGTATTTCTACATCTTACATAAGGACGCGTGTAATGAAAGAAACAGAAATGGAATCTGTTTAGTCCAACAGGTTGATCGATGAACCCAACTCCAAAACAAATGCACAAATGCACACGAAGCATTTTTATTCTTATTTTTATTTTGTGTCACACACTCCAGGTGCTGAGTGCTGACCAAAATAACTAGAATTGTTAAGTAGGTTAATATTATTTTGTATTTCAAAATAACTAGAATATTATTAAGTAGGTCAATATTATTTTGTATTTCTTTGCATATTGTGTAACATACCTTTGTAACTTGCATAATTGTAGTATTGCATAATTTGTAAGACTATTTTTACTTGAACTAATTTTTGTATAAACAAAATAAATAAACCAAATTGTCAGTTGTATAAACATTACAAGCGTTGTCATTTTCTTTTGGTTCATCACTTGATATCCCAATTTTAGTAAACAAGTTTAAGTGCTTGATTCACAGCTTAAGAAATTACAAGTTAAGTGCTTGTGTATTTTACTATTAGACAAACGAGTCTAAACATTTTGGTGACCCCGACGTGATATCAAGTGATTATCCAGACAGTCAAGTTTTACTTCAGTTAATCCATTTTGTTGTCTTTGGTTTTAACAAATAAATATTGAACAATCATCATGGCATCGTTTAAGGAATTTATTGTGGCCCAATCAGCAAGTGGGCAAGAAATTCAAAGAATCATCTCCAACTTTAAGAAGGACCCATCTGACAGGAAAACCAACAAAACATACTTTGAAGAAAGGCTTCAAAGAATCCAAGACCAATGGAAGAAGTTTTCTGAACGTCATCAGAATCTGGCAGATGTTGCAAATAATGACTCTAACCACGATTATTTCACAAAGAATTATTTTGAAGAGATCGCTGCATTAGTATGGCAATATCAAATTTGCTTTAAAGATTCCATAAGCCAGCTTGAACAAAGAATGATGCAGGGATCTTCGCAAGGTTTCACTCCAGAAGCACCGGGAATATGAAGCGCCATTCGCAGACAAAAGGCAATCATGTGCTCTCTTGAGAGATTACTTCAAGGGTTATCTCTTGATGAGTCGCTGGCGTACCTTGAGGTCAAGGCTCGCTCTATTGAACAGCTTTGGAAGCAAGCAGAATCAGCTACCTATTCAATCTGGGAATTGAGCAATAATCCCATAGCTGAAGGTTATAACGAAGAACACTTCATCGCTATAGAGCAAAGGGTGCAGGATGCACTTGTCAACTTGTCCATGAAGATACATCCAGAGAATATCAACCGTGCAACAGGCGGTGCTAGCAACAACAACTCTCTGCATTTGCCAAAGGTCACCATACCAAAATTCGATGGTGACTATATGAAATGGCGACAGTTTTATGACTTATTCTCCCAAATGGTACACAACCAATCAATACCCAATATTCAAAAGATGTGGTACCTAAAAACACATCTAAGTGGAGAAGCAGAGAATTTGATCCGACACCTGTCGTTAACAGAAGAAAATTACAACACAGCATGGTCCAGTCTTCAAGATCGATACAACAATGTAAGGGTTCTTACGTCAACGCTATTGCAGAAGATAATTGGGCAACCTAGCCAATCACAACCATTGGCATCAGCTATCAAAAATCTTCACGACACCACACAAGAATGCTTGATGGCATTATGCAACTTGGGACCCCATTCTACTTCATTTACTGGTATGCAAACTTGACCAAGGTACTAGAATTTTATACGAGCATTCACTTACAAAACCAAAGGAACCACAATCAATAAAAGAATTCTTGGCGTTTTTGGAAAACCAATTTCAATCACTAGAATCAATTGGACAAAAAAGAAAGAACCCAACTCTTCGAGCATGTGCATCAGTGACATCAAACTACAAGGGAACTTGCAAGGTATGCCAATCCGGAACTTCATCCGATATTTACTTGTAAGAAGTTCCTACAATTACAACCTCCAGAACGTGTTCAATTACCTAATACATAAATTAAAATTATGTCTTAATTGTCTAAAGTTTGGCCATGGGGTCAAAAACTGCATTTCGAGAAGATGTTCGAAATGCAATCAGAAGCATAATACGCTCTTACATATAGAAAATTTCACCAACGGAACTCAAGTTTCGAAGCCTACAATCAATACAGACAGGGAACCTAAACAACATGATACAAATTCATCGCCTTCATCGGTAACACTATCAGCATCGAAAGATGCAGACAATCATCTTCATCAGTATATTTTTCTCAGCACAGCCATTGTTGAGTTAAGTACAATCAACGGACAAAGGATCAAGGGCAGAGCAATTTTAGATTCCGGTTCTCAAGTGAATCTAATAACAGAGCGTTTTTTGAAAAGACTTGGCCTTCATTCAAAACGTACTTCAATGAGTATCCCGGGCATCGGTAATAGTAAAAAGGAGTCCAATCAGCGTGTAAATGTTCAATTACACTCAAGAACAAGTAGCTTCAATACTCAGTTAGAAGCATTTGTTCTACCTAACATAATTTCGCCACAACCGTCTCAATATGTCATTGGCAGACACATGCTTCAATCGTCCTGACAAAATAGATATTCTTCTTGGTGCAGAGTTTTATCACCAGTTACTTACCATTGGCCAGATACGTTTATCAGATGAGTTACCAATCTTGCAAAACACGGTTCTTGGATGGGTGGTAGCCGGAAAGGTAGTTGACGTAAAATCAAACACATCAGTTTGTGGAATCTCTACCTATGATAACAACGACCTCCATCAAATGATCGAACGATTGTGGAGTCTGGAAGAAGTTGAAAAACAAAGTACCACCCTATCAAAAGACGAAGAAATGTGCGAAACCCATTTTGCACAGAATACACACATTAGCAATGAAGGACGATTCATTGTTAGACTACCATTATTATTATTATTATTAAAAATTCTTTATTTGATCAAAACTCGAGATACATTTGAAACATTTTACAAGAACATTAGCATGGCAAAATATATATTTGCCGTCTGCCTGAAAATTGACATTTATCGAGAATACACAAAAAGAAAGTTTAAGATTATACTTTAATAAATAAATAGATTTAAGTAATTAAAAAAAAACATAGCATCCAATTTTTTTTTTTTTTAAATATAAATTCCCTGATGAAAAAAGATAGATACATAATATTAAAAAAAAAATTTAATTTACTCTGAAAAACTGTTTCGATAATCTAAGGCATGATCAATATAACTATAAAGATTTTTCCAACCGTACTCTCCGTTTAAGATTTCTTTTGCTTCCTGGAGATTGAGAAAGCTCTTTGAGAAATAAAGTCTTCGAAGTTCCTGCAGAATCGGGCAAACGGCTAAAAAGTGGTTGACATCTTCGTTTTCATTTCTGTTGCAGAGGTAACACCTGGGATTATCATTTCTGTGAGGTTTGTAATTCAAATCAAGCATCTCAGTCCTTGTTTTAAACAATGTACCTATTTGTTTTGCAGACAGTTTGCTATTAAAATAATTGTTTACAAACAAAGTGTGATTGAGTTGCTTATAGACCAATCTGCTTGGGGAGGTTTGAGCTCTATTCAAGAACTTAAGATACAGTGAATCATCCACCAAAGCAATACAATCATAGAAGCTACCTTTCCAATCAGCAGGAGAAATTGTTCTAAGATTTAGATCAAAACTGTGCGCATTTGCTATCTCATACCATTCTTTAAACGGCGACAAATTCCTTCGGAATGCGAAATCCATCATTTGCTTATGGAGATTTTCATTTGACCTTTGCATTACTTTAACTATGTAATCGGCATTAAATTTAAGATTTTTTAGAAAAGTTGGCGGGATACCTGATTCTACATGTATAGCGTAAGTTGGTGTGGAGTTTGGAAGTTTAAAAATTCGCTTGAAAAAGTAGCGTTGCACTATCTCAAATTCATCGAGATCTTGGTAACCAAATACTTGAGTTGCATAGCATAAGCATGAGTTAATAGTGGCTTCAAAAACTCTAAATTTAGCCGATATGTCAATGTACTTATTGCAGAAGATTTTGTTCCATATAAGGTTAATTGCCGTTTTTGCTGACAAGCATTTTTCTTTAACGTGGGGACGAAAATCCAGATTGCTGCAAAACAGAACACCTAAATACTTAAATTGGTTAACCACCTCTATAGGTTCATTATCCAATGACCATGACTCGAGCGGGTTCCTCCTTCGACGTGTGCTTTCAAAGATCATAATTTTTGATTTTGAGGTGTTAATTTTCAAATCCCATTTATCACAGAAAGTTTTCAGTCTATTAATTTGTAACTGTAGTGTGGTGGGGCTGTCCGCCAAAACAACTAGGTCGTCTGCATAAAGTAGAACCTTAATAAGAAGGTTTCCAAACCTTACACCCCCAGGCAACTCACTGGAGACATCGTCAATAAAAAGGGAGAACATAATCGGGCTTAAGGAGCAACCTTGGGGCACGCCGCTTTCAGTTTTGAAGAAACTGGACATGGAGCTCCCATTTGACACAGCAGCGCAAGTATTGGTGAGGAGAAGTTTATAAAGCTTTAAAAATTTCTTCGATATACCTAAATTCACTAATTTATAAACTAGTGAGTTCCGATTGATAGTGTCAAATGCTGCTCTAAAATCGATGAAGAAGGCATACAGTTTTTGTTTGTTATCGATGAAACGTTTAGCTATATTTGAGAGTGCAAATATTTGGTCCACAGTTGAAAGACCAGAGCGAAAACCGGCTTGGAAAGTGCTTAGCAGTTTTTTCTCTTCTACCCACCTCATAAGCCTGCAATAAAGAATTTGGGTAAATATTTTTCTCAAGCAAGGAAGAATTGAAATGCCTCTATAGTTTTCTGGTGAGCTGGGATCTCCTTTTTTGAAAATTGGGCAGATTTGTGACATCAAAAAAGACTGAGGTATTTCTTCCTTTTCAAGAAGCTTATTAAAAAAATCAAGAAGAAGATTTAGGAAGGACGGGGAGGAGTTTTTATAGAACTCGGCTGGAATTCCATCTAGCCCGGCTGCCTTATTGTTTTTCATATTTTTAAGAGTTGTTTGTAATTCGTTATTTGAAATAGGTTCATCTAGTTCTGGAACAGAGATTGAGGGTAGAGCATATTGAAAAAGTTGTGAGTTTGTTGTATCGTTTAGAAGTCTCTTAAAATGATTTGCTAGTAACTCGATATTTATTGTTGTTGCTGAAAATTTTTGCCGCCACCTAACAATCTTACTTTACACCAAAATGATTTCGAGTCCTTACATTTGGATAAACTTGTTGCTAGACCACACATAAAAGCTTTTTGTTTATCTTTGCATACTCTCTTATAAGTTTTGTTTGCATCTAAATAAAGTGATTTAAAGAAACTAGACTTGGTTTTCCTAAAAATTTTGAGCATTGTGAAAGATTTTTTTCTGAGTTTTATGCATTCCCAGTCGTACCACTCAGCAGTAAAATTTTGTTTGTTATTGGTTGGCATGGCTGAACTCTTGATGATTTCAATTATTTCATCAGCCGACTGCTCACAAGACCAGGATACATTGCTCGGTAGGCTATTTACTTTGGCATCGAGTCTTCGCTTGTAGAGCGCTACCTGACTATCGACCCATTTATATTTTCGTTGTGGTTCACTCAGAGTGGAATCGAAGTTGATAAAATGTATGGATGTCACTATTGGAAGATGTGCTGAATAGCTTACGGGTTGCACCTCAAAATCCTCAATTGCAGTAAGCCAATCGCCTCTAGCCAAACAATAATCAATCATAGAACAACCCTGACCAGAAACAAATGTAAGTTCACCTCTGCTATCTCTTTTAGTTATTCCATTCATAACCATTAAACCGAAGTCCTCAACCAAATTCATTAAACGCCTGCCAGAACTATTAACGGTTATGTCCAAAGACCTTCTCAAACTCTCAAAAGCGTGTGAGGTGTTGTTCACCAGAGAAGCTAGATTTTGAAATTCACCGATTCTCGCATTTAAATCTCCTAATATTAGAATGTTATTAAAATCAGTTTCATTTAGAAAGGTCTGCAGTTCGTTAAAATCGTTATTCCAATTGGTACAATTTAAATAAGTTGGAAGAATGTAAACTACCATTTCATGGAGACACATCTGCGCTCGGGAATTCTAAAGACATTGCAGTCAATAGGTTCCTAGCACTTGAAAGAAGATTAGCCAAGAACAGAGACATCAAGGAAAGGTATATTCAATTCATGAATGAATATGAAGGTTTAGGCCATATGACCAAAATTGATATCAGCAATATACTCACACCTAATTACTTCATACTTCATCATTGCGTTTTCAAAGAAGACAGTAGTACGACCAAGCTTCGAGTGGTATTCGATGCTTCATCTAAAACATCGTCAGGATAATCATTAAATGACATCATGTACACAGGGCCAACAATACAAGGCGAATTATTTTCACTATTACTTCGTTTTCGATTACCAAGATATGTTTTTTGTACAGACATCGAAAAAATGTATCGGCAAATAGCCATGCATCCAGAAGATAGAAAATACCAAATCATTGCATGGAGATCTGATGAAGGGACTCCAATTAATTACTATCAACTCAACACAGTTACTTATGGAACGAGAGCAGCTGCATATTTGGCAACGAAATGTCTACAGCAACTAGCCAAGGATAACAAAGAAACGTTTCCTATAGGTTCCAAGATACTATACAACGATTTCTACGTTGATGACTGCTTGACTGGTGATAACAGCTTACTAACAACAATAGAAATGCAAAAGAAAAGTAACACAGTTATTGAAACAAGCAGGATTCAAACTAAGGAAGTGGTGTGCTAATCATCCCCGACTTCTTCAAGGCATTGCTAAAGAGGATCAAGAAATAAACCTCGATTTCGGAAATGAAAGTATTGAATCAATTAAGACTCTTGGGTTAACATGGCAACCGAAAAGTGACAGATTATGCCTTAAAACAACACTAAACTCAACGAACCGAATAACCAAGCGAATCGTTACTTCTGATCTTGCCAAATAATTTGATCCATTGGGGATAATGGCCCCAGTTGTGGTCACCGCTAAGATCTTCGTACAGGAGTTATGGCAACAACAATTAGCATGGGATGAAGCATTACCAATTGAATTACACACAAAATGGATGCGCTTTCGAGAAAATCTCAAATGCTTACATAACTTCAACTTCGCACGTCATATGTTCAACAACGATGTTCCAGCAAAGATTCAAATTCATACATTTTGCGACGCATCAGAAAAGGCATATGGAACAGCTGTGTATCTTCGAGCCATACTGAAAACCGGCACAATCATTGTGAGATTACTTTGTTCTAAATCTCGCGTAGCCCCACTTAAAAAACAATCATTACAACGACTTGAACTATGCGCAGCAGTAGTAGGATCACAACTTACAGCCAGAGTTAAGAATGATCTCAACCTTAAGGACGTGCCCACATTCTTATGGACCGATTCTGAAATTGTCCTCGCATGGATCAACTCACCTTCAGCATCATTCCACACATTCGTAGCTAATCGGGTCTCCACTATTCAAAGCTTGACACTTTCCATGTATGTAGCAATGTAGCATGTAGCAATGGAGACATGTATCATCAAACCATAACCCAGCAGATGTCATCTCAAGAGGCCTCCAACCAGAAAGGTTTTCTTAATGCACACTTTGGTTCTACGGCCCACTATTCCTACCTGGACATGAAAATAGCTGGCCAGCCAAATACTCTAAAGGTTTAGCTATCCCAGATGATAACGAAAAGAAACTTAAAACCACTACCGCAACGATAACCTACGAATGTGACCGAAATATGATCTACAACATAAATCATAGGGGATCATTCACCACACTCCAACGAATAATCTCGTATATGCAACGGTTTTGTAAACATACAAAAACCAAAGAGAGAACTCAAGATATCCAATTAAGCACAAAAGAGCTTGAAGAATCATTAATAATCATAATTAAGACAATACAGGCATTTGATTTCCAAGAAGAAATCAGTGATCTGAACAAATACAAGGAACTTAAAAAGAACAACCAGCTATCCACACTAGCTCCATTCTTGGATGACAAAGGAATTCTTCGAGTTGGGGGCCGGCTAGATTCTGGAATTCTTCCATTTGACACGAAGCACCCAATGCTCTTACCATATAATAACCCCTTGGCAAAACTACTGATGCAACAAGTTCACGAGCAACACAACCACTGTGGCCCACAGACATTACTCGCCCAAATAAGACAAAGGTTTTGGCCAATCAAAGGAAAAATAATGGCAAGGTCAATTGTGCACCATTGTATTAAATGCATCAAGACTAGGCCACAACTACTTCAACAAGTAATGGGAAACCTACCAGCATCAAGAATCACACCAGCAAGACCTTTCATCAATTCTGGAGTGGACTACTGTGGACCATTTTGGATTCACTATAAGGTGCAAACTCCCTATTTGGAGTATTAGACTCTGAATATACCAACCACATGACGACAACAATAGAACAAGTAAAGGAAAATGAAGGACACTTACTCCATTTACTGAGAAATCAAACATCAGTCATAGATGCAACAGTAAACATAGTAAGCAAAAATGAAGAAATTATCAACAAAAGATTCAACCAAATCAACAACCAACTACAAGAAATATCATCACGGATACGTGACAATGGGGAAGAAACTCATCAAGTCAAAATATTTCAGATCTTCTCATCCCTTTGTTCACAACTCACTCTAATGATAATGAACATCCAAAGAATGCAAACTGCACTAATGGAGGTACTGACAGATACTCACCATGGTAAAGTAAGCTCACTTCTACTATCTGCAAGCCAATTCAAAGAAGAATTTAAGAATATAAAGGCTCATTTACCACCATATCTAGAAATGCCGGTAGACGAGACAGACCTCATCCAATTGTATAAAATAATGCACATCAAAGGGGGTATAGCCGACAAAAGAGCAGTATTCTGGATTACACTTCCACTGGCAAATCTAGAGCGATATGAGCTCTTCAGAATGACGTCAATACCAATGGTCTCAAATAACACAATCCTGACTTTCGACCTCTATGATCCTGTACTAGCTATAAGTGCACATCGTGATCAATATCTACCGATACAATCACCACAGATGGACACATGCATCAATCTTGAAGAAGATCAGTACCTATGTTCCAACCTACAAGCCAAGTACAGCACAGGAGCAGAAATCTGCTCTTGCGAAATAGGATTATTCAAGAACGAACCAAAGGCTACGTGTTCATTTAAGCAGATGGAAACAAACTCTTCTTGGATTCAAATGAAACACCCGAATCAGTGGCTTTACTTTACAAGAAATCCATCTCGAATATCCTTATTTTGTGGAAGAAAAGGCCACCAATTTATTTTGGAAGGAGCAGGAAGAATAGATATTCCACCTGGATGCATTCTGAAGCACGAATATATCACCATAGAAGGGCATAACACGTTCCAAACAAAACTACAAACAACCTTCACCAGTTTTGGGAATATTTCTGAAATAACAACACCAATAAAGCATGAATTAGCACTGCAAACATTCAACAGCAGCCTCGTCAACATTCAGCTCAGGAATCTGACTGACCTGCAAAAAATTATCATGCATCGAGATATTCTCGAACTACCCAACAAACTTCAAATTCACAGCTACCATAGTTTCACAATTGGATATCTTGCATTAGGCTTAGCGATAACACTTGCTATCTACGTTATATGGAGAAGAATATCGAAAAGATCGTTTTGCGTAAAACAAAATCCTAATACTCAGCAAAATAAACAACAGTCGGAGTTTTCCATCACCGTCACTTAGTTGTTGAACCAATGTTCAACGTGGGGGAGAATGTTTAGTCCAACAGGTTGATCGATGAACCCAACTCCAAAACAAATGCACAAATGCACACGAAGCATTTTTATTCCTATTTTTATTTTGTGTCACACACTCCAGGTGCTGAGCATTGCTGGGCATTAACGGGCATTTTTTCGTTAATCCGTTAATCGTTAATTAACGAAGTTAACATTCCCATTAACGGATTAACTTTTCAGTTAACTTCAAAAAAAAGTTAACGATCGTTAAATTTTCCAAAGTCCGTTAATCGTTAATCGAACACAAATACCGTACAGATACACATTCAAATAAGATAAATGGTAATTATTTTTATAACTTATTAAAATTAGTCAACACCCTTCAGGAAACACAACGGCATGCGACTTGTCTATTTCGCTGTCTGTCTGTGTTTTTTTTTTCTTTTTTGGTGCTATAGGTATACAGAAATATCGAAAATTCAACTCATTGCCGAGCGTTTTTTACTAGCTTCTTTATTGCCAGCAAAAAAAACTGTTGTTGGTTGCCAATGGAAACATTTGTTTGCACTACCTAACCTATGCAGGGTGAGATTGTTTTTTTTTTTTTGGGTTGTTGGGCAGTTGCCCGTAGCTTAGTTGGTAAGTGCGTTGGCTGCTAAGCAGAACGTCGCTGGTTCGAGTCCTACTCAGGCCAAGTTTTTATTTCATCTTTCACGGGTACTGCTTCTTGCGAAGACCTGACAAGTCTTCCAAGAGTATCAATCTGAGAAAACAACAATTCTTATACGAATCATGAGCTAGTCGAAATGTGCAGCGCCGTGCAGGCGAGGTTCGGTCCCTAGTAAAATTTGAAATGCCACTATTATTCCGGGTTCCGTTATTATTGCCCCGTTATTGAAATACCACTTTTTTCCAGCGGGTGTGAGTGGGAAAACTGCCATACAAATCGTATATAATACGACGATACGACAATGTTTGTTTTATCGGCATTCCTCGGGGAACAAGTATTGGCAAATCTGTTTATCCAATACAATACTGCCATACCCTCAAGCGCTGATGCTGAACATCTCTTCTAAGTAGGAAAAGTAAAATTAAAACAATATGTCTATGTGCTCAAGCTGCGATAAAGTTGCCGATTACTTGATTGACTCCATAATTTGCCATGGAAATTGTAGAAAATTGTTTCATATGGCCTGTATTGACGCACCATATAGTACAATTAAACTATTCAAAGAGAGAAAATCATTCTACTTTTTCTGCGATGATTGTGACCCGTTCGCATACACAAACATTGCTCGTGATGTACTGCAGAATAAATTGAATCTTGACAAATTACATTCACATGTACTAAGGCTATCTGAAAAGGTGGGCAATTTAACTTCTATGCATACTTATGACGTAGTTAATAATGAAGTAGAAATGTCGAATATTCCAAATGATTCCGCTTGTTTGAAACGCAAGATTGACGACGTCGAATCCGATGATAATCCCTTGACAAAAAAACTTGCTACAAACTCTACTCAACCTTTATCCTCATCTTTATCGACTCAGCTAACTGTATCCATACAGCAGCCAACATCTGAAGAAACAGTGTTGACACAGCCTTCAACAACCTCTCCACCACCTATGGCAACACCGACTGAATCTCCTCTAACAGACGCTCTTACATCATCGTTATCATCATGCCCTCCTCTTCCTTTCACTACGCCATCTACTGGAACTCTGATATCGTTACAAGCGCCACTAATTCCTGCGATTAATACAAATGGACAGGGAGTTCGAAATATATCTCCTATAAATAGTGGTTTAAAAGTAGTCGAAGGTCACCGCACCTTATTCATATCAAAACTTGACCCTTCAACTAATGCTCTTGACATTAAAAATTATATTCAGAAAAAGTTTGGTTTTTCGACAACCATGAAAGTAGAGAAATTGATCCACCGCAACTATTCGAAATATGCATCTTTCAAACTAAGAATGCCCGACTCTATCTTTGGACTTCTCAACTCCGTTTCTATGTGGCCTAGTGGTATAATAGTCCACGAATTTGAAAATAAGCAAATCAGCACTAGAATATCATCTTCTAACCATTTTCGCAATATCCAGACAATGCCACAACATCAAAGAAGCAGCTTCAAAAAATTCTAATCTACTACCAAAATGTAAACGGACTACGGACAAAGATCAATAAGGTCTCCAAAAATATAACTTATCTACCACACGACATAATCATATTGACTGAAACTTGGCTTAACAATACATTCTTGGATACGGAACTCTTCGATTCGAATTATCAAGTGTACAGACGTGATAGACACTGCTTAAATGACATCAGCACTGTGGGAGGTGGACTTTTGCTTGCTGTAAAAAATTGCTTGATATGCACTCTGGTTGACGACTTTCATCTATCTGATGTGGAAATGATTTGCATAAAAGTTAAAACTGAGACGGGACTGCTATACATTATCGCCACATATATACCTCCAAGCTCTCCTAATAACGTTTATGAAAACTTAATTAATTGCATAGACAAAATAAACGATCAAATTGAGCCACAAGACGAGTTACTAGTCTTAGGAGATTTCAATCTTCCAAACTTGATCTGGACTAAACAGACGGATGAGATCTATCTATCTCCTATTAACATGTCCTCTACCAACGAATTCTTGACAATTGACGGTCTCTCCTCATGTGGACTAAGCCAATTTAATGGGATTGCCAACAACTTCAACAAAATATTGGACCTTATTTTCTTCTCGGACACACTCAATGCTGATATTGCTGTAAGTCCAGCCAATACCGTACTTGTCGAAGAAGATCGACATCACCCAGCATTAGACATATCTTTTAATTTAAATGTATGTAATGTTCCTAATTGCTCCAAGGAAAATCTTGAATTTAACTTTAAAAAATGCAGACTTAATGAACTTTTCAATCTCTTATGTAATGTAAACTGGAATCATTTGTTTGAGAACTGTGACATTAATGCTATGTGCTCTAAATTCTACTGTATTCTCTTTAACTTTTTTTATGAGACCACACCGTTGAGAAAACCGCGCAATATTTCTAAATCTCCTCCATGGTTTGACTCTTGCCTAAAAAATTTAAAAAATAAAAGAAACAAGGCCTGGATTAATTATAATAAAACAATTAGTCTTTGGATCTCTGAAGATGAAATCGTTCGCAAAGCTTCAGAACTTGACGTTTGTTATAGTCCTGGTCCAGATGGTGTACCTTCTTACATTTTGAAAAAATGCGCATCCTATTTATCTTATCCTCTTCATATTCTTTTTAATGAATCGCTCAAATCTTCAATTTTCCCTGAAATTTGGAAGAGTTCGTACATAACACCGATACATAAAAAGGGTAGTAAAAATGAAATAAAAAATTATCGTCCCATTGCAAAACTGTCCGTCATCCCTAAGTTATTTGAGTCCATTATTTGTAAAGTCATATCGTTTAATTGTAAATCTATAATTTGTGACAGTCAACATGGTTTTGTTCAAAATAAGTCAACAGTTACTAACCTCTTTCATTTCAGTTCTTTTTGTTTAGATTCGTTTGAAAAGCGGAAACAAGTTGACTGTGTCTTCACAGACTTCAGTAAGGCCTTTGATAAATTGTGCCATAAAACATTAATTTTCAAACTAAAATCCCAAGGCTTTAACGATAAATTTGTTAGTTGGATTTCGTCGTACTTATATAATAGATCATACAGCGTAATTTTTAGGAATGAGCGGTCATCATATTTTTATACCAACTCTGGCGTACCACAAGGTAGCCACTTAGGACCTTTACTGTTTATTTTGTACGTTAACGACTTACCCTCTATTATAAAAAACTCATCTGTTTTAATTTACGCTGATGACATTAAAATTTTCAAACGTATTGACTCACTTGACGACTGTCTACTCCTACAAGACGATCTAAATAGTTTTCGCGAATGGTGTTCTATAAATAAGCTTTTACTTAACATAGACAAATGTAAATCAATGTGTTTTACACGCAAACAAAATGTTTTGACTTTCAATTATCGATTAGACTCTTCTTATTTGACTAAACTCTCTACATTCTCTGACCTAGGTATTATTCTTGACTCAAAACTAACTTTTACAAATCATTATGACTATATTATTAAAAAAGCGAATAAAACACTCGGATTTATAAAACGGTTTTCACATGACTTTCGCGACCCTTATATTCTTAAACTTCTCTACATATCATTTGTAAGACCAATATTGGAATATGGCTGCATAATATGGGCTCCCTATTATTCAGTCCATATAAACAGAATAGAAGGAGTGCAAAGAAGATTCATGCGTTTCTGCCTCCGTTTCTTCCCATGGTCCAATAGGCTCGAACTTCCACCGTACAATCATAGGCTCACGCTCATAAATCTCCCATCGCTTTCTAAACACAGACAGTACATTCAGCTGTGCTTTATTATAAAATTAATCAACGGGTCAATCACATCACCACCAATTTTGGAACAACTAACCTTTAGTTATAGCCGTACAAGTATAAGAAGACAAATTCCCTTACGTCCTATAGCAAGCAGATCGAACTATGGCAAAAACAGTCCCCTCAACCAATTGATTTCAGTTTACAACGAGTATTACTTTTTGATATATTCCTTAAGCGATGATTTTAAAAGTAAAACATTTAAAGTAAATTTTTTTAATACTTCAGTTTAGCTTTTAAATTCAAATTTGCAAATTGCTTCAATCAATATTGTAAGTCTTTAAATCTAAGAATAAATGTAATATTAGTCTTAAGTTTCTAACGTTAGTTTGTTTAACGAATTCAATAAATAAAAACGGGCAAGGATATACTTCAGCCGAAAAGAGCCTCGCTTTCCGACGAGAATTTCAACATGCTGATGTTGATGAAGGGGAACAATCACATTCATATACATGACTGAATAAATTGTTGTTTTAACACTTATGCCCAATTTCATAAACAACTTTTAAACGTTTAACAGGCTTTTAAACCGTAAAATGAGATTTTTCCATTTCACCAAGCGTTTTTTGAGTAAACAAGCTTTTAATCACCTTTTAAAACTAAATACCCATTTTTTTCTCATTAAATTTTGAAAGTGACATTGAATATTTTAAAAAGTGAGTATAAAGCTTTCTCATTTTTTCTCACATACTTTCATGAGGATGTCAATTTTGACAAAAAAATTCCCTGAAATTTCCCATTTTAAGTTGGTGAAACTCAAAAATTTTAAGGGTCTGATAAAATTTAAAAAGATTTTTGATAAAAGTAATATTTTAGTGTTTGTTTGTGAAATTGGGCATTAAACTCTTATAAAATATAATTTACTGTATTGAAAAAAAAATTACTTATCTATTCTTGTTTCCAACTTCCAATTTTATTAGAAAATAAAATTTTTATGGCGTGTTAACGGATTAACGATTAACGTTAACTTGCGTTATTTTTTCTAAAATTTAACGTTTTAAGTGTTAACGAAGTTAAATTTTTAATTAACGGACTAGCGTTTAACGAAGTTAACTTTTTGATTAACGGTGCCCAGCTATGGTGCTGAGTGCTGACCAAAATAACTAGAATTGTTAAGTAGGTTAATATTATTTTGTATTTCAAAATAACTAGAATATTATTAAGTAGGTCAATATTATTTTGTATTTCTTTGCATATTGTGTAACATACCTTTGTAACTTGCATAATTGTAGTATTGCATAATTTGTAAGACTATTTTTACTTGAACTAATTTTTGTATAAACAAAATAAATAAACCAAATTGTCAGTTGTATAAACATTACAAGCGTTGTCATTTTCTTTTGGTTCATCACTTGATATCCCAATTTTAGTGAACAAGTTTAAGTGCTTGATTCACAGCTTAAGAAATTACAAGTTTATGTGCTTGTGTATTTTACTATTAGACAAACGAGTCTAAACAGAATCCGTGATGATGGAGACATTTCACAGTCATTCACCAAATTGCAACAGGTATGCGCGGCCTTTCCGGCTAACTCAATTCACACCGACCAAGCGAATCTTATTCGTCTTGGCCTTATCTTTTATTCCTCATTTAAAATTTTAGTGGGCGCGATGACGGCAATTTCTTGTATGGGGGCTCCCCACCTATGAAGAGTACAAATAAATTTAATGATTCTCATAACAAACATTTTTCTTCATTTGGGACTTTTGTCCGATAGAGTATTAAATAAATTTGGGACTACTGACCCACCATATAGTGACCCACATAAGTAGAACTTTTGACTTCGGCACCTAATTCTGCATAACTTCAAATCGAAATAAAGCCAAATTAAGAATTTGTACTGCCAAATTTTCCGAATTCGGCTTTATTTCGTTTGGCGATATTTCACGTCACCATTAAAATTAGTTAAATTAAATATAGCCTGGCACACTTTTTGATGAAAAAAATGTTTCATCCGGTTAACAGATCGGTGTAGGTCGGTCCTCAGCGGCTCCTCTACTATTTGCTTAAGTTCATTACTCTCCCATGAGTAACTTCTTTTGTGGTATCACAATGGACCCTTGAGGTCTAACGGTGGAGTTTTGCACTATCTTCTCAAGAACGATGTTAAAGAAATCGCATGACAGTGCATCGCCTTGTCTGAATCCTTTTTTGACATCGAAAGATTCTGTAAGCTCGTTGTCACCCTTGATGGCGCAGCGTGAGTTCTCCATCGTCATTTTGCACAAGCGAATGAGCTTGGCAGGGATGCCAAAACTAGGCATAGCTTTATACAGTTCGTCTCTCTAGAGTCTAGATGCTGTCATACGCTGCCTTAAAATTGATGATAAGGTGATGTGTATCGATTTGGAGTTCATAGGTTTTTTCTAGGATCTGCCGCTAAGTGAAAATTTGGTCGATAGTTGACTTTCCTGGTCTGCAGCCACATTGGTCCCTTTTTCAGGATAGAGTAAACAATGCTGAGGTTCCATGCATCGGGCATGCATTCTTCCGACCATATCTTACAGATGATTTGGTGCATGCTCCTATCTAGATCGTCGCCTGCTGCTTAGAACAGCTTGGCAGCTAGACCATCTGCTCCAGCGGATTTGTTGGATTTCAGCCGTGATATTGCCGTTTAAAAAATCTGTACCACGTTTTTGTGTTTAAAACTATAATCCAAAATCCAATGCTCTAAAACTATATTTGGGTATTGAATGAATTGAATGACATTTCAGTTTATTTAAATTTGCTTATTTTCAAATAAAATTTCGTCTTTATGTTATAGTCATCATTGTATTTGAAGAATGTTGTTACAATATTAGCATTCAATGTTTGATATGAAGCATGAACAATGTCAATAATTTCCTTTGTCACAGAGCTCTCATATGTCCTTCCGGTTCCGTAAAAAACACACAAACTTTCATGTATTCAATTCCATTTGCTCCATTCTGAACATAAACAGCATAATGTTTCCAGTTTCCAAAATTGATGGTAAGATGAGAACAATCCATTTGAGCATACATTGGGTCATTCTGTCCTTTGAAACATGTCAGAACAATTACTTACCTTGTGCCCAAAAAGTATTAGACATGTATGTATTTGAACGAAAATGAGAAAACAAATTTACTTGTTCGTCACCAAATGCTTTCATTGGTTAAAAATATCCAAGCTCTAGTTATCTTTGCCTTGAGCCATCTGTTCTCTGAACTCTTTGAATGCAAATTAATGTTAAGGTAAATCAATCACAAAACAGTTCAATTAAACTGCCATTTTCCCAGATGCTATTTCTTAGTCCTGAAACTAGGTTTGCTTCTGTTTTAGACATTGTTGAGTGAATTTTCCAATTTTAATCTGAAGATCCCATCTTCTTCTTTTCAATATTGGGACGGGGACCAAGCAAAACAGAAAACATCCATTCGTCCGGAATGAATTTATATCCCTTTATTTTGCATGTCTTCTCTCTTTTCTGATGAATTGTGTGCACACATACGAAGTGAGTATAGTAGGGCTTAGGGTAGTGATTTAAACGTTCTCTGTGTTTAAGTAAGGCTTATGGAATAGATGTTGTGTGTAGCATTATATCCCCATCCTGAATTTCCCTCTAATGACAACTGGATTGCACAAACAACATGCAGAATTTCATTCAGATTTTCTTTGATTTGAACTTTTCGGGACGAATTGGAGAGACAAGGTTGCCCTATTAAATAACCGGATGGATACAGTTCGACACAGACATTTTACCGGAGGAAATTTTAAATTGAATGAAGGTTTCTAAATTAATCACAGGAAATTATTGGGTTAAGGGAAACAAGATTACTGTTCCGACTATTAGATAGAGTTAAGGTAAACAGAGAAGATATACAGTCTTGGGTTTAATAATGTTCGAATAAATTGTTTTGTGGCTTTATTCTTGCTTCGAATTGAAGTCTATTGTGCATGTTGTTTACCTTTTATTCACGTTCAAAGAAAGATTTTCGGAGCGCTCAAGAATCAACAAATTTTGGAGATTCTTGGAATGTTAGTTTAGCAGCTGTTTTCCTTTTTAATATTAAAGTATTGTTAAGAGGGCAAGAAAAGAATAATTTATTCTGTTAAAATTGTTACGAAATTTAACATTTTCCTTCTGATCCGCAGCCGCTAACGATTCCTCTTCCCAGCGAACATCGAACATAGGAAGAGGAGATAAAAAAAAATGTGCACGACTGGCTCGCACCTCGCACGAACTTCTGCCTGTATTCCAAGAATTTACCCACAAACAACATTAAAAATTAAAAAAAATATAAATAAAATTCATAAATAAATATTTAAATTCAAATATGTACAGGTACACAGCTGGTCTAAAAAATTAGTGTGAAGAAATTGAAACTGTCAACTTTATTTACTTATTTATTTATTTCATTACGTTAAATACTAACGCTAGGTTAACAAAAAACGTATATCTAAGAAAAACTTGTATCTAGAAAAAAAATATATGTAATAATACAAAGTAATATAGTTAAATAGTCATAAATATATTAAACATAACTAGTAGGGTAAACTGGGGTACATTTGACGTTGGGGCACATTTGACTTTGCGATTTTAAGTGTGAACGTAGCCTTTAAGAAGAAAAATTGGGATTGAAAACGGTGCCTTATTTGATTTAAAAAACAATGTAGCAAACTGTGGCAGTCTTGCTTCAACTTTTCTACGAGCAACACGCGTTTTTGTGATTTCCAGATACTTGATGTAATTTTCCACGAGCGAAACGTAAGCATTTTATGAGTTTTGTGAAAGTGTATTTTTATTGTGAAACATTATTTTGATAGTACTTTCCATTTAAAATTTATAAATTAAAGTAAATTTTGTGAAAGTGTAACATTGATTTTGGGAAATAAAAAAATAGCTGTAAACAACATTTGGGGCACATTTGACTTTTTCAAATGGGGCACATTTGACTTGTGTTAGGGGTTGTAGCGAAGTAATCGAACGTGTAAATACATTACATATGTAAACCCACTTACGTGTAAACACATTACATATGTAAACCCACTTGCTACATCCCTACTCCAAGTAGCGCCACAGGTGGCGAACACAGTTAACAATAAAACCGATTCAATTCTTTGAATCGGCAAGAACCGTTTTGGTTCGACCAGAATAAAATCAAGAGTCAAATCGTGCGGTCGTAAAATTATAAAATCAGTAAATTACAGTAATAATAAAATAAGTTTGTATTAAGATTAAACAAAGAACATTTTTTATTGTGAAGTTGGGACGAAGAACTAAAAGCCCACAATTGGTGACCCCGAACGTTGCAAATTGCAACATTTACTCGTTACCACGATGAATTTTTATATACGAGCACGCGGAGAAGGAGGCCCGCCATTAAAATATAATATACAGCATTATTATATTAATAAAAATACTCGGTGATTATAATATCCGCCATATTTAATATTGAAAACGCGGGTGCCGTTTCGCAAAAAATAAATTTGCATTGTCATATTGCAAACCTTATGCAAACCACCACTGCCCAGCGGAGCACCGACTTTCGATATTGCCAGTGGCAATCAGCAATAGAAGAAATTATCAGCTATACCTATTGTAAAACGACACAATCAGAAATTTCAACAGAGCAGCAGCAGAACACAAACATCAATATCAGGGATCGGCGTATCCACATCTATAATAGAACGGAGCCTCTGTTTCATCAGCAGCAACTACAATCAAGATACAATTTTTTTATGTAATGTACAGTGAGTAAAAAAAAAAAAATTTTCATTATAAAAAATAAACTACAAAATTAATTTTTTCTACATATTAAAATTAAATTACTGTTGCGAAACGAGGTTCTATAAAACGCTGGTTACGGTAAAACAAAAGCGTTATATATATATATATATATATATATATATATATATATATATATATATATTTATACTAATTTACTGTGCGGTGGTCATATATTACTGTAAATTATAAAGTGGTTATACGGTTGATAAGGAATCCCGGTTCAACTTCTTCCGAACATTTTTTTCGTGTTTTAAAGATTTTTATTGAATTTTAGATTGGATTTCTTGTTTTTGACATCGATTAACCAGACTTTAACAAAAGTTTTTATAGGATTTTTTCTTCGCTTACACTTGATTTACAAAACTTTTTCTCTGATTTGATCTCATTTTACCTGACTTACACCAAGTTTAACTGGATTTTCTTAAGTTTTTAACTGATTTTCTCCAAGCTTATACCAGATTTTCATAAGATTTTTACCCGATTTACTCCAAGCTTACACCGGATTTTCGTGATATTTTTACCTGACTTACTCCGAGTTTACACTGGACTTTCTTGAGATTTTACCTGATTTACCAAGATTTTATTCTACAAAATTTTCTTTAAACTATTTTAACCTAAGTCTACCCTACGAAGAACGACTTTTTCTGATTTTCAATAGTTTAATATTATCTGAAGTGCATCAAAATATTTAATCTGCTTTCCAAATCTGCTTTTCAACATTTTTTCTGAGCGTGACCAACTTTTAAACTTTTTTCGTGCTTTTCCATCACAAAATGGCTACGGTCCAAAACAAAAACGAATCGCAAGATAATTTGCAGTCAGAATCGGGATCAGAAAATATTTCTACAGATCCTGCTTCAAGTATGCAACAAGCGTCGCTGATTTCCATTAAAATTCCGCCATTTTGGAATAACAGGCCAGATTTATGGTTTCTGCAAATCGAAACCCAGTTTAGATTAAAAAATATAACCGCGTCAAATACCAAATACGATTATTTAGTAGCTTCATTAAACAATCAGACAATGGAATCAGTGGCAGACGTACTCGTTTCCCCTCCAACAAACGAAAGGTACGAAAATTTAAAGAAGCATTTACTTGAACGGAATAGGGACAGTGAAGAACGTCGCCTGGATGCACTGTTAAATAAGATTGACTTAGGAGATTTAAAACCATCCGAGCTGTATAGGAACATGGAGAGTCTTGCAAGTGGAAACAATTTAGTCAATCCACCCCTAGTGAAAAAACTTTGGCTTAACCGACTTCCTCCGTCAATCCGCGTTTGTCTTATGGCGGTAGAGAATTCACAGCCACAAAACGAACTTTTCACTCTTGCAGATAGACTTCATGACTCGTCTTTAGGACCTCAAGTAGCTCAAGTTAATACGCCACACAGCTCCAATCTTGATAACGATCTACTACAAAAATTGATTTATCGCATCGAACAACTCGAAGTCGATTTTCCGCGATCAAATAATTTTAACAGGGCATCTAGGAACTTTTCCCGCGATAGGTCAAAAAATAGGTACAGGTCGAATAGTAGAACGGATGAAAATAGGTCGATGTGCTGGTTTCACAAAAAATTTGGGGTTAACGCGAGAAATTGTTCAAAACAATACTGTTCGTTTAAATCAGATGCAAACAAAACGCCAAAAAACTAGTGCGCCAGATCTCAAATGCGGCTTTGAGTGAGGCAAACTTTTCGCGCCGCCTATTTATTCGCGACAAATCTACAAAATTACAATTTTTAATCGACACGGGAGCAGACATTTCGATAATTCCTCGTAAATTCTGCCAGAATACAAATCAGCCTAATGACTTCGTTCTACTTACCGCCAATGGTGGAAAAATCCACACCTACGGTTGCAAACGATTATCGGTTGACTTGAATCTCCGGCGTGTCTTCGATTTTACTTTCGTCATTGCTGACATCGATCACCCTATTATAGGAGCTGATTTTCTTCACAAGTTCAACTTAATTGTCGATCTAGGCTGCCGTAGAGTTGTGGATAAAGAAACCAACCTCCAAGTCAGTTGTCTTTTCAAATCTACAAACATCTGTTCACCAAAACTTTTTTCAATTCCAAGCGAATTTGGCGCTATCCTGGATGAGTTTCCTGAGCTTAAAGCTCCACCAGACTTCACGTTATCGGTCAAACATGACGTTGTCCATCGGATAATGACAAGTGGTCAACTCCCTTCAGCCAGTGCCCGAAGACTCAATCCGGATAGATTAGCAATCGCCAAGCGTCAGTTTCAGCAGATGATCGATTTAGGTATTTGTCGCGTTTCAAAATCACACGTTGCTTCACCACTTCACATGGTTCCAAAGAAGAACTCACTTGATTTCAGACCATGTGGTGATTACAGGTGGTTAAATCAAGCAACAATACCGAACAAGCATCCGATTTCAAACGCTCAAGACTGCTCCGCTAACCTTGACGGTTGCTCAATCTATTCGAAGATTGATTTGGTACGTGCCTACCACCAGATTCCAGTCGCAGAGGAAGATGTTCATAAAACCGCGGTCATAACACCTTTCGGGCTTTTCGAATTTCTTCGAATGCCTTTCGGCGTGCGCAACGGTGCGCCAAACTTCCAACGTTTTATGAACAGCATTTTAGGAGATTTTCCATTCGTTTTTATTTACTTAGACGACATATTTGTTTCAATTAAATCAACCGAGGAACACAAGGAACATTTGCGAAGCGTTTTTCGTAAATTACAAGAGCACGGACTTAACGTTAACGTGGCGAAATGCGAGCTAGGAGTAAGCGAACTCGATTTCTTGGGTTACAACATTTCCAGACGTGGAATTATTCCTTCGCAAGAACGAGTTAAAGCCATCAACGGTTTCCTAGTCCCTCTTCCATCAAACAACTCCAGCGTTTCCTCGGTATGATTAATTTTTATAATCGTTTTATACCAAGTATGGCGTCTAAAGCTAAAATTTTGTACGAACTTTTAAAAACAGCTAAAAAAGACAGTAAACCAAAAACAAAACAGATTTTTGAATGGTCAGATATGTGTGAAGAAGCGTTCCAAGTTCTCAAGCGAGATCTGTAGCAGCGCACTATGCTTTTCCATCGAAAGCCTATAGCGCTAACTAGTATTATGGTAGACGCTTCTAACGATGCCATCGGAGGAGTCCTCCAGCAATACCATAATAATAGTTGGGAACCATTGGGTTTCTATTCCACACGTCTGACCCCAGCAGAAAAAAAATATTCTACATTCGATCGCGAACTTCTCGCGATTTTCAAAAACATAAAACATTTTCGGTACTATGTGGAAGGTAGACAGTTTACCATTTTTACCGACCACAAACCCCTCACAAATGCGATCTGCTCTAAAACTGAAAAATCCCCTCGTCAAACTCGACACTTAGAATTTATTGCCGAATTTACAACCGACATTCGCTTCATTAAAGGCATTCAAAATATCGTTGCCGATACATTATCGCGATCTCATGTCGAGTTAATAAATTTCAAAAATGTTAGCATCGCGACTTTATTGAAAGAGCAAGAAAACGACGAAGAGCTTAAAATCCTGTTGAAACAACCAAGTCCATCGTTTAAATTAGAAAAAACACATATCCCGATTAACGACGTCGAAATTTGGTGCGAAACTTCCACCGGAAAAAATCGCCCATACATTCCTGAAATTTTTCGTCGAACAATTTTTGACAACCATCATACCCTTTCACACCCAGGCTCAAAAGCAATGCGTAAAATAATAACAACAAAGTACTTTTGGCCTAAAATGAATGGTGATGTCAACAGATGGACAAAGAGTTGCATCTCTTGTCAAAAATCTATACTATGCTATACATTATCGCCACATATATACCTCCAAGCTCTCCTAATAACGTTTATGAAAACTTAATTAATTGCATAGACAAAATAAACGATCAAATTGAGCCACAAGACGAGTTACTAGTCTTAGGAGATTTCAATCTTCCAAACTTGATCTGGACTAAACAGACGGATGAGATCTATCTATCTCCTATTAACATGTCCTCTACCAACGAATTCTTGACAATTGACGGTCTCTCCTCATGTGGACTAAGCCAATTTAATGGGATTGCCAACAACTTCAACAAAATATTGGACCTTATTTTCTTCTCGGACACACTCAATGCTGATCGACATCACCCAGCATTAGACATATCTTTTAATTTAAATGTATGTAATGTTCCTAATTGCTCCAAGGAAAATCTTGAATTTAACTTTAAAAAATGCAGACTTAATGAACTTTTCAATCTCTTATGTAATGTAAACTGGAATCATTTGTTTGAGAACTGTGACATTAATGCTATGTGCTCTAAATTCTACTGTATTCTCTTTAACTTTTTTTATGAGACCACACCGTTGAGAAAACCGCGCAATATTTCTAAATCTCCTCCATGGTTTGACTCTTGCCTAAAAAATTTAAAAAATAAAAGAAACAAGGCCTGGATTAATTATAATAAAACAATTAGTCTTTGGATCTCTGAAGATGAAATCGTTCGCAAAGCTTCAGAACTTGACGTTTGTTATAGTCCTGGTCCAGATGGTGTACCTTCTTACATTTTGAAAAAATGCGCATCCTATTTATCTTATCCTCTTCATATTCTTTTTAATGAATCGCTCAAATCTTCAATTTTCCCTGAAATTTGGAAGAGTTCGTACATAACACCGATACATAAAAAGGGTAGTAAAAATGAAATAAAAAATTATCGTCCCATTGCTAAACTGTCCGTCATCCCTAAGTTATTTGAGTCCATTATTTGTAAAGTCATATCGTTTAATTGTAAATCTATAATTTGTGACAGTCAACATGGTTTTGTTCAAAATAAGTCAACAGTTACTAACCTCTTTCATTTCAGTTCTTTTTGTTTAGATTCGTTTGAAAAGCGGAAACAAGTTGACTGTGTCTTCACAGACTTCAGTAAGGCCTTTGATAAATTGTGCCATAAAACATTAATTTTCAAACTAAAATCCCAAGGCTTTAACGATAAATTTGTTAGTTGGATTTCGTCGTACTTATATAATAGATCATACAGCGTAATTTTTAGGAATGAGCGGTCATCATATTTTTATACCAACTCTGGCGTACCACAAGGTAGCCACTTAGGACCTTTACTGTTTATTTTGTACGTTAACGACTTACCCTCTATTATAAAAAACTCATCTGTTTTAATTTACGCTGATGACATTAAAATTTTCAAACGTATTGACTCACTTGACGACTGTCTACTCCTACAAGACGATCTAAATAGTTTTCGCGAATGGTGTTCTATAAATAAGCTTTTACTTAACATAGACAAATGTAAATCAATGTGTTTTACACGCAAACAAAATGTTTTGACTTTCAATTATCGATTAGACTCTTCTTATTTGACTAAACTCTCTACATTCTCTGACCTAGGTATTATTCTTGACTCAAAACTAACTTTTACAAATCATTATGACTATATTATTAAAAAAGCGAATAAAACACTCGGATTTATAAAACGGTTTTCACATGACTTTCGCGACCCTTATATTCTTAAACTTCTCTACATATCATTTGTAAGACCAATATTGGAATATGGCTGCATAATATGGGCTCCCTATTATTCAGTCCATATAAACAGAATAGAAGGAGTGCAAAGAAGATTCATGCGTTTCTGCCTCCGTTTCTTCCCATGGTCCAATAGGCTCGAACTTCCACCGTACAATCATAGGCTCACGCTCATAAATCTCCCATCGCTTTCTAAACACAGACAGTACATTCAGCTGTGCTTTATTATAAAATTAATCAACGGGTCAATCACATCACCACCAATTTTGGAACAACTAACCTTTAGTTATAGCCGTACAAGTATAAGAAGACAAATTCCCTTACGTCCTATAGCAAGCAGATCGAACTATGGCAAAAACAGTCCCCTCAACCAATTGATTTCAGTTTACAACGAGTATTACTTTTTGATATATTCCTTAAGCGATGATTTTAAAAGTAAAACATTTAAAGTAAATTTTTTTAATACTTCAGTTTAGCTTTTAAATTCAAATTTGCAAATTGCTTCAATCAATATTGTAAGTCTTTAAATCTAAGAATAAATGTAATATTAGTCTTAAGTTTCTAACGTTAGTTTGTTTAACGAATTCAATAAATAAAAACGGGCAAGGATATACTTCAGCCGAAAAGAGCCTCGCTTTCCGACGAGAATTTCAACATGCTGATGTTGATGAAGGGGAACAATCACATTCATATACATGACTGAATAAATTGTTGTTTTAACACTTATGCCCAATTTCATAAACAACTTTTAAACGTTTAACAGGCTTTTAAACCGTAAAATGAGATTTTTCCATTTCACCAAGCGTTTTTTGAGTAAACAAGCTTTTAATCACCTTTTAAAACTAAATACCCATTTTTTTCTCATTAAATTTTGAAAGTGACATTGAATATTTTAAAAAGTGAGTATAAAGCTTTCTCATTTTTTCTCACATACTTTCATGAGGATGTCAATTTTGACAAAAAAATTCCCTGAAATTTCCCATTTTAAGTTGGTGAAACTCAAAAATTTTAAGGGTCTGATAAAATTTAAAAAGATTTTTGATAAAAGTAATATTTTAGTGTTTGTTTGTGAAATTGGGCATTAAACTCTTATAAAATATAATTTACTGTATTGAAAAAAAAATTACTTATCTATTCTTGTTTCCAACTTCCAATTTTATTAGAAAATAAAATTTTTATGGCGTGTTAACGGATTAACGATTAACGTTAACTTGCGTTATTTTTTCTAAAATTTAACGTTTTAAGTGTTAACGAAGTTAAATTTTTAATTAACGGACTAGCGTTTAACGAAGTTAACTTTTTGATTAACGGTGCCCAGCTATGGTGCTGAGTGCTGACCAAAATAACTAGAATTGTTAAGTAGGTTAATATTATTTTGTATTTCAAAATAACTAGAATATTATTAAGTAGGTCAATATTATTTTGTATTTCTTTGCATATTGTGTAACATACCTTTGTAACTTGCATAATTGTAGTATTGCATAATTTGTAAGACTATTTTTACTTGAACTAATTTTTGTATAAACAAAATAAATAAACCAAATTGTCAGTTGTATAAACATTACAAGCGTTGTCATTTTCTTTTGGTTCATCACTTGATATCCCAATTTTAGTGAACAAGTTTAAGTGCTTGATTCACAGCTTAAGAAATTACAAGTTTATGTGCTTGTGTATTTTACTATTAGACAAACGAGTCTAAACAGAATCCGTGATGATGGAGACATTTCACAGTCATTCACCAAATTGCAACAGGTATGCGCGGCCTTTCCGGCTAACTCAATTCACACCGACCAAGCGAATCTTATTCGTCTTGGCCTTATCTTTTATTCCTCATTTAAAATTTTAGTGGGCGCGATGACGGCAATTTCTTGTATGGGGGCTCCCCACCTATGAAGAGTACAAATAAATTTAATGATTCTCATAACAAACATTTTTCTTCATTTGGGACTTTTGTCCGATAGAGTATTAAATAAATTTGGGACTACTGACCCACCATATAGTGACCCACATAAGTAGAACTTTTGACTTCGGCACCTAATTCTGCATAACTTCAAATCGAAATAAAGCCAAATTAAGAATTTGTACTGCCAAATTTTCCGAATTCGGCTTTATTTCGTTTGGCGATATTTCACGTCACCATTAAAATTAGTTAAATTAAATATAGCCTGGCACACTTTTTGATGAAAAAAATGTTTCATCCGGTTAACAGATCGGTGTAGGTCGGTCCTCAGCGGCTCCTCTACTATTTGCTTAAGTTCATTACTCTCCCATGAGTAACTTCTTTTGTGGTATCACAATGGACCCTTGAGGTCTAACGGTGGAGTTTTGCACTATCTTCTCAAGAACGATGTTAAAGAAATCGCATGACAGTGCATCGCCTTGTCTGAATCCTTTTTTGACATCGAAAGATTCTGTAAGCTCGTTGTCACCCTTGATGGCGCAGCGTGAGTTCTCCATCGTCATTTTGCACAAGCGAATGAGCTTGGCAGGGATGCCAAAACTAGGCATAGCTTTATACAGTTCGTCTCTCTAGAGTCTAGATGCTGTCATACGCTGCCTTAAAATTGATGATAAGGTGATGTGTATCGATTTGGAGTTCATAGGTTTTTTCTAGGATCTGCCGCTAAGTGAAAATTTGGTCGATAGTTGACTTTCCTGGTCTGCAGCCACATTGGTCCCTTTTTCAGGATAGAGTAAACAATGCTGAGGTTCCATGCATCGGGCATGCATTCTTCCGACCATATCTTACAGATGATTTGGTGCATGCTCCTATCTAGATCGTCGCCTGCTGCTTAGAACAGCTTGGCAGCTAGACCATCTGCTCCAGCGGATTTGTTGGATTTCAGCCGTGATATTGCCGTTTAAAAAATCTGTACCACGTTTTTGTGTTTAAAACTATAATCCAAAATCCAATGCTCTAAAACTATATTTGGGTATTGAATGAATTGAATGACATTTCAGTTTATTTAAATTTGCTTATTTTCAAATAAAATTTCGTCTTTATGTTATAGTCATCATTGTATTTGAAGAATGTTGTTACAATATTAGCATTCAATGTTTGATATGAAGCATGAACAATGTCAATAATTTCCTTTGTCACAGAGCTCTCATATGTCCTTCCGGTTCCGTAAAAAACACACAAACTTTCATGTATTCAATTCCATTTGCTCCATTCTGAACATAAACAGCATAATGTTTCCAGTTTCCAAAATTGATGGTAAGATGAGAACAATCCATTTGAGCATACATTGGGTCATTCTGTCCTTTGAAACATGTCAGAACAATTACTTACCTTGTGCCCAAAAAGTATTAGACATGTATGTATTTGAACGAAAATGAGAAAACAAATTTACTTGTTCGTCACCAAATGCTTTCATTGGTTAAAAATATCCAAGCTCTAGTTATCTTTGCCTTGAGCCATCTGTTCTCTGAACTCTTTGAATGCAAATTAATGTTAAGGTAAATCAATCACAAAACAGTTCAATTAAACTGCCATTTTCCCAGATGCTATTTCTTAGTCCTGAAACTAGGTTTGCTTCTGTTTTAGACATTGTTGAGTGAATTTTCCAATTTTAATCTGAAGATCCCATCTTCTTCTTTTCAATATTGGGACGGGGACCAAGCAAAACAGAAAACATCCATTCGTCCGGAATGAATTTATATCCCTTTATTTTGCATGTCTTCTCTCTTTTCTGATGAATTGTGTGCACACATACGAAGTGAGTATAGTAGGGCTTAGGGTAGTGATTTAAACGTTCTCTGTGTTTAAGTAAGGCTTATGGAATAGATGTTGTGTGTAGCATTATATCCCCATCCTGAATTTCCCTCTAATGACAACTGGATTGCACAAACAACATGCAGAATTTCATTCAGATTTTCTTTGATTTGAACTTTTCGGGACGAATTGGAGAGACAAGGTTGCCCTATTAAATAACCGGATGGATACAGTTCGACACAGACATTTTACCGGAGGAAATTTTAAATTGAATGAAGGTTTCTAAATTAATCACAGGAAATTATTGGGTTAAGGGAAACAAGATTACTGTTCCGACTATTAGATAGAGTTAAGGTAAACAGAGAAGATATACAGTCTTGGGTTTAATAATGTTCGAATAAATTGTTTTGTGGCTTTATTCTTGCTTCGAATTGAAGTCTATTGTGCATGTTGTTTACCTTTTATTCACGTTCAAAGAAAGATTTTCGGAGCGCTCAAGAATCAACAAATTTTGGAGATTCTTGGAATGTTAGTTTAGCAGCTGTTTTCCTTTTTAATATTAAAGTATTGTTAAGAGGGCAAGAAAAGAATAATTTATTCTGTTAAAATTGTTACGAAATTTAACATTTTCCTTCTGATCCGCAGCCGCTAACGATTCCTCTTCCCAGCGAACATCGAACATAGGAAGAGGAGATAAAAAAAAATGTGCACGACTGGCTCGCACCTCGCACGAACTTCTGCCTGTATTCCAAGAATTTACCCACAAACAACATTAAAAATTAAAAAAAATATAAATAAAATTCATAAATAAATATTTAAATTCAAATATGTACAGGTACACAGCTGGTCTAAAAAATTAGTGTGAAGAAATTGAAACTGTCAACTTTATTTACTTATTTATTTATTTCATTACGTTAAATACTAACGCTAGGTTAACAAAAAACGTATATCTAAGAAAAACTTGTATCTAGAAAAAAAATATATGTAATAATACAAAGTAATATAGTTAAATAGTCATAAATATATTAAACATAACTAGTAGGGTAAACTGGGGTACATTTGACGTTGGGGCACATTTGACTTTGCGATTTTAAGTGTGAACGTAGCCTTTAAGAAGAAAAATTGGGATTGAAAACGGTGCCTTATTTGATTTAAAAAACAATGTAGCAAACTGTGGCAGTCTTGCTTCAACTTTTCTACGAGCAACACGCGTTTTTGTGATTTCCAGATACTTGATGTAATTTTCCACGAGCGAAACGTAAGCATTTTATGAGTTTTGTGAAAGTGTATTTTTATTGTGAAACATTATTTTGATAGTACTTTCCATTTAAAATTTATAAATTAAAGTAAATTTTGTGAAAGTGTAACATTGATTTTGGGAAATAAAAAAATAGCTGTAAACAACATTTGGGGCACATTTGACTTTTTCAAATGGGGCACATTTGACTTGTGTTAGGGGTTGTAGCGAAGTAATCGAACGTGTAAATACATTACATATGTAAACCCACTTACGTGTAAACACATTACATATGTAAACCCACTTGCTACATCCCTACTCCAAGTAGCGCCACAGGTGGCGAACACAGTTAACAATAAAACCGATTCAATTCTTTGAATCGGCAAGAACCGTTTTGGTTCGACCAGAATAAAATCAAGAGTCAAATCGTGCGGTCGTAAAATTATAAAATCAGTAAATTACAGTAATAATAAAATAAGTTTGTATTAAGATTAAACAAAGAACATTTTTTATTGTGAAGTTGGGACGAAGAACTAAAAGCCCACAATTGGTGACCCCGAACGTTGCAAATTGCAACATTTACTCGTTACCACGATGAATTTTTATATACGAGCACGCGGAGAAGGAGGCCCGCCATTAAAATATAATATACAGCATTATTATATTAATAAAAATACTCGGTGATTATAATATCCGCCATATTTAATATTGAAAACGCGGGTGCCGTTTCGCAAAAAATAAATTTGCATTGTCATATTGCAAACCTTATGCAAACCACCACTGCCCAGCGGAGCACCGACTTTCGATATTGCCAGTGGCAATCAGCAATAGAAGAAATTATCAGCTATACCTATTGTAAAACGACACAATCAGAAATTTCAACAGAGCAGCAGCAGAACACAAACATCAATATCAGGGATCGGCGTATCCACATCTATAATAGAACGGAGCCTCTGTTTCATCAGCAGCAACTACAATCAAGATACAATTTTTTTATGTAATGTACAGTGAGTAAAAAAAAAAAAATTTTCATTATAAAAAATAAACTACAAAATTAATTTTTTCTACATATTAAAATTAAATTACTGTTGCGAAACGAGGTTCTATAAAACGCTGGTTACGGTAAAACAAAAGCGTTATATATATATATATATATATATATATATATATATATATATATATATATTTATACTAATTTACTGTGCGGTGGTCATATATTACTGTAAATTATAAAGTGGTTATACGGTTGATAAGGAATCCCGGTTCAACTTCTTCCGAACATTTTTTTCGTGTTTTAAAGATTTTTATTGAATTTTAGATTGGATTTCTTGTTTTTGACATCGATTAACCAGACTTTAACAAAAGTTTTTATAGGATTTTTTCTTCGCTTACACTTGATTTACAAAACTTTTTCTCTGATTTGATCTCATTTTACCTGACTTACACCAAGTTTAACTGGATTTTCTTAAGTTTTTAACTGATTTTCTCCAAGCTTATACCAGATTTTCATAAGATTTTTACCCGATTTACTCCAAGCTTACACCGGATTTTCGTGATATTTTTACCTGACTTACTCCGAGTTTACACTGGACTTTCTTGAGATTTTACCTGATTTACCAAGATTTTATTCTACAAAATTTTCTTTAAACTATTTTAACCTAAGTCTACCCTACGAAGAACGACTTTTTCTGATTTTCAATAGTTTAATATTATCTGAAGTGCATCAAAATATTTAATCTGCTTTCCAAATCTGCTTTTCAACATTTTTTCTGAGCGTGACCAACTTTTAAACTTTTTTCGTGCTTTTCCATCACAAAATGGCTACGGTCCAAAACAAAAACGAATCGCAAGATAATTTGCAGTCAGAATCGGGATCAGAAAATATTTCTACAGATCCTGCTTCAAGTATGCAACAAGCGTCGCTGATTTCCATTAAAATTCCGCCATTTTGGAATAACAGGCCAGATTTATGGTTTCTGCAAATCGAAACCCAGTTTAGATTAAAAAATATAACCGCGTCAAATACCAAATACGATTATTTAGTAGCTTCATTAAACAATCAGACAATGGAATCAGTGGCAGACGTACTCGTTTCCCCTCCAACAAACGAAAGGTACGAAAATTTAAAGAAGCATTTACTTGAACGGAATAGGGACAGTGAAGAACGTCGCCTGGATGCACTGTTAAATAAGATTGACTTAGGAGATTTAAAACCATCCGAGCTGTATAGGAACATGGAGAGTCTTGCAAGTGGAAACAATTTAGTCAATCCACCCCTAGTGAAAAAACTTTGGCTTAACCGACTTCCTCCGTCAATCCGCGTTTGTCTTATGGCGGTAGAGAATTCACAGCCACAAAACGAACTTTTCACTCTTGCAGATAGACTTCATGACTCGTCTTTAGGACCTCAAGTAGCTCAAGTTAATACGCCACACAGCTCCAATCTTGATAACGATCTACTACAAAAATTGATTTATCGCATCGAACAACTCGAAGTCGATTTTCCGCGATCAAATAATTTTAACAGGGCATCTAGGAACTTTTCCCGCGATAGGTCAAAAAATAGGTACAGGTCGAATAGTAGAACGGATGAAAATAGGTCGATGTGCTGGTTTCACAAAAAATTTGGGGTTAACGCGAGAAATTGTTCAAAACAATACTGTTCGTTTAAATCAGATGCAAACAAAACGCCAAAAAAACTAGTGCGCCAGATCTCAAATGCGGCTTTGAGTGAGGCAAACTTTTCGCGCCGCCTATTTATTCGCGACAAATCTACAAAATTACAATTTTTAATCGACACGGGAGCAGACATTTCGATAATTCCTCGTAAATTCTGCCAGAATACAAATCAGCCTAATGACTTCGTTCTACTTACCGCCAATGGTGGAAAAATCCACACCTACGGTTGCAAACGATTATCGGTTGACTTGAATCTCCGGCGTGTCTTCGATTTTACTTTCGTCATTGCTGACATCGATCACCCTATTATAGGAGCTGATTTTCTTCACAAGTTCAACTTAATTGTCGATCTAGGCTGCCGTAGAGTTGTGGATAAAGAAACCAACCTCCAAGTCAGTTGTCTTTTCAAATCTACAAACATCTGTTCACCAAAACTTTTTTCAATTCCAAGCGAATTTGGCGCTATCCTGGATGAGTTTCCTGAGCTTAAAGCTCCACCAGACTTCACGTTATCGGTCAAACATGACGTTGTCCATCGGATAATGACAAGTGGTCAACTCCCTTCAGCCAGTGCCCGAAGACTCAATCCGGATAGATTAGCAATCGCCAAGCGTCAGTTTCAGCAGATGATCGATTTAGGTATTTGTCGCGTTTCAAAATCACACGTTGCTTCACCACTTCACATGGTTCCAAAGAAGAACTCACTTGATTTCAGACCATGTGGTGATTACAGGTGGTTAAATCAAGCAACAATACCGAACAAGCATCCGATTTCAAACGCTCAAGACTGCTCCGCTAACCTTGACGGTTGCTCAATCTATTCGAAGATTGATTTGGTACGTGCCTACCACCAGATTCCAGTCGCAGAGGAAGATGTTCATAAAACCGCGGTCATAACACCTTTCGGGCTTTTCGAATTTCTTCGAATGCCTTTCGGCGTGCGCAACGGTGCGCAAACTTTCCAACGTTTTATGAACAGCATTTTAGGAGATTTTCCATTCGTTTTTATTTACTTAGACGACATATTTGTTTCAATTAAATCAACCGAGGAACACAAGGAACATTTGCGAAGCGTTTTTCGTAAATTACAAGAGCACGGACTTAACGTTAACGTGGCGAAATGCGAGCTAGGAGTAAGCGAACTCGATTTCTTGGGTTACAACATTTCCAGACGTGGAATTATTCCTTCGCAAGAACGAGTTAAAGCCATCAACGAGTTTCCTAGTCCCTCTTCCATCAAACAACTCCAGCGTTTCCTCGGTATGATTAATTTTTATAATCGTTTTATACCAAGTATGGCGTCTAAAGCTAAAATTTTGTACGAACTTTTAAAAACAGCTAAAAAAGACAGTAAACCAAAAACAAAACAGATTTTTGAATGGTCAGATATGTGTGAAGAAGCGTTCCAAGTTCTCAAGCGAGATCTGTAGCAGCGCACTATGCTTTTCCATCGAAAGCCTATAGCGCTAACTAGTATTATGGTAGACGCTTCTAACGATGCCATCGGAGGAGTCCTCCAGCAATACCATAATAATAGTTGGGAACCATTGGGTTTCTATTCCACACGTCTGACCCCAGCAGAAAAAAAATATTCTACATTCGATCGCGAACTTCTCGCGATTTTCAAAAACATAAAACATTTTCGGTACTATGTGGAAGGTAGACAGTTTACCATTTTTACCGACCACAAACCCCTCACAAATGCGATCTGCTCTAAAACTGAAAAATCCCCTCGTCAAACTCGACACTTAGAATTTATTGCCGAATTTACAACCGACATTCGCTTCATTAAAGGCATTCAAAATATCGTTGCCGATACATTATCGCGATCTCATGTCGAGTTAATAAATTTCAAAAATGTTAGCATCCCGACTTTATTGAAAGAGCAAGAAAACGACGAAGAGCTTAAAATCCTGTTGAAACAACCAAGTCCATCGTTTAAATTAGAAAAAACACATATCCCGATTAACGACGTCGAAATTTGGTGCGAAACTTCCACCGGAAAAAATCGCCCATACATTCCTGAAATTTTTCGTCGAACAATTTTTGACAACCATCATACCCTTTCACACCCAGGCTCAAAAGCAATGCGTAAAATAATAACAACAAAGTACTTTTGGCCTAAAATGAATGGTGATGTCAACAGATGGACAAAGAGTTGCATCTCTTGTCAAAAATCTAAAATTTCAAGACATACTACTTCCGAACATGGACATTTTCCCGTTCCCGAAAGTAAATTTTCGCATATCCATATGGATTTAGTTGGTCCTCTACCACCATCACAGGGTTTTACTTATTTGCTCACTGTAAAAGATCGTTTTTCTTCGTGGCCAGAGGCCATTCCAATCAAAAATATGAACGCTTTCACAGTTGTATCCGCTTTTGTACAAAACTGGGTTTCAAGGTTTGGAGTGCCTCAGACGATCACTACAGATCAAGGAACCCAATTCGGGTCAAGCACTTTCAAAGAACTCTCAGAAATCGGTACAAAACGGATCCGAACTACGACGTACCATCCTCAAGCAAATGGGTTAGTTGAACGTTTTCACCGACAGCTTAAAGAAGCTTTACGGTCGCACGAAGATAAACGAAACTGGTTTTTAAATTTGCCTTGGACTCTTCTTGGTATTCGCTCGACAATAAATGACGACCTAAATGTTACACCTGCCCAACTATTGTACGGACAAAACTTACGATTACCCGCAGAATTAATCGAACCAAAACCATTAAATCCAATTCCAAATTCTTCAACAGCTCGAGAAATCACGCAAGCTATTTCTCAAATCCGACCGTGTCAAAAAAGAAATCACGAACAAAAATATTTTTTTGTTCCAAAAGATTTACAGCCTTATTACGGTTGTCAATGTTCAATACGATATTTGACAATAATACAAAAAATTGATGAATCGGTATTATCGTTTTTAGTTATCAATTTTTTGATACAAGTTCAGATTTAAGAACTACTGTGAATGGGCGTATTCATAATTTCGGTATTATGATAGTCAAAAAAAATAAAATTTGTCAATTTTTCAGTCAATCACAAAATCCTTATTGATAAAACATTTTTAAGAAACGTGAAAGCCAAAAGTATGTCCAGTGTAGAACTATTTTTCGGTGAAAATGAAATTGTTGAAGAAAATTCTTTGGAGCAAGCGAAGAAAAATACGTGATGCTGCAAATCCACTGTTAATTCATGACGAAATGGCACATCAAAATAAAGACAAGTCAGCTGACCCTGGGGTGCCCTAGGGCTTAAGAATGAGATCTTGTTTTCTTCACATTTTTATATGTAAAGAAACAGCTAAATGTGCCTTAAGCTTCACACGACGCTAGTTAAGAAGCACTTTTTCATGACAGCTTGATACTCTTGGATGTTTTGTCAGTTCTTCGCAAGAGGCAGTGCCCGTGAAAAAACTATGGGCACGAGTAGGACCCGAACCCACAAAGTTCTGCTTATCAGCCAACGCACCTAACCACTTAGCCACGGAGACTATCAAGCTTGATTTGCTGCTTGTTTTTTGACACTTCTTACACTTGTGTGTGTACGTTATTTGCTTTAAGTTTTATTACCTATGTGCCTTTTTTGGGAGTTCTTATAAACAAATTACACTTGTAGGGAAATTTATTCCTGTTTTTAAGGAATATTTTTAACCCATTTCAGAGCACACTATTCCACCACTACAAATACAAACAAAACAAATTGGAACAAAAATTGGATATTTATTTAAACACATTTTCACAAAGAAAAACATAACATTTATTAGAACTAAATATACAAACACTAAATAATCACATTTTTTCCTGTTTTGGGGAGATGAATGTAATAAAAACCGGAAAAAACTGCAAGCGTAAAATGACAATTCACTAAAAAAGTTTTTTCATTTGACGTCTTTGATGGAAAGTGGTTGAAATTATATTTTGAAAGTCAAACGTCGATTGACAATTGGCACTATTCACAATAAATTTTTGATTATTGTTCACAGTGAATCAAAAAATTGTCAACTCGCATTCATAATACCTATTTATCAAATGATTGACAAATTGTTTCAAAGTTCAATTTATCGATCTTTGACAATCGTAATAAGGCTGTTAGAAACATGCAAATATGTTTTTGTTCGGGAGGAGGTGAACCGCGGAAGTCTGAATCCACCGTACAAAGGCCCAGTCGAAGTCATTGACCGATCTAAAAAAACATTTTCAATTTTAATAAACGATAAAAAACATGTAATATCGATTGACCGACTTAAACCAGCCTTTTATACAAACAACGTTAACGAAAAGCAAAATCTTAAACATGTAACTTTCGATTTACGATAAATAAAAGAAAAAAGAATGTTTATTGTAAAATTTTGTATAGTCTTTATAATTTTTATTTTAAGGCCTTTTGCCAAAATGTACATAAACTTTCACTATCTTAAGTAATTTTCGGCTCACTGTACAATTTTTACCAAATTATCTATGTATTTATAAACTTACGTTGAATTATTTTAAAATATTACAAACTATTGCGAAAAATCATGTACTTATTAAACTAAACAATATCAAAAACCTGCACAACATTGTAAAAAATCTTAAATTAATCGATTACATAAAATTCTAAATTAATTAATTAAAAACTTTCTACGGCGGAGAGTGATGTAGCGAAGTAATCGAACGTGTAAACACATTACATATGTAAACCCACTTACGTGTAAACACATTACATATGTAAACCCACTTGCTACATCCCTACTCCAAGTAGCGCCACAGGTGGCGAACACAGTTAACAATAAAACCGATTCAATTCTTTGAATCGGCAAGAACCGTTTTGGTTCGACCAGAATAAAATCAAGAGTCAAATCGTGCGGTCGTAAAATTATAAAATCAAATTGTAAATTAAAGTAATAATAAAATAAGTTTGTATTAAGATTAAACAAAGAACATTTTTTATTGTGAAGTTGGGACGAAGAACTAAAAGCCCACAGGGGTACATTTGACATTTGTTAAAAGTGCCCCATATTGATCCTGATAACACAACTTTTCATTTTCGATTGTAACATGTTAATTTTTTTCAGGAAAAATGGTTCGCAACTACAAGAAAAAGTCAAATAGAAACTCAATCGACGAAGAAAAAGTAAAGAGAGCTATTTCAGACATCCACAAAAATCGTGGAACACCTACATCTGCAGCAAGAAAATATGGCATCAATAGAACAACATTGATAATGCGCATGAAAAAGCAGGATCCCTTAAAAGATTGCTCCGATTCGGGAGATGAAAGTAACGAAGATTTTCCTTTTCAATCGAAATATATACAGCACGATAGCCGTTCACAAAAATTCAAGAAAAAGAGTTGGTTTATTATTTAAAGAAGTGTTCTTTCTATGCTTAATGGTTTATCAAAAAAACTTTTAAGAAATCTGTTTATGCCTTTGCCAAGGCTAATAACATTCGCTGTTCACCAAATTGGGAAGTTTGAAAAAAAGGCTGCAGACGATTGGCTTTACGGATTTTTAAAACGAAATCCAAATATCTCCCTAAAAAAGCTCAAAAATATGAGCTAAGCCAGGCTCAACGGCTTTTCAAAATTAGCAGTTGATAACATTTTTCAGAATCTTCGACAAATTTATGAACAAAATTAATTCAGCCCTAAGTTTGACTTTTTTATCCATCTAAACATAAAAAAGACCACATTTTGTAAGACTTATTGAGCTTAAACTGGTATTGTCAAATGTTCCCCAGTACAAAGTCAAGGGTGCCCCGTCCTCGGGGCACTTTTGACAAAATGACTTTTTTTTACAAAATTAATTTTTAAAAAATATGTAAATGTTAAAAACGGAATATCGGCATGCCAGTTCTATCTCAAACATTCAACGTATTGAATGCAAAAGAAAATATTGAAATCCATCAACCGAATACAAAAATACAGGCTCTTTAAAATTAATTGTCAAATGTGCCCCAGTTTCCCCTAATAACATCAAACACAAAGTTAAGAATTTAAATAATGAACGTAAAAATGTATTTTGAAGTTGACAGATTTTATATTTTGATTAACAGAATTTAAACTTGTTGCTAAATAGCGGTTGTTTTGGTGGCAACTAATTTAAAATCAAGTTTTTATAGAAAAGAACGGTTAATTCTCTTGAGAATGACGCCAAATTTAAGGTATTCAAGTAACGCAATGACCAGCGCAGTGGTTAATTGTTTTTACGTTGCAAACAGTTTTGGAGCGTAATTAAAGTAAGAGCTGATTTTTCAATCGTCAGATAAACAAGCAGATAGTGTTTATTCGACAAATAACAAAATATTGGATTTTTCAATCGTCAGATAGACTTTATCTGAAGAAAAACGCTCCTTTTTTATTCGACCGATGAATACTCAGATAAGTTTATTTGCCAGTTTGTTATTTTTATTTTTGTTCGATGATTGAAAAATCGGCTCTAAGTCATAAAAATAGGTGTGCTCCAAATAAAATTCGAATTTCTTTTTAAATTCATTTATTAAGGTATTAAAATACAAGTTCGGTTGTTTCAATAATATTAGGAGCTTCAAAAAATAGTTTTTTTTTATAAGTCACTTAATATAGATCGAAGATTTCACTGCTTGCCAGAAGAAAGAAGACTTATCAATCATCTACGCCGTGAAGGCAAAACGTACAAATGTATCGCAAGCCGAGAATAGTGCGCGGAAATAGAGGCAGACCGAAAAAACATCACCTTCCTCCGACCGTGCGTCGGCGTCGCGTACTAGTTATAGCCAAGTCGAACCAACCAAGGACTATAGGCGCAAAAATTGAGAACGCAATCAAGTCACACACTATCCGGAGAAGGCTTTAGATCTTTAATCTATCAGGTAGAGTCACCAAAAAGTCCCTTTGCTTAGATTTAACAACATAAGGGCGCGAAAACGATTTGCTCTTAGATACGCAAATTGAAATGGACCTGAAGGTGTGAAAAAATTGTGTAATATCCTGCGGAGCGACGAGATTTAAATAAATTTGTTTTCATTGCACTCCGGCCGTAATGAAAGACGCCTAAAAACAAGGGATGATAATCTCTGCTCTACACAAAAAAAAATCAAAAACGAAGTTGGCAATATTATGGTGTAAGGATGTTTTTACGAGTATGGTGTCGGTTTTATATTCCTCATACGAACCATATTTACAAAATACGGGTATAGGGATATTTTGGAAATTGTCATGCTTCCATTTATGAAGGAAACATGCCCTTCCGGTGGCATTTTCAATATGACAACGATCCAAAACACACGGCGGCTCTCGTAAAAGATTGGTTCCAAGAGAAGGAAGTACTTCTAATCCCGTGACCAAGGCAATCCCCTGACCTCAATCAAAATGAGAACTTGTGGAATGAACTCAAGCGAAGTTGGGTGGGCAATATTTCAGAAATGGAAACCATTTGTGAAGAGAATGGTATTCCATACCTCAGCAGACCATCCCAAAAATTGATGGAATGAATTCCATGAATGGAAAAAGTTTAGGCTAACAATTGAGGATACTCTGGTTATTAGAGGAAGCTAATCAAAAATTGAGATAACCCACACTTAATGTTAATGAAATCAATGTTTTTAATACTTTAGGAAAACGCACCTATTTTTTGCACCAGGCTAAAAAGCGTCAATCGACAGATTCGGCCTCTTATTGTTAATATTTCTTATTTGCTTAGTATCCTTTTAATGTTCTTTATTTCCCTTGATATGGAAGTTTTATTAAAACCGTAAACAATTTATTATTCTACTGAAAATGTGTAGAAAAATTAACACTAACAAAAAAATAAATAGTCACACCTATTCATTTGACCAGCTGAGGTACACAAATATTTGAAAAAAATGGATGCCACAAAATTTCTTGAAAAATTGTTGATTTTCTTACATAAAAAAAAAAATACTTTGAGCGTTTTTTTTTTCTAATTAATTTTCTATGTATGAAATTTTTATAAAATGTTCTAAATATAATCTGGGTATGCAGTATTCAAGAAAATGTTAATATACGTGTTATATATGAATTTCGGTTTTTAATATTGATCCGTTTTTGAGACAAAGAATTTTGAAAAATTGAATTTATTTTGAAAACAAAATATTATTTGGGCAATATACATATATGTTTTCCTGAAAAAAAACGACGGTGATCGGACTATTGTTTTTACAATGCAAACATGGTTTCCTGGTTTTCCAGTGTTCCGGAAAAAAAATACGAAGATGTTTAAAACAAATCGTAGGAGCCGTTTTTGAGAAAATTGAAACTTTTTGTTCTTTGCATGGTGGTTACCCTAAATTATGATCTTAAAAAAAAAAAAATTAAAAAATATGACCCACTTTAATTCACTCACATCACTATTTGCCAAATTTGAAGTCAATAGAACCAGTGGTTAAGGCTGTAGGTGCGTTTACAGACAGACAAACAGACGGAAGGAATCGCCGGACCCACATTTTTCGACTTCTCATCATCGTAATGTCATGTTTGATAGATATCTCCAGTTTTTTTTTTACGAATACCATAGGTTAGGTTACGTTAGGTTAGGTTATATGGGTTGTCAGTTGGTTTTGTTGCCGTCACACTTAGATCAATGTATATCCCTTGTGATACTCTGAAGTATTTTAACTTCTGAAAAAGTGTTTTGAAACCTATGAATTTTATGGTTGGTCGAGCCATTTGGTGAACTTGACAAAGTTCAGTAGTCGATTGCCTGGGAGTTCAGATAGTTCTTCTAGTTCATTAAAGAAAAAGTTGCCTAAAAATTTATTCCTAGTTTGGCAGAGTGCTGGACAGTGTCATAGGAAGTTTTCGTGCTCTTCTTCGTTGCCGCAACCTCTTCATATGTTTGCTGTATTAAGCTCCATCTTCTTGTAGTAGCCCAGTTGGTTATGTTCCGTTATCACGCTTATGAGGGATCTTAAAGAGTTTTTTTTTACAGTTAAGATCCTTTCGGGTTTTTTCTTGTCGTAATACGGCCAGGGTTTCCTGGTGTTACCGCAGATTTCTATTAGGTTCCATCTATCATTTGCTTTTTGAATTAATTTGTTACTAATATTTCGTTTTACTTTAACGAATACGATGTATAGAATTATACCATACTTGCCAATAATTCTATATGTTGCAATTAAAATCAAAGAGAAAAACCAGAATCAACAAACAACAACACATTCATGTCGAGTCTGAACAATGAAATTCACAAAATTACATCCTCACATTGCATCAGTCCGCACTTCAGTCCTACTTACCTTTGGGTCAAGGTAGTCTTTATCCCAAAATCAGGGAAACGACTCACTCGACCGCTCAGGATTATAGACCAATAAATCTCTCTTCGTTTCTCCTTAAGACACTGGAGAGGATAATTGATCTACATGTTAGAGAACTTCTCAACGAAAACCATTTGTGCAACTACCAACACGCTTACCTTAAAGTTAAATCAGTGGAGACTGCTCTGCATGAAATAGTTTCACATATTGAGAAAAGTCTTGAACATAAAGAATAGGTATACCCTGGCAGCATTTCTTGATATCAAGGGTGCGTTTAATAATGTTAAAACGGAATCAATCAAAACTGCCTTAGTTGAAGTTGGAGTTGAATCTGTTATTCTCGATTGGATTTTCACCATGTTAAATGGCAGAATTATCAACTATCAAATAGGAGTTAGCACTATATCGAGAAAACAGTTACTAGAGGCACACCACAGGGAGGAGTCATCTCACCCCTGCTCTAGATCCTCGAAGTCAACAAAATTCTCACAAAGTTTAAAGATCAGGGCATTAAAATCGTGGCATATGCAGACGACATAGTGGTTTTGGTATCAGGCAAGTTTCTTACCATCATCGAAAACATTATGGAAAACGCTTTACAGGCCGACTCCACTAGAGATAATTTCTCTCAGAATACTCATCCTGACATGAAAAGTCAGGAAACAAACGACGACGACAAACGAAACAACGCGACTCCATTAGACTTTTCATGTCAGGATGAGTATTCTGAGAGAAATTATCTCTAGTGGAGTCGGCCTGTTAAAGGATTTATCTTCTTGGGCAACTAAGAACGGTCTCGGGGTCAACCCCACCAAGACAGAGCTAGTTTTGTTCACGAAGAAACGGAAACTGTAGGGCTTCAACCCTCCCAAACTAAATGGTATTCCTCTAAAACTCCAAGCTTACATGGAAGCGTAATACTGAATGAAAAAAGCACTATGTACATTCTACACATGCAAAAAGACCTTCGGTGCACGTTGGGGCATGCGACCGCAAGTCATCCAATGGATGTACACAGCGATTGGCAGACCCATTCTTACCTATGGCTCTATTGTATGGTGGAAAGCGGTGGAAAAATCAAGCTATCTCAAGAACCTGAATAAGGTACAAAGACTAGCCTGTATAGGAATTACAGGGGCTCAAAGATTCACACCACAAGCTGGGCTGGAAATGATCTTAGACCTCCCGGGTCTGGATGAGTTCATAAGGTGCACGGCAGCCAAAACTGCAATTCGTTTAAAAGAACTGAGTTTGGAGGCACAGCACTTATGGACACGGGTCAATCTTACAAAGATATGACACGATTCCAGGACTGATGGAGACCACCGATTACATTCCCCCTTTACTAGATTTCGATAGGAAATTTTCTATTTTCATACCAGAAAGACAGGTTTGGGATCCTAATTCAGTAAACAGGGTACCTATCCCTTTCTACACTGACGGTTCAAAAATGGAATCAGGAACAGGTGCTGGAGTGTTTTGCCAATCTCTCAACATCAGAGCATCGTATAAACTCCCAGCTGATTGTAGTGTCTTTCAGGCCGAGATCTTTGCCATTGAAAAAGCAGCTGAATTGGCACATCACGAAAAGCTCAGCTCTTCGGAGATTACTTTTTTCGTGGACAGCCAGGCTGCTATCAAAGCCTTAGCCAGTGAGACCATAAGATCAAAAGCAGTTTTGAACTGTAGGAAGGAATTAAATAAAATCTGCCACACTAACCAGGTAAAGCTCTGCTGAGTTCCTGGACATAGCAATAAAGAAGGGAATGAAATAGTAGATGAACTAGCCAGGAAAGGGTCAGAAGCAGACACAAGTAGTAGCGACCATTCAGTTAGGGGACCACTCGTCCCGATTGGGGTACTCAAGAGGAAGATAGACCTTAAATTAAAAGAGAAAATCAATAACTCCTGGAAATCCAGGGACGATTGCGTAATCTCTAGAAGTTTATGGCCTAACAGAAATGAAAAGGAAACTCAGTATATTCTATCGCTGAGTAAAAAGAACATTAAAATCTTGATAGGTGTACTAACGGGTCATTGCGCCATTGGCACAATGGCCAACAAGATAGGGGCATTTGCACCCGATTTTTGTAAGAGCTGTCAGGATGAGGAGGAAATAGAAACCATTAAACACCTGCTCTGTGACTGTCCGAACCTCCCAACTAGCCGACTCCGTCATTTCGGAAAAAGGTTTGTTGGAGAACTGGATGATCTAGCACAGGTTTCAATGGCAAACATGAGGAAATTTATAGATAGCACAGGCTGGTTTGTTAACGACCCAGTCTACGTTAATCGATTTTGAGAAGCATCGATGCTAACTTTTATATTTATAGGGGATCACAATGGACCAATAGGCCTCCGTGTATGCAACAGCTCACGCTGTGCACACGATGGATAGGATCAGGGACAATGAAGAGAAAGAATTGCGACATTTATTATAGCTGTCATAAAAGATTGCATATATTTGGATGCGGATTCGTCGTGGGAAATCGGCTTAGATCGAAAGTCATGGATTTCAAGCCAATAAGTGATCGCCTTGCTGTGATCCGCATCAAGGCCACTTTACAAAACATCAGTATAATATGTGCACACGCCCCTACCGATGATGCTGAAGAGTCTAGCAAGGAGGATTTCTACTACCTCCTGGATAGAGCCTACGGAGCCTGTCCAGAGTACGACGTCAAAATCGTACTCGGAGACTTCAATGCAAAAATCGGGAAGGAAGACATCTTTGGCGGACTATAGTTGGAAAGCACAGCCTCCACGAAGAAACAATAGATAACGGCTTCCGAATAATCGACTTTGATGCAGCTCGTAATACGGTGATAAGTAGCACTAGGTTTCCAAGACGGAAGATCTACACAGCAACCTGGCGATCTCCGGATGGTCGAACCACCAACCAAATCGACCATGTGCTAATCGGTGCAAGGCATGCATCCAACATCCTGAACGTGCGCACTTTCCGAGGAGAAAATGTCGACTCTGACCACTTTCTGGTAGTGGCTAAGTTTAGAGCTCGAATATCAAACGACAAAAAAACACGTGCGGCCAAAAGAAAGAAGTTCAACATCGGTTGCCTTAGCACATTGGAGAATGCCAGAGACTACAGTGAGACTCTCCGCCACCGTCCTCCCAAATACTACAGACGTCAACACATTGTGGAACCAATATCGCGAAATAATAAAAAATGTAGCCGAGACCACCATAGGTTACCAGCCACCCCCGAAAAAGAACCCGTGGTATGATGATGAGTGCGTGATATTGAAAAGAGAGACGGAAAATGCACGTGTGCAGATGCTGCAACCTGCAACGGAAAACAAGAGCAGCAAGGGAAGAATACCGCACGAAAAGGAGAAATGAGAAAAAGACCCTGCGAAGGAAGAAAAGAGCATCCGCAGTTTCTCAGCTCAAAGATCTAGAGGAGTCTCGGGCCAAGAACAACACCCGACGTTTCTTTAAAAGGTCGAAGCAATAAGCTTCTGGTTTCAGAAGCGTGACACAAGCTCTTCGAAACAGTGAAGGAAATCTAGTCACCGAAGCACAGGGAATTGTAGATGTTTTCAAGCAGCATTTCCAACAGCTGCTGAATGCGCAAAATGTCGAGCAAGATAATGACGAAAGAGAAGCAAGACCAGTCAATGAAGACACAGTCCCAGCCCCCAGCAAAGAAGAGGTAGAAAGAGCCATCCAAAAGCTAAAAAATAACAAGTCCGCCGGGTCAGATGGCATACCCGCGGAACTCTTTAAACATGGAGGAGGTGTTTTGATGAACCGCATGCACCAGGTCATCACCAAAGTGTGGGAGGAAGAATGCATGCCCACTGACTGGTCGATAAGCTCCATATGCCCCATCTACAAAAAAGGCGATCCGATGTTATGCAAAAACTACCGTGGCATATCCCTGCTTAATGTTGCATACAAAATCCTATCCAACGTACTGTGTGAGCGTCTTAAACCTTTCTGCAACACAATAATCGGCACGTACCAGTGTGGCTTTAGGCCAGGCAGAACAACGATAGACCAAATATTCACACTGAGGCAGATCCTGGAAAAGGCCAACGAATTTGAAGTCGAAACCTACCATCTTTTCATCGACTTTAAAGCTGCTTATGATAGCATCCACCGCCAAGAGCTTATGATGGCGATGTCTGAATTCGAGATGAATGAACAAACTGATCCAGCTGTGCCGCATGACGCTAAACAATACGCAGTGCAGTGTGCAAATGGGTAACAGCTCATCCGAGTTATTCCAAACTTGCGCAGGGTTTAGACAAGGAGATGCGTTGTCATGTGACTTCTTCAACATAGTCCTGGAGCAGATAGTGCGCAAGGTAGGTGTGAGCACGGAGGGTACTATCTTCAACAAATCCACCCAGCTCCTAGGCTATGCGGACGACATAGACATCATCGGTCGATCCAAGAGAGCTGTGCTTGAGGCCTTCACAGCGATTGAAGAACAGGCGAAACTAGTTGGTCTTGAAGTGAATGAGGACAAAACAAAGTACATGTTATCAACAAACAAAGCAACATCTGTCCACCACCTAGGACAAAACGTCACTGTTGGTAGCAGCAATTTCGAGGTAGTTAAGGAGTTCACCTACCTTGGAACAAACATCAATCCCACGAACGACACCTTAGTGGAGATCCGAAGAAGAATTAGCCTATCGAACCACTGCTGCTTCGGTTTGGCCAAACAACTGGGTTCAAAACTCCTCACTCGAAAGACAAAGTGTCTGCTATACAAAACTTTGTTTTTACCAGTCCTACTCTACGACGCCGAGTGCTGGACGATAAGTAAAAAAGGGGAATTGATACTGGGCACTTTCGAAAGAAAAATTCTTCGACGGATTTTTGGTCCCGTATGCGACGATGGTGAATGGAGAAGAAGATACAACCGAGAACTGTATGAGCTGTACCAAGATGTGGATGTAGTCCAGAAGGCCAAGAAAAGACGACTACATTGACTCGGCCACATCGAGCGAATGGACGACAACGCTCCAGCCAAGAAAGTCTTCTCATCCCAGCCCCCAGGTTCAAGACGACAAGGAAGACCGAACCTACGGTACAAGGACCAAGTGACTGCGGATGCCAGAGCGCTTGGTCTCGGTGACTGGAGAGTGCATGCGAGGGATCGTTCACGATGGAAGACTGCAGTATCTCAGGCTGAGACCCTTCATGGATTGTGAGCCGGATAAGTAAGTAAGTAGTATTAGCAGAACACCATTCGCAAACAAATGAAAAGTAGCCAAAAAAATACAATAAAAAAAAATAATAATAAGTGCGTCAGATGCTGTTGGCAGAGGGGAAAAGATAGTTAAAGAATGTTTACACTTCACAAATTTAATTTTTAATTTTTGGTCTTTGTTTAAATTTGCTTTTTTATGGTCTCTACGTTTCATTCTTAGACATTCACTCTTACTTCAAATAGAGAAAGTACAATTTATATTGGGAAAAATGAATTCATTAAAAGAGCAGGAAGGAACGCAGACATTCCTTATTTCTATTTGTAAAGGACGAAATTAAAACAAAATAAAAAGAAATAAATAAATGAAAGGAAGGGAATTAATTCATTTGATCATTTCAAACTTTGTAATGATACACAATCATTACATACATATGCACTTGTTCGACGTTGCTAAGACTTTCCAGACGAGAAGGTTCTCGTCTCCGAAGAAGGAGGAGAATGTAATGAAACGTATTCATTACATACATCAGTTCCGTTTTGTTTATGAATTTGAATTCTAAATTTATAATTCATAGTTTGCTTTTGTTCAAAAATCAATAAAGGAACAATAAAATTTCAATAAAATCGGAGATCTTTCGAATATAAAATATACAGGTAGAAATACCTAAATAAAATAGAAAGACTCTCATTAAGTTTTTGAAAAAGGGGCTAGTCCAAAGTGGACGTGGACATAGCAACTTAAAACAGTGTACGACTGCTGTCTCAGTCTGTGATAAAGTGTACGACTGCTTCCTCAGTTTGTGATAAAGTGTACGACTGCTTCCTCAGTCTGTGATTACAGTATACAACTGCTGCTCTCAGTCTGTGATTACAGTATACGACTGCTGCTCTCAGTCTGTGATTACAGTATACGACTGCTGTCTCAGTCTGTGATTACAGTATACGACTGCTGTCTCAGTCTGTGATTACAGTATACGACTGCTGTCTCAGTCTGTGATAAAGTGTACGACTGCTTTCTCAGTCTCTAATAAGAATTGACCTGTTGTTTCACACTATTACTAAATATTGTTACACTTAATTAACCGTTCCTGTTAAATATTGTTGCACTTAACTTATTACCAGTTCCTGTTAAATATTGTTACCAGTTCCTGTTAATTATTGTTACATCTAACTTATTACCAGTTCCTGTTAAATATTGTTACCAGTTCCTATTAAATATTGTTACACTTAATTGATTATCCTTCCTGTTAAATATTGTCTTTACCAGTTATTGTTAAATATTGTTGAAACCAATTGTTATATAATGTTGACACTTCTATTATAAATAATGTACATAATATTTAATTAATGAATAATAAATCTTATAATCAATATTTATAGAAAACCAAAGTTTTATTGCTTCTTTGGTAAAGAACCCTGGAACCGGTGAGTTACCCCAGCCTTTGATAAAAAGCAAAAGGTTTGAGGTTTCTCGAGAGAAACACACTCTTACAACTTCAATGCAAAATAAAAAGTGGATTTAAATGCCTTGGTTTAATAAGGCAAGTGCTTACCCCAAGGAATCATGACCAGAGTTTTGCGCTTTGCCTTTGAGTCGGAGGTTCCAAGCGAAATTGTTAATTACTCAATAACGGCTAACACATTAATGAACATTGAACAATTCTTTACAAATCAACTTACTTATGCAGAGTTAAATATTACAACCGACTCTTGTCTCTTGATAAATCTTTCTGTCAAATTAAAATTTTGTTTTGTGAATCTTTAGAGTTTTTAAATTAAATTCAGCTTTGCCTCAATTCCTCACACTTACTGAGAGAATAATAGTTGATGAATTGAATTTCGGAGACTATTGGAGGCCCTTGCTATTTCATTTTCGTTCATGGAAAACTTAAGGCACCCTTACAATGCTTAAGCAATGTTTTTCAAATTTTAATTAAATTCGGTTCAGTGGCTACAAAGAAGATCAGTCAAAATCAAAAACACAGAAGATTTTGGTGTAATAAAAATTATACTCACCTACAAACAATATCAAATTATTTTTACTCATTTACCATCAGAATTTCAAATATGTCTCCATTGAACGACGATTTTCGGGTAAGCTACTTTTAAATATCTTCAAATTTGAAGATTTTTTTTTTTAATCATTTTAAAGTATTCTATGTGTGATATTTCATGATGTATTAACTTGAATTAAACTTGGAATTAATTAAAATATTCAGTATTCGTTTTCACTCAAAACATCTCCAGTATTCTGACTTATGAAGCAATGACATCTTCTAATACATTACAGAAACTTTCCCTTAAAATTGTTTACCGGGTAACTGCAAGATAGTGATAACTAGTGAGATAATAGGTCTCATGCATAAAAACGAGTAAAAGCGCTGAGTTGAGGCAGATAAGCAATTGCTCAAAAGTCGAGTTCGACAGACAGTAAACAAATTTTTTTGAAAAACTGTGAAACTGATTTGTCACAATTGCTTTGTGCTACTGAAGACTGATCGCGTGTCAACTATAAGGCAGGCTCAAAAAAATGTGAGCAAGAGCTCACAAAAGAAAGCAAAAGCTTGTTTTTTTGCATATATTTCTTTTCAAATTATTTTGAGTTAAGAAAATACCGTTAGTCGTTTTTGTTAGAATACTAATTTGATACTTGTTAATGTTTAACTTAGCTATATTGAATTAATTTCTCTATGTGAAATATTTCATTCAAAATAGTATTTAAGAAACTTTTTCTTACTTTTTACTTCACTTCAAATAATATCTTCATTGAATAAACATTCAAATTATATCGTTTAATAAAACCAAATCGTTATTTTATCAGTTTTTGCTTGAGCGTAAAAAATGTTCTCTCATTTCTAAAATTGAAAAAAAAAATATGTTTGATTTGTCATAAAATGAGCGGACATTTTTTTTTTAATTCAACCGATCTATTCAATTTGAAAGTTTTGTTGGCATTAATTCACTTTTTGTTTTAGATCGCTACGATTTTTTTTTTTCTTATCAAAAAACGGGTTTAAATGCAAAAACACAATTTTGACTTAAGACCCCAATATCTCTGTTAAAAATTGGCTTACAAAAAAATTAATGATTTCAAAAAATCATTAAATTTTCTACAAAAAAACATTCTGAAAAAATAAAAACATTTCTTTTTATAATCTTTTCTATCAATTTCAAAAAACGCCCAAAACAGGCTTGAATTTTAAAAATTATTTGCAGCAAATTCATAGATCAGTGTTAAAAATAGGGTTGATTTCTATTAAATTGTTGCCGAACTTTTCTGTCAATGTTAAAACAGATAAGAATTTTTTTTAACGATTGCAATGAATGATAGCAGATTTATTGACATTGACATTGACATTACAGTACTTCGAACATGAATGATACGAACTCCAGACACATAGTAGCACTGGCGACTGAGGCCATCGGCTGGGACTGAAACAAGACATACGACAGAGAGAGAGACAGATAGACACATAGAAGGAAAGAACACATAACATAAACCTACTTGGCACAGAGGAGGAGACATAGATTTATATTGTCTCATGTTATCGCACAGGTGGCCTCAGATAAGCTGACGATTATTGTAGAAAAAGGGCCTTACCAATAATCAAAATTAAAGCTCACTTAAACATTTAACTGGGTTTTAAATATTTTGCCATACCAATAAACATTTTAATAGTTAGGTTTAGGGCTAACGCCCAGTTAAATTTTATTGTTGAGAAACTCAACTATAAATGGACAGTTAAATTAAACTCCATGGTTTGCACTGTCATTTTGACAGCATACGCAACAAATACTTTTCAGGTCACAAGAGTTGACATTTGTTGTGATTGTTGTCTGCTGATTGTTCGTGGCAATATTTTATAAAAAAGTAAGTCGAATAATACTTGTTTCAATATATAATTGTTATGTTCTAATAAATATCCATCATTTTAGAAATGGCAGAAAAACAAAGTTTAAAACGGAGCAGATCGTCAAATTGGACGATGGCAATGAAGGAGCTACTAGTCGAAGCAGCTAGACCACTTGCGGATGTTATAGATTCAAAGCTAAATGATGGCAAGTCATTAAAAGCCAAAAGCCAAAGCTATAGCCTGGCAAAATATTGCTGCAACGTTTCAGGCAAGTGGCTTTGAATTGACGCCGAAACAAGTAAGGGACCGATGGAGCCGCTACAAGCAGGAGGCACGGACCAATTTAAGTCAATTTAATCGATCTCAGAGAGAGACCGGTGGTGGAAAACCTCCTGAGGAACCTTCTGAGATCGATTATGAAATTGCTGAAATTTCCGCTTTGGATTTTGTGGAAGATACTGCAGAATTTGATTGCGATGCAATATGGCTTGATGATTATGGTGACAAGTAGAGTATTTTCTCGATATGATTTGCAATTGTTTTTAAAGAATTTTTTTTTTCAGAGAAAACATATCATTTCCATCAAATCCACCAGAACCTGAAACGAAAAACAGCCCTCCTCCTCCGCCTAAAACTATATGCAAAAACCCAAGAAAAAGAGCACGCAAATGTCCGACTTTGGGAACATCTGAAGAGCTCTTAAAAAAAAGAATTGCACAAGTGGAGATGGAAACCAAAAAAAAAATAAATCATTCTTACACTTCAGGAAGGTGTTTTAAAAAAGAAGCTAGAAGTGCAAGAACGGAAGCTCCACTAAGTAAATTTGAAAATAAAGGCTGAAGAGCAGAAAGTGGAGTAGACGTTACAAGACAATGATTCTTAGTATGATTCTGTTAGACTTTACGGATAATTAATCTACCAATGGACAAGAATTGTGCCTTTAAATGAATTTAGCTACATTTCTGTAATGTATTCAGTTATGTATTCTGATACTTTGTGTACTCTCTCTATTGACAAATCAGTATTATCATTTCTTTTTCAATCGATAAAAATTAATCAATAAAAATCATTACTTTGTTAGCAGTCGACAAGGGCGTTTCATTTCTCCTGTCCTCGATAAACCTCATTGGCGACGAGTGGTTAATTAAAAATTTTTTTTTGTCTTGCAAAATTAATTTTAAATACTGAGAACCAAAGACTTTAGTTAAAAGTCAATTTTTCAAATTGGAGCAAATCAAAGTTGAAGAAGGAGAAATAGAAGACGATATGGCAAAGGAATCCGTTGTCCACCATCATGTGCCACAAATGCCAGAATTCAATCCAGAAAAGGATAATTGGTCGCTTTGGCATGAAAGATTGGAAATTCATTTTGAGGAGCTGGAGTGCGAGGAAGATAAGCAAAAAAAATCAATTTTATTGAAATCTTTGGGTGCCGAAGCGTATTCCATTGTGCGGAGTTTGTGTGATCCTGTTATTCCGGGAAGAAAATCATACGGAGAACTTTGCGAGATGCTTAATAAGCACTATATGCCAGCGATAATAGTGTTTCGAGAGCGGAAAATATTTTTTTCGGCTCAGAAAACGGAAAATGAATCTATCGCATCGTGGTTTGCTCGAATAAAAAAATTGGCGTTGAACTGTAAATTTGGGGATTGCTTAGAACAATTTGTTCTTAACAAATTTATAAGTGGAACAACGGGACCCATTTACGAGCGACTGTGTGAAGAGGACGAAACGTTAAAGTTGGCCGATGCGTATAGGAAGGCGTTAATAGTAGAGTCAAAGCTGTTAGCAAAAAACTCTGATAACGGCTCAGCATCAGCATCGAATGGTGTTCTGTTCGTGAAAAGAAAAAAAAACGTGACGACAATTCCAAAACTAGCAACAGTAAAGTGAAGACACCATGTGCCCATTGCGGATGGAAAAATCATCAATCAAAAAACTGCAAATTCTAAATTTGTAGTTAATAAATTGAAAGAAATTTTTTGTCGGTTTGGATTGGTGGACGTTATCGTTACGGATAATGGTTCACAATTCACGTCAGATGAATTCAAAAGTTTTTTGAATCATAACATGATTAAACATGTTCTTACGGCACCTGGGCATCCAGCTACCAATGGACAGGCCGAAATATTTGTAAAAGTATTAAAAAAATCTATATACGCTAGCTTTAAGGACGATCGTCCTGAAGAATTCGATAATATAATCAATCGATTTCTTTTTGACTATCGTAATTCTAAACATAGTGTAACGAATGAAACACCGGAAAAAGAAGTCGTAAATCCGGACCAAGCTGATATGATCAACGGAGCAGCAACGAATTCGAATAGCTTATCAATGAAGACAACCTCTGATAATGCAGATGAAATAACAACTCATAACAAATCACCATCTCCGAAGCAGCTTCGACCTCGTAAACAAATTCGTTACCCTAAGTAAAATTAACTATTTACGAATTGTAAAATTTTGAATTTAAATTTATTACTTTTGTTTAATGTACTTATGAATTATTTTGAATTATTTAAATACTTATGAAGGGAGATATGTAATGTATTCAGTTATGTATTCTGATACTTTGTGTACTCTCTCTATTGACAAATCAGTATTATCATTTCTTTTTCAATCGATAAAAATTAATCAATAAAAATCATTACTTTGTTAGCAGTCGACAAGGGCGTTTCATTTCTCCTGTCCTCGATACACCTCAATTTCCTTCACTGGAACCTGCAAGTTGATTGGTAGATAGATTGTCTGAAAAATCTAACTGAATCATACCATAGTCTGGGAGGCGACCGTAAGATTACCTACCTCATCAGCAGAGAGGAAAGTTTAGCCACCATCTAATGGTAAATGACATGAAATTTACAAAACCAGTGGTCGGACAGAATTTTCCTGGGCCTTTTGGCGGCTATATTGCACTTTTGGTTGCGTGCTTTGGGGTCAGCTAATTGGGCAAATTGGAAAAAGTAAGTAGAAGTCAATAGACATTTCGTCGAAGATAATAAATCACATGGTCGGACAGAAATAACCCCGACCATCTTAAAAACAGTATTTTTGGTGCCATCCTATCTCATCGGGTGAATGGGTAAATGGGGTATCAAATGAAAGCTTAGAACGTCTACATATGGTCGGACAAACTTTTCATTGGCCAATCATGCGACGTTAAGGTAATTAACAAACTTTTTTTGAAAAATGTGGCCGGTCGCATGATTGACCCATGTAAAGTTTGTCCGACCAGCAGATTCGGACAAAGGGAAAGGCCGGGGTTATTTCTGTCCGACCATATGATTTATTATCTTCGACGAAATGTCTATTGACTTCTACTTACTTTTTCCAATTTGCCCAATTAGCTGACCCCAAAGCACGCAACCAAAAGTGCAATATAGCCGCCAAAAGGCCCAGGAAAAGTCTGTCCGACCACTGGTTTTGTAAATTTCATGTCATTTACCATTAAATGGTGGCTAAACTTTCCACTCTGCTGATGAGGTTAGGTAATCTTACGGTCGCCTCCCGGACTACAAGAGTCATTAATATATATTTTTTTTAACAAACTGAAGAATTTTTTTTATTTTGTGATAAGTACATAAGTACAAATACTATTTTGAAATTAGTTTAGTTTATTTTATTTATTGTTATAATTACTCAGTAAGATACAATATCTTTTAAGATAGAGCAAATATCAGTACGTAGTACTTTCCTATAAAATATATTATAATGTTGCAAAAATTGACATTTCATTTAATTTTTGGCAAATAATAAAATAATAATAATAATTCAAAATTCGAACAAAGATTATGAAAAAAAGCTAAATTACAAAATTTCAAGATTAAAGAGAAAAATAAAAATATTACGCATCACCATCATCATCACCATCATCACCACCATAGCCTTCACATATACCTAGCGCTTAAACAACGCATCAAATCGCTTTATAGAATTCCTTCAACATTTTATTAAATTGCGTTGTACAGGTTATTATTTTTAAATACGTAGGGAGTGAGTTCCATAGTCGAACAGCATTGACATAAAACTGTCGCTCAGATACAAGATATGAGAAACGAAGAGGAATAAGGTTGCCAGACCTATTAGATCGAGGGAAATTAATTATGTTGAAAAGATATTCAGGTTGGCGAAGTTGTATGATATTATACAGCAGGGTTAATGTTTTGCATTTGAAAAGATCGTCAAGCGTCATACCATACATAGACTTCGAATAATTTGATATATGATCACCCCTTCTTTTTCCGAAGACATACCGTGCAATACTGTTGAAAGCTACATTAAGTTTATTCTTGTGAACATAGTCACAATTGCAGTAGATTTCACAGCAAAAAAGTAAGATAGGAACTAACAGCGTCTTGGCTAATATCATTCGCGTTCTGAGTGGAGTCATATGTTGTGAGGCCCAGAGTAATCGTAGACCACCATAAACTTTTCCTAAAGCTAATCTTATATGATTATTCCAGGTCAGGGTACGATTAAATGTAAGTCCTAGGTTTTTAACAGAGTCAACAAATTCAATAGGGGTGTTGTTCATGTGAACTATAGGAAAATGTGATGTATCTATGATTGTTCTCGCTATCACAATGCATTTTGATTTTTTGGCGTTCAGGCAAAGATAATTTTGCTGAGACCATAGTGCAATCTTATGCAGATCCTCGTTAATTTCATGAACACCATTCTCAAGCATTCCAATAGGAAAGCTGTTATATAATTGTACATCGTCTGCATACATATGTAAGGAGGACTTAAGGGAACAGAAGGAGAGATCATTAATATACATAGAGAAGAGCAAAGGGCCCAGAATAGAGCCCTGTGGGACACCTCTATGCAGTGGAAGAGGAGAGGACAGAGTATTGTTCGCAAAAACAGCTTGCTGATGACGATGAAAAATTAAATTTGCTTAAGAGCTTTCTACAAAGTATGTTTCTATTGACCGTATCAAAAGCTTTTGAAAAATCTAGAAGAGTAAGGATTGTTACTTTGTCATCATCAATTGCGTTTCTTATTCCTTCTGTAACGTCAATTAAAGCAGTTGTACAGCTGTGTTTAGCCCTGAAGCCGGACTGGCAAGAACAAATTAGTTTATGTTCGGATAAAAAACAGCGAATTTGTTTGTTCATGATTCTTTCCAGGACTTTCGAGAGGAAAGGCAAAATAGCAATCGGTCGAAATTCATCGCAACTGCGATTTTTCGGGATTGGAATGACCTTTGCTTGTTTCCAAGCATGTGGAAACGTACTTGTCATGAGAACATTATTCAAAAAATGAGTGATATATTTAAGTGTATAAGGTAGAATTGCTTTAAGAAAGGTTGGATGCATGCCATCAATCCCTATAGAGTAAGATTTTATTGCTAAGAAACTTTCAAGCACATCTGTTTCCTCAACGGCCGAGAAATTGAATTTTAACATTTGATTGTCTACCGAGACAAAATTGATTTCACTCTCATCTGGTAGAGAACTGCAATTTAAATTATTTAATTGAGTAAAATTTTTGTTCAGAACTTCACAGTCAACGTTAGATAAGTTACTGTTATCCTTACTACCTACGCCAATATCTTTCAGATTCTTCCAAAGTTTATCTTTCGCTAAACTAGGATCAAGTTTAAGAGCATAGAACTGCTTTTTTGAATCTCGTATAGCACATACAACTTTATTTCTTAATCTTTTATAAACAGTTTGCAGTTCATCAAGCTTAAACATTTTCCATCGTCTATATGCTATATCACGTTCTCTGATCAGTTTGACTATGTTGTTGTTTAACCGATACCAAGACTTGTTTTGCTGCAGAACTTTTTTGAGAGGAACATGCAGGTTGAAGAGATAATTAATATTCATAGACAGAAAAGATAACTGGTCATCTACCGATGATAGATAGTAAATCTGATACCAATCCAATGAAGCCAAATCGATTTCTAATTGATGTTTATTAATATTTTTGAAATCTCTAAATTCAAAATAAGAAGGAGAAAAGTCTGGCGAACATTCGAAAGTTAGGTAGATAAGGTCATGATTGGAAAAAGCTGAGGCAGAAAGTTGGCTGTAGAGAAGAATTTTACTTAAATGGCTGACGAAAAACATATCTAAGAGGGTACTATTATTTTTAGTGAAATGTGTCGGTGTTGAAACATTTACTGGAAAAAGATTCAGTGCTCTCATACTGTTAGTGAGCTCTGTGCTTTGAAGTACATTATCATTGAAATCTCCAGCAACTATAAGGAATGGTGAAACAAATGATAAATCATCAAGAACAGAAAAGAGTGGAGACAAATTGATATTACGATGAGGCCTATATACTGATCCTATCAATAATTTAGTATTATTGTGAGTTTTGATTTCGATGAAAAGGTAATCAATCTCACAACCAGGTGGAGCCTTACGGATAACTTTGCAGGATAAACCTCTGCGAGTAAAAATTGCTGCACCACCTCCAACTCGGCCTACTCTGTCACAACGAAAAACATCAAATCCCTCTATCCGAATACTGTGTGTATTTTCAGAAAACCATGTTTCACTAACGCATATCACGTCGACCCCAGAATTTACAAATAAATGCTTAAACTCGTCTAGTTTGGGACTCAAGCTCTGTGAATTAATGTGGCACACCTTTAATCCCTTACGTTGCCCACATAAAACCCGAATCATAGAACGTGTGTTATGAGCATGTTCGACAATGGACACTCCATTCTGACCATTTATGTCAGTCATTAAACTGTTTTGATTTAAATTGACAAGGACACAATATGGTCCAATAAAACAAATCCTTAAATAATAAACTGCACAAGTTCTTAAAGTCGGAATGTATTAAATAAAAAGTAATAATACAAGCAAACAAAGTAAATATAAAAGGTGAAGATCCTGATGATGATGAAACCAACGACGACAATGACGATGATGATGCTAATTTTACAGAAATCATTAAACAAGAATAGAAAAAGAGAAATGAAAAGAAAAACAAAAAATGTATAAGTAAATGAATAGTAATAATGTTATATAAGATATAATGAGAATTACTCGTTGTATATTTATCAGCTGTTGTCATCAGTTATTCGTAGCAAATTCATTCAGCATTTCGATGTTCTCAATTAAGCGAGCTTTGGCCGAACGGTCCTTTTTAATATAAACAAATCCACGTAGAGTGAAAGTGGTAAACAGATTTCCATTCTTTTTTAATCTAAGTGCATTCTGCAAAAGCTCTCTATTTTTTGTTGTCAAACATTCGTGTATGAAGACAGCACCATCAGAAGATATTCCTAGGTCGCGAAGGCAGAGTGGTTTTTTTGTTTTTGTGCGGTGATTTGCGATCGATCGTAAAATTGTGCTTTTGTCGCGTGTTGATTGAAATTTCACAACAACTGGTGGAGTAACCGATGTTTGTTTTTTTAATCGAAAAATATCGCGAAGAACAAGTGGTTCTATACCAATGCTATTACATAGTTTGCTAAATATTTCCATTAAGTTTTCATTCTCAAGCATTGGTAGTCCGTGTATAAGTGCATCGCATTCTGTTTCCTTATATTTTTGTCGTTCTTCAAATGTTTCAATGCGGGTGGTAATCAGTTGAAGTGCATCATTTTGTTTTTTTAGTTCTTCCTTGAGTGACACATTTTCCCTTTTAATGACCTCGATTTCATTTAACTTCTTTTCAATTGTTTTGATCTTATCGTTGAAGTCATCAATTGATTTTTTTAGGTTAAGAACATCATTGTCAATTTTCGCTGTAATTCTCTCTTCAAACTTATTCAATTGAGAAGAGAGTATTGCAACGATATTAGCACTTTCTTTTTGAAGAGTTGCTTCGGGTTGTGCCATTTCAATGAATTCCGAGTCCAATAAGAGTTTTAAATTTGACTTCGATTTTTCGCTTATGACGGTTTTCTTTTGCTTTGGTTCGGGGAGAGGTTGCTGTTGCTCAGGAGAGGACGCAGAGATTTTCCGATTACGTTTGGAGGACATGAAACGTTCAAGTAAGATTAAGGTAAGTTTCAGGGGCAGCTATGTTTATTGAGTGGGGTATACGATCTTAGATATTAGGTTTTTAAGAGAAAAGATCTCTATCTATATCACACACAGTAGATATTATAGTTGGTTTAAGTGTTAGTGTATGTAATCACTCTTATTAAATCACGTTTGTTGCATATAATTTTTAAGGTTAGCCAAACTGAGTGACAATTTATTTAAAATTGAAATTATTTAATCAGAAAGTTAATGGCACTTATTGTTTTTTTAAACTATTGAAGAAAAGTGGTTTTCGCTCAATTAGAGTACAAGAACAGTGACCTTGGTACGTTTTTAACGTTTGAAAAACAAATTAGAAATTGCTACTTTGCTAGACACGTCTATTCAGCAACACATTTGAAATTGTAAAATTAGTTTACAAGCGTTATATTTTTTTTCGAGCACGGACTGAACTTAATTTTTTTTGTGATTTTCTTTGTAGCATTTTAAGTAGAATAAGTATTTAATTTAGTTTTAAAACATGAACCAACCAATGTACCTGTAAAATGACGTTTGAATTAAAAAGCAAATTTCAAATAATATATGGTTTTAGTTTTATTTTATTATCTATTAAAATATTTTTGAATAAACATGTTTCTATAATAACGCCCAGTCAGTCTTCGTCCTTGCACCAGGGCATCATCATTTTCGTTATCATCATTCTGATTTAAATCACCGTCAGGTATAATTGTATCCGAATCATCTAAGAAACCCACTGTTGAAAGAAAGTCATAAGTATATACATTTTTGTTTGATTTTCTTTTTGTACTATATACCATTCGATGAACCCTTTGAAATGTTATGAAGAATGCAGATAGCAACTATCGAAGCCTTAGCAGTTTCATAGTTCAGTTGAATTCCGTTGAAGCAACATCGAAATTTATTCTTGAGCTGCCCAAACAAACATTCTATGTGGTTCCTAGTGCGTATATGGCTTCTATTGTACCGCTGTTCTGGTTCTGAGAGAATGGCAGAAACTCTAAATGGCGTCAATAGTATTTTCGATCCCGGGTACCCAGAATCACCAAGAATAACACCTCCTTGTAAATCCATATTTTGTAAACGGTGATATATGGAAGATTCTCGCCATATTCTGGAGTCGTGGGCTGAACCTCTCCAACGGGCAACAACGTCAGTAACGCGCTGACTTGCATCACATACAACCTGAAAGAAAAGGAAATTATTTGAGAAAATACAACACTTAAAATACTTCTATGAAAAGAAGATTTTTCAATATCAACATTTAAATTTGGTTTTAAGACTTAAACCAAATTTCAAAACAACAAAAATGCTTACGAGTGTTAAACTGAGCCAATAAGCATACCTGAACATTGATAGAATAAAATTTTTTTCGACATCTGTGTCGTGCTCCGAATTCTTGACCAGGATTCTTAATTTTGATATGAGTGCAATCAATAGCACCCACACATTGTGGAAAGCCAGCAACACCAAAAAACTTTCTTTTTACTGACCGAAGTTCCGAGGGCTCACTGGGGAATTTGATGAAGTCTCTTGCTTTAGAGGCCAAGGCTCTAACAAATTTCTTCACACAATTGCTAACCGATTGTTGAGAAATATTGTGGCAATCACCTGAAGAAGAACAGCTTTTTGAAACATTGAATATGTATTTCATAATTTTGACTTACCAACATCCTTCTGGTAAGATCCTGCTGCAAGATATCTCAGCCCCGTCAACACAATGAGCTCGCTTGAAATTGCACCACCTCTGTTGGTAGCCGAGGCGATGTCTTCCCGCAAAAGATCAGTAATAAATCTTGCAGTTGGCTTATCAAATCTTGAATTTATTTGTTTTATTTTTTCAAGTTTATGCCGGAAAACAAAAATATTTATGTACCTACCTGTAGTGCCGATAAAACTCTGCATCGTCATATTTTGAAAATGGTTCAATTTTGCTTTTTCCATTTTTATTTAATTCTAATCAAATATTTTTTGTTTGTTTATGTTTGCAAATTTTTCAAATGTCAATTCAATGCTGTCTTGTTGACAGAGAATGTAGTAGATGTTGTAATAGAAGGCTAATTAGTAAAATACGTGTTTATTTTGGTTATTAGTAAACACGAACATTAACTCGTTGTTAAAATTTAACTCAACGATACCTAAACGTGTGTTTAGCGATTTATTATTGGTAAGGCCCAAAGACTACTGCCGAAGCTGGGGCTTGAACCCGCAACGTTTGGCTTAGCAGTCAACTACACTTATTTTTTTTTTTTTTTTTTTTTTTTTTTTTTTTTTTTTTTTTTTTTTTTTTTTTTTTTTTTTTTTTTTTTTTTTTTTTTTTATTCATTTTCCTTATAAGTTATAACTAATTAATACTAGACAATAGAATTCAAACTAGCTTATGATCCAACATCTTATATTTACTTACTGGCCCCAACCGGGCGCTCTAAATAATTCATGGTATCTTACAATTAATGCCTTTCGGCTTATGAACTATTTTGTTTTTTTTTCTTTTTGTATTTTAAATTTGTTAGAAAATTTCAAAAAAACTAACATCAATTAACATTTTCATTGTTCCTTACGTGCTACTTAAAATTAGGTCCTTAAACATAAAACTTAAAATTAACTAAAACTACCTATTCTACCTAACAACTACTTACAAACTAGAGCAACCACAGCAGCAAATCTCTATCTTTTTTTTTTTTTTTGTATGTCACTTTTATGTTTTTTTTTGTGTTTTTTGTATATATATTTAATATTTTTTTTTCTTTTTTTTCATTATTTCTATTTCATTTTTTTTATTTTTTTTTATTTTTTATATGTTTTCCTTTTCAAATGTGTGCCACCATGCCTACTCTACTTAAACCTAAACCCAAAAGCCTTAGACTAAAACAAGTATACAAGCCGGCCAAGGCTTAAAACCCCACCCCGACTACCCATTATCAAGTGCTGACTGAAGCCACCAGAACTGGTGCTCCTGCTTCACCCTATCAATTCGGTCCCGTTCGGACACAGCCCTACTGAACCGGAGGAGTTCTGCTCCGTCCTGTGCGAGGACGTCTCGATGGTAAAGGAGCCGCCGATCGACGGTTCTCCGCCTGACGTGGTAGATTAGCGGGATCGCCAATCTGTCCTGTATCAGACCACATTTATCTAGGTGGAGGAATGCCTTTGGTGGAATGAAGCCGCTCGAGCGTGCACTATCAAAATATTCTTCGTTCGGATAGAACGCCCCGAAGATCAAATTATTCGTCGAAGTCATAGCCCTCGCAATGTGTCCCCGAATAAGTTTTATCACGAAATTGTCAATTCTGTTAATCCGACTGTTGTAAAACAGCCGTTTCGTCAGAGCGAAGGCTCCTCTGGCCTTAGTCAGAGCAGCATCTATATGTCTGTCGAAATACAGATACTGGTCCAACCAGATACCGAGGTACTTCACTTCACTTTTGCTCGTTAATCGCTGTCCGTGAGGCCCAACGATGATCATCTTGCGCCAATTCTTGCGCGTATCCCTCGTGGCCCCGGCCAACGAGGTCCGGAACAGAATTGTTTCGCATTTCTGGACATTTATTTTCAGTTTCCAGTCATCGCAATATCGCTGAATCTTCTCGAAGTCACGTTGCAAGAGAATTCTAATGACTTTGACCTTTGGGGCAGTTCTGTACGCAATCAGGTCGTCGGAATACGCAATTGCCTGGGAAAGGCTACCTATCAGATCGCTGGTGTAAATGCTGAAGAGGATCGGCGAGTTCACCGCTCCCTGTTGAAGACCGTTTTTAATTTCAAAGGTGGTGGTAGAAGTTACATTGCCACTTTTGACAACAAACTTTCTACCGTTAACCGTTGAGCATATCATGAAGCATATACAACAATGGTTTACTGATGCCTAGTCTGGTGAGCTTTAGGTACAAACCTTCTAACCATACGGTGTCGAAGGCCTTCTCTAAATCAACCAGAACAGCACCCGTGCATTGTTTTTTGGACTTATTCCATTGGATATCAGAAACGAGCTTAGACGCGGCATGAATGGTGTCATGTCCCGCCTTGAACCCGAACTGGTTATCCGGAATTATTTTGTTGTCCGCAGCCCATTCAGCCAGAGCCCTATTGATTATCTTTTCGAATACCTTGCTGATGCTTGGAAGGAGACTTATTGACCGGAGATTTGGAGGATTGGAGTTGTCCTTTCCCTTTTTCGGGAGAGGATGAACCACAGCTGTCTTCCAACGCTCTGGATAATATGCATTATTTAGCGCGTTGTTGAACAGAGTGGTGTAGATGTCTATTGCCTCAATCGGTAAGTGTCTTAGTACAATGTTGGATATACCGTCGACACCTGCTGACTTCTTGTTCTTTATTGAATTGAAGATGAGCTGGAGTTCTACCTTCGTGATGAGCAAGGGACTTGGGCCCTTTCGTTCGGCGATTATAGCGTTTGCTAGGAAGTCATCATCAAACCGGGTAAAACCACGGTTCTCGGATCGCCAATGCGAAATATCATTCCTCAGGTAGAAGTGATGAAGTAAGGCTCTGTTCTCCAGGTCGTGGTTCGGGCGAGTGCAAGCATTCACCTTATACACTTGCTGGAAAGCAGAACCAACTGTCTCCACTTTCTCCTGCGGATCTTCAATCACAAAGAAGTCTTCGTCCAAGACGGCTTCCTCAGGATCAATTTGCGCTGTCAGGAGTACGTCTCTGTTCTCTATAGTTCTCTGGAGTTTCAGGCACGGAAGGTCGTTCTGATTATTTTTTCTAAATATCTTATTGATTTGGGGGAACATACTCGGGTCGCTAGAATTAACGGCCCGAATTTTGTTGTCCCAAAACAAATTGATAGAAAGTCTGTAGTTTTCTTTAATCAGTTGATTTACAATTTTGATTGACGACTTCAGCGCCCTAATCTCCAGGTCGTGTGGGTCTGTGAAGCGTCTGTACAAGTTTTTCAGTCTTGTCAGTAGTCCACTTTTATGTCTGTGAATGTGAAGTGCGTCTATAGTCGTGTTTCTGTAGACGTCGTTTTGGTCGCGTTCCTTGTATTTCTGTATTGTCCGTTCCATCGTTCGTTTTATCGTTTCGTCCATCTGTTGTAGATGTTGGTCGATTTCGTTGTTCGTTAAGTTTCTGTTATTTGGTGGGGCTATGTCACTCGAACGGAGTTCTCTCGCTAGGGCGTTGGTGAAACGAGGCCAGCGCATCTTACCGTAATTGTAAGAATACGTTGGAACGTATTCATCCAATTCCACGCGCTCGTTCGGAATCTGAATTACAGCAGCCAAGCCACAGTGATCACTATCGTACTCGATTGTCTGTAAACAGTTTCGAGGGTGATTACCCACTTTGTCCGTTATTGTCAGTCTGGTATCGTACAGCAAAAGGTCCAGGAAGGAACCGCTCCTTGGGAACGATGGCCTTTCAGTAGCCAGCAGGTCGACACCATATTCAACACTGTGAAGATTCATCAAATTAAAAAGATGATTACCTCTTGGATTATTTGTTTGATTTCCCCAATCTTCATGTTTGGCGTTCAAATCTCCGGCCATAAGGAAGTAGTTTTCTTCCAAGCTCAGTTTTAGTACTCAGAAGAGAATCTCGAGCTCTGAAATAAAGATAGTAGCCTGCGGAGCTTCAGCCGCATAAGCCGCAATCATATACATCCGCTTCCCTTGAGTGAGAGAGATGCATACGACGCAAACTTCTAGCGTCCTGAGCTTTCGCAAATCATTATTGTATATGACTTTATAATTAATGCCCTTTCGTATGAAGATGGCAACACCGCCTCCTTGAGTAGAGTCGGGTCGATCCCTTCTTACAATATTGTAATTGTTGTTAGTCAGTTTATGTTTCTGGTTTAGCTTGGTTTCGCTAGCCATGAATACATCGGGACTGTGGTCTTTCAACATCTGGAACAAACAGGCACGTAGCCAGAGGGGGGGCTAGAGGGGCTCAAGCCCCTCCCGAAATGATTAAAAAAAAAAAATATTTGAACAAAAGTTTGTATATTCTCTTATTAGTTCCTCACTACTTATGTAACCACATCGTAACCAGTTCAAAAAATGCAACCTATATAAGCCCAGATATCCAAAACGAAATCTTGGATATATGCTCTGATATTGTCACCAGAAAAATATCTAACCGGGTTATAAGATCGAGTTGTTTAAGCATTCGGGCTGATGAAACAATGGATGTTTCTGGCACTGAGCAACTTTCAATATGTGTCCGATATGTTGACTGCTGTACAGAGCCCACGAAAAGTATGCTTCGGGAAAATTTTGTAGGTTTTATTCCGACACCGACGTCTTGGACAAAACGTCACGATAGACGCATATAATTTCGAGGTAGTATTATATATATGGTACATGGACCTTGTCAAAAACGGATGAGAACGCACTTGGCCGTTTTGAGAGAAAGATTCTACGTAAGATCTATGGTCCTGTCTGCATAAACGGTGAATGGAGGAGAAGATTTAACGACGAATTGTTCACAGAATGGAATACAACAAAGTTTTTTAACATATATCTACAAATGTTGTGACAAATGAACACGTGAAAAACAGCTTTTTTCATGTTTTTTTAATTATTTGGTACATCCAAAAGTTTCAAGACTCTATGTTCCATATTACTTTTGTTTCTTCTCGGAAAGCATCTTAGAGTTGCTTGGAATGGATCCGAGGAAATAAGTTATCGATTTAAGAGGTCAATACTTGTATGTAAACGTCATATTTTTTTCTTAAGCAGTTCCCTATCCCTATACCCTCGAACGAACGAAAATAGCGTTGTTTCTTGACTCTTGCGTTTCTTTTGAAAGTTGTCCGACTGGAAGTATACTGGAATGGAATACCTAATGGAAATTATTTTTTTCTCCATGAAACCAAGACCTTATGTACGCTTACTGGCATAAAATTCCTGGCATATTTTTAAGGGATAGTTCCCTTGTTTTCTTTGCATAGCTCAAGGGCATCTGTATCATTTGGGAACCCAGACCCAAGAGTTTCTAGGATGATATGAAACTTTGTGATAATTTCTTTATCTATCCCTGTTTTATTTGGGCAGTCTTTTCTTTATCTCTAAGAAGTCTTCTTGACGTGTTTCCGTCATTAGGGTTGCCAGACTATTGGGTTGGCATATCTACCAATAACGTTTGTTTGTATTCTTAATAGTTTTGAAATTAGATTTTTTCTGGCTTTGAATTTTTTCTTGCTTGATCTCTAACCTCTCACACCTTGACTTCTAGTCTATATGCAATTTTAAGGATACATTCCATAAATCGCATCGCTTTAAGCTTCTTCAGCAGATCCTCACACTCGCTGATTTTTGTTTTTTTTTCTTGGAGGGCCTCTTCAACTTCTTCGTCCGAGAGGACAGACGACAGCCCAGCGAACCTATTGCTGCCTCCGGACCTGTATAGACCCTCTCCTTCTTCGGACACATATTCCATCTCCTGCTCCTCATCTGATGACGAGTCTGTATTCATTTGCCTTTGAATTTTTTCGTTTGCGGTAGTTTTCGCTGCTCTGGTGTCAACCACCCCAGCTTGCAGCTGTACTGAGATGGTGGCTTGCCTTTTGCAATCCAAATTCGGCGTGGGCTTCAAAGGCCGCCTCCTCTTCGTTGCTACCTCGGTCTTGGTTGCGGTGGTTTTTACCGCTGCCTTTCGTCTGATTTTTGTTTTGCATTTGCAACGACATCTTTCGATGCCGCTGCCGCCTTCCCCTTCACCATTTGGTGAAACCGAAACATGTACGGAAATAAAAAAACTTTATGTTCCGCCCAGGTTTCGATCCCACGACCTCTCGCTTACTAAGCCGATGCGCTAACTTTGCGCTACCGAACACTTGAAAATATAACTTGCCAAATTACTATATTGGACACTTGCTACTTGTTTACACTGTTTAAAGTCGATTTGATCCGTGTACGTCCTCACACTAGCGAAGTCAAATATCGACTGAGTCAACTACACTATCCTCTGAACCATGGCCACCTGCATAGCAGATTTATGTAGGTGGCTGTTAGTACATACTGGAGATTGCAGACATACATAAACTTATTAAGCAAGGTAAACTGTTCGAAGCAATTAAATTGCTGGTATTTCAGTGAAATTTTTAAGAAAAATACAGGCTGATACAGCGCATTGTAGATCTATCTGTCACACCATTTGCGACGTCTGGGATATGATTCCGAACCCATTTTTCTTGATTCTTTCCTCCATTTCCTGTCTTCCAAGAACGGCTAATCTAATTTGGCTCAAAATTAGTGGAGAGTTAGTTAAAATCAGGAATCAGCTATAGGATCCTTTTTATTCCTCCAGCTGACACAGTAAACGTTATTTTGCAAAAGGAAATATTAATCTGCGGATAGATAAGAAAAAAAAAACACTGATTAACAGTGTCGTTGACAACAAAGGTAAGATGGTTTTTTTTGTATGCTCCAAGACATAACTGGGAAAACATTCATTTACGAAAATTGTACTACATACCCGTTTCTTCTTCTAAAATCGTGGCAACCCTGTTAAGTGACAGGAAAGCTACACTCTCAACCCTTAAGAAACCACTAACAATTTCTTAAGAGCGGGTAAAACGTCCCTCGCTTTGGCTAATTATTTCATAAAATTATAAAATATAGCATGTTTATTATTGTGGAATAGAGTACCAATAGATAAATAGATATCGGTATGGTATAACTGTGATGTTCTGTAAATGTAACCTGGAATAGTTCCTATTTTACAGTCCATTTGAGTAATTGCAGACAAATTTAACTTCTATAAACATTTACGCACTGAAATTCATATTTTATTGACTTCAATTTACTTACCAATGCAATTTAATTCGTACACGTATTCCTTGCGAAATTAGGAGGTCAAAATCTGAGTATTTAGTTTAGATTCAATCTTGAAGAGTATGATTATCTAATTGAAAAAAAATGGCGTTTCAATTGAAATGTTCCAATTTGTAATATAAATTAATAAAACCTGAAGTAATTAAAAACTATAACGTTTAGTAATTGAAAGATGCTTCGACCCACTATTCTTCAAATGTAAATTTTTGTGCTTTGTTATTTTTCCATTGTATTTATTTAGACAAAGATTTTCATTTGGAACTTCGAACAAACAAAAACCATTCTTTTCAAATTTCATAGATTAATCAGAAGAGACCATCCTTTGTTGTTTTTGTTTTCCTAAAAAAAAAAAATCAAAAATGTTCATCTACGTGAAGGGATATTAAAATAGAGGAAACCTTTGTCCAGGCACCTACAGAGTCAGTTTTTTTTTTTATTCTTTTGTGCACTATCTATTTCTATGGCTATTCATTCAAATTTAGATCAGCTTGAACATTTTCAATTGTCAGAAAATGTTTGCTTCTATTGTTTGTTTTTACAACCGAACTTTTCACATGTTATTTATTCGGAAAACTCTGTTAAATCGCTTTGTTTAAGAGACTACGATACCAAGCTTCAATAAGGTCTCCAGAATTTTAATTAAAAATAAAGTTGTATTATTTGCTACACGTTGTTCTTAAACTATTCATTATTCATATTTTTATCAAAATTTTCAAAACTCAGAGTTCAAAAGTCTCTCTTTTAATCTTTACAATGAATATATCATAAATATGGGAAATTCACTTAAACAGGACCCTAAAAGTTTTTGGAATTTTGTCAATTCTAAAAAGAAATGTGATGTTTATCCGTTAAACTTCAAATACAACAATACTGTTTTGAACTGTAGTTCTGAAATCTGTGATGCTTTTGCAAGTAGTTTTAGTCAGTCTTTCATCGATACTCCCGTAACTGTGGATACTGATTTCTTTGATTATCTGCGAAACTGTCCCCAAGTAACTTTCAACAATGTTCTTATCGACTTCGATAAACTTGTTAATTGTATGTGCCTTCTTAAGGAAGACTATTCTTTTGGTCCCGATGGTATTCCACCTATTGTTTTAAAAAATTGTAGGACGGTTTTGGCCTTGCCTCTACGTAATATTTTTGAATTGTCGTTAAAACTAGGAAAATTCCCTAGCATGTGGAAAACTGCTTACATAACACCTGTATTCAAGAAAGGAGACAAGTCTGATATTACAAATTATAGGCCTATATCTAAACTGTCTTGCATTCCAAAGCTTTTTGAGCAAGTTGTTTGTGATAATTTAGTCTTCTACATTAAAAATATCATATGCTTTGAACAACATGGCTTTATGCAGAAACGTTCAACGGTGACAAACCTTCTTGAATTTTTGCATAAATGTTTAAATTCCGTAGAAAGTGGAAAGGAAGTTGATTGCGTTTACACCGATTTTTCAAAAGCGTTTGATCAACTTTCTCATACTATTATCAAGTTTAAATTGAATTCATATGGCTTTCCTCCAGGGTTCGTCAAATGGATTTCTTCTTATCTTGATAATAGATCTTACCAAGTAAAATTCAGAAACTCTTACTCAAGATCTTTCATCGCCAAGTCGGGTGTACCACAAGGTAGTCATCTAGGGCCCCTTTTATTTATTTTAGCTATTAACGATGCACCGCTAAGTGTTCGTAATAGTAAAATTCTTATCTTTGCAGATGATATGAAGATCTTCAAAAATATTTCATGCAATGAAGATCGCATTCAACTGCAAGATGATATTAATAAGTTTGTTATATGGTGTGAAAAGAATAATTTAAATCTTAACCCAGGAAAATGTCAGACAATGACAATTTCAAAAAAGCGAAATCCTACATCATATGATTATGTTATCTCCCAACACATCTTATCCCGTGTCTTTAAGGTTAGGGATCTAGGAGTTCTTTTCACATCCAATTTAGATTTTTCAGAACACATTAACAACATCGTCAACAAAGCTAACTCAATGTTAGGATTTATTAAGCGTTGGTCCAAGGAATTTCTTGACCCTAACGTTACCTTTAGCTTGTACAACAGTTTAGTTCGACCCCATCTCGAATATGCATCACAAGTTTGGTCTCCTCATTATGAGATACATATTGAGAGACTAGAATCAGTTCAACGCAATTTTACACGTTTTGCCTTTAAAGGGCTTCAATGGATTGACCCCAATAATATCCCTTCTTATGATGATCGACTTGCATTTTTCCAGATGCAAAAACTTTGTCAAAGGAGAACAAATAATGATATTGTTTTCCTTCATCAAATTATTACTGGTGTCACTGATGCTCCAGATATTCTAAATTCTATCCTCTTCAATTATCGAGGTGGAGATCATAATTTGCGTTCTCATAGTTTAATTAAAGTTCCTAAACATAGAACAAACTACGGAATGCATGAGCCACTGACAAGAATGAGTAAGCTTTTGAATGCGAATGAAAACTTATTTGATTTTCATATCAATAAAAACATTTTAAAACAAATTCTTAAGACCAGTGTACCACGTTCTTAAATATCTTTTTTTTGTATTTTGTAGATTTGTATGTTGTCTTTTCATGTTTTTTTTCATTTGCTTAAAAAAAAAAAACGGACTCTTATTTTAATATATTTTTTTTTTTTTTTACTAACTTGACAAGTGTCTTCTACACGCGTATTTGCTTTTTTCTTTTTTTGTTCTACACATTTTTTGACTTTAAAATTTTTAAATTTTTGATTTTAAAATTTTGCATTTTTTTCTTTTATTTTTTCTTTTTGTAATATTTTAATTTAAAAAATTTTGTTTGTCCTTTATACCTGCTTGCATTAAGCAGTCCCAAACTCCTTTGCTTCCAAATATTCGTATCGCCATAACTTTTTTTTCCAAAGAATTTCTAATTAAGTGCCGATACGACTTACAACCGTAACTGTTAATCGTACTCGGTGTAAATGGACCCCAGCGCGTGCGGTATCTGGGGGGGAAAGAGGCGTGGGGTTATAAAAAAAAAAAAAAAAAATCGTTTGCTTCAGTGCCCCCGGAACTTATCAATTCTTTTTTTTTTGTTCTTAATGCTGTGCCCTTGGGTTCTATTTTTCTACACCGCTTACTAACAGTTCATCTGTCAACACTTTATCAAGGTCTACCTATATACCTACCTTGCTGCTGCACTGCTTCATTTGTGTCACATAAATTCCTTTGCCTTTCTTTACAAAGCGTTTGGATCGCATTTCTTTTCCTCCCGTTAACAACTAACAACAAAAAGCATTGTTGGAGCCTTCGTTTCGGATTTTTCCTTTTTTGCGCTCCAAAGGTATTGTTGTCTGTTTTTAGTTCGTGTACTGTCATCTCATCCTCGTCGTTATTTTTCTTACCGGATGTATCCAGTGATTGAAAAAAGCAAACAATTTGAAATGCGTCATTAAATTCTATGAGCTAAGACAGACGGAGGAAGCAGTAACATTTTCTTTTCCGTTTGCAAGTTTTGTTTTGCCTGGAAGTTCGTCAATCGTCAATGACACAACACTCAAGTTTTTCTTTGTGTTTAGATAAGTGTTTTGATAATTTCCAAAGAAATAATTGTTATACTCTCGCTTATAAATTTTAGTTTTTTTTTCGGATTATTTAATGACACTTTTTTCAATTCTTCAGTAAACTGTTGGTATGCTTTCGATACAACTGTCACACACTTTATAGGGTATGATAACTCGACCGCAAATCTCCTTGCGTATAAAGATATCCGGTTGTGGGTTTCACCGGGTCGAATTCAGAAATTCTATTTTTGAAGCCAACTGAATGCTGGTTTTATTGGGAACGGGTCGTTATTCTTTATATTCTGTATGAACAAAGTTCTGTATCCGAAGAAAAAATTCTGTATGAACATAATTCTGTATTCCATTATTCTGATTTTCTATTATTCTGTATTTCAAAATTCTGTAAATCCAAAATTCTGTTTTTCAAAATTCTGCAAATCCATTTTTCTGCTTTTAGAAATTCTGTAATTCCAAATCTCTACATTAAAACTCACAGTTATGAACAGGTTTTTTAATTGCCTGTAGAACAATTTTTATTCAATTAACAAATTAAGTAACATTTTATAAAAAAAAAAAAAACAGAAAACAAATAACGAAAAAAAACAACATAAAACCATCGACACACAATTTATCCTTTCCTCTATTAGATTTTAATAATTTAATATTTTACATTTTTTCTGAATTCAATTTATCACGATTAACTTAATAACACTTAACTTAAGCTGTCGAACGCAAAATATGTTATCAAGGTATGTGATTCATGTAAACCATATGCAAATTAGTTGGAGAGAGGTCCGTTACATTTGCATTATAATATGTAGGGGAGAGTGGGTATGTTTGGGACACTTTTCGAATACATTAAATTTGCCGAGATCTTATAGATCGTATCTGAGCAAAATTGATTTCTAAAGATAAAATAACATTTTGGCAACCTATTTTTAGTTAAAAAGAAGGCGAAACTCCGACAGAAGAAAAGAAAAAAAATAATTTCATGAACCAACTCACTTTGTCCCATTCCTCCTACGAGCAGGAGAATTGGGACAACTATGGGGTGGAATGGGACACTTTTCGAATACATTACATTTGCCGAGATCTTATAGATCGTATCTGAGCAAAATTAAATTCTAAAGATAAAATAACATTTTGGCAACCTATTTTCAGCTATAAAGAAGGCAAAAGTCCGACATAAGAAAAGCAAAAAATCATTTCATGAACCAACTCACTTTGTCCCATTCCTCCTGCGAGGAGGAGGATTGGGTTTGTCCCATTCCTCCTGTGATCAATAGGATTGGGACAACTATAGGGTGGAATAGTGATGTCCCAATCATCCTGCGTGGCACTTTATATAAATAATTTATAATAGGTGTGTTTTTTTGCACGCGTATATACGCTTAAAATGAACAGTGTACAAAAAAACGACAATTTTATTGTTTTAGTAATTTTGGCATCACTTTTCAAATGCTGAGCTGTAATTGGTCAAATATTCTTTTGTAGTTTCATCTGTCAAAAAAACAAAAACTCGAGTTCAGGGGCGCATTTATTTTTGTTGGTGATCGTTAGGCGCTACACAATTTCTTGTGCTTTTTAACACTTGATTAAGTTGTTCATAGAATGCGCTTTCGAATACAACCCGAAAAAGGACAATAAATATGATGAATTAAGGATGAAAAATGAAGAAAATGTAACGAAAAATAAAAAATAAAAAAATAAAAATCGTGCGTGTACACCTTGAACGTTAAAACACCATGTAGTCCAAAAAAAGAATTGAAATTGAAAAATAAAATTGATGCACAATCAATATAATCTTGATTCAATCATTTTTCGCCTGGCGCCCCTGAGATTACCCATTCAATTGCAGACCAGCCCTGTTGTAATGCGTTTGTGAATAGAGAACAAAAAAAATCTCCTGCTCAAAGAGCAAACCAAGAGAATGGAAGATGGCTCATGGCACATACAAAAGGTCAACGTGATTTTGTTCTGTGTGTTAAATACACAGATCATTACTTTGTTTGTGTTTTGTGTAGTAAGAAAAACAACAAATAAAAAACAACAAAATCCTAGCTTGCTCGGATCTGTATGTAAAATTGAATGAATTTCGAAATGAAGTTTTGAAAATTCATCGCAGAGAGTGAAAAAGATATATGGAAGCACTGTTTTTATATCCGCTTATTTCATTAGCGTGGATAATTATCGCCGCTTATTAAGCGGATATAGAAATGTGTTGTTGTTGCATTTTGCATGTAAATATTTTTTTAAGCGTATATACGCGTGCAAAAAAACACGCCTAATATCACTTTTCGTGTGGCAATAATTAAACAAAACAACGATGAATTCACTTAAAAAATGGTGTTGCTACCTAATTATTACACTCTTTTGCGCAGTAAGTTCACACATTTAAAAAAAAAATCACTCAAAGTTTACACAGATGTTTTACTTTTTATGCACAAATTACCTTTTTTTAATCTCCACTCCGTAATTTTTTTCCTAGACACAACTTGTTTTGTTGAGGGATGGGGACAGACTGAAGACAGAATCTGTCATACAAGGAAAGAGAAAAAAAAAGGTAGGAATTGAGAAAATGCCTAAGTCCCATTCCTCCTGTGTCCCAAACATACCCACTCTCCCCTAAATTAGTTGGAGAGAGATCCGTTACGTTAGAATTATAAACTATGCAGAATTTTGGAATACAGAATTTTGAATTTACAGAATTTTAAAATACAGAATTTTGGAATCCGAATTTTGGCCCATACAGAATTTCGACCCCAACCCGGTTTTATTGCCTTTGCTTGTAGCAGAAGTGGTTAAGCCTTTATTTCTTCTTAGTTTTTGGTCGTAGATATCGTACACTTTCATCACAAGTAGCTTCGCTATTTATTATGGACTCCAATATTCGAACCCTACGCACTTGGGAAGCAAATCCAGTTAACCCTCCGTGCACCACGTGGGCAAAAGTTACGTCCTGCACCATGTGGGGTTTCCTATACCCCAAACTTCATTCTATTTATATATAATGAATATCTTTTCAAACTTTATTTTTTTGATTTAATATTATTTCTGGACTAGAGGAGATAAAAATAAAACAAATTATGTTAAAAATAGTAAACATTTTTAATGTTTATTAGCATTATAACAAAAATTGTAAATTTTTAATAACTTGAGGATACCACCTTCCTACTGTTAGCATTATAAAAAAAAACTTAACAAAAGACTTCTTATTGGGTGGTATGCGAAATGCTTTGTCTCAGTCTCATGAGATTGAGCTCTGAGAATGAGCTCGAGATTGTGAGATAGAGCATTTGCAATGAGACAAAGCTCAATTTGGTATGCAAGAGCTTTGTCTCATCTCACTATCTCAGTCTCAAAATGTCTTCTTCAAGTGAAAGTAGTGTTTGTGATAACTAGGGCAACCAAAAATATGCTCTATAAAAACCATTTATAGCGCTTTAAATATGCTCTAAAAAGCCAATTATATGCTCTAAAAAATTTTGAAATAGCAAAAAATCTTAAATTTCGTGTTTTTTCTTATAGTTTATTGACTTGCCAACAAAAAAAAAAAATTTCTTGCAATAAATGAAAACAGTTTTCCTTAAAATTTTTTCTCTGAAAACATATTTGTAGGTACATCATCCGCCAGCTATACGTGCAAACTTTAATGCCATTATTTTATATGCAGTTTTTTTTTTCTACGAATAAATGCTGCCATTATAAAAAATTTGAGCCCTCTAATTTTTTCGAAATATTGATAATTTTTTTATTTTCCTTAATGGAGTCGATGGTATCTATTAATATTAACTTGGGCATCGATCAATAATTTTATGTTAGCTGAAGGCCGATTGATTCCAGTTGTGCAATATATTTCAATAAAAATGTATAATTGGATGATAGAAATATCAAGTCACGTTTAATGCCACTTCATTAAAACAATTTTTTAACAACTCGTATTGCAGCTGATTCCTCTTCATGTAGTGTTTCGAAAAGGCTTTCCACTTTTTTTTAAAACATTTCTACACAGTAAACTACTTCCCTCCAAGATACCCAATTAGTCGGAATCGTTTGCGAAGGAAGTGGTGTTTCCGGTACAATATCCTTGAATACCCTTATTCTTGACGGAGCTTTTAAACACTTTTTTCACGTTTGCGATGAAAATATCAACTTCAGGAAATTGACCACGAAGTCTTTCACAAGTTCTATGGAGCCTGTGGGCCTCACAAGTGACATGCGTTACTTTTAAATAAAATACTTAAATAGCATTGCGAATTTTTCGAAAAAAAAGTTTAAAAAAAATATTTACTCTGACATTTGCAAGAAAAATTACTAAAATAATGATGAAATATGCCAAAATATGCATTTTAAAGCAAAATATGCAAAAATATGCATTTATAACAAAATATGCTAAAATATGCTCTAACGAATAGGGTCCAAAATGTTTGTTTTTTCATGAAACGTATTTCTATCTTGTCAATTCTCAAATTCGACGTTCCAAAAAAAACATGCTCCAGCATATTTTTGGTTGCCCTAGTGATAACTCTTCAAAAAAAAACGATGATACAAATATTTTTTTGTGAATTTTATTAAAAGAAATACAGTTTTGACAAAAAGTCAAACTGCTCCAATACAGGATGGGAATTGATACTTATTTAGCCAAATTACTTTTTCGGCATCTGTCTGCTCCAACGTATTCGGAAATTTAATCCAGTCCTCTTTTTTGCTTACAATTTTTTCACCAACTTCGATGATGATCCTAGATACCGAACTTTGGTCGATTCCGAAATCTTCGGCAATTCCGCTTTGGAAACCAGGATCAGCAACGAATCGTAGAAAAACCATCATTCTGGTTTTATTAGATAAACGACCACCTCGAAAAATATCACTACTCAAAAAAAAATAATCTGTTAAGGCCTCAATTTGAGTTTGGGTAAACCTATAAAGAATTTTATAATTTCCTGTTGACTCAACAGGAGCAAAAATATTCATGTACTCAGCCATTGTTATTCCTGAGACAACTAATTTCCAGTCTCAACATTTTACGAGCTTTGGCTCATTTGAATGAGACAAAGCTTTTTTTCTGCATACGGAAACATCTCAAATGAGATAGATCTATTAAATGAGATCGATCTAATTTTTGTGAGATTTGTCTCAAAACAATTTTGCATACGAAAGCTAGCAAAAGCTCAAAATAATGAGATTTGAGACTGAGACAATGCATTTCGCATACCACCCATTGTCTTTTATTAAGGGGCTTAATGATTTTTGGAACAAAAAAAAAATAAAAAATAATTAAACAAAATTTGTCCCATTGAGATCCCAGTCCAATCGTTTAGACGACGCCCCGAACCACGTGCGGTTTGTGACACCCTGCCAAACTTTGAGAGCGGCCGTGAGCTGCGCATCCAACACTACTTATAAATGACTGTTACTATGCGATCCAGCAATGTCTTTTCTCCAGCTACACGACGTTTCATGGAATTTGCGCTGCCGTTTAAAAAGATACAACGATTTTTGTTTCGCTGGGGTCTAATAAACCCCACGTGGTGCACGGAGGGTTAAATAAATGTCAGGACTAAGTCTATGTGGATAGGAAAATGGACGGCATAAGCATTCTGTCTTTTCCGAGCTTAACGGTAGCCTACTTCTTTCTAGAACAGTCACCCATTTTTCAAGGCAAGGAATCGAACAAGCAAATAAGTACTGTAATTAAAAGTAGAAGACGCAAGACGCTTCTTTGGTGTTCACCGTTTGTGATTTTTAATTCTTCGGAAACGAAAACTGCCAATCTTACTTTAATAATCACTTCATCACTATAATTATCTGCATATGGGTTTCTGCGATTCCTCTTTGTCGGTCGAAAGTCGATAAACCGGCACTTTTCATCGGCAGTCTTATTATTTTTGACAATTTCATACAAGACATACTAATTAACTAACGATCTATGGTCGGTAAGTTGATACCATATTTTAACCGTCTCTTCATTTTGTCATAAAGGAAGCACGCACCAAGCCCTTATGCAGACGACATTGATTTCGGCATAACTATTTACCAATAAACCAAACCTCTGAAATTCACTTAATTTAGTAGACTAAATTAAAAAACGTTGGATTAATTTCATCCTTCAACAGAACATCTGCTCCTCAAGTAATACCCACTTAAATCCAAATCATTATGCTTCATGCCACTTGAAAAGCAATCTTAAGCCCAATTTGCTAACAGCGTTACCTAAGTACCTTTCAAGCATAATGAATTCTGGCGTTTGCACTTAATGCTGGGCTCAATTGCGTCATCAATTCAAAGGATTTATAGCATCGTTGTAGGACTATACCCGCTAATGCACTAATGTACACTAATTAATCAAGAGATAAGAAATCTGCACTGGTAAATCGTATCGATCGACGAGTATAGTGTTGACCTTTCCAACTCGTCACACTGTCATCGTCACAACTGTCGTTCTATGAACATTGTAGGTACATAGGTATAGAGGGTAGGGTATATTTGCTTTCATTGGACCTGGGGTTTTAAAAGCGAGATCGAAAGTTACACAAAAAAGCCAATTAATTAAGTTAACCTAGTTTTTCTAAAATTGAAGGCAGGACCATAGAGATATCTCATACGTAGCTAAAGAGTATACCTATAGGTTTGTTTCGAAATAATTGTCTCTTAATTTTGTATGTGTACCTTAACAAGTTACCTTATACGTACCTAGTTTGGACTTGATTAAATACATATGCAGAATCAATAAGAAGAAGTGCAGAGGAAAAGGTTGCATCTGCTAAGCTGATTAAAAAACTTTCACAAACTCAGTTTGACCCACACTGTCCTTGTTTTCAATACTCACGACTGAGACCTTTGGAGTAGGAACAAGTTAAAACACGAGAAATACTTTTGAATGGATAAAATTGCATAAAATAGTATTGTTTCGAGATTACAGCACATGTAACATTACAGCGGTATGTAATGCCGAAAAGGGGTTAGCAAAGTTTGTTTCGAAAATTTGTTGGAAGTTCTTGGCATTTATCAAGAAGGATCTTGATGTTGGCTGAGTTCACTTGACACTTGAGAAACAAACTTACAAAAGAAAAAAAAAGAATGATGGAGGCAAAAATTGTATGTACTTACTTACTTTACTGTTTCTAGGGCACTATTGGAGCGCAATTTACCTAGCAGTAAAGGCTCAAAAACGCCAAAATAACCAGAATGCGGAATGTACATGCGGAAATCCGAACGAGGAACGACTATCGCAACACTCTCCATAAACTTCTCCTATTATTAATGTTATTCCCTTTTGATGATCCTAATTTCAATTTTTCCAAATAAACTTCTTTTCAGAAAATCGACAGACCCACACAAAAAAACACAAAAATAATAAAATGCTAACCAAATTGCCAAAGTTCCTTTGCCAAAACAGATTTGCCGAAACTCAATCAAAAAATAACTTTTATTTGTGTACCTCCATTGTACAGACACTTTTCCACTTTTCCACTCTGTCATCGTATGTCCTCCCTTTTGCCTTATCCTCTGGGTAAACTCATCAAAGTTAATAATTTTCACATTACAAGAAATTTCAATTCCACAAGCCGGAGGATATCTAAGGAGCGGGAAACGCACACAAAAATGTGTTTTCTTAACAAGGCTGAAAGTAAGAAAAAACATGTTATTACATCCTTGCGTCATTAATGTTGTATGCAAATCAGTATAAGGCGCTGTCGTTACATTTTATGTCTGAACAAAATGATTGAAGTATAAATTACTTTGCCATTACTCGGGTGTACCTCATTCTCTGAGCAAATCCCTATGACGAAAATCGTACCTGATCTGGCAAAATGGAAAAACAAACAGAACGAATGAATGAACAATAACCAAGAAATATAAATAGATATCCTCGGGGAGTTCTATAATAAGTTACATATTTTCGTAGGTCTTTGAAAAATGATTGCCTCATGCAAATTTATTTGCTGAAGTGAAGTTTTATATGTCGAACCTGAAAGCAACAAGAGAGAAGAAAGAGTGTGTCAAATAAACCATTTTCAAGTGACATCGCAGTTTTATGATGTACGTTCAGCCGGAGTTTAGTCATTCGTGCTCTCGAAATTATTCTTGAAGTGAAGTCGTTAACTCCACATAGGTGTCGTATTATTGCTTTTACGATCCTTTAAGAGTTTTGTTATGGTAGTAAAAGCGACGTAACTGCATGAAAATGTATATTTTGTCTTCCTGTTTTCAAAAGGGTTGACGTATATTTATCATTCATCACATAACCCTTCGCTGTGTCGCTGACGATAATACGGTAAATGTAAAGGCGGTATTAAACATTAGTTCTTGCACTTATTCATTTTTTATACCAGCATAACAAGAATTGCACCAGTAAAAATTTAATTACCTACCCCAAATTCTGATCTACCATCAAATAACCATGTCTAGGAACTGTACCTGTCAACAAACTGATATATGATAGGTCCATATCAGTGTGGATTTAGTTTAGACCAGGAAAGTCCACCCACCATCTATCAAATATTCAATAGAACTTCTGCGTTAACATTAGAGGCACTATCTTCCAAAAGTCTGTATATATCTAAAACTACTCGCGTAAGTTACGATGACCTTCAAGAATTAAATTATTATTATTATTATTATTAAAAGCTTTATTTGCCAATAGTTTTAAATACAACATAACAGTTTGTTTAAATTAATTGTTAACATTAATTAAGAATTAAATAGAAACTACTTAATTAAAACCTACTTAGAACTTATATACATGTATTACTGATTAGAGAAAACAATCAATTAGAATTTAAAAAAAAAAATATAAATATTTATTAGTCTTGAGCAATCATTGAAGAAATAAACATCCTAATTATTATAATTATTATAACGAATTGTTTGACTCGGCACAAACTCGTATTTGGCGCAGTCGGTTTTTTTTTGTGTGTAAATAGTATGGCGTTCAACATTTAAGCGAATTTTGAAGTAACTTGAATCTAAAGCCCGAATAACAAGCACAAGCTTCAAGAGAATATTGAAGTAACGGATTAAATCCGCAAAAGAGCCTTCAACTCAAATAATAAACGAATAAACAAAAGAAAAAACAGTTTATGAAAAATCAAAAAAATTAGGAGAACAAAAACATACAACCCGAAATTTCAAATCAACAAAAAAATAACGAACTAAAAACAAGCACATTTGAACTAGAGATTGCAATCCCGGAATTCAAAAATTTGGATCCCGGGATCCCGGGATAATCCTGGGATTAATAAAAAATAAAAAATATTTGTGGAAATTTTTATTTTGTTTATTTGAGAACTTAAAAAAAGAAATAACTCAATAAAAACTCTTAAAAGCAATAACTCCATGATTATTTAACAAAAAATATTAACTTGTTAAAAAACTAATTCATTAAAACTCTTAAAAAACTTTCACCATCACAACAAAAACACTACTGCTCAAAATCAAAACAAACAAAAATGCGAGGAGCAAAAGAATATCAAAACACAATGACAAGATAACCAACTGAGAAAATTTCCTCAACAAAATCAAAGGAATGATCCAAAATAAGTTGAAAATACTTATGTGGTAAGCGTGTTTGGAGGAATAACCCGATAATAACAAAACAACAAAATGTTGGTTGTTGTATATAAAACACCTAGTAGAATCAAGAATGGGTTTTTCGATTTTTTGTGAAAGATCAAAACCAAAAAAAAAAAAAAATCCCAATACCAAACTTATGTAAAAAAAATTAGCACTGCGCTAGAACTCAAGATGGCACTACAACCGATTGCCAGGTCGCGGGTACTAGCAGTGGCATATTATCCTAAAGGCAAACTAGGCACGTGCCTAGGGGCGCGCGGCAATAAAGGGCGCGGGTGCAGTGATTTTTACAAGTGGCAAATAATGCGAGTTTATACGTGGTTGTTAAAGTAGAAAAATTATGAACTCAAAACGCACTAGCCACTTTTGTTAAAATAAAAATTGGTCCTGAGCAATTAAACTTACAGTACAGAGTCAACTCGGTTTGCCAACTCGGCATTCAACTAAGGTTCCTTCTCCCTTCTAATTTTGTAAGTGTTTTTCAATATTGATTTTACTTACTGTAGGGGAAAATAACCTAATGGTCGAAATTCTTCAGCGGATGGCAAGGATTTTGACGGATTCAAAACTTGATTTTTCTGCTTTTTAAGTATTTTCTAGATTGATTTTCGGAGCAATCGACTTGCGACGGTTTTCATAAGAACCATCTCGAATTAACTTGGTTTACAAAATTTACGATTCGGCACACCATTAATTAAAATATTTCATCTAAGCTTATATTACGTTTCCACTGAAAGATACTCTAGATTATCTTCCAGTTTGATTAAAAACAATCTACATAGTAGTGTTTCCACTGGATTTTGTTAGATTAATTTTTACATACAAAATCTTGGTTACAAAAGCTGTCACAATTGAAAATTCTTTTCGCATAAAAAAACAAGGATGACCTCAAATAATATTAAAATTTTGGTTTTAAATTATTTAAATGAAGAAAAAAGTAAGTTTTTTATGGCGGCCATTGCAATGGATCCGGAAAATGTTTGAATGGATATTTAACTATGTTTTCCTTTGAACAGAAAGGCAAATTATAAACCAATCGACCAATCCAAGATATTTTTTTTAAACATAAAAAAGCTCAATTGCACACTTTTTTTCATTAACCCTGCGGCCACACGAGCAAGTTCTGGTCAGCAAGTTATTATTACAAGCTTTTATTGCCTTATCAGTTAAAGTTTATAATTTTAAATTTTTTAAATTTTACAAATTATTTGATAGATTAATTTAAATTACAAATACGAAATATATTAGAAAAAATATAATTGATATATAATAGATTGATTCAATTTTTTTTTTATTATTAGTATTTGGCGTAAGCCTCCCCCAAGGCGGCCCATATGTCTCGATTTTTCGCTTCACTGTACCAATTTGTGTTTATTTGGCAAAGATCGTCGCTCCATCTCTTGTTCGGTCGGCCTGTTGGTCTCTTGCTCTCCGGTCTCCATTTTGTTGCCAATTTTGTCCATCTTTGATCCTGTAGTCTTGAAATATGTCCTGCCCAACTCCATTTTTGTCTTTTGGTTCTATCTATCACGTCAATTATTCGAGTATTGTTTCGGATGTCTTCATTTCTTATCCTTTCGCTGGGTCTTATTCTGAGGATTTTTCTTTCCATTTTGGATTGACAGATCCTTAGCTGGTCAAGAGATTTCGCAGTCAAGCTCAGGGTTTGTAGTAAATAAGTAAGCACCGGTAAAATAGCGGAGTCGAAAAGATATTTTCGTGTTTCTACACTTTGGTCCAGTTCTAAAATCTGTTTGAGGCTCCAGAATTGCTTCCAGCTGTTTGTGGTGCGTCTGTTGATTTCTTTTTTCTCTTGGTCCTTAAAAGATTTTAGTTGTCCCAAGTATATGTAGTCTTCTATGTATTCTAGTTTTTCATGGTCCAGAATTATATCCTCTCTGATGTGGTTTGTCATCACTTTTGTTTTTGACTTGTTGATTTGTAGTCCATAGTTCTTGCACAAGCTAGTAAGTTCTGCTGTCATTTCTTGTATATGTTTAGCTTTTGTAGATATGAGTACTATATCGTCCGCAAACCTTAGGTTGTTTAGAAGTTGTCCGCTTATCCTTATACCATATTTTGTCTTCCAGTTCATCTTTTGAAAAATATCCTCTAAAACTGCACTAAATAGCGGTGGTGAAAGCGGGTCTCCTTGTCTGACGCCTCTTGTTATTTTAAATTTACGTCCTGTACTCTCTGTTTTTATTTGTGCTACATTATTTTTGTATATGTTTTTGATAGTCCTTATAACGATTGGGTCCATATTTTGATTTTCTAGGGATGTCCATATTGTATCGTGTTCAACGCTGTCAAATGCTTTACTGAAGTCTATGAATAAAAAGTATATTGGTTGTTGAAATTCATTGCACTTTTCTATTAGTTGATTCATCGTCTGTAGGTGGTCTGTTGTTGAGAAACCTTCTCTGAATCCAGCTTGTTCTCTAGGTTGCTTGTTGTTAAAATCTTGTTTGATGTTTCTGTAGATTGTTTTTGAAAACAGTTTATAAATTGTCGAAATGTTACTTATAGGTCTATAGTTGTTCAAATCGTCTTTTTTTCCTTTTTTATGTATAAGTGTAATGGTTGTTTCTCTCCATTGCTTAGGAATCTGCTGAGTTCTTATTATTTCGTTAAAAATAAAAGTTAAGATTTCGGAAAGCGATTCTTTCCCGTATATTATCATTTCTGCAGAGATTCCATCATTTCCAGTGCATTTGTCCTTTTTCAAATCGTCTATGGTCCTTTCAATATTTTCTTTGTTAAACATGGGTGTTTGTGTTGTAAGGAGATTGATATCTATGTTGTCAGTATTTTCTTCTTCAATTATATGTTTGGTCGAGGAGAATAGTTTTTCGAAGAACTTAGTAGCACTTTCGTTTAGCTCTTTTCTATTTGTTATGTTGCTTGCATTTTGGCTTTTTAAGCTAATAATCCATTCCTGTTGATTGTTCAGTAGTGATTTTGTTTTCTTTATTGACTTTGTTTGTCTAATCGTATCTCTAGCTATCGTTTCGTTGAACTTGTTGATATCTTTCCTTATTTCTAGTTTGATTGTTTTTCTTAATTCTTTTAGTTCAGTTTTTTCTTGGTCAAGTAATTGTTGCTTGGTTCGTAGAGTATCTCTTCTTGCGATTAAGATTTTTGTTTCATTGGATAATTTATCTTTTGATGTTTTGGTGTCCATAATTGATAGTTTTGCAGAGTTTTTTATGATCATTTCTAATTCGTCATATATGTTTTGAATGTCACGATTTGAGGTTGATAATTGATTTATCTTTGCTGTCAATGTTTGGTTATAATCTAGTATTTTTTGGTCGGGAATCATTTTTGGGATGAAATGGACCTGTCGGTTTCTTTTCAGTGTTTTATGGCTTATAATGATTTCTGTTCTTACTAATCTGTGGTCACTGTCGAACTTTACGTTGCTAAGTACGGATATGTCTTTGACTGTCTCAATTTTGTTCGTCAGAATCAGGTCTATTTCATTTTTTTATTTTTCCATTCGGTGATATCCACGTCCAGCACAGCAAGTAGCGTACATATATTATTTGTCAAATCTCTATCAGTGTACTTGGTGTGACAAAAAACTTGCTAGTCAACTTGCCAGCAAGTTCACATATTTTTTACAAGCTTACCTGCTTTTAACATCCAATTTTGAATTTCCAAGATGTCGCCAGCAAAAATAGAAATAAAAATGTGCACGACTCGGTCGTACGAACTTGCTCCTATATTCACAATTATAAATCATAAAAAAAACATAACAAAAAATTTAAAAAAAACTCATACATACAAATTTAAATTGAAATATGTACCTCAAAAATGGATTTAATCGGAAAAAAATTGATGTCATATGATTTCTTAAGAAAATGTTGGTTTTTCAATTTTTTTTTTTTATTAAAAAAAAATTAAAATTTGAAAATATACCTCGTAAATACATTTTATTCCAAAAATTTAAATGCCAAACAAATTAAAACCTTATTTTTGATTTATTGAATTTTTTTTTTGAAAATCGTCCGAGCCGTTTTTTTTTTTAAATTAATTTTTTATATATAAAATTTTTCAAAAATGTCTTAAAATTAATTTGGGTATGCAATATTCAAGAATATGTAAATATACATTTTATGCGTATATTTCGATTTTTAATATTGATCCGTTTTTAAGATACACAATTTTGAAAAAAAGTTTAAAATATTTTTTTTTAAATCCAATTAAAAATTATTTGGGCAATATATACGTACTTTCAAAAAAAAAAAATTACGCTGATCGGACTTTAATTTTTTGAGAAAATCTAATAACAAAAAAACGGTTCTATGGGAGGTACCGTTTTGGAGCAATACACATTTTTTTTCTAACATAAAATACATGAGTGTTTAAAAAAATTAAATTCGAGGAAGTTTAAAAAAAATCGTAGGAACCGTTTTGGAGAAAATTTAAAGTTTTGGTTTTTTGCCATAAAAATCGTATGGTGGCTACCCTAAATTTTGATCTTAAAAAAAAAACTTGGATATGGGTTTTTGCTCAAACCTCTTATTTTCAAGTTTGAAGTCAATTGGACCAGTAGTTAAGGCTGTAGGTGCCTGTAAACTTCCCGACAGACAGACAGACGGAATCGCCGGACTCACTTTTTTCGACTTCTCTATCATCGTAATGTCATATCTCATCATCATCTCAAATTTTTTTTTTGTACGAATTCAATACTTGCCATATATTCTATAAGTATGTCGCAAGTAAAAATCCTCGTTTCAACTAATTTTCTAATTTAATTTTGTTCATTTTGCTATATTTGGCAAAACCTGTCAAATTACTTGCCGATTTGTAGCTCGTTTTACTGGCTGGAAAATTTGCTAGCCAGTACTAAAGCAAGTACTAAAAGTTTGAATGTGTGAGTAAAACATTTGATTGTATGCCAACTTGCTAGCCAGAACTTGCTCGTGTGGCCGCCGGGTAAATTGTGTTTTTCCACTTTTCGGTTGTAAATTCATTTTCCTAACCCAGCGGCCACACGAGCAAGTTCTGGCTAGCAAGTTGGCATACAATCAAATATTTTACTCACACATTCAAACTTTTAGTACTTGCTTTAGTACTGGCTGGTCAACTGGCTAGCAAATTTTCCAGCCAGTAAAACGAGCAAGTAAATCGGCAAGTAATTTGACAGGTTTTGCCAAATATATCCAAATGAACAAAATTAAATTAGAAAATTAGTTGAAACGAGGATTTTTATTTCTATTGTTGCTGGCGACATCTTGGAAATTCAAAATTGGATGTTAAAAGCAGGTAAGCTTGTAAAAAATATGTGAACTTGCTGGCAAGTTGACTAGCAAGTTTTTTGCCACCTACGTCACACCAAGTACACCGATAGAGATTTGACAAATAATATATGTACGCTACTTGCTGGCCAGAACTTGCTCGTGTGGCCGCAGGGTAAACAGATGGAACAACCATTTTGTTATTTGTTTTTGTTGTTTGTTGTTTTTGTTTTTATTTTCTTTTTGTTCAGTCTGACAAGAAACGGGTTTTCTCTCTCTTTCTTCCACCTTTTCATTGGAAATGGGAAAGTGAATCCGTTCAGCACAGTCCAAATAAAGTTGTTTAATTAGAAATCTCGAATCGAGATGATTAACTTTTGTATGACAAATCTACTGATTTCGAAGAGATTTCAAGTAGATTTGAGTTAATCTCAGATTATCGCTCAGTGGAAACAGCATATAAGTATCTTTTTTCCTTGGCCCTACCTTAACGCCTTTTCTTTAGGCGCTGTTCGGCGGGCGGTTGCCGTCAAACTATATATACGTACGAAATATGTTTAACATAGGGGCGCCGATGAGATGCCTGCCTATGGCGCCCTCAACGTTTAATCCGCCACTGGGTACTAGCTAGATAGAAATACAATGGTTGGTTGGTTATTGCTGTGATAAAGGAATTATAAAAAGCGTAATCATGTGCAGAGACAAAAGGAGATCGCAAACTGACTTACGTTTCACTCCCTAGATCCCGCAATTTTCATTTTCTTTCATTTTATTTTCTTTCCTTGTACATGAATATGAATAATACAAAAACAAAGAGATGAGGTGGAATTTTTATATTTTTACAGTTTTTTTTTGGTTTGTTTTCGCATTTCCAAATTTAACGTAGATTGCTAGATTGAATTTTCAAAAAGTCGAAAAACCCATTCTTGATTATACTAGGTGTCTTTATATACAATGATTTAATCTACCAATCCCGAAAATCCCGGGATTAGATAATACAATCCCGGGATTTAAAAGATTGCAAAATGTACCGGGATCCCGGGATCCCGGGATTCGGGATCCCGGGATTGCAATCCCTAATTTGAACCTATAAACAAAAGTGAGAAGTGAAAAGAACCAATAAAAAAGGACCTTTTCAAGAATTATTTCAAGGTGAGTCCATTTTATTTGATTCCCTTAGCAATAATTTATTAAATGTCACAGAGTTGTCTAAAAAATAAAACAAAAGATAAACTTCTTAGAATAAATAGTTCTAGTGGTGATATAAGAAAAGTAAATAAAATAAAAGTAAAAGAATACTCAAACTTAAATTCATGTGATTTAAATATATTGGTGACCGGTTTTGATTGTCAAAGACAACGTTTTGTTGTAAATAGAGAACGCGAAATTTAATGCCCTTCGAATTCCAGATGCAGTGAAAGACATTCCTGCATTTGACGGTAACCCTCGCTTGCTTTACGATTTTTTAAGTAACGTGGAAGAAGTTTTGAGTGTCGTTCAAAATATTGACGGCTCAAATTATGAAAAAATTATCATGAGAGCTATTCGGAATAAAATCGTGGGGCAAGCAAACGAGGTTTTAAATATGTACGGTACTTAACTGTCATGGAACGAAATTAAAAATAACCTGATTTACATCAAATAAGACAAAACCAGGACACGGTTGAAATTTTTTATTCTAAAATTATTCATATACTATCAACGATGATTAACTTTATTAAAGTACATGAAAAAGAATCATCAGTTATAGTAGCTAAACAAAAACTGTATGATGAAATGTGTTTAAACGCATTTTTATCGGGACTTAGAGAACCTTTAGGCTCGACAATAAGAGCAATGCGGCCAAATAAAATTTTTGATGCGTTTGATTTTTGTTTAGAAGAACAAAATTGCTTCTATTTCAAAAACCCTTATTCTTTACAAAGAGATCAACTTAATAAAATAACACAACCTAAAATTCAAAACTTTCAACAACAATTCAACAGACCAACACCCAGTTATACACCCCACAACCAAATTTATCGTCCACCAAATCTATATGAAAACTCTATTCAAAAACCAACATACACAATTTCTCAAACATATTTTAAACATAACACAAAAAACAATAAACCCCAAACATCAAATAACTCTGGGACAAGACAGCTTCATAACGAACCTATGGATATTGCAACCGGCAATACAGTTTTCCGAAGGCAGGAACAAAAAACTCAAGATCAAAATCAAATATATAATGCTGAAGGATATTGCTGTAGCTGTAAGAACACAACCCAACATTTAAATTTTTCTGCTCAAAGTAATCACCCCAACTATATAGATCAAATGGACAATGAACCAGATTCATATTACCAAAATTTCGATTTACCTTCGACCTCTTACTTAAATGAAGAACCAAGAATTATAGATGATTCAAATTTTCGCATACAAGCCTCACAACACCAATCATGTTCTTAGACCTTATTAACTATAACACTAGCCTACTCCCATACATAACAATCAACAGTTTACATGACACAAAATATAGATTCCTAATCGACACCGGAATCAACAAATCGTTTGTTAGCCCTGACATAGCTAAGACCTTTGAAAGGTTAATAATAGAACCCGTTGAAATAAAAACAATGTTCAGCAAACAAATTGTGAATACAAAAATTATTCTTCATGAGTTACCGGAACTTGGAACCAAGACACCTTTAACTTTTCTTGTTTTTAAGTTCCATTCATATTTCGATGGCCTCATTGGCATAGATATTATGAAAAAGTTAGGTGTCAAAATTGATTTAAGAAATAATTTTCTTGAAACAAATAATAATTTCAAAACAGTATTACATTTTAAGCCCAATCTCATGTCAAAGACCTACATAATTCCCGAATTTAGTAAAATGATCTGTTTTTTACCCGTTGATGTAGAATCCAGAAGTATATACATTAAACACATATCATTAATGGATAATTTAACAATTTCTGAAGGAATATATAAAGCTGATAATTGGTATGCTCCAATTGAAGTCGTAAATAATTTAGACGAACCTCAAACTTTTCAAGCCGAACAACCAGTTAAGGCTTTTACTTTCAATTCTTACATTGAATTCCATAATTTTAACATAAATAATACAGAGAGTTTAGGAGGTAAGGACATCTCCGAACTTCTAAAAACCAATCATCTCAATACAGAAGAAAAACAAGATATCATGAAACTGTGCAAAAAGTATGAAGATATATTTTTTAGAGATGGTCAAGATTTAACATTTACAAATTCTACTAAACATAAAATTATCACCAAAGATGACGTACCCATATATAGTAAATCGTATCGGTATCCGTTTGTTCATCAAGAAGAAATTCGGAAACAAATGTGGGGAACAATATTTTTACAACGGAGGGTGGAGGGGATGCACCAAAATGACGGGTCACTAATACGACCACTACGAGAATTAAATAACAAAAATTTAAATAATACTTACCATCATAATACTTACATAAAAATAATACTTACCTATATAATACTTGTCCTATAATAAAACTTACCTTATAATAAAACTTACCTTATAATAAAACTTATCCCTTATAATAAAACTTACCTCATATAATACTACTTAAAATAATACTTACCTGATAATATACTCACCTGATAATACTTACCTAATAATATTTCCACCTAATAATAAATAATAAAAAAGTAATTTTATAAATAATAATAATAAAAACAAAAGTGGTACTAAGGTAGTGATCCAGACTGTACCAAAAATAATAAATTTCAAACGACAACAACAAAATATACACAGTCCATAACCGAAATAGAGCACCGCTACTCGTCACCAACGACCATCGACCATCGATATGATCGCGATGCAAAGTTAAGAAACAAGCCAAAACAACACAAAAAAAAGCTATGTACATAAACATCTGCACTCAGTGCTAATAAAGGTACCGCTGCCCACTGGACAATGCTTGCCTTGAGATAAGCATATGGGTTAAGCTAGGCATACACGGTGAACATGTTGGTGTGATTTGTTGGGGTTGGGCTGAAAATTATTCGTGTATGGGCATGTTGGCCAACAAATCCACGGTTTAAGGTGGCCATACACATATGATTTGTTCGTCTGATTTGTTCGACTACCTTCTCTCCATACACGTCGAACAAATCATATTTGTTGTGAACGTTGACAAGTGAGGATGAGTGACGCAGATGATGCAATTGCGCTTTTTATAATTTATAAACTCTGTTTTGAAAAGAAAAGAAAAATAAAAAAAAGGAAGTGGATGAATGAGTGGCTTATGAAAAGAAATAAGCGTACACATGTGAATTTATTAAAAAATATGGAATTGTCAACGCCAGAGCATTACAGAAATTTTCTGCGAATGGATTCTGAAACCTACGAAGAGTTGTTACAATAGGCGTGTTTTTTCTATTACTTAGTAGCTACTCATTTTTTATTTTCATCGAGAAACAAAAACAAACGAAACTGTGTAATATTTTTTCAGTAAACGAATACTTAGTATAAGATATTTATATTGAAATCCAGGCAGCGCTCGAATCAATAAAGAAATTTTATGTCAAACGAAAAAAGTATTTTAAGCTTTTTTTTTAAGTTGAAGAGTGAAGTAGTAGGAAATACACTCCGCTTCAACTGAATAAGCACAAAATTTTTCTGAAGTTTGTTGTTAAAGCTTTCCAGATTGAAAAACTCAGTTTTTTTTTGCGTCAACTGAATAAGCACAACTTTTAAAAATGCAAATAAAATCAAACGGAAAGAAATTAACAAAATTTTCCTTAAATATTTTTTTTATTGGTTATTTCTAGTATTGGGTACTACCACCTTTATTCTTGATTCCTTCATAAATTCGGGCTGGCATGGAATCGTGTAAACTCTTTAAGAAGTCCAGCGAAATTTCTCTCCATGGTAACTTAGTGGCTGCAATAAGCGATTCTCTGTCCTCAAACTGACGGCCTGACTCATAAACTTTACGTACCAACCATCCCTATTCATTTTCTATACGGTTCAGGTCAGGTAAATAGGGCGACCATTGAAGCAATTTAACATTCTGGTCCTGTTTCCCACTTTTGACAGTGCCTTACGTTTGGATAGGGTCGTTACCCTATTGGAAAATCCATCCACAAATATCCAAAACTGAAGGAAACTTTCTTTTCAATATTCTTTTGCAGGTAATTGCACTCCTTTTCGACGTTTAAAACTAAAGCTCAATAGTCCCATAGTAGCTAACTGCTCCCCATATCATAAATCCACCTTCTCGACTATGATGCCGCGCTAAAAATCGTTCTTCTTTTCTCAAATCGTGAAAGCAATAATTAAAACCATCAGGGCCATCAAAATTGAATCTCTTCTCATCTGAAAAAACCGCGTTGTGCCACACATTTTTCCAACTCACATCGAGTCTAGAAAATCTTAAACGAATATCTTTTCGAATTTTAAAGTTTATATCTTTTCGTTGCTCGTTTAGTGGTGGTTTCTTTTGGAGTTACAATCGTTTAAAATGATCTGCGTGGTTTGGTACTCTGTGGACTGTTAAAACACACCAACTTTTTTTTTAATTTTTACCGCGGAGGCACATGAACTGGAAGCACATCTCAAAATTGCTCGTCGATCAACCTGGAATGTTGCCGTTTTTTTAACACCTTTCATGTTTTTCTCGTTTAAACTTTTGTTTCTGAGGTACGAATAGACAACACTAAGACTCCGATCAATGTTGGTTGCTTTAGCACGCACGGTCAGTCTTTATTCTTTTAACGAATCCATCTTAACTCATCCGAGACTATTAAACCTTCTGATCTAACCATATTTTCTTAAATTTTAAATAAACGGTTAAATGTCACTTAGAACACTTCAACTTTTGATTTGGTATACCAATTAACTTAAACTCTAAGAACCAATGAAGATAATGAGAGTGAAAGATCGTGTGCTTATTCAGTTGAAGCAAAAAAAAAACTGAGTTTTTCAATCTGGAAAGCTTTACATGAGAGCCAGGGAAAAACTAGTGGCCCTTTTTAAATTATTCTTTTTGATTTGTTTTCTCAAAATCATAAGCTATCGGTTAGCATCATCAAATGATGCATTAACGTTCAAAGTTAGGAAAAAATGTACAACAAACTTCAGAAAATTGTGTGCTTATTCAGTTGAAGCGGAGTGTATAAAATTGGATTTCTTCAATGACAGTTTAAATAAAATATTTTAAAATGTGTATAAAGTGAGTATAACTGTTTTTTCTATTTTTAAAGTGAGTTGATAAAATGAGTAGTAGAAAAAACACGCCTTATATGTTACGCCGGCAATAAAAAAGCAAGACACATATATGCGTGATGCTATTTCTCCAAATGAACGACTTTCTGCTACTCTGCGTTTTTTAGCTTCTGGTCAGAGCTATGAAGACCTAAAATTTTTAACGAATATATCCGCTCAAGCGCTTGGAAAAATAATAATAGAGACTTCAGAGGCTATCATTATTGCATTGAAATCATTTATTACGGTAAGAAATCATAAAATTTACATTAATTTTCACTTTAAATTAAATAAAATCAAATAAACTCATTGGTATTCTGCACTGTTGAATAATTCTTGAAAATTGTTTGGTTCATCGATAACTATTTGCTCTGATGTTGTTGCGATGATTGGTGAAGCAGGTGACAATTGCGACGGAGATGGTGTCGGAGAATAAGTATAGTGTGAATATGGCGATTGTGGCAAAGAAGAGTATGAATTTGAGTTGCTATATTGGATGATATGTGGAACATGGACTCGTCTATTCTGTTGAACTCCTAGATTTATGGTACTATTAATCGATAACTGACCCAATTGAGCGTAGGTGAGAGTGTCGTCCATCAATCGCTTTGCAAAAATTTGTTGATGAGTTGTCAATTTTCGAAACGTCATTGCCCACCCTTCACCATAAACATCTGCTTCATCTCTTGTTTTCCTTGCTTGTTGTAAATGATTCACAGCAGTTTCAATAAAAGTGTTTGAATCTATCTTCTTTTTTTTTGCAACCGGTTGTTCCTGAAAAGAAATAGTATGTAATATTATTTACTAATATACATTTTAATTTTCATTTCAGTTGCCAAATAACGCTGAACAATGGAAAGCAGTAGCACACGAATTCGAAAATAAATGGAATTTCCCGCACTGCGTAGGTGCAATAGATGGAAAACATGTCAATATAGTTAAGCCATCTAACTCTGGGTCATATTATTTCAATTATAAAAAATCATTCAGCATTGTCATGATGGCATTGGTAAATGCAAATTATGAATTTTTAGCGGTGGAGGTTGGCATAAATGGAAGATGTTCCGATGCAGGTATTTTTTCTCAATCAAAATTGAAGCAAAAATACGATGAAAATATGTTGGACCTACCAGAACCAAAACAATTACCGTTGTTTGAAGATACAGTTCCATTTGTTATGGTTGCAGACGATGCCTTTCCACTTTTAGAAAATCTTATGAAGCCTTACAGCCGTCATCAATTAACAAAGGAGCAGCAAATCTTTAATTACAGGCTGTCAAGAGCTCGCCGTATTGTGGAAAACGCGTTCGGAATTTTGGCCAATCGATTTCGGATTTTGCACACAACCATAAATTTGTGTCCAGAAAAGGCTTCATCAATTACTCTTGCGTGCTGCTACTTGCATAATTTTTTAAGCAACCGAAATAGATCTGTTTATTACAGAAATTTTGAAAATCCCGCAATTGCTGACATTAATTTGGTTGATTTGGAGCCAATCGGTCATGGTAACGCATCAAACAATGCAAAAAATGTGCGAAACAAGCTGTGTAACTACTTTAACACTGTTGGTGCTGTATCTTGGCAAAATGAATTATAGAAATCAAATTATAATTATCTGAAAACTGATATATTTAAATAAATATGATAATTCATACACTTACTGTGTCTGTTGTTGTTGTGTTGTCAAAAGAAATGTCCATTGTTGAAATACCATCCAGTTGAATTTCTTGGTCTCGAAGGAAATCCAAATTTTGGAAATACCACAACGTGGGTTGGTAAATGTCATCTGCTCCTGCTCCTGACTTTTCGCTTTTGCGTTGTTTCATTAACTCTCGCCTATAAGAGGCTCGCATGCACTGATATTTTTTTTTAACCATTTCCATTGTTGCATTTTTATCGAGTTCCTTACACTTTTCTAAAAGTTTCTCCCACGATTTTTGTTTCGCATGTCTATCTTTAAATTTGTCACATTTAGTTTGCCAAATGGCCACCTCGTTCTTTAAAATTTCAATAAATTCTTCGAAGAATTCTTTGTTTGTCATATTGTTTAGGAGCTGATATCCGCGCACTTCAAAATTAAAAAAGAAACTGACATAAGAAAAGTACAGAATGTTCGCAAACAACGCCACACACGTAAAATTTTTGCTCGAACAAATCACAAGAAATTGAAAAGATTCAATTACATCTGATTTGTTCGCGAACATGCCCAAACATGCCCACACACGTTAAACTTGTAGTCGAACACGAACAAATCAGACGAACAAATCATATGTGTATGGCCACCTTTATGAAATATTTTGTAAACCGTGAACTTACGGCTAACATGTTGGCTGTGTATGGGCAAGTTTACAACAAATTTTGAAGTTTATCAACATGTTCGTCGTGTATGGCGTTGTGTGACAACAATTCGTCATTTGTGTAGTTATTTTCATGGAGTTAACATGTCGCAAAACAAAGCAAAACGCACTTGTATCGCACATCTTGCCTTCACGACAGTCACACAAAAAATGAAGTTTATAAACATGTTGGGCCGTGTATGGCGAACCGCTGCCCAACAAATCACACCAACATGTTCACCGTGTATGCCTAGCTTTAGCAATAGAACTGATTATTAGCATTAGCCTTAGCATATCCAAGTGCAATGACACCCAAATTGCACTTGCTGCGACAACAGATGGCCGTTACCTTGGTGGTGTGATGTTGATGGGCTAGCTGAACTTGATGGGATGTTGTATGTACACAACGGTTCGGCTAGTACATAGAGAAAAGAAATTTTATTAATTAAACTTTATTTAATATGTAATTTTGTATTTTAATAACTTACCTTGAGGAACACTTACTCTAGCCACACATATATTTACTAGCTAATAAGTTATTTAAGAATTCCCTTTTTCTTTGTAATAAATGATAAATTATAAAATAAGTTGAAACACCCTGTTTCTTTGGTTAAACAGATAACCGTGGGAATTCAATTATTTTTTTCTTAGGTTTCCTTAATCGTAGCATGAGTTGGTAAAAGTCAGTCAGAGACGGAGGTAAGCTGGGATGGTAGGGGAAATTTAGGACAAGGTGGTTCGGGATTAGGGGCTACCACACAAAATTGGAGGTAGTGGTAGCCATAGTGGTATCGGACCGATACATGGGTGGGAAAATCCTCCGAGGGCCAACAACACCAGGACCCTCGGCCCTACTGGAGTCACCCCTCCCCTTAATTGTCATTTCGGGTTCCCCATCAAGTTTTTTTTTCACTTCTAGGCATGAGGAAGACGTAACATCAGTCCAGTGCTTCGGCTCCAAGAACTCCGCCCCATCCGACGAGCACCAGCCGGTGAATAGCATGCCGAACGGGGGTCGGAGCCTGGACACCCCTCTACCTCCTGCTGCCCGGACCAGCCTCATACGCCTGTAGGTATGCGGTTGTATGGGTGGTCCACGAGGAGTAGAGGGGCGAAGATCTATTTTGTTACAGGTGGCGCGCAACGTGGGGCCCGATTGATATCAACGTTAGTAGTTTTTTTTTATATATCTTAGGGGAGTTGACACAGGAGCGGACTTGGTGTGGGCATGGGTTTTGTTTCTGTCCTGGATTCGCTTACAGTTAAAAATGTTATTAACATCTTGTGACATAATTTTGATTTTGCAATCGTCCGGTAAATGAGAGACTTTTCGTTTACGCAGTTGCGTATCTGCAATGCTTTTCAAAATAAAATTTAACGTTAAAATTTATTTATTTTGTTGGAGCCTTAGTTGAGTGGAGCTCAACTACAGTTGTCCAACATTTTTTTCAAATTTGTTTTTCTTTTGGTTCGCAATTCTTTTTAATTTGTAGAGCTCTGAAGCTGGACTGACAGTTGGTATCGATACCGCTGATTACTGCCAGCTTCATCTCTTTAAGCGAGTCCAGGGCCGGAGCACTACATTGTGTTCACATTAGGCCTGCCAGTGTTCGGGGTCTAAGGGTTCTTCAGTAGGGGTCAACTGCCTTGTCCCTTCCCCAACGGTAAAACCAGCTTCCTCTGTTTGACTAATATGTATATGAGCTATTCTATCAACCTAATTATTTTTTTTTTATATCTCAATTTTAATATTGAAATTTAAACTTTAATCGTGATCAAGAATTTTAGATTTCGTAATTTTTTATTTTCATTTGAATTAAATAGAAATTATTTTCTAATTTTAATATTATTTTGTGCTTCAAATCACCTTAAAATTGAAAACTATTTTTCTTTTAATATCCTCGCTACTCTTGTTTTGTGTTTCAAATCACGTGAAAATTGATTGTCTTTAGGAACTCAAGACTATTTTGATAGTTGTATTTCGATTTGAAACTAAATTTTGTGTTTCAAAACATCTTTAAATTGATTCGCCTTAGGGATTCCCCCACTTTATTTTGTGTTTCAAATCACCGTAAAATTGATTCGCCTTCAAAATGTTCACTCGAAGTCGGAAAAAGGCTAACACCAGTCTTCGAGGTAAGGTTCTTGCATCGAATCTACCTTCATCATCGGTTCGTCAGCACCGGAATGCGCATGAGACCCCAAGCGGCAGCCGTCGAGTAGTTGAGGAAGGAGCACCCTCGAGTCGGTCGCAAAGAGAAGCGCGGAGAACGAAAACGAGGTCCGACCTAAACATGCCACAACTATCTCCTCAAATTCGGGAATCGCTGGGTGATGGTAATTGTGACTTGATGTGCGACTACATTGAGGAAGTGGTTAATGCTGCTGTAGGAGCGTGACGAGCTGAGGACTTTAGGTTCTTCAGCGGTGAATTGGAGAGAACACGGGTGACCTTACGAGAGGAGATCACTGGTATCCTGCGGGAAACCCTTGCTTCAGCCCCGACACCAGAGCCGCCCGCCAGAGTTTCCTTTCCACAAGAAGGTGGAAGATATCCACCCCACGCGGAACCCACTACTAGGCCTCCAAGGGCCTCCGATCGGTCTCCCTCTCACCAGCGTCATCAGGTGAATTCACTACCTCCTCCACCTCATGCCAGCCAGCCCCAAAGACCATCGGCTTCTACTCGACATCCTTCGCCTTACAAACCAGATGCAGCAGCAGACCAAAGCCATGTGGACAATTTCCTCCGTCAGCTCCAGGACCTCACCTTCAGCGACCCCGTTCACAATCCGATCTCTGCGTCACGACCTTCAGGATCAGGGTATAGGGTTCAAAACTTCGGCAAATGGGGTTCGAAGTTCGACAATCGGAATATGTCGGTGGATGATTTCCTGTTCCGATTGGAGAGACTTCGGCTCAGTTATAGTGCCAGCTGGGATGAGGTCGTCATCAATTTCCATCATTTTGTCGCCGACCCTGTGGAAACCTGGTTCTGGGCCTTCGTGAAGACCAACCCCAATGTCTCCTGGATGGCGTTGAAGAACGCCATGATCGAGCACTTTCGCAGTCTGGAAACGGATTCGGAGCTTTCGAGACGGCTTTACGATCGTCATCAAGGAACCAACGAGACCTTCGACGATTTCTACCTTGCGATACAGCAGCTCAATGGCCGACTCAGAGTTCCGAAAACGGATTCGGAAATCATCGACGTTCTTAAGAACAACGTGAGGAAGCAGATGGGATTGCTGTTGATAACCTTTGACACCAATTCACTCGCGGATATGGTTCATGTGTGTCGCAAGGTTGAAAAATACTTGCAGGATCGGGAAGCCATGTTCTAGAGGACTCGTGTAGGACCCGCGCCACCACCACGACGTAGTGCCGTCTCGGAGCTTGTTGCTGAAGAACCAGAGGATGAGGAGTCACACGTTCCTGACATCGAGGCGTTCCACCTTAAAAGAGAAAGGGAAACTCGCAATTTCACTTGCTGGAATTGCAAAGGTAGGGGCCATTCGTTCTTCGAATGTCCAGACCAGCAGAGAGCCCTTTTCTGTTTTAGGTGTGGATGGGAAAACACCACCTGTCCCCAGTGTCCTCGATGTTCGGGAAACGAGTAGAAGAGCAGTCCAAGGTTCCGGGGGAATTGCTCTTCAGACAAAGCTCCGGAGTCAACATAAATCGTCCAGCCCCAGACCCCCACAGTAACATCGATCCAATTCCGGACTGAGAGGGTGTTCGATCCAGCCAGCCAGCTCCTGCCGTCAAGATCCTCCCCCGACCACCACCACCCCACGAGACTGCAGTAGCACGACCACCTGTGCGACCGATCGTGCCCTTGCACGAGCGTCTGAACCATTACTACGAGGCCAGGAAGCGGATCCTCGGTACCCAGAGCACGGTTGTCTCGGAAAAGGTGGTGAGACTGAGGAAGAAGTTCCAGGAGAAGAAGAAAGCCTACAAAGCCATCGAAGCAACAACACTCTGCTGCTCGGACGACCCTCGTCCATACGCCAACGTCACCATTTTCGGCGAATCTGTCCTAGGACTCTTGGACAGTGGCGCCAGCATTAGTTGCTTAGGACTCGATGGTGAGGAGTTCCTGCGACGACATGGCCGAAACTTCTCCAAAATTTCTTCCGAGGTCAAAACCGCCGATGGAAATCAGCAACGCATTGTAGGCAAATTCAATGCGGAGGTCTGTTACAAAGGGATGACGAGAACAATACCCCTGTATCTGGTCCCGTCTCTGCAGCAGAAACTGTACCTGGGAATCGACTTCCGGGAGGAATTCGCCATTGCTCTTCAGTTGATCTCCGAACTCTCAGCAGCGCAGTGCCCAGTCGAAACGGATGTGAATCCAAACGCTCATGAACTTACCACAGAGCAGTCCAAACGATTGAAAGATGCCGTTGATTTGTTTCCGTCCTCTGCTGTCCAAGGCTTAGGAAAAACATCTCTTGAGGTACATATTATCGATACAGGTGATACCGAGCCCATTGAGCAACGTCATTACCCGGTTTCTCCAGCGGTGCAGAAACTTCTATATGAGGAGTTGGAGCGCATGCTTACACTTGGGGTGATTGAAGAAAGCACCAGTGCCTGGAGCTCTCCTGTAGTCCTAGTTCGCAAACCCGGTAAAAATCGCTTGTGCTTGGACTACAGGAAAGTCAATGCTAAGACCAAGAAGGATGCGTATCCGATTTCGCATATAGGGGGATTGCTATCACGTCTGCAAAATACTCGCTTCATTTCGAGCGTGGATCTCAAAGACGCGTTTTGGCAGATCCCGCTGGAGAAAGAATCCCGAGAAAAGATGGCGCGCAGTGGTTCCTCGGTGGAAAAAAATCCAAATTTTTTTTTTTACAGTAAAATGGATTTAATATCTTGATTCTACATATGTATATTAATTGGTAAAGAGCACATTAAGATTTTATTTTTAAGTTCGATTTAGCTGAGCTAAGCTAACACAAAAAGACCTCTTTCGACATATGCCCAGTTTTATCTGTTTTTCAACAATTTCGATGTTGTTATTTTTTGTAAGTCAAATTTTTTTTCCAAAAAATTATGCTTTTAATTTATAACTAATTAATCAATCTTTCACATGACATTAACGGTTTTTAATTTTTTTGATCAGTTGATTTAAGACAGCTTCGAATCTAATCACCTTTTTTAGAGGCGTGTTTTTTGTCTTTTTTGACTTAAAAAAAAAAGCTCCACAAAGCTCCACGTGGATTCATACATCATTGAAAAGCTTATGAAAAACTATTATTACGGTGTTAAAACTATAACCTAACATTGCCTGATTTGCTTTCTAGAGGATCTCAAAAGTAAGTGAAGTGTCAATCAATTTGCCAATGAAAAAATCGATAAATATTTATTTAATGTTTCACAGAAACATTAATTTATGTTGAAATTGCTTAATGCACGTTATGTACATACAAAAATATGTATATACACAAAAAGATATGAATATATGCAAGAGTAAAATGTTTTCTTCAGTTACAACATTCGTGTTTACTAGTGTTTTTTTTATTAAAATTTAAACAAAAAAAATTTTTTTTTTCTTAAGGTCTAACATTAAAATTTTCAATATTTATATAATATTTCAAATTTCAACAAAATCGGTCCATCCATTAAGTTTTTATAGGTTTTTTTTCCATTATATCCATAGAAGGGAACCACTGTGCGGCGTTTACTGTGCCTGGTATGCCCCTGTTGCAGTTTACGGTTATGCCCTTTGGCCTCTGCAATGCACCACAACGCATGGTCAGATTGATGGACAAAGTGGTACCCCACCAACTGCAAGAAAAAATCTTTTCGTACCTGGATGACCTCTTGGTGGTTTCGAGTACGTTCGATGAGCACGTCGAGCTGTTGAGGGTTTTGGCCGGTCGGCTGAAGGAAGCAGGATTGACGATGAACCTCCAGAAGTCGAAATTCTGCTTCAAAGAACTGAAGTACCTGGGCTACATGGTTGGAGATGGCTGCTTGAAGACGGACTCGGATAAAGTAGCAGCCATTGCTGATTTTCCTGTTCCGACTTCCGCTAAACAGGTCCGACGCTTCATGGGACTCGCGGGATGGTACAGACGTTTCGTGCGCGACTTTTCAACTTTAGCGGCACCTATAACGGACACGTTGAAGAAGGGGAAGAAGTTCATGTTCTCCGAAGCTGCGTTGGAGCCATTCAACCTTCTCAAGGAGGCTCTGATTTCCCGGCCCGTGTTAGTGAATCCGGACTTTGCGAAGGAATTTATCATCCAGTGTGACGCTTCCGACACCGGAGTCGGCTGCGTTCTTAGTCAGGTTGACGAGAGTGTTAGTGAACGCCCAATTTACTATCACTCTCAGAAGCTCAACACGGCCCAGCGCAACTACAGTGTGACCGAGCGTGAGTGTCTTGCTGCTGTCATTGGAGTCCAGAAGTTCCAAGCTTGAAGTGGCTGATGGGGCAGGAAGATTTAAGTGGACGGTTAGCGCGATGGAGCTTAAAGCTTCAGGGATTCGATTTCAGCATCGAGCATCGCAAGGGTACCCAAAACGTTGTACCTGATGCCCTCTCGCGGGTGCATTAGGTAGATGCTCTGGGTTGCAATGTCTCGGAGCTGGAAGATCCTCACGATGTTCTGCATATTGACCTTGAGGATCCAAGTTTTAAATCTTCGGAATACCTCAAGCTCATAAAAGACATCGAAGAACAAAAAGAAAAGCTTCCTGACCTTCAAGTCTCGGAAAATTTCGTGTATAAGAAGGTCAGACATTGCACAGGGAATCCTGTAGAGGACGACCTTATTTGGAAGCTTTGGGTTCCTGAACCGCTAACCGATCGCTTGATTTCGACCACCGAGGGCTTCGCATGGTGGGATCGCGAAAACCCTGTACCGGCTGCAGCAACGGTTCTTCTGGCCTAACATGGCAGCGCAAGTCAAGGTCTTCCTGGAGAATTGCGACATCTGCAAGGCCTCGAAAGCCCCGAACGCCACCCTTAGGCCACCTATGGGTAAAGCGTTCGTTGTCGAGAGACCCTTCCAGATGTTGTACATCAACTTCTTGGGACCCTACCCACGCTCGCGAGACGGGAACACACACATTGTGGTGGCACTGGACCAAGTGACGAAGTTCGTGCTGATAAAGGCAATTCGTAGGGTGACAACGGACGTAGTGCTGAAGTTTCTCTACGAGCAGGTGTTCTGCATGTTTGGCGTACCGGAAACCCTGCTTTCGGACAACGGAAAGCAGTTCGTCAGTCGGGAGTTTGGAAAATCGATGACTACCTATGGGATTACCCACGTACGGACCGCTGTTTACTCGCCACAAGCAAACACTAGTGAGCGGGTAAACCGGTCCATCCTCGCCGCCATCAGAGGATACATCGACAGTGACCAGAGGAACTGGGACAGCCAACTTCCAGCCATCGCCAGCGCGCTTCGCACTACGGTCCACTCGGCCATCAACATGTCGCCCTACGAAGCGCTCTTCGGTCAAGGTTGCCTGGAGGACGGGTCGGATTACCAGGTCTTGAGGAGGTTGAATGCACTCAACAACTCGGGAATAGTCCCGAAGCAAGCTAAGATGAACATTCTTCACGCCTACCTGAAAACCTCCTTGGCCAATGCACACCAACGGTATGAAAACTGCTACAATTTGAGGAGTAAGGACGTAAAATTTGCCATTGGAGATATGGTGTATCGAAGGAACTTTGTGCTCAGTGATGCGTCGAAGAAATTCTGCGCAAAACTGAGCCCAAAGTTCCTCCAGATGAGGGTTCGCAGACCGGTCGGCAACAACCTCTACGAGCTGGAAGACCTGGAGGGAAAGAAGGCAGGGGTATACCATGCCAAGGATCTAAAAAGATAATGTACAACGCCCGACTAGCAGCAGCCTGTGCATGAGACATTCCCTTTTCTTCTTCTTTCCACTCGAAGAAAGAAAGATAAAGAAGAAGTTTTGTAGGGAATACCATGTTACAAGGGAGTGTGGAGGGGACCAAAATGACGTTTCACTTATATGACAATTACGAAAACAAAAAAAAAACACATAAATAATACTTACCACTCATAATAATTACATAAAAATAATACTTACCTTAAATAATACGTACAATATATAATACTTACCTACATAATACTTACCATATAATAAAACCTACCTTATAATAAAACTTACCTTATAATAAAACTTACCTTATAATAAATCTTACCATATAAAATATAATAAAACTTACCTCATATAATACTACTTAAAATAATAATAACCTGATAATATACTCACTTGATAATACTTACCTAATAATATAAAACAAAATTAAATAAATAAATAATAATAATAATAATAATAACAAAAATGTTACTATTGCAATGACCCAGACTGTATCATAAACATTAAATTTTAAAACGACAACAACAAAATACATACAGTCCATTGCCGAAATAAAGCCGAACCTAATTAATTCTATTTTCATTAACCGTAACCGTTCCGACCGACCGAAACCGAACCTAATATTAAATCTATTTTCATTAACCCTAACCGTCCCCCCCCCAAGCCTGGAACACATAAATACCACACAACATACGATACCCAAGCTCCATCAAAACAGTATGAAACATTTTCATTCACCGTTCATACAGTTCACACTACGTTTGGACAGTAGACTCCATAAGGGGAAGCCAAATCGAGATGGGAATTTGTCTTCTGCCTTTCCCAGTCGTAATACCAATCTTGTATATAGGAGGTAGAATTCCTGAAGCAATCTTAAAGGTCACTTATTGTAACCATAAAAGAAGCTTCTAGAAAATTTTGTCCTAAAAGGTTATTTTTGTAATCCCCTTTCTTCCAAAGGGTATTACACTGAACCAAAAAGGTACACAATATTGATAAAAAAGGTCATCTATATGATGTAGAATTCATCAATTTTAGTCCAGTGAACCTTTTCATCCATATGATGAAGCATTGTTCATTAATATGATGAAAATTTTCAGCGACAAATTTCGATCATCATTCATCAACTTTGTTCATCAATATTATGAAAAATGATGAACCAAATTTTGATTTATTTGTACATCAAAATGATGAATTATTTCATCGATCTGATTATCGTATTCATGAATATGATGAAAATTTAAGCAAGTAAATCATCAATGTGATGAATGCATTCATCATATTGATGTTTTTTTTTCAGATTGATGATCGTATCATCGTATCATAACCAAAAAAAGCATTTACGATTCAGGAGCGTAATTTACAATCAGCCAGTTATCAACTACGTAAATTATCCTTTTTGTTTCCCTCCCCCCCCACACCATCCCCGTTTCGGGGGGATCTTGCCTCTTTTTCTCTCTCCCTTCCTCGCCCTTCCCCCGGTACTATATTCTCCCTTCCTCTCTCTCACCTCACCGATCAATCTCCGTACTTCCTTCTCATTCTGCACTGCTTAGTGGCAACAATTTTTTTTTACAAATCCGTCACTCCGCACTGCTGGGATTCGAACCCAGGCATGAGAATGCACGACGGTCTCTTGATCGGCACCTCTACCCACTGAGCTACTTGACGCTTTATAAAATTGGAATTGATTTTCGACCGCATGAAAACTAGGGAATAAATAAATAACACAAAACGTTTTTCTTTTTCAGGAAATATTGTCGTAATTTACGATTCAAGAATCGTAACAAAAAAAAAAACAGTTTGGATTCAAAAGTAGTAAAATGCGATAAGAATTCATGATTTAATAAACACATATTTTTTAATTCAGGAAATATTTTTGTAAACTACGATTGTCTAAGATCGATTCGTTCATTTAGCTTCAAGAGCTTTGTTTTTAGAATATTGAGATCATAAATCTCGATCTTTGATTTTTTAAATCAGAATTATTTAGTCGTACAATTTATATCATGCTCCAAATATTTAAAATTACGAATACAAAATTTGTAAATTGCTCTTACAATGGAAATCTAAAATCATGACATTTTTTCGTAATTCTCAAATTATACAGTTTTGTAAATTTAGACGGAATAAAGATTGATTTACAATATTGACTCTCATTTTACGAAAAAAGGGGGATGATTTACAAAAAAAAGATTTTTCATAATTTACGACATAGAAATTCGTGATTACTGATTTTTCATTTCTTTCCGTGAATATGATGAACATTTTTCATCAATTCGGTGAATATTTTCATCAATAAGATTCACATTTTCATCATATTGAAGATCGTATACATCAATATGATGAACATTTTTCATCAATTCAGTGAATATTTTCATCAATATGAATAATAGGTTTCATTCATGCAATGATACTATTCATAAATAAAAAGCGTTTATATTCTTCTTCGTACTGATGATCGACTTCATCAATATTGAGGTATATAATGGACATGATGAAAACACAAGTCTGTTTTGTTCATCAATATGATAATCATTCACATCACCTAATTTTCTTCCAAATTCAAATTGAAGTCGATTTTTTGATGATAGTCTTCATCAATATGATGAAATAAAATTGTCATTTAAATATGATGAATCAATTCATCATATTGAAGAAGAAATCATCAATGGGATGTAAAAACATTTTTTTTCGTCAAATAGATGCTTTCATCCTATTGACGAAAACTTTTGATGAACTGATGAACTAAATTTTTATCAAATTCTGCCGAAATTCTCCCAAAAAAAGTCATCGCGGGCTACTCGCCGTTTATTCCTCGAGAGAGGCAATTGTCGTATCAAAACAGATTATTCTCTTGCATAAACTTCTCCAAAGTGTGCATGAGCAGAGTTAGCTACCGCAAGCCGCTCACCGATTATTTCTTTAGACTTTCTAAAGACAAAAGTAGACCTTATTGGTTATCTGCTGCTTTTTCCCTCGTTTCACTTCTTCTAAGTGCAACTTGGGCCGAGGTGACCCCTTGAGGGCATCTCATTGTTTGTTTTACTAGAGTTGTTCTAGTGACAGGAGAAATCGCTCCACCCGCTTATTCCCGCACTTACACGGGCAAAGTTGGTCATCGCGGACCACTTTCCGTTTATTCTTCTATCTAGCTGATAGAAGCATAGCCTACTTAAGTTATATAAAGTATTATGTTATTTATATTAAGCAATGAAATTGTAAATTTACCCTGGACATCCACGAGCTTACCCCGGCCTCGATAAAAAAGCATCACAAATTGGCACCCGAGCAGGGACCTTGAGAAGGTTCAACCGTATTCCAATCACCGACCAGGAATCTTCAAGAGGTACCACCGACCGACTAACGCCCAGATCGTTTATCGTTTACCGAACACCTGATACTACCGATCATGTCCGATGCCGAGGACCAAGGTCAAGATGACCATAATATTTATAAGAATCTTGGGTTCATATATTTTTTAAAGAAAGCCGAATTAATTGAAATGTTAGTTTCCCGAAATTTGGATTCTTCAGGGACAATGCAAGTTCTTCGACAACGCCTAAGTCATCATCTTAAACAGGTGCGTGCTCACGCTTCGACCCAGAATTTATGTGAAGAATGGGAAAATGTAGTCGAAAAAAGAAACAACGCTGAACCCACCGATGATGTCACCTCCGCCAGTAAACCCACCAGTACCACACCCCCTGCAGATAAGGACTCTAATAATGCTCCTCCTACTCCTTTAAAAAGTGTCAACACTCCCCTTTACGAAGAGACGTCGTTCGCCGTACCACCGACTCAAAAACCATCAATAGTTCAAACCGCCCCAAACGCTGACGAGTTCCAAACCGGAAAGTCGTTGGCATCTGGACCAGCACAAGCAACCCCTGCACCCCCCACGCTTTATGATGATCAAACCGAACACAGAGCCGAAAACAGGCGAATCCATGCGACCCGACTTACCTTAAGTTATGAAGCAGAAATAATGAACACCGTCCGCAAGTGGGGATTGCGCTTCGATTCATCAGGGAATCCATTGGAATTCATGAAGAGGGTTGCTGAGTTAACTAGGTGCTACAATATAACGCCAAACGACATGTTACGAACTTTACCAGAGCTTTTTAGGGGCACGGCGCTGGAATGGTTACGTATAAAAGGAGAAAGTTTTTTTAAGTTGGGAAGACTTCCGCAAAGCCTTCCTCCTGCACTTTTTACCGGCCCGCTATCAACATAAACTTGAAGACGAAATCCTCCGTAAACGTCAAGGACCACGCGAGAAAGCTAAAGATTATATCCTTTCTACACAATATCTCATACGCCAGCATCCCCGAATGACCATCGAGGAAAATATAGACCGAATCTATGATAACTTGCGGCCTGAGTACCGTTATTGCATTAAACGCCGGGACTTTATTACCCTCGATGAACTCACTGTTCTAGTAGAAGAATTTGAAGCTGTTAAGATGGATGACCGAGGTGCACACCTTCCGATCAACCAAACAACCCCTGCCACTTCTACTCCCAGAAATCCTTTCGCAACTGTTCCGTATGACAGAAACACGCATTGTTGGAACTGCAAGCAACGAGGACATCGCAAAGAGACTTGCCGGAGGCCATTTAGACTATTTTGTTCTTTTTGCGGAGAAGACGGTAGACTTTCAAAAGATTTTCAATGTCATAAGAACCCTGTTGCTACAGTAAATGCCTTACCGAACCAGGACCCTCGATATTTTATTCCAATTAAGATAGAAAATCAAACATATCATGCCTAATTCGACACCGGTGCTACCAGAAGTTTCATTGGTGACGAGCTGCGAAATAAATTTAGACAGATGGGAATGCCGATGCGCGATCATCACCATTCGATTCAACTTGCCAACGGAGACCCAATTATTACATCAGAGCATTACACTGCAACTTTAAGCTTAGGAGGCGTACCGATGACCTGTGAAGTGACCTACCTACCTTGACTTGAAGAAGCTGCCTTAATAGGGGTTGATGTAATGAACAGAGCAGGTTTGCAATTATTTATGGGTGGACGGCCCGTAGTCGGCAAGCAATCCAGTTCAGAGACCGATTTAGAATCACTGTGCACGGTTACATCATCTCACCTGTCAGAAGCTCACCAAACAAAGTTGGACGACTTCTTAAGCAAAGAACTACCAAAATTCGATGAAGTAACAGAGCTCGTCATTAGCAAACCGACAGTCGACCGGAGCGGACGTGCCTCAGCCATAAGCAATATCTCTTGTGCTCCAAGTCAACCAAGAAACTTCGTCAGTATCAACCCGACCGTCAACATGAGCGGACGTCAGCAGAACATTAATCAAGATTACGGAGAATCATCGGAGGGGCGAAGCAGCTCTCATGGCCGAGGATTCCACCGCTTATCGGCACCCGAACGCTGCGACCCGAAGGCCAGTGACAATCGCCCCACTAATCTTGCAGTCAACAAAAGCGCTCGCTCCGTCATACCACCGCCTATTGACCGTACAATGCGACAGACTACGGCTCCATCCAAAGTCAAGCCACCGGTAAGAGAGAACGACAGCCTTATAATCGGGTTGAGTAAGACCAAGAGGCGAGTTAGTCATATGACCCAACGGCATGACCTAAGCTCCGCTAAACCTATTATACCTAGGCCATCACCAGCAGTTGAGATGGCAGAAGTAAGAGCCCAGCGGAAAAAGGCGGAAGAGAGCTGTTTCACTTTGAATCCGCCAGCCATTCCGGTACAGCAACAACCGGCTTATGTGCTCGTTAGGAACCCGCCTCCCTCACTGCCTTTATCAGGATTCTTTCTGATCGACCATCCGACGACAGTCAAGAATTCCCTGCCACAGGTCAGACCCATGTTGGAACCATCTATCAGCTCGCCAGCTATTTTAATGCCACCCCACCCGGTCGTAACAAATGTCGAGATTGTTCGAACACCAGCCGCTCTATCTGCCGCACCTACTGCTGTGCCATCTGGCATGCCATCCGCCGTGCCATCTGCTGAGCCAACCACCGTGCCATCCACCGTACCATTTGCCGTGCCGTCTGCTGTGCCATCTACCGTGTCTTCGCCCGCGCCATCCGCCACGCCTTCCGCCGCTTCAGCCTCAACCAGCTTCTTGCCCGAAAATAAAGCTCCTGATAACCGCCGAGATCGCCGAAATGAGCTGCCAATTGATCCCTTTAAAGGAATCAAGCTTAAAGGAAACCGACACTACAGGACTTTCACGATAAATCGCCCTTGGGGTCCCATATCAGTGAGGATGAACAAAAAGGGGACGAAGGCTTCCCTGAAGTATAAAAGCTTGATTAAGGAGATTGAGCTTGAGAAGTAAAAAAAAAAACTGTCTACCGCCGCCGCTAATTTTCTTTTGAATTGCTATTATGTTATTTTTTTGGAATAGTTGTTATGTTTACTATTTATGAACCATTTACAGTTCAATTATAAATTTTTTTTGAATTTGTTGTTAAGTTTGATATTATTATGAATGAATGAATGAATATTTTTTTTTACCTTTCATGTATGAATTATTATACTTTCTTTTTATTATTATTTATCATGTAAGACCATTCTTTTTTGTTGAATTATATAAATTAAGGAGTTGAAATTATTTTTTTTATTGAAAAAAAAAACAAAAAAAAACAAAAAAAAAAACACACAAACACTTTTCCAAGGTATTTCTTTAAGACGAGAAGGTTCTCGTCTCCCGAAGAGAGAGGGGAATGTAACGAAGCGTTACAAATTATTATTCCGACCGACCGAAATCGAACCTAATTAATTCTATTTTCATTAACCGTAACCGTTCCGACCGACCGAAACCGAACCTAATATTAATTCTATTTTCATTAACCCTAACCGTCCCCCCCCCTAAAGCCTGGAACACATAAATACCACACAACATACGATACCCAAGCTCCATCAAAACAGTATGAAACATTTTCATTCACCGTTCATACAGTTCACACTACGTTTGGACAGTAGACTCCATAAGGGGAAGCCAAATCGAGATGAGAATTTGTCTTCTGCCTTTCCCAGTCGTAATACCAATCTTGTGTATAGGAGGTAGAATTCCTGAAGCAATCTTAAAGGTCACTTATTGTAACCATAAAAGAAGCTTCTAGAAAATTTTGTCTTAAAAGGTTGTTTTTGTAATCCCCTTTCTTCCAAAGGGTATTACAAACAGAGGTATCCTCACTTCCCCGTTTTGTCTTCTAGCCTTAAGCTAGACGCACCAGTCGCATCAACCTGCTTATTCTCACGTTACATTTCGTACGTGAGCAAAGAGTAAGCCATCGCGGGCTACTCGCCGTTTATTCCTCGAGAGAGGCAATTGTCATATCAAAACAGATTATTCTCTTGCATAAACTTCTCCAAAGTGTGCATGAGCAGAGTTAGCTACCGCAAGCCGCTCACCGATTATTTCTTTAGACTTTCTAAAGACAAAAGTAGACCTTATTGGTTGTCTGCTGCTTTTTCCCTCGTTTCACTTCTTCTAAGTGCAACTTGGGCCGAGGTGACCCCTTGAGGGCAGCTCATTGTTTGTTTTACTAGAGTTGTTCTAGTGACAGGAGAAATCGCTCCACCCGCTTATTCCCGCACTTACATGGGCAAAGTTGGTCATCGCGGACCACTTTCCGTTTATTCTTCTATCTAGCCGATAGAAGCATAGCCTACTTAAGTTATATAAAGTATTATGTTATTTATATTAAGCAATGAAATTGTAAACCCTGTAAAACCTGAAACTTTATGAATAAATAAAAATCGTTTGAACCTAATCAATCCTAAGTTTTTGCTTTCTTTGGGATTTACCCTGGACATCCACGAGCTTACCCCGGCCTCGATAAAAAAGCATCACAAATTGGCACCCGAGCAGGGACCTTGAGAAGGTTCAACCGTATTCCAATCACCGACCAGGAATCTTCAAGAGGTACCACCGACCGACTAACGCCCAGATCGTTTATCGTTTACCGAACACCTGATACTACCGATCATGTCCGATGCCGAGGACCAAGGTCAAGATGACCATAATATTTATAAGAATCTTGGGTTCATATATTTTTTAAAGAAAGCCGAATTAATTGAAATGTTAGTTTCCCGAAATTTGGATTCTTCAGGGACAATGCAAGTTCTTCGACAACGCCTAAGTCATCATCTTAAACAGGTGCGTGCTCCGCTTCGACCCAGAATTTATGTGAAGAATGGGAAAATGTAGTCGAAAAAAGAAACAACGCTGAACCCACCGATGATGTCACCTCCGCCAGTAAACCCACCAGTACCACACCCCCTGCAGATAAGGACTCTAATAATGCTCCTCCTACTCCTTTAAAAAGTGTCAACACTCCCCTTTACGAAGAGACGTCGTTCGCCGTACCACCGACTCAAAAACCATCAATAGTTCAAACCGCCCCAAACGCTGACGAGTTCCAAACCGGAAAGTCGTTGGCATCTGGACCAGCACAAGCAACCCCTGCACCCCCCACGTTTTATGATGATCAAACCGAACACAGAGCCGAAAACAGGCGAATTCATGCGACCCGACTTACCTTAAGTTATGAAGCAGAAATAATGAGCACCGTCCGCAAGTGGGGATTGCGCTTCGATTCATCCGGGAATCCATTGGAATTCATGGAGAGGGTTGCTGAGTTAACTAGGTGCTACAATATAACGCCAAACGACATGTTACGAACTTTACCAGAGCTTTTTAGGGGCACGGCGCTGAAATGGTTACGCATAAAAGGAGAAAGTTTTTTAAGTTGGGAAGACTTCCGCAAAGCCTTCCTCCTGCACTTTTTACCGGCCCGCTATCAACATAAACTTGAAGACGAAATCCTCCGTAAACGTCAAGGACCACGCGAGAAAGCTAAAGATTATATCCTTTCTACACAATATCTCATACGCCAGCATCCCCGAATGACCATCGAGGAAAATATAGACCGAATCTATGATAACTTGTGGCCTGAGTACCGTTATTGCATTAAACGCCGGGACTTTATTACCCTCGATGAACTCACTGTTCTAGTAGAAGAATTTGAAGCTGTTAAGATGGATGACCGAGGTGCACACCTTCCGATCAACCAAACAACCCCTGCCACTTCTACTCCCAGAAATCCTTTCGCAACTGTTCCGTATGACAGAAACACGCATTGTTGGAACTGCAAGCAACGAGGACATCGCAAAGAGACTTGCCGGAGGCCATTTAGACTATTTTGTTCTTTTTGCGGAAAAGACGGTAGACTTTCAAAAGATTTTCAATGTCATAAGAACCCTGTTGCTACAGTAAATGCCTTACCGAACCAGGACCCTCGATATTTTATTCCAATTAAGATAGAAAATCAAACATATCATGCCTAATTCGACACCGGTGCTACCAGAAGTTTCATTGGTGACGAGCTGCGAAATAAATTTAGACAGATGGGAATGCCGATGCGCGATCATCACCATTCGATTCAACTTGCCAACGGAGACCCAATTATTACATCAGAGCATTACACTGCAACTTTAAGCTTAGGAGGCGTACCGATGACCTGTGAAGTGACCTACCTACCTTGACTTGAAGAAGCTGCCTTAATCCAGTTCAGAGACCGATTTAGAATCACTGTGCACGGTTACATCATCTCACCTGTCAGAAGCTCACCAAACAAAGTTGGACGACTTCTTAAGCAAAGAACTACCAAAATTCGATGAAGTAACAGAGCTCGTCATTAGCAAACCGACAGTCGACCGGAGCGGACGTGCCTCAGCCATAAGCAATATCTCTTGTGCTCCAAGTCAACCAAGAAACTTCGTCAGTATCAACCCGACCGTCAACATGAGCGGACGTCAGCAGAACATTAATCAAGATTACGGAGAATCATCGGAGGGGCGAAGCAGCTCTCATGGCCGAGGATTCCACCGCTTATCGGCACCCGAACGCTGCGACCCGAAGGCCAGTGACAATCGCCCCACTAATCTTGCAGTCAACAAAAGCGCTCGCTCCGTCATACCACCGCCTATTGACCGTACAATGCGACAGACTACGGCTCCATCCAAAGTCAAGCCACCGGTAAGAGAGAACGACAGCCTTATAATCGGGTTGAGTAAGACCAAGAGGCGAGTTAGTCATATGACCCAACGGCATGACCTAAGCTCCGCTAAACCTATTATACCTAGGCCATCACCAGCAGTTGAGATGGCAGAAGTAAGAGCCCAGCGGAAAAAGGCGGAAGAGAGCTGTTTCACTTTGAATCCGCCAGCCATTCCGGTACAGCAACAACCGGCTTATGTGCTCGTTAGGAACCCGCCTCCCTCACTGCCTTTATCAGGATTCTTTCTGATCGACCATCCGACGACAGTCAAGAATTCCCTGCCACAGGTCAGACCCATGTTGGAACCATCTATCAGCTCGCCAGCTATTTTAATGCCACCCCACCCGGTCGTAACAAATGTCGAGATTGTTCGAACACCAGCCGCTCTATCTGCCGCACCTACTGCTGTGCCATCTGGCATGCCATCCGCCGTGCCATCTGCTGAGCCAACCACCGTGCCATCCACCGTACCATTTGCCGTGCCGTCTGCTGTGCCATCTACCGTGTCTTCGCCCGCGCCATCCGCCACGCCTTCCGCCGCTTCAGCCTCAACCAGCTTCTTGCCCGAAAATAAAGCTCCTGATAACCGCCGAGATCGCCGAAATGAGCTGCCAATTGATCCCTTTAAAGGAATCAAGCTTAAAGGAAACCGACACTACAGGACTTTCACGATAAATCGCCCTTGGGGTCCCATATCAGTGAGGATGAACAAAAAGGGGACGAAGGCTTCCCTGAAGTATAAAAGCTTGATTAAGGAGATTGAGCTTGAGAAGTAAAAAAAAAACTGTCTACCGCCGCCGCTAATTTTCTTTTGAATTGCTATTATGTTATTTTTTTGGAATAGTTGTTATGTTTACTATTTATGAACCATTTACAGTTCAATTATAAATTTTTTTTGAATTTGTTGTTAAGTTTGATATTATTATGAATGAATGAATGAATATTTTTTTTTACCTATCATGTATGAATTATTATACTTTCTTTTTATTATTATTTATCATGTAAGACCATTCTTTTTTGTTGAATTATATAAATTAAGGAGTTGAAATTATTTTTTTTATTGAAATAAAAAAAAAAAAAAAAAAAAAAAAAAAAAAAAAAAAAAAAAAAAAAAAAAAAAAAAAAAAAAAAAAAAAAAAAAAAAAAAAAAAAAAAAAAAAAAAAAAAAAAAAAAAAAAAAAAAAAAAACACACACACAAACACCTTTCCAAGGTATTTCTTTAAGACGAGAAGGTTCTCGTCTCCCGAAGAGAGAGGGGAATGTAACGAAGCGTTACAAATTATTATTCCGACCGACCGAAATCGAACGTAATTAATTCTATTTTCATTAACCGTAACCGTTCCGACCGACCGAAACCGAACCTAATATTAATTCTATTTTCATTAACCCTAACCGCCCCCCCTCCCCCAAGCCTGGAACACATAAATACCACACAACATACGATACCCAAGCTCCATCAAAACAGTATGAAACATTTTCATTCACCGTTCATACAGGTCACACTACGTTTGGACAGTAGACTCCATAAGGGGAAGCCAAATCGAGATGAGAATTTGTCTTCTGCCTTTCCCAGTCGTAGGTAATACCAATCTTGTGTATAGGAGGTAGAATTCCTGAAGCAATCTTAAAGGTCACTTATTGTAACCATAAAAGAAGCTTCTAGAAAATTTTGTCCTAAAAGGTTATTTTTGTAATCCCCTTTCTTCCAAAGGGTATTACAAACAGAACTTCCCCGTTTTGTCTTCTAGCCTTAAGCTAGACGCACCAGTCGCATTAACCTGCTTATTCTCACGTTACATTTCGTACGTGGGCAAAGAGTTAGCCATCGCGGGCTACTCGCCGTTTATTCCTCGAGAGAGGCAATTGTCGTATCAAAACAGATTATTCTCTTGCATAAACTTCTCCAAAGTGTGCATGAGCAGAGTTAGCTACCGCAAGCCGCTCACCGATTATTTCTTTAGACTTTCTAAAGACAAAAGTAGACCTTATTGGTTGTCTGCTGCTTTTTCCCTCGTTTCACTTCTTCTAAGTGCAACTTGGGCCGAGGTGACCCCTTGAGGGCAGCTCATTGTTTGTTTTACTAGAGTTGTTCTAGTGACAGGAGAAATCGCTCCACCCGCTTATTCCCGCACTTACACGGGCAAAGTTGGTCATCGCGGACCACTTTCCGTTTATTCTTCTATCTAATCGATAGAAGCATAGCCTAAATAAGTTATATGAAGTATTATGTTATTTATATTAAGCAATAAAAATGTAAACTCTGTAAAACCTGAGACTTTTTGAATAAATAAAAATCGTTTGAACCTAATCAATCCTAAGTTTTTGCTTTCTTTGGGATTTACCCTGGACATCCACGAGCTAAACCACGCCTCGATAAAAAAGCATCACAACATCTGCACTCAGTGCAAATAAAGGTACCGCTGCCCACTGGACAATGCTTGCTTAGTGATAAGCCTATGCCTATAGCTTAGCTGTAGCATTTGTTTTATCATTAGCATTAGCTTAAGCATAGCCAAGTGCAATGGCACCCAAATTGCACTTGCTGCGACAACAGCTGGCCGTTACCTTGGTGGTGTGATGTTGATGGGCTAGCTGAACTTGATGGGATGTTGTATGTACACAACGGTTCGGCTAGTACATAGACATCATACCACCGAGGGATGGAAAAGTGATTTTTAATTTGGGTGTCACGGCACTTAGTAAGCGGATCCAGTGAGCGGCGGTAGTTATTTTTGATCGTTTCAAAGTTTTTACACAGAACATTTTTTGCGAACGTGAACTTAAGTTTTGGACAGATAAAAAAAAAAGGACAAAGTTACTTTCGAAAACCAAAAATTAGTGATCGGGTGAAGACCACAATATAAAAGAAAGAAAACAACACACTGAAAAGTGAAACGCAATAATAAATTACCTGAAAAGAAAAACATAAACTACCTGAAAGAAAAAAACACAATTATACCTGAAAAGAAGAATATACTTACCCCTGAAAAGAAAAAAAATATACCTGTTAAGAAAATTTTGAAAACCTGAAAATAAAAACAAAACATACCTATTTAGAACCCAAGAAAAACAAAACTATTACCAGCCTGAAACGAAAAGAAGGAACAATCAAAAACAATAGAAGGAAAAGTTTACTATCAAATACTCACCAGGAAACCGGAACAGAGGCGGCCCTAATAACAATTTGTGTTTGTGATCCGTTCAAAATTGTGTGCCCTGTAAATTTTGTGTTCTAGTGTTAAATTATTTAATAAGATGTGATAAAAGTGGAAAATTAAAAATACCTTAGAATTAGAAATTATAATCGGCCAACTTAATAAAAAAAAAAATATAGGAAAAAATTCCCGATTCGCGGCAAATAATATTTAACAAAAAAAAAAAAAAAGTTCTTTTATTTCAGCCACTTCTTCAGTTCCAGGTAGTGCACTGCGTGGGACCGACGGAGTACAAACGCTTGCAAGTAAGTGATTTTAATACAAATAACTTTTATGCATTTGCCAAAATTTTAAAATCATCCCTAAATTCGCATAAAGTTGGTAGGTTATATTGAAAAAAAGAAAAAAAAACAAAGTTTAAACTTTTAAAGAGAAAAAAAAACAATAATAACAAAAAAAAAACAAAACAAAAAAAAAGAGAGAAAAATTATTGCAAAGATTGATAAAATAAATAAAAACTATACTTACCTTTAGCGAGATTTACCTAGAAAAAAAAAAATTGTAAATAAATTTTATTATATTGTTTACTTACCTTAAAGGAACTAAGAAGTTATAAGTTATAATAAGTTATTTAAGAAAACTTTTTTTTAATAAATGATAAAGTTTAGCTGAAACACTCTGTTTTCTTGGTTAAACAGTTAACCGTGGGAAAATTCAATTATTTGAGGTCAAAGATTCCTAGTACGGAAACATGGGCTTGTGAAAGGTCGGTCAAAGACAGAGGTGAGCTGGGATGGTAGGGGAAATTTAGGACAAGGTGGTTCGGGATTAGGGGCTACCACACAAAATTGGAGGTAGTGGTAGCCATGGTGGTATCGGACCGATACATGGGTGGGAAAATCCTCCGAGGGCCAACAACACCTGGACCCTCGGCCCTACTGGAGTCACCCCTGCCCTTAATTGTTAAATCGGGTTCCCCATAAATTTTTTTCAGTTCTAGATAGGCATGAGGAGAACGTTACAACCGTCCAGTGCTTCGACTCCAAAGAACTCCGCCCCATCCGACGAGCACCAGCCGGTGATATCATGCCAAACGGGGGTCGGAGCCTTGACACCCCTCTACATCCTGCTGCCCGGACCAGCCTCATACGCCTGTAGGTATGAGGTTGTAAGGGTGGTCTACGAGGAGTAGAGGGGCGAAAGACTTATTTTGTTACACAAATAGATGATATGTTGAAACAGAATATCATACGTCCAAGTTACCCTCCTTGGTCAGCCCCAATCTGGATTGTACCAAAAAAGACAGATCCAAATAAAAAACAAAATTGGAGACTTGTTATAGACTACCGTAAACTAAACGAAAAAACAGTAGACGATAGGTATCCAATTCCTTATATAAATGAAATCTTGGATAAGCTTGGTAAAGCTATGTATTTCAGTACATTAGACCTTGCTTCAGGATTTCACCAAATTGAGGTGGCAGCAGATGATGTCCATAAAACAGCCTTTTCTGTAGATAGAGGACATAATGAGTTCTTACGAATGCTGTTTGGGCTAAAAAATGCTCCATCTACCTTTCAACGTGTTATGGACAACGTCTTAAGAGACTTTCAAGGAAAAATATGTTTAGTTTACATGGACGATGTAATTGTTTATTCCACTTCTCGTCAAGAACATATCCAAAACCTTTCTGCAGTTTTTGACAAATTAATACCCAATTTCATAAACAAACAATAAAAGTACTTTTAGCAAAAATCTTTTTAAATTTTATCAGACCCTTAAAACTTTTGAGTTTCACCAACTTGAAATGGGAAATTTCAGAGAAATTTTTGTCAAAATTGACATCCTTATGAAAATTATGTGAGAAAAAATGAGAAAGCGTTATATTCACTTTTTAAAATATTCAATGACACTTTTAAAAAACCAAAAAATCTCATTTTACGGTTTAAAAGCCTGTTTAGTGTTTAAAAGTTGTTCATGAAATCGGGCATAAGAGAAGCAAATCTAAAAATTAATCTTGAAAAGTCAGATTTTCTAAAAAAAGAAGTTTCTTATCTAGGTCATACCATAACACAAGAAGGTATAAAACCTAATCCAAACAAAATAAGTGCCATCAAAAATTATCCAATACCCAAAACAGCCAAACAAATAAAATCGTTTTTAGGTCTTTTAGGATATTATAGAAAGTTCATTAGAGATTTCGCGAATCTAACAAAACCAATGACAGAATGTCTTAGAAAAGGCAATTCTATTAAACTAGATTCAAGATATGTAGAATGTTTCGAAACATGTAAATCTCTTCTTTCTAATGAACCTTTGCTTCAATATCCTGACTTTGAAAAGCCTTTCAACCTTACCACCGATGCAAGTAACGTTGCTATAGGAGCCGTGTTATCGCAAGGGATCCTAGGATCGGATAAACCGATTTGCTTTGCAAGTCGAACTTTATCGAAGTCTGAACAAAACTATAGTACTATAGAGAAAGAACTATTAGCGATTGTTTGGGCCGTTAAGTTTTTCCGGCCATATTTATTTGGACGGCGTTTTCAAAAAGTAACTGATCACAAACCTTTGACATGGCTCTTTTCCTTAAAAGAACCAAACTCGATGTTGGTTCGATGGAGGTTGAAATTAGAAGAGTACGACTATTATGTGACCTATAAAAAAGGAAAAAACAATACCAACGCCGACGCCTCATATCGGATTGAAATTCATGCTAGTGAAAACTCCCAAGCTTTACATGACACAGATAATCTTGAATTAAATTCGATGACAAATAATTTTGATGAATTTGAAAATAGAAATTCAGAAGATCTTGAAACAATACACTCTGCTGTAGAAAATTTTGACGATGGTATACCAATCACTGAACGTGCTATCAACGAGTTTTCTAATCAGATTATTCTGAAGGAAACAAATTCACAATCTTCTCTTTCAGTAAAACTTGAAATACTTTTCAAAAGAAAAAAAAGATATACTATCGAGTATGCTTATTTAAACAATGAAGACGTTATGATCTCAATATTCAAAGATTATTTTAATTCCAAACGATTAACTGCAATCCTCAGACGACAAAACATTTAAAACAGTTCAATCAGTTTTTTCAAAATATTTTAACAATGGTTGTCTTAAACTTTTAAGATCTAACATCATCTTAAACGATATAACGAATAGAGATGAGCAAGAAGAACTGGGGCGAGAATACCATTCCCAATCAGACCACAGAGGCATTACAGAAACTTATCTTCATATTAAAAGACATTCATATTTTCCAAATATGAAAAATATCATTCAAAAAATAATCAATATCTGCGAGATTTGTAACGTTAACAAATACGAATGAAATCAAGAAAAGTTAAAGTTCGAAATTACTGAGACCCCGTCTAGACCATTGCAAATTATTCATATGGATATATATTCTGTTGGTAAAGAGAATTTCTTGACAATAGTCGATAAATTTAGCAAATTTGCTAGTGCATACTTTCTAAATTCAAGGAATAGTATCAGCTTAATTAAATCCCTGAAACATTTCTTATCTCATCATGGAATCCCTGAAAAAGTCGTTACAGATAATGGTTCTGAGTTCGTGTCAACCTTGTTTAAAGAATTTTTAGAAGCTTACAATATTCGTCTGCATACAATTTGTGCTAAAAGCTCAAATGGAAACTCGATCGTGGAGAGGTTTCATTCAACTCTTACTGAACTTGTCCGAATCATAAGGTTCCAGCATACTACAAAACCAATAAGTGAAATTGTAAACGAAGCCGTGTTCACATATAACAACTCGATACATTCTACAACAAAATTGACACCCTTCGAATTAATCACTGGTCATATCAACACAAACACACCGTTGCCTAAACAAAATTTCCAAACAAGTCAAGAATATTTGTGAAACCATTTATTAGATTATTCAAAATTAGCAGATTAGTAAAAGATAGATGTTTTACTAATAAAAAAACGATTGATTGAAAAGTTAAATAAATCTCGTAAGGATCCTCGTCACTTTGTCGCTGGTGAAGTCTTGTTTGAAGCAGATGATCGAAGAAATAAGCTAGCTCCCAAATTTATTAAACATGAGGTTGTTAAAGATAACAAAATTACAGTCGAAACAAAAAAACGTAAAGTTCACAAACAAAAAGTTAAGAAAAAGCGTATGCATTAATAAATCTATGAAAAAAACACGTATACGCCAGAGTGTACATTTTATTATAAAAACGAAAAATATAATAAAAAAGCAATGTTTTCACCTCTAGGATACGTAAATATCATATTGCGAAACTATGTTTACATTTTCAAAGCTCTAGTCACCTTCTCTATAAAAAAGAAGCATAATTCACCAAAATAATATATAACTTACTTTTGAAACACCACTGAAATTATTTTTAGTTGTTAATCTTAATAGACAATTTCTATGTTTCAAGTAATAAAATTATGAAGACGAAGTTAAATTATTGCCAACGGGGTTTCAATAGAGTGGACGAATCTTTACGAAAGTTATTGGAAAAACTTGTGAAAATCTGTGGTCATAAATCATATAATAAGAAGTCAACATCATAGTTTATGTGAATCTTAACTCATCATATTCCTTAAGTTCCCACTCACAAGGGAGGAGTTACGATGACCTTCAAGAATTAAATAGAAACTACTTAATTAAAACCTACTTAGAACTTATATATATGTATTACTGATTAGAGAAAACAATCAATTAGAATTTAAAAAAAAATATATAAATATTTATTAGTCTTAAGCAATCATTGAAGAAATAAACATCCTAATTATTATAATTATTATAACGAATTGTTTGACTCGGCACAAACTCGTAATTCGTACGCCGAAGATATTGATATTATTTGGAAAACACTCCGTGATGTCAATTGTGCATTTGTGAGTATTCAGGCGGAGGCTAAAAAAATAATTTAAGCGATGAAGGCAAAATAAAGTAAGTATATGCAGAAGGATAAAACTTCTTGATATTCGCTAGGCCAAAAGAAGCAATTGAGAAGTAACTCGATTTCTAAGGTGATGCTCCTCATCCTCCCCGTTCTGTTATATGGTGTAGCAGCATGGACCCAATCCTTCATGTCGTGACGAAGCAAGAAATCTTTAAACTGTAGGGGTTGTACAGCGACGTTGACCAAGCTAAAAGAGTAAAGGTCCAATGGATCAGATGGTTTGGTTTCGTGGAGAGGATGTACAAAATGATCCGGCTTGTAAAGTCTTCGAATCTGCCCCAGAGGGAGTGCGAAGTAGAAGAAGACCAATGCTCAGGTGGTGCGCGCAAGTTGAAGATAACCCCAACCAACTCGGCATGCGAAGCTGGAGAAAGCTAGAAAACGTTGACAGCAGAAGAACAACTATTAGGGCAGAGGAGCAGTAAGCAGTCATATACTTTCTCTTTTTTTGGCACTCTGAACTCTTAAGGGCCATTCATATGACCTGCGACCTGCGTCTTCGAATAATTCTTTCAAATCTATTTCTAAAGCAAATATCAACTCATTCTTTTTTAATTGATAAATTAAGTGAATAAATGACCATATTAACATATTTAAATATAGAATACCACCTAAAACTAGTTAAAACTACACATAAAATACGTTTTAATATTTTCTATGCGACCAACAACTGCGAGCTGCGAATTTTCATATCAGAATTCGCAATCCACAAATACAAAATAAATTCGCTCGGATCTAACGTCCAAAATTAAAAAATAATTATTGTTTGCTTCCGGGTTGTTTGGTTTGGTGTAAAATCATTTGCAAATATTGAAATATCTTTGTTTTTTCTTATGGATGAAATAACAAATGCAGCAACCATTCGCCATTCGTAGTCGCAGGTCGTATATCGTGAGGAAGGACGACTCCGAAGATAATATAATCATGAGATTTATCAAATCTAGCGCTGAGCGCAGTGGATGACTAAATTTAAGCTTGATACACCCCTGTGGATAAGGCACCTAGCTCGTATGAACGAAGAGGAACCGGCCGGCCTGGGAAGTCTATTGCGGTACAGTTCATAGCAGAATATTAATACCTTTTCTGAATCAATATGCTTTAGTGGCTTCAAGTATCCTAAATCACATCAGCAATTCTCAGAAAACCTTCTGACGCGAATCTATATTTATGTGGCAACGATTTTCTATGTTCATATCCATATCTATGAAAGTTCGTGTGTTCATGCAGGGATTAATGAGTCATAACGAAAATGAAAGCTACACAAAAATAGGTGAGAATGAAGTGCGTTTTGTACTTTCCAGCACATTTATGAGATTTTTTAAAGCTCTTGTGTAGCATTTCGTTCACGCCAGGGATAAGCATAATTCCAAAAGTTCTTTTGAAAGCGTCAGTTGTAACTCATTTCCCAGAGGATGCCAAAGTGAAAGTAGATATTCTTTTATAACTCGTTTTTTTTTTCCCCAGGAACTTGCCTAAGGGTTTGAAGGAAGCAGATGGAAGACCTTTGTTAAAGGGCTTGATATAATGTCAACATCATAAACACATAAATAATATTACACTTACTTTTGGAAAGTGTTGCATTTTGTTGTTGAAAAAGTTACTTAAAATTTGAAAGCATTGTTGAATTTGTTGACACGGCCACTGGCAACAGTCTCTCATTTTAATTCAAAAGAAAAACTTTGTGTAAGACCACCAAATCAAATGATTACACCGCAATACTAAATCCGTCGTAATTTCTATTCTTATAAAATAACTTTTTTTTAAAATGAACAAAGGTTATTTCGCTTGGAAAAACTGGTTGGACGTTCATTATTCTCCTACAACTAAGAGTTTTCCTAATTCGTTTCGCTAGGTTCCGGGTCGTTCAAAACTGGGGCCAGATTCTGTAATAAACGAAGCGAAAGCGAACGTTCGTTTTTTAAAAACGAAAGAAATTGTGCGAAAACGATAATTTGAATTCTGTATCGCATTTCGTTTTTGGCTTTGTATTCGTTTTTGCTTCAAATCAGAAAAAGTTTGTTGCCTACTTTTAGGATTTTGACAGTTGTAAAATATTGTGAGAGATGAGAAAGAAATTTTAATCGATACTTAAAACTTAGGAAAATCGATAATATATACATGATTTTAGATATTAAATGAGACAAAACAAAGAAGAAAGCATATGTATTTTCTTTTTTAAAGTTTTCAAGTTCAATTTTGACCGTTATTAAGTGAAAAACACATTTAACAATGAGAAAACAGCAAATGAAAAATTTCGATAGAAGTAAAATTTAAATAAACAAAAAGAAATTGAGAAGACTCATCACTATATTATTGTGGCAGATTGTGTGACTGTTAATTTTTTTTTTAATTAAATGTGGCCGTGTGTGCAAGGAACTTCGCCTCCAATGTCCAGATATATGAATAGGAATAATAAAAGAATTTTTCCAATCAAGCTACAAAGAAGTTTATAGGAAAATCTAATTGACTGATGCAAAAAAGATGACCAATTAGGACCGACCAACGAATTAAGCTGCTTCGGTGATATGGAAATTTCGGAAGATGTCCTCCCTGAGATTCCTGCCACAAGCAATGTTTGTCAAAGCTCCGGATATTGCTCAATGATTACCTCAGATTACAGCTGAGGACATAAATAGCATTTTGAGCATCGATTGTTTATTGCCTAGATTTAGCATGACGCTAGCTGACCCCGCGAATTTCGTCTCGCCAACCTTCAGAGCAACTCCAATAACAATTTTCCCTTATAAAACCAATGAGTTTTCCGAGTTTTTCATCAAAAACTTTCTGTTTTCCATTCGAAAACCCATTTTAAAATTTTGCTGTTTTCCATTTGAAAACCAATGCACCTGCAATAAAATGCAATTGGTAGGATCCTCCACCCAAGAGCTCTAAAGAAGAGCAGAGCCTCAGAATTGGAGGAATATAATATGTAGCGCGTGTTCCTGTTTTCAGGCGTAAGTTGTCCAACACATATTTGAACGCTCTTTTATTAAGCCGGAAGCGTTGAATGAAGCTAGAATATTAATCAACGATACATACTTTACACTAGTAATTAGTGTAAATATTTGTAACTCGCACTTTTTTTATGGCAATGTTAACGGATCGGAATGGTCCCTAAGATTCCTTCTCAAGTTTCTCAAGTTGAGAGTTTCAGAACCATTATCGCTATCACTCAAAAACAATGTCAAATTATTTTTGCAACATTTTAAAAATAGTTAATGGTGATGTTTTTTATTAAAATTTTGATAGCAAACAACACAAAAGAAGAAAAACGACAAACAATTTGCTTTCGTTTATTTTTTTTCGCACGCACGAAAAAAGTTTTCGCTTTTCAAGTTATATGAAGCAAATCTTTCGCAAAAACGAAAAAACGACAAACAAATTGCTTTCGTTTATTTTTTTTCGCACAGACGAAAAAAGTTTTCGTTTTTCAAGTTATATGAAGCAAATCTTTCGCACAAACGAAAACGTTCGTTCGCTTTCGCCTTACAGAATCTGGCCCCTGGATGGCATCAAGCCTGACACCCACAAAATAACATAACACTTTTGCTACTGAGTGACAATATTGTACCAAGGAAACTGCGTGATGTCGCACAAAATTCCGAAAGAAGTAACAACTTCCAAATCAGTGCTGGTAATCTGGTAACGTTCTTAAGATTGCGTACTCAGTTTAGTTGTCCTATGTCTTCGAATTTGATTATAAATAGAGTGGCGCGACAGCTCTTGAAGATCCAAGGCCTAAGTGGCTTACTCTCATCAACAATTCTCTTAGTGCGTGTGAAGAATTGCGGGGACCTACAATTTAATGCCGATTCCGAACGGCAGAGTTGAGAAGCACTTTTTCATGACAGATTGATACTCTTGGAAGATTTGTCAGGTCTTCGCAAGAGGCAGTGCCCGTGAAATATGAAATAAAAACTTGGCCTGAGTAGGACTCGAACCAACGATGTTCTGCTTAGCAGCCAACGCACTTACCAACTAAGCTACGGGCAACTGCCTTCGAATTTGATTATGAAAATCAAATGCCAGAATAACTCAAAAAAGGATTATAAATTTGACTTTCATTCCAGTGTCTAAACAGAAAAAGGAACAAAGACTAGTTCCGTTTGTGGGTATAAGGAAATATGCAATAAATGAATAAAGCAATAATAGTCCAGTCACTTTAGGGTTTCACCTCGGAATTTGAGATAATAAGCTGGAAACTCGTATACAGCTTTATTTTGGTGTTCTAAAAGTTGTCTCAAAAGTCTCATATTATCTCGTTTTTTTTTTTATAATAAACGCGCACTCAAGGGCTTTTTTCATTGCCCTTTATATGCCAAGAGCACAGTGCGAGCATTAGGGAAAGGATAGGGGATGTAAAAGGAGGTGCCGGTGAACATTGGTTTTGAATTCTTGAACATTACAATAACTGGGGAAGACAGAGTGTGGAAGAGAGTTCCACATTCGCGTAGTACGGCTAAAGAATGATTCTCTGTACTTCACCGTACGTCCGAAGTTGGGCTCAAGGGTGAACTGATGGGCATTCCTGGAGGAGGCGCGGGTATTACGGTTGAATGTCTTAAGGGGAGGAATGCAACTGGCTATTTCACTAGAGCATATACCGTTGAAGTATCGGTAAAACAGGGTGAGACATGAGACATTACGACGATGTTCTAGAGATGTAAATGACTCAACGATGGTATTGTCACCAATCATTTTGAATGCTCTTTTTTGGATACTGTCCAGAAGACTTAAGTACGTCACTGGAGCACCAGCCCAGACGTGAGAATTGTACTCAAGCTTAGGACGTATGTAGGTTTTGTAGATAGTAGCCAGATCAGAAGGGGAAAAAATTTCTTGCATCGCCTTAAGAAACCTAAACATTTTGCGGCATTTTTGGCGACATCGCATATGTGCTCGTTCCACAAAAGGTGGTCAGTGATGCACATACCGAGAATCTCGAGATGTTCGGTCTCATTGATGCAAGTGCCACTCATGGATAGTGGCAAGGGTGGTATGTCAAGCTTCGACGATACAAGACAGCATTGAGTTTTCGAAGCATTAAACTCTACGCGATTTTGTATTCCCCATTGTACAATGCTGTTTAAGTCAGAGTTTAATGAGCTTATCATATTTTGCCGTTGCAGTTCCACATCCGAAGATGAAGGATGTGAGTCTGGAAACGAATATGAAAAGCTAAGGGTACTATCGTCAGCGAAACAATTAATTGGATTAGAAGTTACAGACAAGAGATCATTAATGAAAATGAGGAAGAGGGTTGGAGACAAAACGGAGCCCTGGGGCACGCCAGCATTTATATTGTGGGTTTCAGACTTGAAACCGTCCAATACAACTTGTATTGAACGGTTCGAAAGAAAGTTTCTAATCCAACGAAGAAGGGGTTCATCGATACCGAAAGCACGCATTTTCGATAAAAGAGCAAGATGCAAGACTTTATCAAATGCCTTTGAAATATCAAGTGCAACAATCTTACTTTCTCCAAAACGATGTAAAGATTTGTTCCACTGTTCGGTGAGATAAACCATCAGATCACCAGTGGACCTGTTGCTGCGAAAGCCGTACTGCCGGTCATTAAGAAGCTTTCGGTCTTCGAGATATTTCTTGAGCTGATAGTTTATCAGCGTTTCCATGACCTTAGAAAGAACGGACGTAAGTGCAATCGGTCGATAATTGGAGGGAGAAGAAGATTCGCCTTTTTTTGGGATTGGCTGGACAAATGCTGTTTTCCAACTGCTCGGAACGAGCCCAGAAGAATAGGATAGATGGAAAAGCTTATGCAAGGGTTTTGCCAGCGTGGAAGAACACCTCTTCAGAATAATAGCGGGGATACCATCCGGACCCGCGGATTTATGTATGTTGAGATCCTTTAGGACTCTCGCCACAGCACGAGTGCGGAAGAAGATTTGTCCCATGGAATCATTGACGCGCTCAATAACTGGAGGAGTCATGACACTCTCTGACAGCGAAGAGTTGGAGGCGAACTGCCTAGAAAAAAGGTTAGCTTTTGCGAGAGAGCTAACAACTGGAGTGTCATTGTCAACGAGCGTAGGGACCGAGGAAGAAGAAGAATTCTTCATATTTTTTACAAAAGACCAAAAATTTTTACTGCTTTTGGGACATTGCAGAATTTTTTGCCTTAAATTTTGGTCATGCAAAAACTTGATCCGTCGAATATGGGCATTGCAGGCCTTCCTGGCTTGTTTAAACTTGTTCCGGTTTTCCTCAGTTGGGTTGGCTCTAAAACACCGGAACTTTACTTCCTTTTCCCTGATAACCTCTTTACAGCTTGAATCAAACCATGACTTTTCTTTGGGTTTGATGCTTCTGACCCTATTCGGGATAAAAGTTTTCATTCCCAGAATGATCATATTAGTAATCATATCAGCGCTGGAGTTTACGTCACTATCGAGGAAGCATAGTGACCAGTTAAAGATCCGGAAAAAGTTATTGAGACCGTCCCAGTTGGCTTTCTCGTATTGCCATACGGTTCTCTTCGGAGCTCTTTCTCTAACTGGATTAGTTTGACACGAGAAATTTGCAGATATAATACTATGGTCTGATCTGCCTAGAGGCGTTAATACACAGATAGTGTATTTATCAGGGTCGGACGTAAGGAATAAGTCAAGAGTATTTTCCGCTTGGCCATCAATGTCAGATATTCGAGTGGGCTCAGTGACAAGCTGAGTAAGGTGGTTAAACTCAGCAAAGATCTCGGCACACATTCCTTCGGGTGTTGTCGGGCCCGAATGGAGAAGCCACGAAGAATTGTGTACATTGAAATCGCCCGTAATAACGATTTCAGTGTGAGGATACAAGGATACAATTCTTTGTATGGAGTCAGACAGAGCGTCAAATTCACGAAAAGTTGAAGCTCTGTCCAGGTTTGGGCTTCGATAGAGAAAACAGTAGTGAATGATGTGCTTATTGACGAAGAATTTAAACCATATAAAATTAAAAAAACCAGTTGGAGCAACGTCCATATTGAGGCAAGAACTGATAAGCCACATCATCCCTAATGTAAACGGCGAGACCATGGTGGGGAAAGAATAATGGCACTAAGCCATCGTTGGGGAAGGTACCCCCGTGCTGTGTGTCGTCCGTTGTCTTGCCTCAGTTTTTGTATTTTTAATTCGTCGCGTCTTGTCTCCAGTATACGTCGTGTCGTCCGTCAATTTAACGTCAATTTTATAATCAATAAAAATAACATTAAACCGATTAATAAAAATAAAACCAACCTACCAAAAAATCACAAGAAAAAGAAAAAGAAATAAAAGTTAACAGTTTCACATACAATATAAAACAACAAAAAAGCAATCATCCAACAACAACACAAATCAAATACATAAATAGAAAAAAAAGCACCGCCACTCAAAAAAAAAAAAAAAAAAAAAACAACAACAACAACATCAAGCCTACACAGCACATGAGTGAGTACCCATCCTCCACTTTCCTATCCTTATACAGTTGCATGGCTTAATATATGCATCACACTGTAATGAGTTTTTTTGCTCATACAATGTATGCATGTAATTTGTCATCAACAACGGATAAATAGAGAAATTGCCATTTGGGCTCCAGGGTCGGATCGACTCGCGACACCGCTAAGGCATAACACTAGCGGTGTCGTTGATTTGTTAAGATACCTGTTATTCATTTGGTAGTTTTTCTTAGTTTTTTGTCCGTTTTGGTTCTAATTTTCTATATATATTGCAATGATCGAAAATTTCAGAGTTGAATATAGTAATATTCGTGGGCTACGTACGAATTTTCTTGCTTTGTACATCCACACTGTTTCTAACAGGCCAGCTGTTTTGGCACTAAGTGAAACCCAAGTAGGTGAGAATTCCGATCCTACTGAATTTCTCATTCATGGGTATAGCTTAGTGCCACAATTCCTCCTCCACCATGGTCTCGCCGTTTACATTAGAAATGATGTCGCTTATCAATTTCTTCCACAATATGGGAACTGCTCCGACCCTTTTTTCAATTCAATGTGGTTCAAGTTCACCGTAAATAAGCACATCATTCACTATTGTTTTCTTTATCGAAGCCCAAATTTGGACAGAGCTTCAACTTCTCGCGAATTTGACGCTCTGTCTGACTCCATCCAAAGAATTGTATCCTTATATCCTCACACTGAAATCGTTGTTACGGGCGATTTCAATGTACACAATTCTTCTTGGCTTCTCCATTCGGGCCCGACAACACCCGAAGGAATGTGCGCTGAGATCTTTGCTGAGTTTAACCACCTTACTCAGCTTGTCACCGAGCCTACTCGAATATCGGATATTGATGGCCAAGCTGAAAATACTCTTGACTTGTTCCTTACGCCTGACCCTGATAAATACACTATCGATGTATTAACGCCTCTAGGCAGATCTGACCATAGTATCATATCTTCAAACTTCTCGTGTCAAACTAATCCAGTTAAAGAAAGAGCTCCGAAGAGAACCGTATGGCGATACGAGAAAGCCAACTGGGACGGTCTCAATAACTTCTTCCGGATCTTTAACTGGTCACTATGCTTCCTCGATAGTGACGTGGACTCCAGCGCAGATATGATAACTAATATGATTATCTTGGGAATGAAAACTTTTATCCCGAATAGGGTTAAAAGCATCAAACCCAAGGAAAAGTCATGGTTTGATTCAAGCTGCAAAGAGGTTATTAGGGAAAAAGAAGTAAAGTTCCGGTGTTTTAGAGCCAACCCAACTGAGGAAAACCGGAACAAGTTTAAACAAGCCAGGAAGGCCTGTAATGCCCATATTCGACGGACCAAATTTTTGCATGACCAAAAATTAAGGCAAAAAATACTGCAATGTCCCAAAGGCAGTAAGAATTTTTGGTCATTTGTTAAAAATATGAAGAATTCTTCTTCTTCCTCGGTCCCAACACTCGTTGACAATGACACTCCAGTTGTTAGCTCTCTCGCGAAAGCTAACCTTTTTGCTAGGCAGTTCGCCGCCAACTCTTCGCTGCCAGTGAGTGCCATGACTCCGCCTGTTCTTGAGCGCGTCAATGATTCCATGGGACAAATCTTCTTCCGCACTCGTGCTGTGGCGAGAGTCCTAAAGGATCTCAACATACATAAATCCGCCGGTCCGGATGGTATCCCCGCTGTTATTCTGAAGAGGTGTTCTTCCACGCTGGCAAAACCCTTGCGTAAGCTTTTCCATCTATCCTATTCTTCTGGGCTCGTTCCGAGCAGTTGGAAAACAGCATTTGTCCAGCCAATCCCAAAAAAAGGCGAATCTTCTTCTCCCTCCAATTATCGACCGATCGACGTCCCTTCTTTCTAAGGTCATGGAAACGCTGATAAACTATCAGCTCAAGAAATATCTCGAAGACCGAAAGCTTCTTAATGACCGGCAGTACGGCTTTCGCAGCAACAGGTCCACTGGTGATCTGATGGTTTATCTCACCGAACAGTGGAACAAATCTTTACATCGTTTTGGAGAAAGTAAGATTGTTGCACTTGATATTTCAAAGGCATTTGATAAAATCTGGCATCTTGCTCTTTTATCGAAAATGCGTGCTTTCGGTATCGACGAATCCCTCCTTCGTTGGATTAGAAATTTTCTTTCGAACCGTTCAATACAAGTTGTATTGGACGGATTCAAGTCTGAAACCCACAACATAAATGCTGGTGTGCCCCAGGGCTCCGTTTTGTCTCCGACCCTCTTCCTCATTTTCATCAATGATCTCTTGTCTGTAACCTCTAATCCAATAAATTGTTTCGCTGACGATAGTACCCTTAGCTTTTCTTATTCGTTTCCAGACTCACATCCCTCCTCTTCGGATGTGGAACTGCAACGGCAAAATATGATAAGCTCATTAAACTCTGACCTAAACAGCATTGTACAATGGGGAACACAAAATCGCGTAGAGTTTAATGCTTCGAAAACACAATGCTGTCTTGTATCGTCAAAGCGAGACATACCCCCCTTGCCACTGTCCATGAGTGGCACTTGCATCAATGAGACCGAACATCTCGAGATTCTCGGTATGTGCATCACTGACCACCTCTTGTGGAACGAGCACATATGCGATGTCGCCAAAAATGCCGCAAAATGTTTAGGTTTCTTAAGACGGTGCAAGAAATTTTTTTCCCCTTCTGATCTGGCTATCATCTACAAAACCTACATACGTCCAAAGCTTGAGTATAACTCCCATGTCTGGGCTGGTGCTCCAGTGACATACTTAAGTCTTCTGGACAGTATCCAAAAAAGAGCATTCAAGATGATTGGTGATCATACCATCGTTGAGTCATTTACATCTCTCGAACATCGCCGTAATGTCTCATGTCTCACCCTATTTTACCGTTACTTCAACGGTATTTGCTCTAGTGAAATAGCCAGTTGCATTCCTCTCCTCAAGAGATTCAACCGTAATACCCGCGCCTCCAGGAATGCCCATCAGTTCACCCTTGAGCCCAACTTCGGTCGTACCCTCAAGTATAGAGAAACGTTCTTTAGCCGTACTACGCGAATGTGGAACTCCCTTCCACACTCTGTCTTTCCAAATCATTGCAGTGTTCAGGAATTTAAGATCAATGTACACCGGCACCTCCTTTTCCACCCCTTTCCTCCTTCTTAAAGCACTCACTGTGTCTCAGGCATAATAAGGGCATAAAAAAACCCCTTGAGTGTGTGCTAATTATAAAAAAAAAGCTATACCCATGAATGAGAAATTCAGTAGGATCGGAATTCTCACCTACTTGGGTCTCGCTTAGCGCCAAAACAGCTGGCCTGTTAGATACAGTGTGGATGTATGCAGCCAGAAAATTAATTCGAAGCACGCGAATATTACAATAATCGACTCTGAAGTCTTCAATCATTGCAATATAAAAAAATAAAAACCAAAACAGACGAAACTGTAAGAAAAACCACACAATGAAACAAGGTATCTTTTCGAAGCAACGCCACCGTTAGTGTTATGCCTTAACGGTGACGTGAAACGATCCGACCCTGGAATTCAAATTGTAATTTCTCTATTCATCTGTTATTGCCGACCTAGCATATACATACACACACTGCGTGAGCAAAAAACTCATTGCAATGTGATGCATATGCTAAGCCATGCAACTGTTATAGATGGGTGGAGGAAAAGAGGAAGAGGAAGGTACTCACAAATGCTGCGTTTGGCTATTTTTGTTTTTTTATGTAGATTAGAGTTGACGTTGAGTGCATGCGTTGTTTTTTTTTTTTTTATTTATTGCAATTTATTTCTATTGATGCAATCTCGTGTCTGCGTCGCGTCGTAAGTTATTCGAGGTCAAAGGTCATGAAAATCGGTTTTTCGCAATTATCTCTGTTTCTATGGTTCCAATCACTTCAGCACCTATAATAATTAAAGATAAGAAAATTTGCCACAACTTTTGTCTAAACTTTTTTTCTATACGCTCAACCCTTTTCGAGATAGAGGATAGAGGGCGGAGAGCACCCAGCGCTCAGGCATATATACTGTAATACAAGGTCAACCGTGAATCTCGGTGAATAATACCTTGTATACAGTTACTAAATTATTAAAATATTATCAACAATAAATAATTTGTACTATTTATTAGTTGGCTCGAGTCCTACTCAGGCCAAGTTTTTATTTCATCTTTCACGGGCACTGCCTCTTGCGAAGACCTGACAAATCTTCCAAGAGTATCAATCTGTCATGAAAAGGTGCTTCTCAATTCTGCCGTTCGGAATCGGCGTTAAATTGTAGGTCCCTCAATTCTTCACACGCACTCAGAGAATTGTTGATGAGAGTAAGCCACTTAGGCCTTGGCTCTTCAAGAGCTGTCGCGCCACTCTATTTATTATTTATTTTATTATTTATTAGTTAATACAGTGTATTGAATGATGTTTTATATATATTATAAATTCATTTTATTTTATTCGATAATAGATTGTAAATAAATAGATTGATAGATAGATAGATTGTAAATAGAAATAAATCAAGTAAATATAATTTAATTTAATTTTTATTTAGTAGCTGTACTTTTGTCACAATTAAAATTAAAATTAAATGTACATTTAAATTCTTCTTTTCTTTTTCAAGGGACTACTTTCTATTGAATGAATTTTTTAGTTGGTTATAAGATCTCAGCAACGACGGACGTACAATTTTGATAATTATGGCTGATTTGTGTTTTATTTGTGAGAAGTCTCTAACTGAAGGTGATTCTGTTAATGTAGTGCGTGGCTTGAAAACTTTAAAAACTGCAAGTATTGAAAGAAATGATGGTCACATAGACTTCTTAAATACTTTAACCTCTGTGAATGTGCATGTCGAGTGTCGGAAAGTATACATTAGTAAAAATTCTATATCAGCATCAAAACGACGACTAGAGGAAGGTGAACCTTTACCATCATCCAGTGAGTTAACACATGGTGACCACATGGGTCGACGAGAGAATGACGACACTTGACACCAACCCGAAAGAGGATCGGGATCGTCATAAAATACGTGATTTACGACCCAAGCCGACAATTGAGATTAAACCCAAAAATAGATTATGAATAATTAACGACCGACGCGCGCCGCTGGCAATCAGCATCATCCGAGCCTTCGAGGAGAAGTGATGACCAGCAACGGGCAGTTCGATTTCCACCATACACTTACATACACGCGTATTAGATTTAAGGATATATTGTTCTTTTTTTAATAAAGTGATTTTTTTCCTTTAAATCGTGTCACAGTGCGTCGATTGTATGGAGATGGTGGACAAAATTCAATTTTACAAAAATTTGTTAAATTTCGCCAAAATAATTGTTGCTAATTAATTAAATAATAAGTTTTACGAAATTTCAGGTAACATTTACGCCCCCTGCCACGCCCATTTTTGAATATCATTTGATATCTTGAGAACAACTGGCAGGAATTGAATGAAATTTTAGGAGTTTAATTTTCTAGATAAGGTTATTAATACAAAAAAATATGGACTCAATCCGCCCACTGCCACGCCCACTTTTAAAATTGTTTATTTCTTATGAACCGCTTGGATGTTAATATGAATATTTTGGAAACAGGGATATGGGATACAGACAGGTTTGTGATATTTTTGGTAACATCTTTAAAAAACAAAAAAATTGACGCCAAAAATGAAAAAGGAAACCTCATTTCTTCAGTTTGGAGTTGAAAGATTCACAACTCTTCTTTTTCCGTCTTTTTTGGCGCGTCTAAAAATGAAGTTTCTGGTCCATAAAAAGGCGGTACAGTAAGAAAATTATGTTAAATGCTATCGGGAAGTGTAAAATTATTTTTAAGTCAAGCCTCGTATGGCTTATCTGAAAGACTATGGGTCTTTGAACATTGTCGTTCTAAGCTTAAGTCAAATATTTAATTTTCGATTCAAAATCACTTTTTATTTTAAATGGACAGTTATTTATATTTTAATAAGCTAAAACAAAAAATAAGACATCCTTAATTATCGATTTTTTATCGAAAGAAACCATTTTTCATAAATAACTTCATTTTTTATGACTTGCACTTGTCCTACAAAAAACGAAATATTTCGAAAGATTGCAAAAATTAGCAATGGAACTCTTTGTTTTTAAATAAAATAATAGCAGGGGATAACAAAAAGACTTAAAATTCAGATATACTTTGATATACTTTTTTTAAAACTCAACTTATTTAAATTTATGTGCCTCAAAAATTAGCACTTTTAATTAAATTAATTATAAAAGTAATATCACATAAAAATAAACCAAAAAACGTTTGTATCACCTCTTAATATATCCATAATTAATATTCAAGAGAAAAAAAATTTATAACTAGAAACACTTTCTTGAACGAGATCAATAGTTGCATGCGAAAATCGAAATCAAAACTAAGAAAAAAAATAAAAGTTCTTTTTCTGCATATAAATGCTAATCAATGCAGAAGAAAAAAACAACAATTGAAAATAATAAATTATAGTTGCTAAACATGTTTTTGATAGACTCCACAGCATTGCAGATCTCAAACGAATATTTAGTTTTTTGATTTTTGTCCACTGGTCGACGCACTGTGCGTGTGCTCAAGATTTAATTGGCGAAAAAACATAAAGTGATTTATAAAATCAGTGGGTGAAAAACCAACCAGAAAAAGAACTTTTCAACGAGGCATCCAAGAAGGAGAAAGGAACCAAGTACCCTTCAGCCACGGGATCTAAAACAACCAGACTTAGAATTTGGACAACGGGGGAAACAACTCCAAGACTGAAGGCATAAAACACCGGAAGCAAAAACCGGGACGTCGATTCCCAAAGATCAGAAAAAGTAAGCTCTGACGCTGAAATTTCATTCCAACGACGGAGAGTAAGAAAACTAAAGTAATTAATATAATATATAATCAATATAACTAATTTAAAAAAATAAAAAGGGTCAATAGAACTGTTTATTTTCCTTAACCATTGTTCTTAAATTCAATTTAACTAAAATTAATGTTATTAACTAATTGATAAGAAACATTATTAAAAACTAAAAAAAAATAAGGTGGTTGGGGAACATACATAAAAGTTCAAACATATTTAAGTTGAGAATATTCTCTAAAAAAGAAAAAAAGAAAAGGAAAAATACTCTTAACAAATACAAATCTAAAAACTAAAAAAGAAAACAAGAAAAGAAAGAATAATCTTAACAAATAAAAATCTAAAAATCTAAAAAGAAAAAAAAGGAAAAAACGATGACTCCAGAGGAACTGTCGACAATAGTCAGTAGGTTGGTGGCTGACGCCAATCAACAATTATTGAAGAGGTAGGACGGCTTAGTAGTCAATTAAGTGCTCTAACGACACGAGACGACATCGAGCCATACAAAGACATAACGATTGACCCAAAAATAGAAGGCGGAGAGGGACTAGAAGTAGCAAAATGTTTACCACAGTTCAGTGGAGAGAATTATGTTTCTTGGCGCACGGCGTTAATAAACGCCATGAAAGTGTATGAATCGTGTAAGGGCGGGTCAAGGTATTTTTCCGTAGTGAACATAGTTAGGAACAAAATCGTAGGGAAAGCCAATGACGTCCTCACCAGTCATGGCACACCGTTAAACATTGACGCGATTTTAGGTCGGTTAGATCTAACGTATAGTGACAAAAGGCCTGTTCACATGCTAGAGACCGAGTTGAGCAATATGAGACAAGATAGGAAAACCCTTCAGGAATTTTACGACGACGTAACGAAGGTACTGACTCTTATTATTAACAAGACGATTATGAGTTACGGACCTAGAACCGCCGAAACAGAATGTCTTACCGAGAGGGCAAGGCAAAATGCTCTTCGGGTGTTTGTTACGGGGCTTAACCAACCCACGAGTAATATCGTATTTTCTCTCAACCCTGGGGATCTACCTAATGCTCTGGTGAGAGCACAGGAAATAGAATCCAACCAAACAAGGATGAGAAACTTGGGCCAACATCATCCTAGACAACCTGGACCGAATCAGTTGTTTGACCAATCAACGACCAGGCAATTCCGTCAAACCAAAGGAACAAACCAGGAAAACTGGCCCCACCAAAACAGGTACTTTATGGATCCCTTCCAACGAAGGGATAGACCATTGCAACAAAATCGCCATGCAACCAATTTTGGACCCGGTCATAACCGACCCGAGAGGATGGACACATCGAGTGGGAATTTATTGCCCTCGAGACAAGCCACCCCTCATAACTCTAACAATAATAGACCACAATGGTCTAATAACACACATATTAACAACCCGTTTAAAAGAGACCGAGCAGGTAGCGATCAGATAGCTACAAATAAATTTCCACGCCTCAATAACTTAAACGAGAGCGGTAATTTTTTAGAGTAAGGCACGACTTACCGTATATAAAAAGAACGGATGGTAGGTCGGGGCGAGTATTTTATATTTTAATAGACACAGGAGCAACACATAACTATATTAAACCAGGGCTGTTCCCAAGTATGGAGCTTGAAACTCCATCGCGAGTCAATAGTGTCCACGGTACCACCATCATCCATACTTATCAAGACATAAATATCTTGGGAGTATAAGATAAATTCTACGAGTTAAGCGAACTCAAAGATTTTGACGCAATTATAGGTATCAAATTATTAAGAAAGGTAAAAGGTAATATAAATATCAGAGATTCAACGTTGGAATATGATCAGGGCATGATACCCTTAATATTCAACGAAACTTTGATAAACGCTTTAAATATAAATAACGAAATTTCAACAAAAGAAAAATTAACTCTTATTTTGAAGAAATATCAGGGTGTTTTCACCGAGAACCCAAATTACCTTCCATATAACACTCGCGTGCAATGTAGCGTAGATACTACTATCGACACAGCTATTTGGACCAAGGGTTATCCATACCCACAGTCAGTGGCGAATTTTGTAAACAAGGAAATCGAGAACTTACTCGAAAATAATATAATACAACCTAGCAGAAGTGCATATAACTCTCCTGTATGGGTGGTAGATAAGAAGGGTTTAGATGAGGACGGTAAGAAAAAGCATAGACTAGTCGTAGACTATAAAAAGCTTAATTCATTTACCAAAACCGAAAAGTACCCAATGGCGGAAACATCTGTTATCTTAGCTAACTTGGGCAAAGCTAGTTACTTCACGACTCTGGACTTACAGAGCGGTTTCCATCAGGTTAAACTTGAGGAAAGCGATAGGGAGAAAACAGATTTTAGCGTTAACAATGGTAAATACGAATTCCTTCGAATGCCATTTGGACTCAAAAACGCACCGTCAATTTTCCAGAGAACTATGGATGATATCCTCCGCGAGTATATAGGCAAATTCTGCCACGTCTATATCGATGACGTCATTATATACTCAGACACAGAAGAAGAACACCTCGAACATATCGAGATAATAACTAAAGCCTTAAGCGCAGCAAACATGAGAATATCGAGCGAAAAATCGAAATACTTTATGAAGGAAGTAGAATTTCTGGGATACGTTGTATCATTTAATTGTATCAAAATGGACCCAGTGAAAACCCGATGCATAGAGGAATTCCCACAACCGCAGACCTTACGTCAACTAAGATCTTTCTTGGGGTTAGCTGGTTATTACCGTAAATTCATAAGAAATTACGCGATGATTGCCAAACCCATGACCAAGTACCTCAGAGGAGAGAATGGCAGAACTGGTCAAAGTAATAGTAAAAAGATAACAATAGAATTCGATAAGAAGGCTATTAAAGCATTCAAGATACTGAAAGACAAACTCTGCGAACAGGTTACACTCAACCAACCTGATTTTACCCAGAGATTTGAACTAACTACAGACGCTAGCAACTCAGCCATAGGTGCAGTGCTTAGCCAAAATAATAAACCAATTATTTTTATAAGTCGTACCTTAAGCATAACCGAAGAAAACTTAGCGACAAACGAGAAGGAACTTCTTGCCATAATTTGGGCATTGAAGAACCTTCGAAATTATCTCTATGGTGTGAGTGGTATCCGCATATATCACCAACCATTTGATCCGCAGGAGAAAGTGGAGACAGTTGGTGCTGCTTTCCAGCAAGTGTATAAGGTGAATGCTTGCACTCGCCCGAACCACGACCTGGAGAACAGAGCCTTACGTCACCACTTCTACCTGAGGAATGATATTTCGCATTGGCGATCCGAGAACCGTGGTTTTACCCGGTTTGATGACGACTTCTTAGCAAACGCTATAATCGCCGAACGAACGGGCCCAAGTCCCTTGCTCATAACGAAGGTAGAACTCCAGCTCATCTTCGATTCAATAAAGAATAAGAAGTCAGCAGGTGTCGACGGTATATCCAACATTGTACTAAGACACTTACCGATTGAAGCCATCGACATTTATACCACACTCTTCAATAACGCGCTGAATAATGCATATTATCCAGTGCGTTGGAAGACAGCTGTGGTTCATCCTCTCCCGAAAAAGGGAAAGGACAACTCCAATCCTTCAAATCTCCGGTCAATAAGTCTTCTTCCAAGCATCAGCAAGGTATTCGAAAAGGTAATCAATAGGGCTCTGGCTGAGTGGGCTGCGGACAACAAAATAATTCCGGATAACCAGTTCGGGTTCAAGGCAGGACATGACACCATTCATGCCGCGTCTAAGCTCGTTTCTGATATCCAATGGAACAAGTCCAAGAAACAATGCACGGGTGCTGTTCTGGTGGATTTGGAGAAGGCCTTCGACACCGTATGGTTAGAAGGTTTGTACCTAAAACTCACCAGACTAGGCATCAGTAAACCATTATTGTATATGCTTCATGATATGCTCAACGGTAGAAAGTTTGTTGTCAAAAGTGGCAATGTAACTTCTACCACCACCTTTGAAATTAAAAACGGTGTTCAACAGGGAGCGGTGAACTCGCCGATCCTCTTCAGCATTTACACCAGCGATCTGATAGGTAGCTTAACTAACGCAATTGCGTATGCCGACGACCTGATTGCGTACAGAACGGCTCGAAAGGTTGAAGTTATTAGAATTCTCTTGCAGCGTGACTTCGAGAAGATTCAGCGTTACTGCGACGATTGGAAACTGAAAATAAATGTCCAAAAGTCGGAGACAATTTTGTTCCGGACTCCGTTGGCTAAAGCCTCGCGAGATACGTGTAAGAATTGGCGCAAGATGGTCATTGTTGATCCTCACGGACAGCCATTGACGAACAAAAGTGTAGTGAAGTACCTCGGTATCTGGTTGGACCAGTTTCTGTATTTCGACAGACATATAGATGCTGCTCTGACTAAGGCCAGAGGAGCCTTCGCTCTGACGAAACGGCTGTTTTGCAGCAGTCGGCTTGACCCCAGAGTGAAGGTAATTTGCTACATGGCCCTCATAGGGCCGATGATCGTTTATGGATGTCCAGTGTGGTTCAATATTGCCCCTTCCCAAATGGAGAAGTTTCGGGTGTTCGAGAGGCAGTGTCTTCGGCGCTGTCTCGGTTGGTATCGGACACCGGAATCTTCTTATCTGCATTATTATTCAAACGAGGTTCTATACAACGGGGTTCGAATCAATAGAATTGAAAATTTCGTGATAAAACTTGTTCGGGGCCACATTGCGAGAGCTATGACTTCGACCAACAATTTGATTTTCGGGCCGTTCTATCCGAACGACAATTACTTCGACAATGCACGCTTGAGCGGCTTCATCCCACCAGAGGCATTCCTCTATCTAGACCAGCGCGGCATGATACAGGATAGATTGGCAGTACCGCTTATCTACCACGTCAGGCGAAGAACCGTAGACCGGCGGCTTCTGTATGAACGAGGCATCCTCGCTCGTGATGGAGCGGAGCTGCTTCGGTTCAGTAGGGCTGTGTCTGAAAAGGACCGCATTGATAGGGTGAAGCAGGAGAACCAGTTTTGGTGGCTTCAAACTGCATCTGATAATGGGTAATCCGGGTGGGGTATTTTTGCCTTGGCCGGCTTACATACTTGTTTTAGTCTTAGGTTTTAGGTTTAAGTAGAGTAGGTGGTATGGTGGCATGATAAAATACATATAAAAAAAAGACAAAAACACAAAAAAAAGAAGAACAAATAAATAAAGAACAAAAAAAGAAAAAAAAACCAAAGATATTGAAAGAATGAAAAAAAAGAAAAGAAAGACAATTACAAACAGGAGAAAGAAAATGGACATAGTTGTTTTGCCGCTGTGGTTGTTCTAGTTTTAAGTAGTTTGTAGGTAGATTAGGTAATTTTAAGTTTTATTTTAAGGACTTTAGTATGTAAGTAAAAACCCCGAAAAAAGATAAAGGCATTAGTTTTTTTAAACTTTTCTAATAAAAAAAAAAAATAAACAAACTGAAATAAAATTAAACATGCTTAGTTCGTAGGCCGAAAGGCATTAGTTTTTAAGATCCATGAATTGCTTAGAGCGCCCGATTACGGCCAGTAAGTTATATATAAGTAGAATTAATTAGGCTAGTTTCCCATTTTGTCTAGCATGTAAGTAGAGTTACGTTTCAATGAATAAAAAAAAATGAATTAAAAAAAAAAAAAATCACCAACCATTAACCTTTGCCATCGGCGCGCGATAAGAACCCAAACGCAAAAATAAAACGTTGGCGCTCCTTTATAGAAGAATACTCTCCAGAAATTGTATACAAACCAGGTAAGGAAAACGTCGTAGCAGACGCTCTCAGTAGACAGGAAATAAATATGATGAACGAAGATGAATCAGAGGTAGGAACTGTTCACAGTGCAGAGAGTAGTCCCATTCCAGATATAAAAAGAGTAAGCCAAAGAAATAATAATTTTAAAGTGCAATTAATTTTTAACGAATCAATTAACAATAATATTATTTCAAAAGAAATACACACAGGCTACTGGAGACATACAGTGCTTTTTAAAGATTTAGACATTGTAAGTAAAATTAAAGCTATAATAAAAACGGGTTTAACAGTAGGAATTTATAGTACTGAGGAAATGTTCTTCAAAATTAAGGACAAACTCCTAGAAGAATTTCCAACAGTAAAATTTTTATTCTGTAACCAAATAGTTGATGATGTTACAGATAAAGAGGAACAATTAGCTATTATCACCGCTGAGCACAATCGAGCCCATAGACAAGCTAAAGAAGTGTATAAGCAGATTGTAGGTAAATATTATTGGCCAAACGCTTTCAAACAGATCCTCTCAATAAACGCTACATGCGAAATCTGTAAAAAGAATAAGTATGAGAGACATCCTAATAAGCAGTCAATTGGAGAGACTCCAATTCCTGAAGAAGGGGGAGAGCGCGTCCACGCAGATATATATTATTGTGAAAGTGCAACATTTTTAACAATGACAGATCCATTTTCGAAATTCTTAATAACAACCCAAGTTCATTCAAAAATCGAAGCAAGGGATAGAATGATCGAACTACTTCCGGTTTTCGGTAATGTCAGAACCTTGATGACCGATAATGAAGCAGCATTTTGCTCACCTTCTGCGAAGTGTGCTTATAACCTCCTTAACATTTCTCATAAGACAACACCACCAGCCCATTCAAAGAGCAATGGAATAATAGAAAGAATTCACTCCACATTGACAGAACTCATTAGAATAGTCAAAGAAACTACACATATAACAGACATCAAGGACGTCATGACTCTAGCTACAAAGAAATACAATGAAACAATTCACACGGTAACAGACAAGCGACCAACGGATATATTCCACAATTATATAGATAATGGTGACACAAAAAAGAAACTCCAAACACACCAACAAAAAATGTTAGGTTATCATAATAGAAATAGGAGAAACAAAACATATAAAGTAGGTGAAACAATTTTTGTAAACAATGGACAGAGAAGAAGTAAGAATAAACCTTTATTCCAAAAGAAGGAAGTTAAAGAAGACTTAGGGAACATAGTCATAGATTCAAATAACAGAAAAATTCATAAAGATAATATTAGAAATTAAATTCACAGATGATGCTTCTCATACTGACGCTAGTCGTTTCAACGTCAGCACAACAAATAACCGACTACACTAGAGATGAATTCATTTTAATAGAAAACGGTAAGGCCGCGGTCTACGAAAACTACGGTGAGATCTATCACGTCATCAATTTAACTTCCTACTCCGAAATATTAGATAGATTAAGAGGAAAAAAAGAAGTTCTAAAAGCTATTGACCAGGAGTTAGAAATGGCCGACAAACTACTCAACGAATTATCTATCAGGACTAGGGAACGCAGAGGTATCAACGAAATAGGTACAATTTGGAAATGGATCTCGGGTAGCCCAGACCACGACGACGCCGTTAGGATAAATTTAAAATTAAAGGAACTAATAAAGTCAAACAATAGACAAAAAAACATCAATAAACAATTATTCGACAAGCTAGAGAGTATGTATAGAGATACTAATAGCAAAGGAATTACAGAGAGTAAAATAATAAAATATATAATTGTAGAACTTAGAGAAATAATAAATACTATTAATTTAAGTAAATCAAATATTCTCAATACTCTATTGTTAAATTTAAGCGAAATAAAAAACATTATGGAGCAAGAAAATGTAAATATATCCATAATCGATGTAACTAGATGCTTCCACTTTTAAAATTGTACAAAAAAACGATATTATCATTGTATTTATCAAATACCCCAAGGTAAAAGGGTTAGGAAACCACTATCTAACTAGAAGCAATAATGTAAATGGTGGAAAAATTATAATATTAAACGAAATCACTAAATATAAGAAAAAATTTTATAAATCAGAATGTAAAAAGGAACTCAACCACCACTATTGTAAAATCAGTAATGAATCTAGTTGTTTAACAAACCTTCTAAATAAATATAAAGCGAACTGTACCAAAATCAAAGAACGTAATCAACCGATCGAAATAATTAACGCAGGGAATATTGTTTTAACGGGAAACCATATTGTTAACGAAATAGAATTGTCAGGAATCAATTTAATCCAATTTGAGCAGAACGTGTCTATTAATGGCAAAATTTATCTGAATTCAGAAAATCAAATATTGGAACATATTAAGTTAAGCAAACCAACTCAAATCCAAATTCTCGAATTCATTGCTTCACAAGACGAGAAACTTATGTACACAAACCTTGATCATATAGAACCATTTATAACAGATCTTAAGGAACATCCCGTACTGTGGGGTATATGTATTAAGTTGTTCATTGTAATATTAATTTACTCTATCTACAAAATAATTATAATGACACAGAGTTATCGCAAAACCAGAATCGAAGAAGCCACTTGCCCAAGCACGATCGAGCAGGCCACAATAGAAATGGAAGAATTCATGGACACTTCAAGATCAAGGGTACAGCAGATGCTGAGCGAAAGATTGGGACAATCTTCTTCCGACCAAGGGGAGAGTTAACACATGGTGACCACATGGGTCGACGAGAGAATGACGACACTTGACACCAACCCGAAAGAGGATCGGGATCGTCATAAAATACATGATTTACGACCCAAGCCGACAATTGAGATTAACGACCGACGCCGCTGGCAATCAGCATCATCCGAGCCTTCGAGGAGAAGTGATGACCAGTAACGGGCAGTTCGATTTCCACCGTACACTTACATACACGCGTATTAGATTTAAGGATATATTGTTCTTTTTTTAATAAAGTGATTTTTTTCCTTTAAATCGTGTGTTCAAGTTTTAATTCAGTGTACCTCGTAAAAAAAGGAATGAGGTGTTTGATTTTAAAACACTGTGTTTATTTTGTGGCCAAACAGCTGACGTAGCAGCAGAGTTAAGAAAAAAAGAAAAGTATCGACGTACAATCAGTAACGTAAGTACTCTGGAATTCAAAGACAATGTCATCAAAAGAGCTTTAGTAACTTGATTTTCTTTACGAGTCTTATTCTCAGTAGATGGTGTTTGATTCAAAAAATGAATATAGCAAACAGCATGGTATTTTGCTTCAGCTGTAACCAAGTTCAATGTTCAATGATTTCATCAAGTACACGATCTTTCACTAATTCTCCTAAAGAATCCTTTCGTTCTTCTGCTCTTTTAATGACATTGTCTTTGAATTCCAGAGTACTTACGTTAGTGATTGTACGTCGATACTTTTCTTTTTTTCTTAACTCTGCTGCTACGTCAGCTGTTTGGCCACAAAATAAACACAGTGTTTTAAAATCAAACACCTCATTCCTTTTTTTACGAGGTACACTGGATGATGGTAAAGGTTCACCTTCCTCTAGTCGTCGTTTTGATGCTGATATAGAATTTTTACTAATGTATACTTTCCGACACTCGACATGCACATTCACAGAGGTTAAAGTATTTAAGAAGTCTATGTGACCATCATTTCTTTCAATACTTGCAGTTTTTAAAGTTTTCAAGCCACGCACTACATTAACAGAATCACCTTCAGTTAGAGACTTCTCACAAATAAAACACAAATCAGCCATAATTATCAAAATTGTACGTCCGTCGTTGCTGAGATCTTATAACCAACTAAAAAATTCATTCAATAGAAAGTAGTCCCTTGAAAAAGAAAAGAAGAATTTAAATGTACATTTAATTTTAATTTTAATTGTGACAAAAGTACAGCTACTAAATAAAAATTAAATTAAATAATATTTACTTGATTTATTTCTATTTACAATCTATCTATTTATCAATCTATTTATTTACAATCTATTATCGAATAAAATAAAATGAATTTATAATATATATAAAACATCATTCAATACACTGTATTAACTAATAAATAATAAAATAAATAATAAATAGAGTGGCGCGACAGCTCTTGAAGAGCCAAGGCCTAAGTGGCTTACTCTCATCAACAATTCTCTGAGTGCGTGTGAAGAATTGAGGGACCTACAATTTAACGCCGATTCCGTACGGCAGAATTGAGAAGCACCTTTTCATGACAGATTGATACTCTTGGAAGATTTGTCAGGTCTTCGCAAGAGGCAGCGTCCGTGAAAGATGAAATAAAAACTTGGCCTGAGTAGGACTCGAACCAACTAATAAATAATACAAATTATTTATTGTTGATAATATTTTAATAATTAAGTAACTGTATACAAGGTATTATTCACCGAGATTCACGGTTGACCTTGTATTACAGTATATATGCCTGAGCGCTGGGTGCTCTCCGCCCTCTATCCTCTATCTCGAAAAGGGTTGAGCGTATAGAAAAAAAGTTTAGACAAAAGTTGTGGCAAATTTTCTTATCTTTAATTTTCATAATAGGTGCTGAAGTGATTGGAACCATAGAAACAGAGATAATTGCGAAAAATCGATTTTCATGACCTTTGACCTCGAATAACTTACGACGCAGACACGAGATAATATGAGACTTTTGAGACAACTTTTAGAACACCAAAATAAAGCTGTTTACGAGTTTTCAGCTTATTATCTCAAATTCCGAGATTGACCCCTTTTTTTCTCTAAAGTGACTGGACTATAAATATTTTCGTATTATAATAATAGCGTACGTTTTCAAATTTCGTTGCGAACGCAGTGTACGCTTGCAAATTTTGTTGCGAACTCAGCGTACGCTTGCAAATTTCGTTGCAAACGCAGCGTATGCTACCAAATTTCGTTGCGAACTTCGAACAAATATTGTTACGGTTTTTCACAGTTCAGACAGTTCAGTTCAGTGAAACTTTCGTTAACAAACCATGAAATTATGCATTCAATTTGGTAATTCGAAGTCGTATAGCGTGAAAGCGAAACTTTGTGCAACTAAATTACTTATGAAGCCAAGAACACGTGAAGATTGTAAACTTGAAGTAGTTGACCCATTTTAATCACAGATTGTGTACCTATTTTATTAATAAAATTAATTAATGTTTGTACCTTTTTTAATTAAAGACACTTTATATTTGGTACAAGTTTTATGAAAGCTAAAATATAATTGGTCCTTTTTCTCTTATAAAAAGCGCTTGATCTGTAACTTGACACGTTTCGAGTTTCATGTGTAATTTGGCCGATTAAAATAATTTTGAAAGCACATGTGCGTTTTTAATTAGAGACCAATTAATGAAATCCACAAACAGGATAACAAAACGTTTCTAATATATAAGTTTTAAGAACCTCTTAAGCCTGCCAAGGTGTGCGAGAGTTGATAACACCATTTGAAGCTGTTCGAAAGAAAAACTTTCGACGGATATTATGTCGCAAATAAAAAGAGGGAGAACCGAGATCGAAATTACCGTGAACTTTATTCAGAGAAACACATGAGACATGAAATAACAGAAAGGTAACAACACTAAAGGCAGGAAAATCGTCATTTGAAAAACCTAAAGTATCAAGTTCAAGAAGATGAGGAAGACTAAACCTCCACTACAAAGACCAAGAAACTAATCATGCCAGAACCCTTTTTTCCAATGGCTGCAGGATACATGTGAGAAACATTGTATGGTTTAATAACTTTTTTTTTTTAATTAGTATGTCCGAAATGAGACAAGATTTTATTTCGAAACCCATATAGGTATACAACAAAGAGCTTCAACCCCATTCAACGTAATCGCACGGTGGTTTTTGACGAGCTACATACAGGTGCCACGAAAACGGCTACTAGGAAGGCTTATGTGACAAAAATCCATATAATCTGGACTTTACTACGCCAAATAAAGAGAAAAAAGTCATCTTCCAATATGATAAACAAGCTTACAACTCTGCCATTGCCAGAATTTAAATTCGACCCAGTTTTCCTTTCACAATATTGATTGAGGACACGAAAAAATGAGCCTAGATATAAAGTTTTTTTCAGAAATATCCGCATCTTCGGCTTGTTTGTTTCCCAGTCATATAAAACTTTACTTCATTGAGTTCAACAAAATTTCCATGCACAAAGTTTGATGTTTCAAAGCATCTTACACTCATTCAGATATATGCAATACGAAACGCCGTTTGTTATATCTTCTTTATTACTGCTTTATTACTGACTTCCATATGTCACTCACAATACAAAATGAGACAACTAACTTATATTAAGTATACAGAAGTACGTATGAGATATGAGAGTCTCAATAAGTGTTATACAATATATAACATCTCCCATACTAAGATTATTATACAGCTATGGAAATATAATTAAGACTTTGAATTCAGATTTTTTGAAGTCAGTTTTCAAAACTCTTTTTATTTATATTTTTCATATTATTGAATAAAACTATCCTTAATTAAAAACTATTATAAAAAAAATATATTATGTTAATTTCTAAAGAAAATAAAATGATAATTTACACAATTTCACTTTCTGCCTTGGAAAAATAATTAAGACCAATTCACAAAACTCAATAATAAAACGCTCGGTTATCAAATTTTCCTATTATTTTGTAGAAAATCATTTTTGGGGCAGAACTTCCCCACATGGGCGTTACATTGAGGTGATGAGTGTCTGACATCTCTGCACGGGATTAGAATACCAAGCAGCTTTTACTTTTTCATAAAGATCGTCCAAATTGTTGATGTTTTTCCCGCTAAACAGCCATTTTAACATCACCCCAGAGATGCTCTATTGGTTTCAGGTCTGGGCTCGCTGAAGCCCATTCAAGAACATCAATAGAATTGTCCTGAAACCACTTTTTAGTAAGCTTTGCCGTGTGCTTCGGATCATTGTCCTGTTGAAATTTCCATATTACAGGCAAATTCTCCTCGGCCCACGGCAGCATTACATTTAGAAGGATTTCTACGTATTTTTCCTTAGTGAGAATACCATCAACTCGATGAATCGGTCCAACACCGAACCATGAGAAGCATCCCCACACGTTAATCGATCCTCGTCCATGCTTTACCACAGGTAAAGTGAACCTCGGAAGGAATGCAGTGTTTTGGGGTCTTCGAACAAAGCGTCTGCCATCGGGTCCCAACCGGTTTATCTTTTTTTCATCACTCCAAAGAATAAATTTCCATCGATTCTGGGTCCAGGAAAGATGAGACAGCTTCCAATCCCACTAGCAACGACTCGCTAAAATTTTGTAAAACTGGTGCTTGGGACACTTTAGTTTTAAGTGTATTAAATATTTGAGTGTGATGCGGTGACCACACAAAATCATTGTTTTTCTTTAGAAGTTCTCGAAGAGAAGACGTTAACTCAGATAGGTTGGGTATAAAGTTCCTCAAATAATTAATGAAACCTAAAAACCTTTGGAGATCTTTTTTATTTTCAGGTATTTGTAATGCCTTTATTGCTTCGATTCTAGTTAAATCAATTGAAATACCTCTTTTTGAAAATAAATATCCTAAATATTTAACTTCTGTCAATTTATATTGTAATTTACTAGCATTGAATTTTATGTTGATCTCTTTTGCTCTTTTCATTACACAATCTAAATTTCTGTCATGCTCTTGTTTACTTTTTCCTCCTACTAGAATGTCATCGAAATAAACAAATGTACCTTGCAAGGCACCAAAATATTTTGTGTTTAACTTTTGAAATAATTCGGGTGCAAAACTAACTCCAAAGGGCAAACGCAAAAATTTGTATAGCCCATATGGTGAACTGAAGGCACAATAATCACTACTTTCACTATCTAAAGGCACTTGCCAAAATCCGTCTTTCAAATCAATGACTGTAAAATATTCCATATCTTCAAACGCTGTTGCTAAATCTTCGAGACGTGGAATTTCAAATGGTTCTTTCTTAATATTTAGATTTAACTCGCGTGGATCTAAGCATAATCGTATTGATTTATCTGGTTTTTCAATCAAAACGAGGCTATGAACAAAATCAGTTGGATAATCTATTTTCTGAATTATTTCCAACTTTTCCATTTCTTCTAATTTCGTTTTCAACTTCGGTTTCAGACTTTTCGGAATTCTACGTGGAGCCTTAACGCTTCCTTTTGCGCCTTCTTTTAAATAAATTTTACACCTATCCGGATAGCAACCTAGTCCATTGAAAACATCCCTGTTTTTGTAAATAAATTCATGTTTTTCTTTTTCATCATCTATTTGCCCAAGTTGCGATTTAATTTGATCTACGTTTTTCAATATACCAAACTTCAAACAAGTGTCTAGACCTAATATTGGTGACGATTTAACATTTGCGATTACAAAACAAGCGTTTATTTTAACATCATTGTGACTTACCTGTAAGAATGTCATACCTAGCACATTTATTTGGAATCCACCGTAGGCTTCTAATTTAATTTTTGTACTTTGCAACTCATAGTCGATATAAAGTTTCCGAAACAATTCAGTCGGTAAAATATTTACTTCAGATCCAGTATCGATCTTTAAATTAACACACTTCCCACCAACATTAACCTTTTCAAACCAACCTGAACGATTTTTCTCTACTGAACTAACAACCACTGATTAAATAGTGAGATTATTTACATCTGGATAATTATTATTTATACTCTCTACACTATTTGTCAAATTATCATTATCTATATAATAAATTTTTCTACTAGGGCATGCATAATAAAAATGGTTGAACTGTCCACAATTGTTGCACTGCTTTCCCTTAGCCGGGCACATCATAGGTTTATGTCGATAAGAACACTTGCTGCAGTTTTGTAAATTGTCTGTTTCATCTTGCCTTCTCATTTTATAGTTGTTTGTTCGCCTTCTTTGGCTGTTTCCCCCTCTTTGGTTGAAACCCCCTCTCTGACTGTATCCTCCTCTTTGGCTAGGCCCTCCTCGATGGTTGTAGTGATATCCCGTTGCATTTTCATTCTCTTCGCCGCTGCCACCGTCATCGTCATTCTTGTTCTTCATAAACTTGGTTTTTTTCCTGATAGCATTAACAGTAGATTGCGATTGAACGTCTCTTGCTTGCTCATGTGTAATTTCCGCTATTCTGCAGAACTCAACGGCTTTCGATAGTGTCAATTGCTGCATTCTCAAAAGCTTTTCTTGGGAATCTCCATCTCTTATCCCCAACACAATGCGGTCTCTTATCATCTGATCAGTGACACTTTCTGATGTACAGTTGAAATCACATTTTTTTGCTTGGCTAACGATGTCAGTGAAAAAACTGTCAAACTGTTCCCCAGGCTTCTGTACTCTTGAGTAAAATTTGAACCGTTCATAAATGATGTAGTTTTTTGGTTGACAATATGAGTCAAAATGTTCCACCACTTTATCGTACACCTTAGAATCTTCCTCCGATATGTTAAATGTTTCGTAGATTTCAATGGCTTTTTTGCCCATTAAATTTAATAGCATAGCAATTTTTACTTCATCTTCGAGAGCTTCACCTTTCGTAGATGCTTGTACGTATATGGAAAATAGTTTTTTAAATTTTGTCCACTCGTTACTCACGTTTCCTTCAAAACTTAAAGGACCAGGTGCTCTAAATTTATCCATTTTCTTTTTATTTTATTTTATTTTGTCTCTTTTACGGCTGCGCCATGTTATATCTTCTTTATTACTGCTTTATTACTGACTTCCATATGTCACTCACAATACAAAATGAGACAACTAACTTATATTAAGTATACAGAAGTACGTATGAGATATGAGAGTCTCAATAAGTGTTATACAATATATAACACCGTTCGTAATCCTTTCAAGCAAAACTATTTCTTTAGTTTCCTTTTCCTTCTTCTTTATGTTGAATTCAAATAAAATTATTCAGACAGAGATAAACTTCTTCCTGTGAGCAACAAACAGATATTTCAAGCGAAAACAATCTACCGATATGCAATGCAAAACAACGCAGGACAAGTCGTCCCTCTGCGACTGCAGTGTGTATGCGGCTCAGATTTTGTGTACCTACGCAGGCAGTGTGTGTATTTGATACTAAACCCTACTGAAATGTTTTCCCATGTTTTGCATATCACATTTCCTAGTGTTCCTTATCGATCCAGGCCAACGTTTGCATTTGATGGCGACAATGTTAAATCTGTCAGCGCAATATGTAGGATCATGTCAAACTCAATGACAGAGATGACTCAAAAAAAAAAAAAACAGGTTGCGTCGTTGCGTGAACTAAGCGATACAGTTTTTTGGTGAATCAAAATGTTATTCTACTATTCACCTCCGGCATTAAGCACAAAAGCACGTGTGAACCAAAACGGCAACGAAAACTCTCATAGTATCTATGTTAAGCACCTCCACGACGTTTTCAATTGACAATGGCGGTGTGGTGATAAATCGAGGTTAATACTCTCGCTTGTGACCAAATACCCCCGAGCCGATCCAAATCTGCTGCAAATATATTACATATTTCTCAGTCATTCATTCATTACCGCGATGGATGTGAACATCTTCTTCTCTCTTTGTCGACACACCTGCAAGTGGGATTGGGTGAAACGTGAAAGTAAATCCTTTGAATTGATGCCACAATCCGAATTCATCCAAGGATTAACAGCAAATGCCTGAAATCTATTATGCATGTATGAATGCTAAGCTCATACGGATAGTGATGATAAATTTTTAGGTACTACTGTTAGAAAAGTGGACATGATAGAGTGATTTACAAAAGTGCCATATGGAGCATGATGATGACGCCGACGATTTAAATGGAAAGAGCCCTAGGGAACAGGAAAATAAATTTTTCATCTTATCGTCTGTGTTGTTCTTATATAGGCCGTGTTGTGACTTCACATTTCTAAGGATATTTTTGAGAAGATTTATCAAGCGAATATTCATTCAAAAATTTATTTATCTAGCGGCTGGCTGGTGTGGTTTTGAACTGATTTATATCTTAGATGGGAACAAATATTTGTTTGGGAAAAACTCTAATTGTGTTACAGTACATTTTTTTATCGCTTTTGGAATCTTACCAAAAGATGTTTCTAGGACTAATTCTAGGAGCTTCTTATAACGATATAAGCAAGTAATGATCATTTGTTGCGCCGAATGCGGTCATGTCATGTCGAGTGATTAAAAAAGGAGATTATGTATTACATTACCGTTTCGTCAAGTCAAAGAACACATTAAATATTTGGGTCAAATTTCGTTAATGTATATCTAGCAACATTCGCAACGGTATTCAGTTTTGACACTATCTGCTCACGTTGTTGTTGAATGAAAATTGTTCCGCATTCCCTTTCAAGTAAGATTTGACCTCTAATTGAAAATTGAAATAGAAAAAAATCCAACCCCAACAGCACGCCTCGGATACAATCGAAGAGACGATAACCGCGCCAACTACAGCGGAAAAACGTGCTGAAAGAACGCCGCCACTCCTCGAGTCTGATCACGATACACTCCTGTCAAGTTGACAACATGTACTCAGATTGCCTCTTGTTGGTATAGCAAAGCATCTGCTTCTGAGGCTCAAATACCCACGGCTGACTTGTGCAATAAGGAGTTCGATGAAGAAAAAAGAGTAAGTCTTGGAACCAAAATACTGGGCTTGGAAAAGAAGTGGACAGTTGGTGAAGCCAGGGTAAGACGAATGTCTTAAGTTGTAAGTGATAATTGTTTTCAAATAAATAAATAAATAAGTAGAAACATTTTACCAGTTCTCTGAAGCGAGTTGTTGAGTTGTTGACCTCGCTTTGATGAGCCTCTTTGGAAGAGGTTTAGCTTGGTGTTTGATACAAATATCGACTTCGATAAAATTTTCTTTGTAGCTGCTGGATCTTCTTCTAACCGCAAAAAAAAACTTTGTTTCAATCAACTATCGAATGGTAGGCAAATGTAAAAATCGATGTTAACGGAAAACGCTTTTAGATGCTTGAACGATTTTTGTCCGTCATTTTAGTCGATGCGATGGTCCTTTATTCTCAAATAACAATTTTTCCTTTAAGCCCGTTATTTCGAATTTAACTTCAATGCCAAAATGCAACGACGCCGACGCCCTTTTCGATAGATCAATGGAACCATCCAATTTCAATAAACCAAAAATATTTTCAAAGAACTGACCAAGGCTAACCTCCACCGACCCAACAGGAGGATGGCAACAACGACGGCGGACGTGATGACGGCATTTTGCCAATACCAAATGCATTTTATTCAGACTTTCCTTTGAACATGTGCTCGCCAATTAATAAATTTGTATCCTTGCTAGCGGCTTACGAATATAATGGCACATTTTTTCCCTTGATATTTTTTTCATTTGATAGTCAGTTGATTTTCCATATTGGACTGTTTAACCGCAAATATTCCATTAGTTTGTAAGAATGGAATTATTTACGCAACTTCCGCTTGAGTAGAAAACAATGTTTACAAGGAAATTACGGCTATTTTAAAAAAAGAAATTAAATCTGTTTTGGGGACGGTTTTGTTCCAATCAGCCATTCAGTATAGTGGTTCCAAATGTCCATTTTAAAGATCAAATCAAATTTCAACTGTGAAAAGTGTTCGGTTTTTCCAAATACTCTCAGTAATGATTGTGAAACAACATCCCTCTTACACAGTAAATCGCCATATCAAAGCCATCAATGCTAGTCCTGAAAAACACATAAACCAAGCCATGCCATTCAATCCAATCACTCTTGGAATTTCGTCACCATCGCATGTCGGGCGGCAGAGATGGTGGTTGACCAAATCCAACCGAATCTGTTCTAGATGGTTTTGCCTAGTCCCACAGCATTAACTGCGGAAAATGTACTTCTAAATGTGTTCGAAAATAATAGTGGTAAGCCTCATACCCACTGTGACGTCGGTCGCTTTGGAAACCGAAGTAACAGCATAACATTGGTTATACGCGCAGGTGGCCATGGTTCAGAGGATAGAGTAGTGGATTGCTAAGCCGAACGCTACGGGTTCAAACCCCAGCTTCAGCAGCATTCTTTTTCTACAAAAATCGCCAGCTTATCTGAGGCCACCTGTGCGATAACATGAGACAATACAAATCTAAGTCTCCTCCTCTGAGCCACGTAGGTCTCTGTTATGTGTGCTTTCTTTCTATGTGTCTATCTGTCTCTCTCTGTTGTATGTCTTGTTCTGTCCCAGCCGATGGTCTCAGTGGTCAGTGCTGCTATGTGTCTGTAGTTCGTTACATTTATGTGCGAAGTACTGTGAAATGTAATGTAATGTAAACATTGGTTATAGCAGAAATTAATTTTAAATGGCGTTGTCCAAACACAAATACGTCATTTTGTCCGATGACATATGTTTTCCTATTCCCAATTTCCACAAGCTTAACTGTTCACATCCATACGTTTGAGTTAAAATAAATGCAGAACTCTGCTTGCAACTAGATTGGCGATAAATAATGAGAGGGATTTAAGATTCGCACTCGCTTTACGTTCTTGCTCTCGTTATCAAAAAATGAAAGGAATGCGTTTTCAAAACTTCCAGCACTATAATAATTTACAAAGCAAGAATTTTCGAGCAAGCAAACCTTTTTGCTGTACAATTTGTAGCTTGTGATATGGCGAGAGTCCTAAAACATTTTTTTTTCTAGGCTGTCTCCGAGTTGTTGGAACAAAACAGCATTTGTGCAGCCAAAGAAAACAAGGAATCTCAAAATATAGATCGTTTACACTTGCGTCCCTTCTTTTCAAGATCATGGAAACGCTGATAAAAAATTATCAGCTCAAGACATAACTTGAAAACCGAAAGCTTCTTAGATACTTATAGCGTTTTTTTTTTGGTAATCCGGAACTGTACACAGAACTGTCCGATTCCGGATTCCAAACGAACAGGCAAACACATTTTTTTGCTTCTAAGGCTAAAAACACACCAAAGCGGACAGACGAACTTTTTGTCTTTCGACAAAATGTCGCGGACACAAGTCCATTGCTCTTACGAGGCAACACACACCGAACAAGACACGACACGACAAAAAGTCGTGTCCGTCCGTCCGTTGCAGTAAATACATGGGGTTGTATAGGAGCAAACCACACCAAAGAAGACAAAATGTCCCGGACAAAATGTCGAAGCCTGAAAGTACACACCGTCTTATGAAGAACCACACACCAAAGTGAACAAGACAAACAAACAGATTTCGACAAACGGACATGTCGGTTGCTCATAGTTGGATTTGTATTTTATTGCGATATTTCTTGTTGTATTTTGCTCAATTTGGTATGGATGTTGTTGTAATGGTAAAAAGAATTAAGAACAAGAAGAATTAAGAAAAACGTAGAGATTTCTTTTGTGTGGATGTTTGTGTGGATGTTTTCTTTGTTTGTCCGCTGGCAAAACACACCGAGTGCGACAACGACAAAATGTTTTGTCTGTGTCGTCCTCGGTGTGGGGTGGATTACGACACGACTTTTTGTCTTGCGACAAGCAAACGTTTTGTCCGCTTCGGTTTGTGGTTGGCCTAAGGGTTGAATGGTTGTGTATTTGTGAAACCTCATATGCAGAATTGCAGATGACATGACATTGTTTTTAATTTCTTTATTTGTAAACATGGCAGCGAGTACGTATATGCGAGTGTGTGCATGTATGCGTGATTCTGTTTTTGATTCTGACTTCAAATTCGGAATCGTTTTTCTGTTCTATTCAGAACAAGAACTGTCATCTTGTGCCAAGTGAACGAGTACAGAACTGTTCGGAACAGTTCCGGACGACCAAAAAAAAACGCTATTAGATAGCAGCAGCATGGCTTACGTATGGCAATACGTCCCCTGGTGATTTTCTTACAGAACAGTTGAACAAATCTTTCGATCGATCAAGTAAAATTAGGACTGTTTAATGAAGTAAAACCAGATCAGAACAGCACAGAACAGCACAAGTAAATGAAAACTGTCAGATCAAGTAAGAACAGAAAAGATCAGCTCCCTATGTGACAGAATAAAATCAGCTGTTAAATAAATATTCCAAGTCAAATCAAATTGAAGCAAATTTTCATTTGTTGGAAATAAGATTCTGAATAGAGAGAAATTTTTATTTGGGAGTGTAGTAGTAATATTTTTACTTCCTCGGAAAACTGTTCAATCGATATAATTTTAAAAAATTGTTTGAAAAAAAATAAAAATAATTTGGCATTTGAAATTTTGACATTTGATAGTTTTTACAAAGCTGCACCATCAAAAAAGTAGGGGTAGAAAAATGTGTACTAAACTGAGATAGAAAACTTCATGGAACACAAAATGACAGATTGTAGAACAGTTTGGGGCAAGGTTTTTACTCATGGAACACACAAACGTGTACTTTTTGGATATTTTCTGTACTTTTCTGTGCGGAACAGATTCATTAAACAGACCTATTGTTAGGTTGATATTGCGAAAGCATTTGATAAAATCTTTTTTATCGTTACTTTTTCGGTCATTTGTCTTGTGAAATAGCCAGTTGTAATCCTCTCCTTAAACAATTCAGTCGTATACTTGCGCTTCCAGGAATTTTCATCAATATACCCTCGAGTTTGCAGGTAAGCCTATGAGACAGTGATTTGTGAGGACGCCTATTAGGGAGCTTATATGTATGCTTTGCTTTGAGATAACATATTTAAGGAGCGCTTTACTTTAAGTGACAGCGATACAAGTTTGGTGGCCTAGAATGTTCGTAAGTTAAACCACCTAGAGCTTGCTTAATGATAGCAGTTTCTTTAAGCATAATTTTACATGTAGCGATCGGTATACATACCATTTCCCTTTAAGGTGTGTGACAGGTATCACGGTTCCATTTTTGAATTTTGATTTGCTGGGTCATCTCCATAAGATATCATCGGCAATCGAGGGCTGTTTGAGGAGAGTTAGTCAAGACACTGTCGTCAAGATATTTTACTGCAGCCTGACTGTCAAAGAAGATGCGGACATGAAAATATAGATACAAAGTTTTTTCTTAGTCTTAGCTAGGATAGAACTTCTTTAATCTCTAACACTTCTGCTTGAAAGGAATGGAGCCGTGGAAGTTATTGCCAAATTGAGGTTTCGGAATGATGTAGTCTATACACTTACTTAAGTATAGAACCGAAAGATTTCAGAATAAAATGGACGGATGACTGATATACATAAAAAGCCAATTATACGAGGTTGACGACTCCACTTGCTTCCTATGGCTTTTTTGCAAGGGAAAAGAGCTCCTGTAGATTTCCTTATTCTTTATTTAATATTATCAGACGATGAAGATATTGAGCTTCATTAGTAAAAATTAGCGGTACACCTTTTATTGAAGGAGGTACAATTTCTTGAATTTTGTATTTCGGTGTGAAGGGGACCAGATCTGGTTGTTTAGGGTTATTAGCAAGTCCGCAGTGATCAGCCCATCTTGTGTGCATAGTGGATAAGTCTGTTTCGGTGGAGATCTCTCAGGGCACTTGGTTGTTTTCTTGTGACGGCGATAGTAACATCATCAGCGTAAGCAATCACTTTGTAGCCTCCTTTTTCCAAGGATGTTAGCTGTTCGTTAGCTAATATACTCCATAGATAGAACACCACCCTGCTGACATACCTTTCCTGGCCCTCAGTTTAATCAAGAATGCAATACACGTCCTTTAAGTGCAGCATAATATAGAAAATGCGGTGAATTGGTAAATGGTGATTTGATTTTAAAAACCACACTCGAATTATGACGAAGTGAGACTATTCAAAACTGTTATAGAACCATCTAACTTTCGTTGCCCTACAGCTCTCTATCTTCGGATGCAAAACATATAGATTGGCTCATTTATTTGTTTATTGATTGGTGTCGTTTGTTTGGTTTTTATTTTTATTTTATTTTTATGCTCAAAAGGATTTATGAATAACAATTTTATGAAGTGGAATTGAATCGCAATTTTATTTGTAGCAGGACGTTCTTAAACAAAAAAGAATTGAATGAAAAAAAATTGAATAAAATTGGAAAAATCAAATATTGGATACAAATAAATAAAAAAACAAGCAAAAGAATGATTTAAACCAACAACATTAATCCTGAATAAATGTGTAAGGCACCGCGCCGGACGTAGTGTCCGTGGCTAAGTGGTTAGGTGCGTTGGCTGCTAAGCAGAACGTCGCGTCGTGGGTTCAAGTCCTACTCGTGCCCATAGTTTTTATTTCATCTTTCACGGGCACTGCTTCTTGCGAAGAACTGGCAAAAATTCCAAGAGTGCCTATCAATCAGTCATGAAAAAGTGCTTCTCAGCTTTGCCGTTCGGAATCGGTGTTAAATTGAAGGTCCCCTCAATTCTTCACACGCACCAAGAGAATTGTTGATGATAGTAAGCCACTTAGGCCTTGGCTCTTCAAGAGCTGTCCCGCTACTCTATTTATTTTTAATGCGCCGGATGAAAACGGATGTAGGAAAACTGTATATTAAAATTAAACCTGTTTATTTTTAATCCCATTCGATTGTGGATTAAATGCGATGTAAAAACGAGCTATATAAACGAAACGCACGTGATGATGAGCTAGACACCTAGCTAACGACTTACTCATGAGTCTTAACTAACGAGAAACAACTCTAGATTACTCTTTAAGGTAGACTCCTTAAGTAAAAGTACCAGTTCAGTTTATGGAAATAAAATCACAGTGGTAAGAACATCTGAAAAGTTCAAAACATTTATATTACATTACATTTCACAGTACTTCGCACATAAATGTAACGAACTACAGACACATAGCAGCACTGACCACTGAGACCATCGGCTGGGACAGAACAAGACATACAACAGAGAGAGACAGATAGACACATAGAAAGAAAGCACACATAACAGAAACCTATGTGGCTCAGAGGAGGAGACTTAGATTTGTATTGTCTCATGTTATCGCACAGGTGGCCTCAGATAAGCTGGCGATTTTTGTAGAAAAAGAATTCTGCTGAAGCTGGGGTTTGAACCCGTAGCGTTCGGCTTAGCAATCCACTTTTTTTTTTTTTTTTTTTTCTCAAAATTCATTTTTTATTTCATTTTACTTATTACTACTTATTACTAGACAAAAGAATTCAAAACTAGCTTATGATCTAAATCTTATATTTAACTTACTGGCCCCAACCGGGCGCTCTAAGGAATTCATGGATAACTAAAATTAATGCCTTTCGGCTTATGAACTATTTTTTTTTTTTTACTTCAAATGTTTGTTCTTGTTAGAAAATTTAAAAAACTAACACAATGACTTGTATCTTTGTTTTTTACATACTACTTAAAATTAGGTCCTTAAAAAAATAAAACTTAAAATTAACTAGAACTACCTAATCTACCTAACAACTACTTACAAATTAGAGCAACCACAGCAGCAAATCTATATTTTTGTTATCACTTTTTGTATTGTATTTTGTTATACTATTTTTGTATTGTTTTTTTTTTGTTTCCCTGTGTTTTTTTTTTTGTTTTTTTTTTATTTTTTTTTGCTATTTTTTTTTTGTCCATATCAACGTTTGTGCCACCATGCCTACTCTACTTAAACCTAAACCCAAAACCCTTAGACTAAAACAAGTATACAAGCCGGCCAAGGCTTAAAACCCCACCCCGACTACCCATTATCAAGTGCTGACTGAAGCCACCAGAACTGGTGCTCCTGCTTCACCCTATCAATTCGGTCCCGTTCGGACACAGCCCTACTGAACCGAAGGAGCTCTGCTCCGTTCTGTGCGAGGACGTCTCGATGGTAAAGGAGCCGCCGATCGACGGTTCTCCGCCTGACGTGGTGGATTAGCGGGATCGCCAATCTGTCCTGTATCAGACCGCATTTATCTAGGTGGAGGAATGCCTCTGGTGGAATGAAGCCGCTCGAGCGTGCACTATCAAAATATTCGTCGTTCGGATAGAACGCCCCAAAGATCAAATTATTCGTCGAAGTCATAGCTCTCGCAATGTGACCCCGAATAAGTTTTATCGCGAAATTGTCAATTCTGTTAATCCGAGCCTCGTTGTACAGAACCTCGTTAGAATAGTAATGTACGTAAGAAGATTCTGGTGTCCGATACAAACCGAGACAGCGCCGAAGACACTGCCTCTCGAACACCCGAAACTTCTCCATTTGAGATGGTGCAACGTTGAACCACACTGGACAGCCATAAACGATCATCGGCCGTATGATGACCATGTAGCAAATTACCTTCACTCTGGGGTCAAGCCGACTGCTGTAAAACAGCCGTTTCGTCAGAGCGAAGGCTCCTCTGGCCTTAGTCAGAGCAGCATCTATATGTCTGTCGAAATACAGATACTGGTCCAACCAGATACCGAGGTACTTCACTTCACTTTTGCTCGTTAATCGCTGTCCGTGAGGCCCAACGATGACCATCTTGCGCCAATTCTTGTGCGTATCCCTCGTGGCCCCAGCCAACGAGGTCTGGAACAGAATTGTTTCGCATTTCTGGACATTTATTTTCAGTTTCCAGTCATCGCAATATCGCTGAATCTTCTCGAAGTCACGTAGCAAGAGAATTCTAATGACTTTGACCTTTGGGGCAGTTCTGTACGCAATCAGGTCGTCGGCATACGCAATTGCCTGGGAAAGGCTACCTATCAGATCGCTGGTGTAAATGCTGAAGAGGATCGGCGAGTTCACCGCTCCCTGTTGAAGACCGTTTTTAATTTCAAAGGTGGTGGTAGAAGTTACATTGCCACTTTTGTCAACAAACTTTCTACCGTTGAGCATATCATGAAGCATATACAACAATGGTTTACTGATGCCTAGTCTGGTGAGCTTTAAGTACAAACCTTCTAACCATACGGTGTCGAAGGCTGTATAAGATAAAATGCAGATGGCAACCCCAGAATCAACCAACATTACATGAGCAACACAAACAACAGTGCACACTCTTATGTATACATAATATTTTTCATTGACTCTGTACCTGTACATTTAACTTTCCCGTTATCATTTTTGTTCCTCTTTAATCTTTGTTAGATTTAAGCTTCACTTACAATAAAGCAGTGGTCAAGTCAAGATTAATCTTTGTTTCTTTAATTCTTTGGAAAGTGGTCAGATCATTTTACATTAGCGTGTATAATCGAGTCTAATATTATACATTTTTTGGTGCCTCCTGTGAGGAAGAATTGATTAAATATAAACTATAATCGTTTGCATTTGTAAAAATTACTTGGCTTGTCTTTTATATTTCTTGCAGTAATCAACTTATTTGGTTAACGGTTCTTTTGCATTTGAAAAAATTGAACAGTTGGAAGTTCTAGAACATTCAATCACGTGTTCTGTAGAACTTCATGAAAATTATTAATTTTGTCTCTGGTTTTTCTTTGCAATTTTATTGGCGTTCCGATGGCGGAGTTAAATAGAAGAAGGTCCGAGGTCACCACACTACATCGTATAACCGCAAGAATCTTGGCTGAAGAATACACAGGTGACATACATACATACGTTCAAGATTTGGCCAGTATAACAATGCACTTCGAACGTTTTACTGTTTCTCATAACGTTCTTGTCGACAACGCAACTGACGACGAGGAGTTAGACGCACATCAGGAATTGTGGGATGAATTAGAGGATCGATACAACCCATCGGTGGCCAAACTTAATCGGTTAATGGCTCCTAAGGCTGAACGACCAATTGTCCACGATGTTTCGGAACCTCAACCAGCGACCATGGATCTCAAGTTGGATCCAGTTACCATTCCGAAATTTGACGGTTCGTTCCGCAACTGGCTAGCCTTTAAGGACGCCATTCAAACGCTCATCGACAAGCCCAACATGACCGAGTACTACAAATTACAGAAATTGCGTGAGTCATTGGTTGGCGATTCACTCGAAACTCTTGTTGGCAACCTATATACTGGCGGTTATCAGGCTACCTGGGATGAATTAGTGAAGCGATATGACAACAAAAAACAATTAGCTGAACTACACGTCTCTCGCTTTGTTGGCATCAAACCCATTATCATCGCACTACTGCTTTCCGAAACTTCTATGATATCGTGTCGTGTCGATTGTCCAACAAACTTCCATATGATTTGAGAGTTCATACAAATATCAATTCTTTTGAAAAAACCGTGAAAAGGTGGCTTTTTAGTCATGATTTTAAAAGTATTGAATTGCTTCTCAATGTCCTTCATTGATATTTTGGTTTTTCTCTTTTGACTTGCTGTTTATTGTTGTTTTTTCTGCAGATTTTATTTAACAATAATGAAATGTATAAAAAGAAAAAAAATGGTTTAATTTTTGAGGGTCACCCCACCCATATGATATTATTTACACATATACGTTTTTTTTTTAATTTGATGTGGCATTACTTCTATTTCTCTTAAAGAAATATTTATGTCACTATTATTTCCTAGTTACTTATTGATAAATTGTTATGTATAATTTTGAATTGTTAACTAGAAATAATAAAATTAAATACTACTACTACTACTACCAGGACTTTTGACTGTTCGTCGCCCGAGAATTGGTTTGTTCCATACGCCACTTTTGTCGGTTTTGAGTTAGGAATGGATTCTATGGTAATTTTGTATGCTCTTTCTAAATCTGTGATCAGATTTGCGCTACGTCTTTTCAATCCCGAGATATCCAACATCAGTTTTGTTCCATATCCACCAAAATCAACATTTTCTAGAATTGTTTTGTGCCATAAACCATTTTTTGGCGTTTGGGACATATTTTCCATATAAAATTTGTCAAGTTTTTTGTCAGAATTGTTTTGTTCCACGTGCATATTACGGCGAGAAGGGATAGAAAAAGTCCTAAGAATGTTGAGAATTGGTTTGTCCTACGTGCAGTTGTGTTAAAGAAATGCTATGTTTATGGGACAATCATCGCAAACAAAATTTTAGTATTGGTTTGTGCCATATCCATTACAATTGTGTAGATATCCCGAGACAATTGTATGAAATCAGTTAGTCGTGGCTTGGCTTGGCAACTACTTGACTCTTCAAGCGATGAAGATGGTAATGAACACTTTTTTTGAAGAAGGTTAAGTTCAAATGACTCTGCCCTTGATTTGCAAGATGGTCACTCAAAAGTGGAAAACTTCATTGAAACTATAGGTGCATACAGTGAAGAAGATTTCAAGTCGCATCTGCGGCTGAACCACTTGACTATAAATCAATTAACAAGTACAGAAGTACAAGTAAGAATTGCTGTACCTACTATTTTTATTTAACTGCGTTTTTTTTTAGTTGAATATTCACAGTCGGAATTCATCTCAAATCCATCAACTTCGTTTTATGCTGGAAAACCCAATATTGGCGCAAAAAAAGGGGTACTAATCTGTGTATGGTACATTAGCAACACTATCACTTTTAGGCAATTGGGGAATCTATTCGGTGTATCAAAATCTTCAGCCTGGGGTGTTGTGGGTCGAGTAAGCAGCTGGCTTGTTTCCAAAGCAGATGTGTATATAAAGTGGCCACAAGGAGAACGTATCTCTGAAAACTGCCGTCAGTTCGAAGCAAAAAAGAAACTACGAGGTGTAATCGGTGCCATTGATTGCACGCATATTACGATTGCTGCACCATAATTAAACAAAGAGTGCTAATACAATCGCAAGCAAAACTTTACCATTGTTTTGCAAGGGGTCGTCGATGCTGTTTTGCGAAGATCGGCTTTGTATAGAAGAGCTCACTCTAACTTTGCCCAATTGTTGTCCAACAATACATTTCTGTTGGGTGATTCAGCCTACCCTGCTTCAAAATAGTTCCACCTTACAAGGACTACGGCCAACTTACGGACCAACATCTAGCATTTAACTACCTGCATTCAGCTACAAGAATGGTAGTTGAAAATGCATTCGGCTTGTTAAAAGGACGATTAAGACGCCTAAACTTTTTTTTTTAAGAAAAATGTATATTTTTTATTTTATTTTTTTAATAAAGACTTTATTGAAAACAAAATTTTCTTTAAACATTTTTGCATCCAACTACATGCTTTCTTGCCTTTCACATTATATATTGATGAGAATTGGTTTGTGCCATATCCATTTTTTTGTGTCCCACGTGTATGGAAAAACAAATCATTTTCAAAATGTATGAGGTGGGACACAAGCCAAAAAAGTAGACTTTTGTGCTGATAAAGGTATCTTGTTAACGGTAAGGCAAAACACTTTGAAAATTGGTAGGTGAAGTCTTAATAAGACTAACTTCAATTTAAAAAAATAAAAAAAAATTCCTATCGCACAGTTTCGGATTACTAAGCACGCGAACCTTTAAATGCGTTTTTCTCGAAAAAGTGCCAATGGCGTATGGAACAAACCAATTCTCGGGCGACGTGTTGTCGATACTGTACGCGAGTCCCTACGAGCATTGCGTGTAATGGAACTGCCAGTCGATCAATGGGATGCTTTGTCCGTGCCAATAGTAACTTCCAAATTGCCACAAGTGACGCAACATGCATGGGGAATGCATACAAGTCAGAAAGAAATTCCTAAGTTGGACGCATTGTTGGAATTCGTTGAAAGGCGAGCCCTAAGTCTTTCACTGGATGGTACACATTTTACTGCTTCTTCGATTAACCACGCTCCAATTGGCCTTTCAAGCAACGCAAACACAATTGGCTCATCACAGCGAAGGCTTTCGAATGCACCACGTTTAGTAAAGACGAAGTTAGCAGCGACTTCTCCAGGCAATTGCGAATTTTGCAACAGCAGTGTTCATCGCATTAGTAGTTGTCCCAAATTGATGATCTTACCTGTGGCTGAGCGTTTTAATCATTTAATAAGCTCCAAACTGGGCTTCAATTGCTTGAAACCAGGTCACGCTACCAAGTCCTGTTCAGGTGGCAATTGTCGAAATTGTCAAGGAAGACACCACACATTGCTATGTCGAGGCAACTCTCCCAATGCTGCCCCCAATACTAAGTCACCATCAACATCGACGCCTGCTGTAGGCACTGCAACATCATCTCAAGGCCCTCAAACCTATACATCATGACTACAACCGACATCCAAGACGTTTGTGATAATTGGCGAACAACTAGTTTTATTGGCGACCGCAATTGGCTACATTCAAGATGGCTATGGCTACAAACATCGTTGCCGAATCCTTTGCGATCCCGGCAGTCAGGTTAGCTTTATAAAATACAATTTTTTCAATCAGTTGGCTATTCGCAGGAAACCTTGCACAATTCAAGTAGAAGGTATTGGTTCGGCTAGCACCAATACACGTGGCTGCGCAATTCTCAATTTGGCTTCCAGCGATGGGACGTCAACATCGATGTGAATTTCTATTTGCTCACTACAATCACTACACCTACACCAGTAGCTGACATTGCACCGACGTGTTGGGAACATTTGCGTAATTTGGCTTTGGCAGACCCGTCACTTGGCAAGACCGGTAGAATAGATGCTCTTATTGGAGCTGACATTTGGGGTAGAATCATACAAGAAGGCATAGTTAGTGGATCAATAAACGAACCATTTGCACAGTCAACATCGCTTGGATGGTTGGTTTTTGGACCAGCAACAGTTGAAACTTCATGCACTTCACCACCGCGCTCACTTCACTCAACCCATAGCAGTCTCAATGTGAGCGGACACCCTCTCGACTTGGCACTGGCACGTATATTTGAATTTGATGCAGACCTCAAGAAAACAGTGGCAGATAACGATGTTGGCGAAAATATATTCATGGCTACACATCACCGTAATTCAGATGGACGCTATGTCGTCCAGATACCGTTTCGTCCAGATGCTCCAGCTCTTGGCAATTCTCATCCGCTGGCACTTCGTCAATTCTACCAGCTAGAACACAGATTGGCCAATGATTCAGATCTCAAGGCGAAATACATGACATTCATGCAAGAGTACATTTATTTAGGACACATGAAGAAGGTTCCTAATCTCTCATTTGAACCATCTCAGAGGTACATTATTCCTCATCATCCTGTATTAGCGAAATTTCGTGTGGTTTTCAACGCTTCGGCAAAGACGTCAAATGGCCTGTCTTTAAATGACACTCAGTTGAGTGGACCGCTAATTCAAGAATTGCTCACTACAATCATACATCATTTTCGTCGCTTTCCGGTGGCCCTTTCAGCCGATATAGAAAAAATGTTTCGGCAGGTAAGAATCCACGATCGACACCAGCGCTGGCAACAAATCCTTTGGCGTCAATCAACGGATGAACCAATATGCACTTACCAATTGACTACCGTCACATACGGCATGGCTTCTGGAAATTACAACGCTGTACGTGCAATGCAACAGTGTGGCCGTGACAACTGCAACATTTTGGCAAATAAGACCAGAGAAGAGAACGCTCTCAGAAGCATTTTACGCGACTTTTATGTTGACGATTATCTTACAAGCGTCGAAACTACTGAACATGCGATTCAATTGGCTAATGACGTCGACACAATCTTGCAACAAGGACATTTCCACCTTCGAAAATGGCAGTCTAACGACCGAATGGCTTTGGCTGGAATCACCGGTAACTTGGGAACCGCAGTTGACATCGAATTGAAACCTCCAGAAGTGACAGTACTCGGATTGCATTGGAACCCAAAGGACGATGAACTGTTCTATCGAATTAACCTTGGCGAAACAACATCTACCACCAAGCGGCAGGTGCTTGCCGATACTGCCCGACTGTATGACCCAACAAATATGCTTGCACCGGTCATTATCGTCGCAAAAATATTTATACAGACCTTATGGCGAACTGGATTGGATTGGGATTCACCGTTACCAGCGGAGTTCTTTCGAGAATGGCGCGACTATAGCAATAATCTTACGCAATTGCAACAGTTAAGAATTCCAAGGTGTCTGCAGCTCAAGTCATCCGTCACTATTCATTTGCACGGCTTTTGCGACGCAAGCCTCAAGGCATATGCGGCTGTCGTATACGTCTGCACAACGAGTCCCAACGACGACTTTACTTCAGCCCTAGTCACTGCAAGGGCACGTGTTGCACCAGCACGAACTGATCAGCAAGGAAACATGGCGACAACGATCCCAAGATTAGAGCTATGCGCTGCTAGGCTTTTGGCAGAAACTGTTAACACTGTCAAACATGCATTGGACTTGGAACATACACCATGCACATTATATAGTGACTCATCGATTGTCCATTGTTGGATGCGTAAGTCGGTTTCATTGCTCAAACCTTATGTTGCGAACCGAGTTGGCTACATACAGCAGCATACTAATTTGTCCGATTGGCAACACGTTCGAAGTCATCTGAATCCAGCCGACTGTGCTAGTCGTGGAATATCTGCAAATTCCTTGCTCGATCACCCATTGTGGTGGCATGGTCCGATCGAAGTTATGCGAAGTAACATAGCTACGGACATTCCATCTCTTTCTGAGACTGATATACTGGCGTTGGCAATGGAATCCAAACCTCTTAAGGCTCACATGGCACGTTACTTTCAGCATCCTATCATCCAAACAAGGTATCGCTGTGGCAAAAAATTGGTTATAATTGACTTAGTCGACCGTTTCTCTTCGATTGGAAAACTCTTGCGAACTACTGCTTATGTTCTTCGTGGCAACGTCATCCGGAACAAATATTGGCATCATACAATTGTGAACTGTGACGAAATGAATATGGCTTTGAAATGGCATCTCCGAGCTGAACAAAATAGGTACTTTTATAATGATATTCTTTTGCTATCTCAATCCCAACAGGTGGCAAAAACCAGCAAATAGGCTGCTTTGGCACCATATCTCGATTCTGATGGTATATTGCGAGTTGGAGGCAGGCTAGTACACTCTGAATTACGAACCGATCAGAAGCATCCAACGATTTTGGCAAAAGAAAGCACCCTATCTCAACTCATCGTACGTGATATTCATCTCACCAACTCCCATGCTCAAGTTACCTTAATGCTGCAAATTCTACGACATCGGTATTGGATCATCAGTGGCCTTTCTCTTGTAAAACAGTGCGTATATGAATGCGTAATTTGTCGACGACCCTCACGTCAAATGGCTCAACAACAAATGGCTTCTTTACCTTCGGTGCGAGTCGTAGCATCACCACCGTTTTCATCATCTGGCGTCGACTATTGTGGCCCTTTTAACATTCGGATTGGAACCCAGCGCACACGAACTTCGAAGAAAACCTATGTCGTCATCTTTGTCTGCATGGCAACAAAGGCCGTCCACATCGAGCTGGCAGAAGACTTATCAGCAAGAGCCTTCCTTAACGTTTTTGCACGCACGCTTCGTGGGTCGTCGAGGCGGGTGATCAGACGCTACACTTCGATCAATTACATACACTGCTCGTGCGGATTGAAGCTTGTCTCAATTCTAGACCATTGGTAGCAGTTCATGATAATGTGGATGACCGTTTGGCTTTGTCTCCAGCTGATTTCTTAATTGGTCGTTCCCTCGTTGCACTGCCTGAAACTACGGTTCCAAACACACCTACAAATCGTCTTCAACATTGGCAACTTTTAAGACAAATGCATCAATCCTTTTGGCATCGCTGGCACGACGAATATTTGGCCTCGCTACAGCAACGCTCGCGATGGCGTCGGCCGCGAGAGGATCTGAAGGTTGGTGACGTCGTCGTACTTCGTCACGAGAATTTACCCCCAGCAAAATGGCGATTGGCACGCATCATCTCTGTTCATCCGGGTAAGGACGGTCTTGTCCGCAACGTGACGGTTCAATACTCCTTGCAAGGCAACACTTTGAAGAGCACTACAAGACCAGCACAGAAGGTGTGTCGGCTATTCAGCAACAATCCTGAGCCTACCGGCCCAGCCGGGCAGTAAATGTATAAGATAAAATGCAGATGGCAGCCCCAGAATCAACCAACATTACATGAGCAACACAAACAACAGTGCACACTCTTATGTATACATAATATTTTTCATTGACTCTGTACCTGTACATTTAACTTTCCCGTTATCATTTTTGTTCCTCTTTAATCTTTGTTAGATTTAAGCTTCACTTACAATAAAGCAGTGGTCAAGTCAAGATTGTTCTTTGTTTCTTTAATTCTTTGGAAAGTGGTCAGATCATTTTACATTAGCGTGTATAATCGAGTCTAATATTATACAAAACCCTTCTCTAAATCAACTAGAACAGCACCTGTGCATTGTTTCTTGGACTTATTCCATTGGATATCAGAAACGAGCTTAGACGCGGCATGAATGGTGTCATGTCCCGCCTTGAACCTGTAGGCTTTCTTATTTAATTTAAGGTTTAATTTGTATAACCGCAGTGTACAATGTACTCAAAAGAGCTTTTAATCTCTAAGTATATGAATCATGTTAACCATATTAAATCGTATTATCTCGTTTTGTATGTAAACTTATTATGTAATCTCTCATCATGCCATGCATCAAACGGTTTTACTAAGCTTAAACTGTATTCATAAACTGTAAGTAATTTTAAACTGTGCAATAAAATATCACTCTGTGTTAAGTGTTCAGAAAGTGAAGAACTTGTTTTATTGAGAGCTTACAAAATCAGAAGTGGATCGATAAGCCCAAATTTTTTTTTCTTTGCGTGTACAGTATATCGAGAATTTTTATGTTTTATGTTTAACATCACGATCGATCGTTAATGATATTTGAAGATTAAGAAATTTTTGTTTAATTATGGCCAAAGAACGAGCAGAGAAATTCATACAGGAGGCAACTGTTGCCTTATTGAAAGAAAAATTGAACATCTTCGGACTTAGCACTGAAGGTAAGAAAGCCACCTTAAAGATGAGGTTGCAAGAGCATCTCGACGAGCTAAGTGAGCATGAAATTTCTATGCAATTTCCCGAGGTTCAAGACGATAGTGAATCTGGTTCCGAGAACGACGACGAGACGCAACGTGAAATAAATGCTCTTCAAGCGAAAATCAAAAAGCAGCAGGAAATTGCCAGGCTAAGGGAACAACTTGCTGCATTATGCAGAACAAATGATGGGTTCACTACCACGTGTTCGATGTCATACAGAGATGTCGAAGATTCTGTCCCCAATTTCTCCGGGGATGATAATTTCTCCATCAAGCAATGGGTGAGGTCTATTGAAGAAGCTAAGGCATTGAACAGATGGGACGAGCAGAAAGCATTCATCTATGCAAGACGAAGTCTTACAGGTACCGCAAAATTGTTCCTTCGTTCTTCCCGTTGCACCACGTGGATGGAACTCAAAGCCAACTTACTCCAAGAATTCCACTGAACTGTGACCTCTGCCGACGTGCACGACGCACTCAGAAGTCGCAGAAAAAGAAACGACGAGAATGTTCATCAATATACGCTGGCCATGCAGGAAATTGCCTTCCACGCTGACATAGAGGACGAAGATTTAATCCGTTATATAATTAGAGGTATTCCAGATTCCTTCTGTAATAAGCAATTACTTTTAACTGCTAGGAGTATGGACGACTTAAAACAAATGCTTAAGAAATACCAAAAAATTAGAGCCTACTTCACGGACAATCCGACAACATCCTCCGCAACATCTCGCGCATCTCAGCCTGGAAGCACGATTAAGAGACTGATAAACGACAAGTGCTTTAATTGCAATGATTCAGGTCACATTGCTAGTGTCTGTCCAAGGCCCCGCCGTGAAAAAGGAAGCTGCTTCAAATGTGGAAGACAAGGACATCTAGCACCGTCATGTAAAATTGATGAAAAGCGACGATTAAAAAGAAACAACAGCAGTGTCGAATAACAGAGAACGAATAAATTTTATTGTAACAAATCAATAAGAACAATATATCAGAGCATAGTGATGTTATACATAAAGCAAAGTAGTTTAACATACAGTGATTCATTCCATATAAACAACACTTTCCCTGAATGAATAACTACATACTACAAGGAAATAATGTAATTAAAAAAGACCTAATCGCTTGGTATCTTCATTATGCTTGGTTGACGGTAGGGCTTTCGTTAATATGTCAGCTAACATTTCTTGAGTACTTATATACTGAAGATTGATGATTCTAGCTTGAATTTTTTCGCGTACGAACATGGTTTTTGTTTCGACATGTTTGGTTCTGGCAGAGTATGAGTTGTTCTTCGCTAATTGAATAGCACTTTTATTATCGCATAATAGACATATTTCATTGGCACATTCCGGGAATAATTCAGCTTCCAAGCGTTTAAGCCATATAGATTCTTGAATTGCAGCAACTATAGCCATAAACTCTGATTCAGTGGTTGAGAGTGCAACGGTCTGTTGGCGTTTTGATGACCGAGAAATTGCAGCTCCTTGCATCATAAAAACATACCCAGTCGTTGATCTTCGTTTATCGGCGTCACTTGCCCAATCGGCATCACAGAATCCTTGAAAATTTGTTGGTTTCTTGTTGTAAGTCAGTTTTCTATTAATTGTACCCTTTAGATATCTGAATATTCTTTTGAAGGCTGTCCCTGGATTGGCGTTGTACCTGCTCAGCAAGTTAACAGCAAAGCTAATGTCAGGTCTGGTAGTTTGGGAGGCAAAAAGCAGGGATTCAAATCCAACAGCTTCCATGTAAGGGATTTTTGACAAAAATTGCTTCTCTTCTTCAGTAGTTGGTGACATGTTTTGAGAAACTTTCTGGTTCAAATCCAAAGGTGTTGAAACTGGATGAACCTCATAATCAACGCCTCTTCTTTGGGAACAACCTTTCACAACTAAACGAGCCTTATATCTCAGGATATTTCCATCCACCCCTCGTTTGGTTTTGAATACCCACTTGCATTTTATAGGATGTTTACCATTTGGAAGATCTACCAAATTCCATGTTTTGTTGAGTTGAAGAGAATTATATTCAGACTCCATTGCATCTTCCCAAAATTTTCTGTCAGGACGTGACAAGGCATCTTCAACAGTTTCCGGGTCATTTTCTTCAAATGCAACATTAAATACATATTTGGGATTAGGATTTCTAATTCGAGTCGATTTTCTTGGAACAAATTCTTCTGTTTCAACCAAGTTTGACGCAGATTCATTAATGCTGTCGACAAATGGTGCGATTATGTTTTCGGGTTTTGGTAATTCGATTGCATTATCTACCGGATTCATTTCACCTTCATCTGTTTCATAAGATGTACGGGTCTCTGTGCCACTGTTTTCAGATTCAGGCACCGATGTATTTTCGTTTTCAATTTCTGGTTCGTCAATAGTTTCAGAATTGGAAGTCGTTTCGAAAATTGATATAAACGGATTCTCATTATATTGGCCATCATCATTGTCCACCCGATTTTTGCTATTCTCAAAAAAGACAACATCGCGGCTTATAATTATTTTTCGGGTTTTCATGTTATACAAACGATAAGCCTTTGTTTCGGTGCTATATCCAAGAAAGATGCAATCAACAGACTTCGGATCGAGTTTCTTTCGTTTTTCACATGGCACGTGTACCATGGCCTTACACCCGAAAACACGAAACATTTTTAAGTCGGGTTTGACATTAGACCATACTTCTTCAGGCGTTTTATCTTTTTCGCCTCTACAAGGAACTCGGTTCAAAATAAAGGTTGCAGTTGATGCAGCTTCAGCCCAAAAGCTTTTATCCAGATTGGAATCGAAAAGCATACAGCGTACATGTTCAACAATGGTTCTATTGATTCTTTCAGCAACTCCATTCTGTTGCGGAGTGTACGGTGCTGACTTCTGATGCTGAATGCCACATCTAGACAAAAAACTTTGAAATTTTGAATTACAATATTCTGTTCCGTTGTCGGTACGAAAAATTTTGATTTTTCGTCCACATTGGTTCTCAACCAGAGCCTTAAATGTCAAAAAAATCTCGAAAACATCTGATTTCTGTTTGAGTGGATAAAGAAACAATTTACGACTGAAATCATCTACAAAGGTTACAAAATATCTATTCCCAGAACATGATTTTGTCGGCATCGGTCCACAAATGTCTGAATGGACTATTTCTAGCAAAGCTTTTGCACGTGTACCTGTTGCATTAAAAGGTTCTCTTGATTGCTTACCCTTCAGGCAAACAACACATTCTTCATTCAATTTCTTGTCGAAAGATACGCCAAAAACTGCTGTCTTCAAATTTACTAAAGTCTCATCACATATGTGTGCCATACGTCGATGCCATAAATCCGAATCATTTCTTGTTCTTGCTGCTGTAGAAAAATTAAGAAGTGAAGATTTCGGTACAATGCAGTTTAATCTGTACATATTGTTCACTAAAGAAGCTGATGCTATCAGCTCATTCGATGGATTGAAAATATTGCAGCAATCCTTTTCGAATTTAACTATCTTGCCGGTCTTGACTAATTGGCTAACAGATATTAAATTTGCACTCAAATTAGGAACATATTGCACATCGTGAATTGTAGCATTCATTTTCTTATTATTGTTTACTAGAACTAAACTTACATTACCTACACATTCTACAGGCATCTTAGAGTTATTAGCAATAACAATCTCTCCATACATTGATGGTCGTTCATTACTAAGTAGGGAACGGCACATAGTCATGTGGGAAGACGCACCCGAATCTACGTACCACACATGTTCTGAGATTTCTTTCTTTGTTGAAAATGACGAAACCATAGCAATTTCATTAGATTTGTTACCTTGTTTCTTCTTAATAGGACATTGCCTAGCAAAATGGCCTACTTCACCACAGCTGTGGCAACGGAATTTCGTTTGAAACTTATTTTTCTTGAAGTTAGTCTTCGGTTTCACAAACATTGCACTTTCTGTAGATTTTGTGTTACAATTTACCTGTTGCAATAAAAGTGTCTTCACGGCATCAGTTGTAAGGATCTTGTTTGAGTTTTCTACAGCCATCACTAATGGTTTGAACTCTTCAGGTAATCCACCCAACATCAGCGAAGCTACGACTTCATCATCAATCTTCAAACCAGCCTTTTTTACCTTTAAAGACGTCATCACGGTCTTGTTCACATAGTCCTCCATAGATTCACACTCGTTCAGCTTCAACTGCACAAGTTGCGTCAGCAAATCTACCTTTCTACAAAGACCAGAATCCTCAAAGGCATTCGTAAGACTTTCCCATGCACTTTTAGCACTAGCACAATCCGCTACATAACAATAGTTCTGTGGTTCCAGCAAAAGAATCAGCTCAGATTTCGCTCTCAAATCAGTAGCTACTTGTTCGGCAGTAGCTGCACCAACAAGTCCGTTCTCAAAGCAGCTCCACAGGCCTTTGATGACAAGATACGACTTAGCTGCGATTTTCCAAATATCGAAATTTTCTCGTCTTTTCAGCTTTTCCAAGGATAAAATATTTGAGGCCATATTTCTGATGAAAAGAATTTATTAGTTAAATAATTCAATAATCCGCGAGACAGGGGCCCATAACCTGATGAAAAGCGACGATTAAAAAGAAACAACAGCAGTGTCGAATAACAGAGAACGAATAAATTTTATTGTAACAAATCAATAAGAACAATATATCAGAGCATAGTGATGTTATACATAAAGCAAAGTAGTTTAACATACAGTGATTCATTCCATATAAACAACAAAAATGAATCAATATTCTGCGACATCATCTTTGATTCCACCCGCTGGCGCTGCTCAGCGTCCTTCAACAGTTCTCTTAGTACAGCAACCTGAAAGCCACCCGGAATTGGACCCCAACGATGATGAAGAAGTAATCATGAAAACATTAAGCGACGATTATACATTGCATGTTAAGTATAAGTTGTTGAATAATGTTAATAATGTTGTTTTTGAATTTCAAGATAATTCTATGGTAGACTCAGGAAGCCCTATAAGCTTCGTTCAAGAAAAATGTATACCAGCTTATGTAATCCAGCCTCTAAAAGAAGACAACATTCAGTATTTCGGAATAAATCAGACCAAACTAGACATTCTTGGCATAGTTAAGTGTATAATTTATGTAAGTCATAGTATTTTAAGTTGCATGTTGCATGTTGTTCAAAATGAAACGATGAGGAACCAAGTGGTTCTTGGTAGAGACTTCTTAAAACAAAGTAAAATTAAGTTATGTTACACCTATCCCAAAAAAGAACACTATATTAAAAATGACAAGAATTCAACTGGAACAAATAGTAATTCGATTTTAAAATATGATTATCCTAAAAATATGCATGCAAATTACCAAAATAATTTTAAAAATTCTATTGAAATGGAAGCTAATACATGTTGTGATAGTGATTTTAACAGCAAAACCGAGACATTTAATGACGATAACTTCGAAAATGATATTTTGAATATAGACACGTGCTTTGATAAAAATGAATTTAGCCTTACAATTAACAGTAACCTATCGCATGAAGAAACACAACGAATAAACAATATAATGAAAGAAATAGATTTAAATAAAAATAATTCAATTTTAAAGACACCTTACGAAATGAAGATTAATCTTACTAATTCTAATTCGAGCTTCAACTGCGCGCCTCGCCGTTTACCTTATATGCATGTTCTCGAATTAAGAAAAATTTTAGACGATCTGTTAAAAAGAAACATAATTCGGGAAAGTAGTTCTCCTTTTGCGTCACCCATTGTGCTTACTAAGAAAAAAATTGGTTCTTTTAGATTATGTATAGATTATAGACAGATAAATCGCGTGACACAAAAGGATAACTACCCTCTTCCCCTCATCGAAGACCATTTCGATAGGCTGAGAAACAAGAAGTTCTTTTCACTGCTCGATCTTAAAAACGGATTCCACCACGTTAAGATGGCAGATGAATCTGTGAAGCTAACGTCTTTTGTCACACCTCTAGGCCAATATGAATATTTATATATGCCATTTGGCCTTAAGAACGCTCCAGCTTCATTTCAGCGTTATATAAATTATATCTTTAAAAATCTAATTTCTGAAGGGAAAGTATTAATTTATATAGACGATATTCTCGTGGCCACAGAAACAAAAGAAGAGCACTTCACCATTTTGGAACAAGTTGCTAAACTTGTTTCAGATCACAGCCTTCAATTGAGGTATGATAAATGCCTATTTATGGTCGAAAAAATTACCTACCTTGGCTATGAGGTTGGTGAAAATGGCATTAAGCCTAGCTCGAATGGCATTGCCGCAGTTCAGAATTTCCCCTCACCAAAAAACATCAAAGAGGTTCACTCGTTTCTAGGACTATGTTCATATTTTCGGAAATTCATTCAAAATTTCTCGATTATAGCAAAACCTCTTTATGATCTCTTGAAAAATATGTTGAATATAGATTTTGTGAAAAAGAAATAAACACTTTTCAAAATTTAAAACAGAAGCTGCTTGAAGCACCAGTTTTGTGCATCTATTCCCCAAAAGCTCAAACTGAATTGCACTGCGATGCCAGCGCTGTTGGATTTGGTGCAGTTTTATTACAAAAACAGCTCGATGGAAAGTTCCACCCTATCTTTTTTTCTCCAAGAGAGCAACACCTACCGAGTCAAAATATCATTCCTTTGAACTCGAAACTCTTGCGATCATATATGCTTTGCGAAGATTTCGCACATACTTATTAGGACTGAGATTTAAAATCGTGACGGATTGGAAGTCCTTAACACTCACTTTAAGCAAAAAGATGATCAACCCAAGAATTTCGAGGTGGGCTCTAGAGCTCCAAGAGTACGATTATGATGTGGAGCACCGAGACTGCAGAAGAATGCACCACGTCGACGCATTGAGTAGGTGCCACAACATACCTACTTTTAGTCCAACCCGAATATTTTGAAAACGCACTTGCATGTGCCCAAAAACAAAATGACGACATTGAAATCCAGAAAATAGCCAAAGCATTAGAAAAAAGTCAACACCCTCTTTACGAAATGATAAATGGTCTCATTTATCGTAAATGTAAGGGATATGTTGCATTTTATGTACCTGAGCAAATGGAACACATCCTAATTCAGAGCCATCACGATGCTCTTTGCCATGTGGGTGTAGAAAAGACATTCGAGTACTTAAAAAGGACTTACTGGTTCCCTTCAATGAAGGAAAAAATTAAGGGCTATATCAAGCGTTGTTTAAAATGCATATATTTTTCGGTCCCCTCTGGGAAAAAGGAGGGTGAGTTACATAGCATTCCAAAAGGCAGTATTCCATTTGAAACTATTCATGTGGACCATTATGGACCTCTGCCTTCTGGTACCCGAAATTTGAAAAAAACACATTTTTCTTGTAGTCGATGCTTTCAGTAAATTAACAAAATTATATTCAGTTAAAAGCACAACCTCCAAAGAAGCTATCCAATGCCTTAAAAGTTATTTCTCAACTTACAGTCGACCTAAAAGATTAATTTCAGATAGGGGATCATGCTTCACCTCTGACGAGTTTTCAATATTTTGTAAAGATTCAGATGTCAATCATATAAAAGTCGCCACTCATTCTCCGCAATCGAATGGGCAGGTCGAGAGGATCAATAGGCTTTTGACTGCAATGCTATCAAAAGAAGCCGAATCCGATCCCGGTGAATGGTCGAAACACCTAAACAAAATCGAATTTTCAATAAATAACACCGTCAGCAAAAGCATAGGAACCTTTTGATAAAATTTGCGAGTACCTTGAATCTCAGGTTTTTCGGAGAACTCCAGCAAACTTATCTGAATTAAGAGAAAAAGCCAGCTCAAAAATCATACGCAGTCAGGACAGAAACAAAATACATTACGATAAAAATCACAAAAAACCCCATCGTTATAATGCAGGTGACTATGTCGTTATTAAAAACGTTGTCACCACCGCTGGAATAAACAAAAAACTTTTGCCCAAGTACAAAGGTCCTTATGTAGTCGTACAAGTTTTACCCAATGATAGGTACAAAATAAAAGATCCGTCAAATTTGCAAATTTCGAGAACAAAGTATGAAGGAATTTGCAGTCCCGAAAACATGAAGCCATACGTCAAAAAATAGATAAAGATTTGAATAATGAACATAAAATTATGTGTGCATACGAAATAAAATATAATCGTTTTGTTTCTTCAAACGAGTCGTTACGTTTTGAATGAATACATTCGTATTCTAGACATTATGTAAGAAATAATAATTTAATTTTGAAAAATAGTTTTTGCGTTAAAATAACTAATGGAAGATAATTATCAAATGAAAATCGAGTCGATTTTAAGTCAGGAATGGCCGAAATGTAGGCTTTCTTATTTAATTTAAGGTTTAATTTGTGTAACCGCAGTGTACAATGTACTCAAAAGAGCTTTTAATCTCTAAGTATATGAATCATGTTAACCATATTAAATCGTATGATCTCGTTTTGTATGTAAACTTATTATGTAATCTCTCATCATGCCATGCATCAAACGGTTTTACTAAGCTTAAACGGTATTCATAAACTGTAAGTAATTTTAAACTGTGCAATAAAATATCACTCTGTGTTAAGTGTTCAGAAAGTGAAGAACTTGTTTTATTGAGAGCTTACAAACCCGAACTGGTTATCCGGAATTATTTTGTTGTCCGCAGCCCACTCAGCCAGAGCCCTATTGATTATCTTTTCGAATACCTTGCTGATGCTTGGAAGGAGACTTATTGACCGGAGATTTGAAGGATTGGAGTTGTCCTTTCCCTTTTTCGGGAGAGGATGAACCACAGCTGTCTTCCAACGCTCTGGATAATATGCATTATTCAGCGCGTTGTTGAACAGAGTGGTGTAGATGTCTATTGCCTCAATCGGTAAGTGTCTTAGTACAATGTTGGATATACCGTCGACACCTGCTGACTTCTTGCTCTTTATTGAATTGAAGATGAGCTGGAGTTCTACCTTCGTGATGAGCAAGGGACTTGGGCCCGTTCGTTCGGCGATTATAGCGTTTGCTAAGAAATCGTCATTAAACCGGGTAAAACCACGGTTATCGGATCGCCACTGCGAAATATCATTCCTCAGGTAGAAGTGATGAAGTAAGGCTCTGTTCTCCAGGTTGTGGTTCGGGCGAGTGCGAGCATTCACCTTATACACTTGCTGGAAAGCAGCACCAACTGTCTCCACTTTCTCTTGCGGATCTTCAATCACAAAGAAGTCATCGTCCAAGACGGCTTCCTCAGGATCAATTTGCGCTGTCAGGAGTACGTCTCTGTTCTCTATAGTTCTCTGGAGTTTCAGGCACGGAAGGTCATTCTGATTATTTTTTCTAAATATCTTATTGATTTGGGGAAACATACTCGGGTCGCTAGAATTAACGGCCCGAATTTTGTTGTCCCAAAACAAATTGATAGAAAGTCTGTAGTTTTCTTTAATCAGTTGATTTACAATTTTGATTGACGACTTCAGCGCCCTAATCTCTAGGTCGTGTGGGTCTGTGAAGCGTCTGTACAAGTTTTTCAGTCTTGTCAGTAGTCCACTTTTATGTCTGTGAATGTGAAGTGCGTCTATAGTCGTGTTTCTGTAGACGTCGTTTTGGTCGCGTTCCTTGTATTTCGGTATTGTCCGTTCCATCGTTCGTTTTATCGTTTCGTCCATCTGTTGTAGATGTTGGTCGATTTCGTTGTTCGTTAAGTTTCTGTTATTTGGTGGGGCTATGTCACTCGAACGGAGTTCTCTCGCTAGGGCGTTGGTGAAACGAGGCCAGCGCATCTTACTATAATTGTAAGAATACGTTGGAACGTATTCATCCAATTCCACGCGCTCGTTCGGAATCTGAATTACAGCAGCCAAGCCACAGTGATCACTGTCGTACTCGATTGTCTGTAAACAGTTTCGAGGGTGATTACCCACTTTGTCCGTTATTGTCAGTCTGGTATCGTACAGCAAAAGGTCCAGGAAGGAACCGCTCCTTGGGAACGATGGCCTTTCAGTAGCCAGCAGGTCGACACCATATTCAACACTGTGAAGATTCATCAAATTAAAAAGATGATTACCTCTTGGATTATTTGTTTGATTTCCCCAATCTTCATGTTTGGCGTTCAAATCTCCGGCCATAACGAAGTAGTTTTCTTCCAAGCTCAGTTTTAGTACCCTAAAGAGAATCTCGAGCTCTGAAATAAAAATAGTAGCCTGCGGAGCTTCAGCCGCATAAGCCGCAATCATATACATCCGCTTCCCTTGAGTGAGAGAGATGCATACGACGCAAACTTCTAGCGTCCTGAGCTTTCGCAAATCATTATTGTATATGACTTTATAATTAATGCCCTTTCGTATGAAGATGGCAACACCGCCTCCTTGAGTAGAGTCGGGTCGATCCCTTATTACGATATTGTAATTGTTGTCAGTCAGTTTATGTTTCTGGTTTAGCTTGGTTTCGCTAGCCATGAACACATCGGGACTGTGGTCTTTCAACATCTGGAACAAATTAGCTCGGCGTTCAATCCTAATCAGTGAATTTACATTCACAGCTAGGATCTTTAGGCGCGTCTCCGGCAGCGCGCCCTTAACCGTGAATTTGCGCTGGGCCAGCCATCATAGAGTAGAGTTTATCAACTATTCCGGCTTGCTCCAAGATCTGACTTTGCAGTCCTGCTAGTTGTCCTTGAATGGCAACCAACAAGGCCACAATGTCTGGCTGCCCCTCCGGTGCCTTAGACACTTGGGCCTGTGGGGCAACCGGTGGTGGAGCCTGTTTCGTGTTACCAATTTCCTTTAGCAGAGTTCGCGTAAGAAATATCGGGCCTTACGAATGAATTTGCTTTTGGAGCTTGTCGTAGTGGTCGACTTTCTACGGCCTTCTGACTGGCCTTTTTTTCTTTGATTTGTTGGACCTTAGGGCAGCCCCTATAATTAGCAGGGTGCCCCTCGTTTCCACGGATAATGCACTTGAGCTGGGTTAAGTCTTCAACCCGCTCCGTACCTAACCTGCATTCCCCTCTTATGTGGGTTTCTGCGCACTTGACGCAGCGCTCCTGCATTTGGCAGTTGGCTGCGGCATGGCCGAACCTCTGGCAGCGCATGCATTGTAGCATGTCGTCGTGCCTCATTAATTTTTCCCATCTTACAACTTGGAAGTCTAGGACGGAAATACTCCTTAGCTTAGCGGGGGTGGCAACTCTGGTTGAAATAAAAAGTCTGTGTGAATTAGAGCTCCATAAAAATAATTTAATTTTAATAAATAACATTGGTGATTTTTATTTTGAAAACTCATTTTAAATCAAACAAAACTAAAAGAGTAACTCTGAGTAAAAAAATTACTGGGTGAGTTCCATCTTAAATAAGTATATCCTTATAAAACGATGATGCGATCGCCGCCGGCTGCTAAGAGTCAAAATCCATCAAAACGACCTCATACCGAACTGTCAACAACAGGAACTCTTGCTTCGAGTGCAGCGAGTGGTGTTAATGCAAACAATACACCTGTTGGTCTAAAGATGATTAATGCTGATGAATTGAAGTCTATCGTCGACAAATGTTTGGACGAACATCTTAAAAACATCGCGACGAAAGAAGATGTATCAGCTATCTCTAAGGATATACAGCTCCTTCGTAAGCAAAACGCTCATTTAACTGAAAGGCTTTCTACCCTTGAAAGCTATTGCGAAACGTTGGAGAGGCAGCTTGAAATGGTTTCACAAAGAAGTAATGAAAACACTGTTGTCATGCATTTTAATTCAGATAAGATGGTAAACAAGCTTAGTTATGCTACACAAACTTGTAAAGGCCTTCTTAACCTCAACGAAAATACGGATTTAAACATACAAAGATCACAAGAATTCACAAACCGAGAAACAAAAAAAACTACAATGGTTCTGAAATTTGGTGACACTGACATTGTCAACAAAATCATAGACGCATCCCACAAACTGAAAAACACCGGCACATTTGTTCATAGAGAACACACATTACTATATCGTAACAAAAGAAGACATTTATTCGATATAAGAAGCAAACTTATCGCATTAAACCCAAACATTAGAATATTCATAAAAGGAGCAAAAATGCAAATAGACAATTACAGTTTTGCATACGATACTTTCCGAGGCCTAAAGATAAAGACAAACCGAGAACTCGATTACATCAAAAATAATTTTGGTAATGATGCAGCATGTTTCTTTGACGTAAATGACATAAACAACGATCAAGTCAAAAGTCAACACGTCAGAAATTCTGTAACACAAGAGACACCTGGATGTCAGAATGTCTACAATGAAGAAGGTGCTGGCCCCAGCTATACATAGGATAGTGTTGCCGTCTGCCAAACTAATAATTTTATATATAACAATTTTAAATTAAACATATTTTGCTACAATATTACAGGGTTAAGAAATAAGCTTATAATGCCTGAGTTTTTTGAACTTATTAACTTATATGACATTTTTATTTTACTAGAAACGTTTGTAGAAGAAGGAAAAGAACTGCAATTTTTGAAATATTTTAAAAATTTTAATATAAAATTCATACCTGCCATTAGAAATAACAGAGTTGGAAGAGCCAGCGGCGGTATAATGTGCGGCATTAAAAATACTGGGTTTGACAATATTATTAAGTATAAGTACTGTGAGAACCATATAATTATTGACATCACTTATGATACTAAACACTTTCAAATTCTCCCTATCTATTTAAATTATAATGAATGGGATACTGACTATAACGCACTTTATTATTTTTTAACTTACTACAATCATGAAAACATCATGATTATTGGCGATTTAAATGGTCGTATAAGTGACTCACAGAACTCGGTTTTGAATAACTTTCTTTTTTCTTGTGAACGGAAATCCTTTGACAACTGCTTAAATCAAAATGGGAAACGTCTATTGGAGTTGGTAGAAGACTTCGGCTTTTTTGTTCTAAATGGTACATCTCAAAGTGACACAAACGGAAATTTCACTTTCGTTTCTGCTCAAGGTTGCTCTGTAATAGACTACTGTTTTATAAAAGGTAAATGGCTCAGTATAGTCGAAGATTTCGAGGTCTATCCAACCAATTACTCGTCACATCTACCCATTATTGTTCAATGCAAATTTGAAAACCTTATAGTTGACCCTCAAATAATCGAAAGCGATAACAAACTTAAATGGAATGAAAGAAATGCAAATAGTTATAAATTTAAACTTAACCAACAGCTAGTAACATTGCCAAATGTGACAAATAATTCTATAGAATCAATAACTTACTCAGTTTTTTCAGCAATTAGACAATCTGCAGTTCCTTCTCCTCAACGTAGTGTTACTTTCCATTCTGTATGGTATGACGAAGAATGCAAAAAAAGTAGGATAAAATCTTTCACTTTTCTAAAACTTTACAGGAAAACAAATTCCACAGCATTTAAATCTCTTTACTTACAATCAAATCAAGAATACAAAAGATTATGTAACCTCAAAAAGGAACTCTATCTAAAAAAGACAGCTTTCGAGCTAGTGAAATGCAAGGATTCCAAATCATTTTGGAAGACAGTACGAGTGCTAAGTGGGCAGAATAGAGTTTTGTATTCACTCGATGAAAATTTGGTTGCGGCTTATTTTGAAACACTGCTTTTGCCTGATCCCAACGTAAACACAATAAGCTTTGCATATCCCTATGTCACTGTCCCCGAATTGGATTCTCCATTCACAATGATCGAGCTTTTAGCTGCTTTAAAGAAAATGAAAAATAATAAAGCATCAGGCTCTGATGGAATCCCTGTAGAGTTTTATAAAAATGCGACCTCTGAGTTCTTGGAATACTTATTAGAACTTTTAAATAGAATATTTAGTGAAGAGATAGTCCCAGATAATTTTCATCAGTCTAGAATTTCAGCTATCTATAAAAAAGGTGGCAGAGAAGTTCCAGAGAGCTATAGGGGTATAGCTGTGCTAAACTCATTGAGAAAAGTGTTTACACAAGTACTCTACACCAGACTTACTACCTGGGTAGAAGAAAACAATCTCATCAGCTGTTTCCAGGCGGGTTTTCGACCCAATCTTTCAGCTATAGATCAAATTTTTGTACTTAACACGACTGCTAGACGTTTCATTGATAAAAAGAAGTGTTTATACGCTTTTTTCGTCGATCTAAAAGCGGCTTTTGACACTATTAATAGAAGATCCTTATATTACAAGCTCTCAATGATTGGTCTATCCACTAAATTCCTAAGAGTCTACGAAAAAATTCTCGAAAACATGAAAGCATCTGTTCAGAAAGGTAGTAAAATATCAAGAGAATTTAGTTGCGATGCAGGTGTCCCTCAAGGATGTGTTTTAAGCCCTATCATGTTTGCATTGTATATGAATGATATCGAAAACAATATACCTGGGGGTTTTCAGTTTGCTGATATAATCATCAAAGTCTTGCTTTATGCAGATGATCTAGTGATCTTATCAGACAATCCACTTACTCTACAGCTTCAGATAAACAAGCTAAAACAGTTCTGCGACCTATGGGATCTCAAAATCAATACCACAAAATCGAAGATAATGGTTTTCAGATCTCGAAATAGGTCTATTGGCTATAGTCGGAACTGGACTTTGGATGGTGAAATAATAGAAATCGTAAACGAATATAAATATCTTGGATATACTATAACACACAACCTTAACGTTCTTACCCATCTAAAAGAAAAAACAAATGCTGCAAAATCTGCAATAAATACAATGTGGTCCCAGTTCTTTGCCAATAATCTCATCGATCCGGTCTCTAAATTCAAAGTCTTCAACGCCACTGTGAATACTTGGTTTTGCTATGGTAACGAAGTGTATGGTTACGAACAGCTGGAGCCTGGAGGAAATGGAAAGTATACAAAGGTATTTTTTCAAGCGAATATTTAGGTTGCCTTTCAATACTCCCAACTACGCTATACATCTAGAGTCAGGCCTACCTCAAATTTTCTTGAAAAATTTAAAGGCAAATGCGGATTACTTTATCAGAGTAATGAAGCGATCCGATCAAAACCTGCAAAAGAGGATCCTTAAAATTTGTTTTAGTTGTGGATATAGTCCAATTAAAAACTGGTTTGATCTTGCTATAACACACAACTATTCATTGACATTGACAATGGATAATGTGGATGCATTAAAAAACTCACTATACGAATGTATCTCTGTCATAGATGACGCAATGTATAGGCAATGTGTTACGCGAGGGACAACATCAACATCCAGAAATATACAATTCAGCTAAGTGTCACCTTTTTATTGATTTCTGTCTTATGTGTGTACGCACTGGGCCCAGACTTGTATGAAAAGTGGTCATTCTCCTTTGTATGTTAGACGTATATTGATTATGTTCTTGAATACTGCATACCAATTTTTAAAAAATTTAATTTATAAAAAATTAATTAATTAATAAAAATAAAATTAATTAATTAAAAAAAAAACACCAAGATTTTAATTTTTTTCAATTTGAAAAGTCAATCTTAAAAAGTGTCTTGGTATCAATTTTTTCCAGATAAAACGTGTTTTGAGGTACATATTTCACTTTAAATTTTTATTTCTGATGTGTAATGTTTTTTTGTGAGTTAAGTTTTCGGAATACAGGAGCAAGTTCGTACGACCCAGTCGTGCACGTTTTCCTAAATATGATAATCCGGGTTTCCAATATTTAAGAACATATGAATATGCATCTTCAAATAGACTTTAAAGCTGTGATGCTTGTTTTCTAAGGCTGAGGTATGCTCAGTCTGTCCAGGGTGTTCTCGACTAAGCACCTAACGTCGAGTTAAAGATCCAAACCAAATAACACAACCAACCTTCTCTGTTCGTTTGACGGCTTTTAATTTAACAATATCTTAAGTATAACAGAGTTCTTATTCTAATTTTGTTTTACAATTATTGTCTTAAGCTTATACCACTTATAATAAAACCTAGTAATACTGCAGCGACGATGAGTTACTCCTTGCCTCTCGGTTCTCGGATAGTTGCGGCCCTTCGTAGATAAAATAGTCGGAGATATGGCTGTCAGTGTCACCACTGAATAAACGTTCGGCCGAAGCCCTGTCTTTGATACGCCCGGAAGGTGGGGGTCAAAGAATAAACCGAGTCTAGTCAAAATAAGACTCCTGTTCACAACAAAGGTTGTGAAACAAACGGTCGAGCTATTGCTCCTGTTCGTTTACTTTCCAGAAGGGAAGAGTAAACGAAATAAACTTCTGTCAGCGAGCAGCAAATCTCCACTGAATAAACGTTCGGCCGAAGCCCTGTCTCTGATACACTCAGAAGGAGTGGATCAAAGAATAAACCGAGTCTCGTCAAAATCAGACTCCTGTTCACAACAAAAGGTTATGAAATAAACGTTCGGACTATTGCCCCTGTTCGTTAACTTTCCAGAAGGGAAGAGTAAACGAAATAAACTTCTGTCAGCGAGTGGCAAATCTCCACTGAATAAACGTTCGGCCGAAGCCCTGTCTCTGATACACTCAGAAGGAGTGGATCAAAGAATAAACCGAGTCTCGTCAAAATCAGACACCTGTTCACAACAAAAGGTTATGAAATAAACGTTCGGAATATTGCCCCTGTTCGTTAACTTTCCAGAAGGGAAGAGTAAACGAAATAAACTTCTGTCAGCGAGCGGCAAATCTCCACTGAATAAACGTTCGGTCAAAGCCCTGTCTCTGATACACTCAGAAGGAGTGGATCAAAGAATAAACCGAGTCTCGTCAAAATCAGACTCCTGTTCACAACAAAAGGTTATGAAATAAACGTTCGGACTATTGCCCCTGTTCGTTAACTTTCCAGAAGGGAAGAGTAAACGAAATAAACTTCTGTCAGCGAGCGGCAAATCTCCACTGAATAAACGTTCGGCCGAAGCCCTGTCCTTGATACACTCAGAAGGAGTGGATCAAAGAATAAACTGAGAAAAACGGTTGAGTAATAATTATTAATCTTGTTTGTATATTTTCCAGAAGGAAAAATACACAAAATTATCGGTCGGCAAAATATCGGATCGGAGAGAAGCCCCGGTCGGTTGAGAATATATTTTGAAGAAATATATTCCCAATACAAAATACAGGTGGGTAGCTCTAAATTTATAGTGCTTCCCGGCAAAAATTTATAATAGGATGCTGGTGTAGCAAACTTCTCAAACGTTCACTCTACCGAAGCGGAGTCAGAACTGATTTGTGTCGACGACAACACTTCCCCTTATACATATTTCTGTTGATCTTGGGTGTGAGTCGTATCACACCCAAGTCGTTATCATGTGTTGTCGTCTGTCGCACGTCGCTTCGGTAATTTCTTATCGGTTTTTGCTTTGTTTTCTTTTCTTGTGTTCGGTGTTTGCATGTTGTTGCTTTTCATCGTTATGTGCGGTGATGTTGCTTCGGTGCTCTCTTTGTTTTGTTTTTCTCTTTTTTCCAGGGGCGGATCTCCTTAGGCGGTTTTGTAAGCGGGCGGTTGGTTTTTTTATGTTTCTTCGGGTTTTGTGGTGGGTCCGCACCTGAATTTTGTTGAACAAAATAAAATAGCTGTAACGCTTCGTTACAGAGCCCCCTCTATTAATGGGACGAGATCCGTCTCGTCAGCTACGGTTAAGCGGTTAAGCAAACCTTATTTTTTTTCTATTTGTATTATTTTTTTTTCTTTTCTTTTCATTATTTTTTTTCTCTTTTCTTCTGTTTATTTAAATTTTTTTCTTTTTTCTTCTTTTTATTATTTTTTTTTCTTTTCTTCTTTTTATTATTTTTTTTCTTTTCTTCTTTTTATATATATATTTTTTTCTTTTGTTTCTTTTTATATATACATATATATATATTTTTTTTTTACTTAAAATTTATTCTTCATGATAATTACAGTAACAAAAGGTTAAGCTTAATTCATTAATGTACAAAACAAAACTCAAAACTTATTCAAAAAAAATTTATCTCGGGTCGGTCGTCTTAATTCTTTATTTTTATGACCTTACACCTGTCTTTGTATCGGAAACTGGCTTCGGATCCTGCTCTATTCATTAGGACGGTTATCCAACCCCACGGTCGGTGAATTTTGAAAAGTCGATGATGGTTGCTTCCTTTCAACTGGATCCCCTTCGAAGACAAAATCAATACTCTCGATGAGCGTGTCGAAAACAAAATTCAACGACTAATGCACGTTTCGAGAAAATAGACGAACAGATCGAAACCATCACAAATGAACTAGAAAAAGTGCGAAAGATGAAAGCTCGAGAACCTTCTGGTGAGTGCTCAAGAAAGAGAGAAGTGAATCCTCCAAGCTTTGATCGTCAGATTCCGTGGTCGATCTACAAGAAACAGTTTGAAGCAGCAGCATTAACAAACGGCTGGGACGATGACGAAAAATACATTGCTCTTACGCTTGCCTTAAGAGGAGCAGCTGCTGAACTGCTACAAACCATCCCAGCAGAGAAGAGTGGTGACTTCAAAGTTCTGGTAAACGCCATTGAACAGCGGTTTGGGGATAGCCACATGACAGAAGTCTTCCGAGTTCAACTAAACAACAGGGCACAGAAAAGAGGTGAAACTCTGCAGCAGCTTCAGGCAGATATCGAGCGATTGGTTCACCTGACATACCCAACAGCTGGCAACGAGATAATAAATCAACTTGCTGTTGAAGCCTCTGTGAGAGCTGTGGGCGATATAAATCTCCAAAGGGCTATTCGCACTGCCGGAAAGCAAACACTACCAGAAGCATTGGATTTCGCTCTAACAATGGAAGCCGCAGAACAAGCTTCCCAAAACGTGCATCGCGTGAGAGAATTGGAAGTTCAAGAATGCTCTTGTCAGAAGGCTACTCTGGAAAGGAGTCAGCGAGACGGACCAGCACGATGCTGGAACTGCAACAAGACTGGGCATCTTCAACGACAGTGCAGAATACCGCGAAGACGAACCTCATGTCAACACTGTGGAAACAGAACTTACTCAACAAGTCAAAGTAATACCAACAACGTTGCTTCCGAAGCTGTTTCCCACCCGGGAAACGAATAAGAACCAACTTCGAGGGGCAGAAGCTGGTTTCTGGTATCGATGGCCCCAGAAACACCATCCAGGTTTCCCAAACGAAACGTGACAACAAGAGCCTGACCGTGGAAGCAAGTATAAACGGCAACAAATGTGTGGCTACCATCGACACCGGTGCCACGGCGTCCATTGTACGGCAGGGCCTCGTTAAGAAGACATGGCTCCACAACACCAACAGCTATCGTCTAAGGACTGCAACTGGAGCAGCCGCAAAAGTTTATGGTGAGGTACGTCTTAAGATCCGGATGGCAGAGCTGGAATTCTCTCACCTGTTCCTGGTAGCAGATATATGCGACGAGTGCATTGTCGGCGTCGATTTCATGAAAGATCACGGAGTGATATTGGACATCGGGAACCAAGTCCTGAAATATCGAAACATCGAGATTCCGATGATCTATGGGATCCACTCGTACGAGACCTCGTTATCTGTGAAAACCGTCATCAAAGAAGATCTGACTTTGCCTGCTTCTTCAGAAGTATTCGTGTGGACGAAATTGAAAGGTAAGCCTGCCATCATCGATACCTCATGGTCGAACCAGCATCTGTAAAGTCCTCCCAAAACGTCACCATTGGGAAGACTCTTGTTAGACCTGTAAAGAACATGGTTCCCGTACGAATACTCAACATCAAGCCGTACGAAGTTAAGCTTAGAAAAGGTGAGATTGTCGGACAATGCGAATCTGTATCAGCGATAACAAGGATCAGCGAAGAAGACCCAAGGCAAACATTGAAGTCCAAAGAGCTGAACTCCATAAAGACGAACATTCTCAAGTCCTCTAATCTTGGCCACCAACAACGAAGAACTGCAGAAGGTCTCCTCGAAGAATTTGCAGACATCTTTTCGTCATCGCAAGGGAAATATGGCAGAACACAACTGGTTCAACATCGAATCAACACCGGGGATGCAAAGCCGATTCGTCAACCTGCAAGACGCCTTCCACTAGCCAAACAAGGTGAGGTTGAAGAACTGATAACCACCATGAAAGAAGAGGGTCTGATCGAAAACTCTAAAAGCCCTTGGGCGTCTCCAGTGGTCCTGGTAAAGAAGAAAGACGGATCAACCCGCTTTTGCGTGGACTATCGAAGGTTGAACGATGTGACCAAGAAAGATAGCTACCCTCTGCCTAGGATCAGCGATACTCTGGACGCAATGGAAGGAGCACAATGGTTCTCAACTTTGGACCTGAAAAGTGGATACTGGCAAGTAGAAATCCATCCTGAAGACAAAGAGAAGACAGCGTTCTCGACAGGAAACGGATTGTGGCAGTTCAAAGTGATGCCTTTTGGACTGTGCAATGCTCCAGCGACTTTTGAGCGCCTTATGGAATGCGTCCTGCAAGGACTCACTTGGAAATCTTGCCTGGTCTATTTGGATGACGTCATCGTATACGGGAAAACATTTGACGAACATTGTACAAATCTGAGAGCCGTGTTTCAAAGACTTCGAGAAGCCCACCTCAAGCTCAATCCAGAAAAGTGTTCACTCTTCAAAACCGAAGTGAAATACCTGGGACATATCATCTCATCCCAAGGAGTTAAGACGGATCCTGATAAGGTTGACACCGTGAAGAATTGGCCAACACCACAGGACAAACATCAACTCCGAAGCTTTCTGGGTCTAGCCACCTACTATAGGCGCTTCGTCAAGAATTTTGCTGAGATCGCCAAGAGTCTACATCAGCTAACGGAAAAGGGAAAGCAGTTTAAATGGTCAGGTGAGTGCGAGCGCAGCTTTCAAGAGCTCAAGCAACGCTTGTGTAATGCACCAGTGCTGACCTACCCGACTCCAGGGAAACCGTTCATCATTGATGCTGATGCCAGCAATGTCGGGATTGGTGCTGTATTGTCACAGGTACATGATGGCGAAGAAAAGGTGGTTGCCTATTACAGCAAGGTACTCTCGAAGTCGGAAAGAAACTATTGTGTGACCAGAAGAGAACTTCTTGCACTGATTTTGGCAACAAAGCACTTCCATAAGTATCTCTATGGACAGAAGTTTCTTCTCCGAACCGACCATGGAGCACTAAACTGGCTTTTGAATTTCAAGAATCCAGAGGGTCAAGTGGCGAGATGGATTGAGAGGCTGCAGACGTACGATTATGAAATTCAACATCGGAAGGGGAAGCTTCACTCAAATGCTGATGCACTGTCTCGGAGACCATGTAAGCAAGACTGTAAGCATTGCAGACGCCAAGAAGAAAAAGAAGTGGTTACTGTCCAACGAACCAGAACCGATCCCATTTATGGCTGGAGCAACGACGAGATGAGGAAGGCTCAACAAGAGGACCCAGATATTGAACCCATCCTCGCATGCAAGGAACACCAGGAAAAACCAGAATGGGCTGATATCTCCGACAGAAGTCCGGCTCTGAAGGCCTATTGGGCACAGTGGGATTCGTTGCATGTCCAAGAAGGTGTCCTTCGACGTAAGTGGGAATCAGCAGATGGAAAGTCCTATGTAATGCAGCTAGTCTTACCGAGATCGAAGATTATGGACGTTCTGCGAGAGATGCATGATGGAGTTTCGGGAGGCCATCTAGGAGTAAACAAGACGCTAGAAAAGGTTCGACAACGATTCTATTGGCTACATGCAAGGGAGGATGTCGAGAAGTGGTGCCGAAAATGTGATACCTGTGCTGCCACCAAAGGCCCAAACAAAAAGAATCACAGCCAAATGCAGCAGTATAATGTCGGATCACCCTTTGAAAGGATTGCAATAGACGTGGCGGGTCCATTTCCGGAAACAAATAATGGAAATCGTTATATTCTGGTCGTCATGGATTACTTCAGCAAGTGGCATACGCCATACCGAATCAAGAAGCCAAAACAGTCGCAGACCAAATTGTGTTCAACTGGGTGAGCAGATTCGGTGTTCCATTAGAACTGCATTCCGACCAGGGAAGGAACTTTGAATCAAACATATTCCAGGAAGTTTGTGGGCTTCTTCACATCAAGAAGACAAGAACAACACCACTCCACCCACAATCTGATGGCATGGTCGAACGGTTCAACCGAACCCTTAAGGAACATCTTTGCAAAGTTGTGGACGACAAGTTGTGGGATCGACACATTCCACTGTTCTTGATGGCGTATCGAAGTGCAAGACATAGATCAACTGGCCATACACCGTCTGAGATTTTGATGGGAAGGAACATCAGATTGCCAAGCGAAATAAAATTTGGATGTCCCACGTCGGAACCGCAAGCCGAGGATGACTACTTGGATGACCTCAGAGAAAGACTCCTTCAGATCCACGACGATACCAGGTCAAAAATTAAGATGTTCAGTGACCGAATGAAGACACGCTACGATATACGAGCGACAACAATAGAGTTCCAAGCAGGAGATCGAGTGTGGCTTTACAATCCCCATCGACAAAAAGGGTTGTCACCGAAACTTCAACGGAACTGGGAAGGTCCATATACAGTGATTAGCAAAATCAACGACGTCGTGTACCGGATACAAAAAGGAGTCAGAGGTAAACTTAAAGTCATACATCGCGACCGACTACATCGCTACAGTGGTGATGAAGATGATGGATTTGTTCGGGACGATCAATCCTAAGGAGGGGGCAATGTAATGTGTATACACTTTATTTTATCTCATACGCTCTGTATCTCCTTCTATTGTAATGTCTAATGTGTATACGTTATTATCTCTTACACTCTGTACCTCTTTCTATATTTAATGTATACACTTTTCTTACTCTCTTTACTTACTCCGTATCTCTTTTTATATTTAATGTACATACTACTCTTACTCTCTTTACTTACTCCTTATCACTATAACTCTAATATCATTTTATAGGAAATAAGTATGTAGCAATAAGTTTAATTGTAGTAGTAAACACTTATGTGTATGACAGTTAAAAATGAGGGGCAACATCTAGTGGTTAAAAAGAGAACTTCTGGAACATTCGGTTTAGTAGTTTCTAGAACCATTATCAGAACTATAAATACCCGATTCGAAAGCGAAGCGGGAGAGTTGATTGTGAACTGCGATAAGTAAAGTACACTGTGTTTGAAAAGTTATAATTGAAAGTGTTGAATAAATAAGTTTGTGAGTGATTTGAATAAAGTGAATTTGTGTTTTATTTAAAAAGTGAATAAGTTTTAATTGTCGGACCAAGCCGAATATTACATCTATACTAATATATAAAGTAAGACTTTTGTTTGTTTGTCGGTTGTATGTTTGTAGTCGATAAACCAACAAACAAACAAAAGTCATACCTTATAAATGTAATAGAATTCTTCTGCGATGCACTGATTGTAGAGTAGGATACTCTGAAAGAAAAAGAAATAATTATTAATAGGAAAAAACATTGATTTTAATCTACTTACTCGAAAATTTTGTTTGGAAATTCAAAAAAACTTACAGCCGACATCAATTTTTTGAAACGTCTTTCTATTTTCATTTCATTTCATTTCATTTCATTTCATTAATTCTTCTTTGTTATATTTAAAGCTGAACTCCTACTTAAGCTTTTGGACCAAAACCATGTTTACATGCGAACTCTTGGGCACGACTTGCTGTACAAAAGAAAATTTTAACATCGATGTTCAAAAAAAGCATGGATTTTATTTTCCAATCTCTGTGCATGAAAAATTCGCATTATGAAAATTGGTTTTCAAAGGAAAACTGGAAAATTTCAAAATGCGTTTTCGAATGGAAAATAGAAAGTTCTTCATGAAAAACTCGGAAAACTCATTGGTTTTAAAAGGGACAATTGCATGTAACTGTATAGGTGCATTGGTTTTCAAATGGAAAACTGGAAAATTTCAAAATTGGTTTTCGAATGGAAAATAGAAAGTTCTTCATGAAAAACTCGGAAATCTAGAAAATTTCACAATGAGTTTTCGAATGGAAAATAGAAAGTTCTTCATGAAAAACTCATAAAACTCATTGGTTTCAAAAGGAAAATTGCATGTAACTGTAGGTGCATTGGTTTTCAAATGGAAAGCTGGAAAATTTCAAAATGGGTTTTCGAATGGAAAATAGAAAGTTCTTCATGAAAAACTCGGAAATCTAGAAAATTTCACAACGAGTTTTCGAATGGAAAATAGAAAGTTCTTCATGAAAAACTCATAAAACTCATTGGTTTCAAAAGGAAAATTGCATGTAACTGTAGGTGCATTGGTTTTCAAATGGAAAGCTGGAAAATTTCAAAATGGGTTTTCGAATGGAAAATAGAAAGTTCTTCATGAAAAACTCGGAAAACTCATTGGTTTTAAAAGGGAAAATTGCATGTGCATTGGTTTTCAAATGGAAAACTGGAAAATTTCAAAATGGGTTTTCGAATGGAAAATAGAAAGTTCTCCATGAAAAACTCATAAAACTCATTGGTTTCAAAAGGAAAATTGCATGTAACTGTAGGTGCATTGGTTTTCAAATGGAAAAATGGAAAATTGCAAAATGGGTTTTCGAATGGAAATAAGAAAATTTTTCATGAAAAACTCGGAAAACTAATTCGATTTAAAAGGGAAAATTGCATGTAACTGTAGGTGCATTGGTTTTCAAATGGAAAACTGAAAAATTTCAAAATGGGTTTTCGAATGGAAAATAGAAAGTTCTTCATGAAAAACTCGGAAATCTAGAAAATTTCACAATGAGTTTTCGAATAGAAAATAGAAAGTCGTTTTAAGAATGAAGTCATGAACATTATTAAACAAAGCAATTTTGTAGTAGTGTCCGTGGCTAAGTGGTTGTGTGCGTTGGCTGTTAAGCAGGACGTTGTGGGTTCGAATCCTATTCGTGTCCATAAAGTTATTATTTCACTGCCTCTTACGTAGAACTCACAAAACTTCCAAGAGTATTAATCTGTCATGAAAAAAGTGCTTATCAATTTTGACGTTCGGAATCGGAATTATTAGTTAGGTGCTTTCAATTCTTCACATGCACTCGGAGAATATTTGATGAGAGTAAGCCAATTAAGCCTTGGTTCTTCAAGAGCTGTCGTGCCACTCTTTTTATTTTATTTTAACTTTTGGTAATAAATCTAGGAATTTATTCATAAAATAAACGTCGTCGGTTTATTGCACTTAATATACTTTTAGTCGATTTACATAAATCTAAGAGAGATCAGATCTATTGATTAAATAATTAATCAAGTGAATGTAGGTTGGCCCTTACATATTTATTTCCCATGTTGTTCCGATTTCAAGAAGTTTCTACTTTTTGAATACTTTTTATTTGAAGTTTACAAGCTGAAATACGAATAATTAAAGCTTAATTTTCATTGTTGGTTTTCAATTGTTCTCTTGAAAAGGAAGAGAAAAAAATTTAAAATTAAAATTTAAATCAATTGAAAAAAGTGAAAATAAAAAAGTGGTGTCAAGAACTGAAAGCCTGATAAGAGGAAAAGATAGAACCAAACAAAGTATGTATTAAAAACTATAAAAATCTTATGTCCGTGTCCGGTTATGAAAGCGTCCGGTTATGAGAGAACTTTCCAGTTCTCCATTTGAACCCAGAACGTTCTACTTAGCAGCCAACGCATAAAACCACTAAGCCACCTACACCACCACAAAATTGCTTTTTTTAATAATGTTCATGACTTCATTCTTTAAATTACTTTCTTTTTTTCATTCGAAAACCCATTATGTAAATTTCAGGTCTCCATTTGAAAACCACTGCAATGCACCACTACAAAATTGCTTTGTTTAAAAATGTTCATGACTTCATTCATAAAATGTCTTTCTATTTTTCATTCGAAAACCCATTTTGAAATTTTCCAGTTTTTTATTAGAAAACCAATGCACCTGCAATAACATGCAATTTTCCCTTTAAAAACCGATGAGATTTCCGAGTTTTTCATGAAGAACTTTCTATTTTCACCATAACGCAATGCAATAAAAAAATGTTACGTATACGTCATAGTGTCCACTGTTGATCCTATTATGTATTTGCACTTTGGTCTGATGCATCCCTAACTAAATTTTTTTCTTGATATTTCGGAGATGAAAATATTTTGGATTCAATTCAATTCCATTTGTGAGGTCACCGTAACTATCTCACTGAGGATTCAGAATTATGTTCCACTAAATGATTTTGTCAAAGTCACATCGAAATCTTAGTAAAATGTTGTTAGTTATAACTGGCGTAAGTGCAGTAGGACATAACCAAGTCAAGTAAATACATGCGGCCATGTTTATTAAATGCATTATAATGTTGGGGGTTGGAAAATCGTGATGAAAAAGATATTAGTTTTTAGCTTATGGAAACGCAAAAATATGCATTAACGATTAAATGCCATTTCGAAGGAAGTTTCATGATTCGTATACATAATTAGTTGTCTTGCTTCTAAGATGTTCATAAAAAACTTGCATTTGCTTGGAAATCCGATCCCTAATAAATAATGAACTTATAAGGGCCAGTAATAGCTATCATTGGGATAGGAAATAACTACAATAATTTTTTTTTGATAAAAAATGTTCAATTGTACCCACACACTTTTCCATTGAAATGTGTTTTTCCATTTTCCGGTTGTAAATCTTTTTTCCGGTTGTGATTTGCAACCGGAAAATGGAAAAAACAAATTTTAGCGAATAAATAAGTATGTAGGATCGATTTCCGATCGATTTGTATATAATTTGCACTTCAATTCAAAAGAAAATAAAGTTAAATATCCATTCAAACATTTTTCCGGATCCATTTCAATGATAGCTATATCTGGCATCTTAGACTTTCTATTCATTCATACATCATCTTCGCAAGCCACTAATCTCCAGAATACAATATATGTACATTGTATACATTATGTTTATTTGACTCAAATAAAAAAAATTAAGATCATCTGGTTTTCAGTAGGATTTCCTTCCGAAATTTCTCAAAATGCCAAAAAAAAAATCCAACCTTATGCAAAAAACTAAGCGGTCTTGCCCTGCAGCTGTAATTCGTAAACAAGAATCTTCTGTTGATCAAGAAACTCGATTAAATAACTCCCGAAACTATGTTCAAATTAAACGGAATCAGGAAAGTGAGCCGGAAAGAGAGGCGCGTTTAGCAATGAACTCAGCTAGATTGGCTCTATCAAGAAAAAATGAGTCTAATATGGAAAAAGCCAGGCGACTTGCAGAGATAGCCCAAAAAAGAAGGGAGGAACTCCAGTCAGATAGAGTTGAGCGGCTGTCAAATGAAGCTCATCGCACAAGACTTAAAAGAAAATTAGAATCGGTGTCAGAGAGAGAGGGACGACTAGAACTACAAGCAATTCGGACGGCAGGTTACAGGGACGCAGAAAGTGAGGCAGAGAGACAGGAGCGTTTAATGTTACAAAATACAAGATCAACAAGTGCTAGAAGTACTGAATCAGACGAACAAACTAGGACTCGAAGAGCTGAAGAAAATGCACGTCATGCCTTGAGACAAATAAGTGAACGCACACGAACAGCTCTAAACCCTAACTCAGCATTCAATTACAACCCAAGCTTTGATTATATTCACAGTAAAAATGTATTTATTGGTGAAATGAGCACTGTTTGCATATTTTGTAAAGCAATAAAATGGTCAGATGAACCTAAGGGCATGTGCTGTTTTGGTGGCAAAGTTAAATTTCATCCCTTATCAGAACCTCCAGAGCCTCTTAAAAGTTTGTTGAAAAACTCTCATCCTCTGTCAAAACATTTTTTTGACAACATAAGGTACTATAATACCTTATTTCAAATGACATCATTTGGAGCTAAGGAAATTAGAGAAGGTAACTATATGCCCACTTTTAAGATTCAAGGACAAGTTCATCACCTGATTGGCAGTTTGTTTCCTGTTACCGACAGTCCAAAATTTTTACAAATTTATTTTGTGTCGGATGCTGATCAAGTTTCCTTGCGCCAAAATATAAAATCGAATTTAAAACCAGAATTGATTCAAATGTTGCAGAATATTTTGAATGAGCATAATTCTTATCTTCGGAGTTTTAAAACCACCATGGAAACTATACCGCCAGATACACCAGACTACAAATTAATAATTCATGCCGATAGAGTTCCAACAGAACAACATAGAGGCAGGTACAATGCACCCTGTACAAATGAAGTCGCTGTACTCATGGTAGATGAAGACAAAGGGCCGAGAGACATAGTGTTACATGGCCGCGATGATAAGTTGCACAGAGTATCTGAATTGCATAGATCATATGACCCTTTACAATATCCTCTTATGTTCATAAGTGGGGATGGTGGTTATTGCATCAACATTAATTTAAATGATCCTACAATGAATACAGAAAATCCAAATAAAACTGTATCATGCATGAATTTCTATGCATATAGAATAATGGTAAGGCAAAACCAAACAAATTATCTCCTGTATAACCGACAATTGTTTAACCAATACATTGTTGACATGATGGCAAAAATAATATCCGAAAGATTGAATTACATTCGGAATAATCAAAAAAAACTAAGAGCAGAAATCTATGTGCATCTTCAAGATGCCTTGAACGCAGATGCAAATGTCGATCCTCAAAGTATTGGACAACGGGTTATATTACCATCCTCATTCACGGGTTCACCAAGGTATATGCATGAGAAAACACAGGACGCAATGACATACGTCAGAAAACATGGTCGACCTGATCTGTTTATTACGTTTACTACAAATCCAGAATGGGTAGAAATTCGACATTCCCTATTTGAAGGTCAAAAGTCTTCTGATAGACATGATCTCATTGCAAGGGTTTTTCATCTTAAACTTAAGAAATTAATTGCCCTCCTAACAAAAAATTGTATTTATGGTAAAGTTCTTTGCTACATGTATAGCGTAGAATGGCAAAAAAGAGGACTACCACATGCGCACATATTGCTTTGGCTAAAAACTAGAATACAACCCGAACAGATTGATTCCATAATAAGTGCTGAAATCCCTAATTCACAACAAGATCCTTTACTGTATGAAATTGTATGTCGGAACATGATTCATTGACCCTGCGGCGAAATGAATAGAAACAGTCCATGTATGGTCAATGGGAAATGTAGTAAAAACTACCCACGAGAGTTCTCGACGGAAACGCAAACAGGTGCTGACGGTTTCCCAAAGTACCGGAGACGGTCACAATTACAAGGCGGTCATGTAGCTGTTTTAAAAACGCATGGAAAAGTTGAGGTTGATAACCGATGGGTAGTGCCATATTCGCCAATGCTTAGTCGTTGTTTTTCTGCACATATTAATATGGAGTATTGCCACTCAATAAAAGCAATAAAATATGTTTGTAAGTACATCAATAAAGGAACTGACCAAGCTACAGCAACCGTACAATCCAATGAAATAGACTTATATTTAAATGGTCGCTATATTATTTCCGCAGAGGCAGCCTGGCGAATCCTTGAATTTCGAATTCATGAGCGTTTTCCAGCGGTAGTGCATCTGTCTGTCCATCTTGAAAATGGGCAGCGGATTTACTTCAATCCAAGTAACATTATACAGCGACTTGAAAGTCCACCTAAAACTACACTAATGGCATTCTTCGATCTATGTGTCAGAGATGAATTCGCAAGAACACTTTTGTATAGTGACGTTCCTTCCTATTATACATGGACAGATAATAAATTCCAGAGGCGCAAACGAGGTGAAGAAGTTCCTGGACATCCAGAAATAAAAAAAGATAGTGGGATTGGCAGAGTTTACACTATTCATCCCAGTCTCACCGAATGTTTCTACCTTAGAATGCTGCTACACTACGTCAAAGGTCCGGTTTCTTTTTCGGCAATTCGCACAGTTAATGGAACCGTATTACCTACTTACCAAGAGGCTTGCCGAGAGTTGGGACTACTGGAATCTGATCAACAGTGGTCTCTGACGTTGAAAGAAGCTGTAATTGCGCAATGTCCTATTTATATACGAGAATTGTTTATTATCATTCTAATATTTTGTCAACCGTCAAACCCACTTTCACTTTGGAATGAGTTCAAAGAATCCATGTGTGAAGATATCCTTCATGAAGAGCGCCAATTAAATCAAAATCCTGAGTTAGCATTTTCTGAAGAAATTTTCAATAAAGGATTAATTCTTTTACAAAGAAAAATCACTATTTTAAGCGAAAAATGTCTCAGCGATTTTAATTTACCTGTGCCTATAATATCTGATTCCATTGAAATGTTCCAAAGGTACAACACTATTGACTTACAGAACTATGTCTCAATGAATGAAAGAAAACTTAATGTAGATCAGCGAGTTGTTTATGACACAATTATAGAAAGCGTTTTCAACAACAAAGGCAAATTCTTATTTATTGATGCACCCGGCGGTACTGGAAAGACATTTTTAATTAATTTGCTTCTGGCCAAAGTGCGTGCTGTTAAGATGGTTGCAGTAGGTGTTGCATCATCTGGAATTGCAGCGACTCTTATGAGTGGTGGTAAAACAGCGCACTCAACTTTTAAATTGCCATTGAAGATCGTAACCGAAGAGGAAACAGTCTGCCCAATACGAAAAAATGGAACCCTAGCTAAGATGCTAAAAGAGGCTGTGGTTGTATTTTGGGATGAGTGCACTATGAGCCAGAGAGCACATTTAGAAGCAGTTAATAGAACCTTGCAAGATATACGATCCTGTTCTAAAGTAATGGGGGGACTTACTTTTGTTCTATGTGGTGACTTTCGTCAAACACTACCAGTTATACCTAGAGGTACTCGAGCTAATGTTGTCGGTGCGTGTCTTAAAAGTTCTTTTCTATGGTCACAAGTAGAAAAACTATCACTTACCATCAATATGCGTGCTGTTTTGTCAAGTGATCGAGACGATTTGACATTTGCTGAAAGGTTGTTGGAAATTGGAACAGGTAAATCAGGAAGTAACATAGCTATTAGTAATGATATTGGAATAAGGGTGCAAAATCCTGATGAGCTAATTAAGAACGTTTATCCTGATATTGAAAATTTAATGTCAAAGGGGTTCGAGTATCTGTGCGAGAGAGCAATAATAACACCAAAAAATTCGTCTGCAGATGAAATTAATCAAATAAATCTGCAAAAGTTCACCGCGGAAAGTACGACGTTTCGTTCCATCGACAGCGTAGTTAATACGGATGATGCGGTGAACTTTCCATTGGAATTTTTGCAAAGCCTCAATGCTCCTGGAGTTCCATCGCATATGCTCTTCATTAAAATAGGCTCTCCAATAATGTTGCTGCGGAACCTCGATCCACCCAAGTTATGTAACGGGACAAGACTCCGAGTAATGGGTTTCAAAAACAATATTATTGAAGTTAAAGTTTTAACAGGACCTGCAGCCGGTGAAAATGCCATAATACCGAGGATTCCAATCATCCCATCTGATTATCCATTCCAATTTAAACGACTACAATTTCCCGTTAAAAACTGTTTTGCTATGACAATAAACAAAGCTCAAGGTCAAACGTTTAAATGTGTGGGGATTGATCTCAGAGAAGGATGTTTCTCGCATGGTCAGCTGTATGTTGCTCTTTCACGGGTTGATAGAAGAGACGCACAGCATATTCTTGTGTCAAATGAGCAAACACCTAATGTAGTTTACCCTGAGGTACTCAACTAAATCTAGGCTTCTCTCTCTCTCTCACTCTCTGACAATTTCTTTCAAATTTGTAAATCATGTAAGTAAATCCGAATCAATAATATTTCTTGACGTCAAACATTTCACAATTAATATTAGAATCAAATAAAACAACGTTAATCTGAACATTTGAATGCTTCTGTCCGTCAGAGCACCTAGCCCATCGTTCCGAAAAAAAAGGAATCTTTATAGAACCATATAACACAGATATTGAATTGCTTGAATCCAATTGAAATACAGAACATCATTTATATGAATTTTTCCAAGTTTTACAACTACCTTTCTACTTTCATTAAAGCGTGCTCTATTCTATTTCACTAAAATCTACTTCTAATCGAACAAAACAAACATACATATACCCATTTATTTATGTATAGAAAATTGGCTAAACTCAAATTAAATATTGATATTTGGCTTATCTAGATGGAACCATACACTCTAAAACAGAATGTCTTAAAATTAATTTACAAATTAGAAACATCAAATTTAACGGATGTTGAAAAAAATGTAGCCAGAATAGAATTCTACAAGCAAGCTTATATTGGACTCCATAAGTCCTTGCAAGCGGCAGGTTAGTTGGTATTTATTTTTTATTTTGTTATTTGCAATTACATTTTATGTTTTGTAACTTTTTAAGGAGATATGGCAACAAACAAGTTAAACAATCAATCAACTGGTAATTCCGAAGAATCAGAATGTTCAATGATTGATTTTGATGAAGAATTCGAAGAATTCGAAAAATATATTCAATCATAAAAACATTGATGCCATAAGAAATTTTTAATTTTTTTAATTTAAAGAAAAAAAAACCATTGGAGCTGTTTTTTTTTCTTTTTTTAATTAATTTTGTATGAAGTATTGAAGAATATAATAATATTAGTAAATTTTGAAAAAAAAAGTTTAAAAATTTTCAAATTACTTTTGAAAGCGAAATATTTGGGCAACAGCACGTATATTATACGTCCTTTCAGAGAAAAAAATACATTGATCGGATATTTACTTTTGAAGAAAATCGTATAACAAAAAACGGTTTTATGGAAGGTATCGTTTCTGAGAAAATTTAAGCTTTTTATTGTTCCCCAATGTAGACTACACTAAATTTTGATCTTAAAACAATAATAAAGAAACGTCAAATGCAAATTCGTTCAAACCTTCAATTTTCAAGTTTGAAGTCAACTGGACCAGTGGTTAAGTATGTGGGTGCGTTTACAGACAGACAGATGGACGGAATCGCCGGACCAACTTTTTTCGACTTCTCAATCATCTGTTAAGTGATAGTTTTTCTTTACTTTTCACCACATAGATGAATTTTTTAGACATCAAACATTGATGAATGATGAATTTTTTGGCGTTATTACCTATAGCTCTCTCGCAGAAATTCCCAAACCCGGCAACGCAGGGTATTTTCGGCTAGTTACTATTATAATTAGAATTACTATTTAAATTGAATCTATTGTTATTGGTGATGGAGTTTCGTTTACTCCATTGAATAATTTTCATATCACTGTTCCTTAATATAAGAGGTGAGAATGCAAAAAGCCAATCGTAAGTGTTTGGAATCGATACTTTGAACCATCCATATCCTACTCGGCTACATTTAGAAGGTTGAAAGTTGTAATTATGTTTGAAGAAATTAATGATCCAAGAGTTGTTCCAATGCCTAGGAGCATCGTAAACGATGAAATTAGATGATCTTAGTACAGTTTTAGTTGATGGAGTTGTTGATTCCATCGATGCAGTGGTAGTCATAGTGGCCTTAGTATTTGAGGTCTCGATGCGCATAGGATTAGATACGAGGAGCAGCAGAGATTGAATCGAACGGAACATCTAAAGTGCTTTCGTTGGAAATATCTAAAGAAGAATGATGATCCTGAAGCTCAAGATGTAAAGATTTGTTATTGTGAATAACAATTGGTTCCGCTGATGAATCCTTATGTAAACTTAGCACATTTCTTACTTCTTCGGATATATCAGAAATTGCAATGCGGGTGGCAACGGATTCCTTAACAAGGACATCAGCAAGCATGAGTGAATCCTTGATAAGCTTGCTATGTGTTGCAGTAAAATCCAAGTCGATGAATTGAAGAACCTTTGATTGGGCTTGCATGGATTTTTCAAGGTTTAAAAGTTGTTCATGGACAGGTTTCAACGCGCGATTACAAATATTTAGGTCCTGTGGCATAGAAGTTGTTGAAATCAACTTTCGGATATCAAGAAGTTGATTACCGATTTTATCAGGAAAAATATTTATACGTTCTAAGATCTCTGATAATGTGTTTGTTGTAAGATCGGCTTGATTTTCAATAGTTTTAAACTTAGATTTGAAATATGCCAGACAATTTTCAATATTTTTAGATGATGATTCGTGGTAGTCGGCCAAAAGGTCATTAGTTCGTGTAAAGTTTTGTCGAATTTCCTTTTTTAAATCGGATATTAGGTCAGATACATGGTTTAATTTATCATTGTTACATTTGATGGCAGTTAAAATATCAGCAAGAGTGAATTCTTTACACTCAGGACAGTAAAAACTGAAATGTTCCGTAAATTCAGCGATATGAGCTTTAGCAGTTCTTCCAATACCTGTACAAATAGGATGGAACACTTTCCCACAAATTCCTTTGCATTCAACCCAATCATTGGTTTTAGTTGAGATGGTGCAGTTAGCATTGCCACAAGTTAAAAATTTATTCATAATTAAAAGATGAGCTGAAAAGATTCTTTCAGTGTGGTAAAGTTGTGGGATAAGCTAAAGCAGTTAGTGTTTGTATGGTACAAATAAAGATGGCGCTCCAATAGTCGGTAATGTAGTTTTTGACAGCTGATTACGTAATGTAAAATGTATAACGCGGTGGAATGAATTTACGCATACGAAAGTTGAACTAATAACATTTACAAAATTCGATGGTTATGCGACAAGTACTTAGAATATGAATTCTGCAATAAATTTTGACACGTCAAAACTTTCAGCGCGATGGGAGCCGTGTTTGCTCACCCCGGATGTTAAGAATAAAATCCTTACAATTTGTTATTTCTTGCTTGTTCAACGTTTAATTTTAACGCCAGTAAAATCAGAAACAATTTAAGACTAATGAACAGGAACGCCAAAAAGTCTATTTACCATACAAACGCTTGATTACTTTCACACATCGAAGATATTTCTTTTCTCCAGAATAATTCTTTTCGAGCATATAATGGATCAAGTTTAATCAATCATGCTATTTGGTTGCACGTTATTATGCCCATGAGTTTGTATTCGTATTATAAAACAGTTATTCGTTTGGCACATAAAAAAATATTAGGTATAAGATGTTGACATTATAAAACAGAAGAATTGATTTCTTTCTGTTAAAACAAAACAATAATTGCAACACCTTCCATAAATCACTTTGTCAGCCCCAAAAAATGTTTTTCACCCAAGAAGTCCTCGTCAACTGGGGTGTTGGTTCTACAAGTGTTATTCAAGGGTTTCAAACATTAATTAATTGAATTGCCGTGTCATTTAATACTAATGATGGATAAAGACCAATCTGGGGCAGATCTTTAAAAAAATTCTCCAAAGTTCATTAATTTTCTTGAGAAAAAACAAACCCTTTTCAATTGAGACTAAACTTTTTTATGCTTAAGGCTAAAAACAAATAAAATCAATTAATTTTCTACTTTGAAGGGAATTACCAATTATTATGAACGTTAAACAAAACAAGCAATAAGAATTTCTTCAATGTATTTGGTGATTGATTCACAATGTTTAATAAACTTACTAGCTGAACCTGCAGACTTCGTACTGCTTCGATCGATAATCGATATAATCGATACCCTGCTACCACACTACCAGCTACCCTCTTTGCGCTACCCCAGTTCCCGCTACGTCTAGCCATACCAACTACACCGTTACCACGCCACCCGTTTACCCCACTACACGCTACCCCACTACCCGCTACCCACTACCCTACCACCCACTTCCCGCTATCCTGGCCATATCTCGTGTACATCAATTTTGTAAAAAATACTTAAAACCCATTTACGCCACTACCCAAACATTCCCTGAAGATTTGGTGCATCAATTTACAAACAATAATTATAATCGACGAAATGTTCATGAAAACTGAGTAAGAAGTGATAGCGCTCTTAAAAAGTAGGGAGTTGAAAATTAAGGACTGAATGTATTTCTTAATGCCACACCATAAACAAATTATTAAAAAACAACTAATCAAAAAATGCAAGAACAGAATATGTGGGTGAACCATTCTTAACAATTAGAATTATAAAAAATTACTACTGAATACACATATAAAATTTCATCAACATCGTTCGAGCTGTTTCGGAGGAGTTTAAACACTAAAATTGTAACACGTGATTTTTATATCATGTAAATATAGAAATTTAAATCATCGCATGTTATTGATTTTTTAAACATTAGATTTTTTTCAATTTGATAGATTTTATTGAAAAGAGTAATGGCACCAGTGTTCCCAGATTGGTGGTTTTTCCAACCAAAATGGTTGGAAATCATCTGTTTGGTGGGATAAATAGTGGGAAAAAAATCATGGTGGGATTTATGGTGGGAAAAAGTTTTAAATGCTGCTGTTTAAGTACAAAAAATATTTATATCTTTTAACATTTTATTCTCAAAACATGCCAGTTAATTCGACCTACCCATCAACCTTCATTGCTTTATACTCCTTTGCACTTCATTCATAACAACAAAATAACAAAATATTTCAGTCGGCTAATGCCAACCCATTAAAAATGTTTATGGATTTAAATGGATTATTATATTTGGTATTAAATATAATAATTCCACCAGCTAGATTGCAAACCGTTCTAAAAAAGGATTTGCACAAATTTGCGTTTCGAGTCTTAGTTATGCGATCCGATTGCATTAACTTCGGACATTACTTTTTGCAAGCCAGCGATCAGGTAAACAGGGGAGAGCTGTAAGTATGCAAGGAAAGGTGCAGAGAGTTTCTTATTGTCCTTTGCGAACAGCTACAATCAAGAATTCCGGATAATATTGACATCCTTGAAAATATGAGTATTTTTCACCGGAAATAGCAACCTCACAAGTAAAACCAGACATTTCTGCATTCGCATTATGGTTCCCAAACATTTGCGAAAACGTGGATGCTGTTGTGAGTGAGCGGAGCATAATTCACAGATCCGATTGGCCTAACCTTGACACTGCAGAACAGTTTTGGGCTGCAATTTCAAGCAAGAAAACTGCAAGCGGAGAAAAAAAAATATGGCAACATTTCCACTCTCGCGCTAGCACTTTTGTGCCTTCCAATCTCAAACACTTCAGTGGAAAGAGCGTTTTCCATATAGTTAACATAGTCGAAAACAAACTAAGGAATCGACTGAAAATAGGAACAGCCGACGCAGTTTTTAGGGTTCGGTATAGCTTAGGCACCAAAAGTTGTGTCAATTTTGAGCCTTCAAAAGCTATGTTGGTGAAATTCAATTCCGAAAATGTTTATGAAATAAAGCGTTCGGAAATGAACAATGAAGATGAAGAAAGTGAAAGTGACTTTAGAATCAGTTTCACATGAATTTAATTTAATGTCAAATATTAATTTAACCTAAACGTTCAACTTTTTTTTTCGAAATTCATATCTATTTACCTACAAGTGCTTTGATTTATTTGTAAATAAAGGGTATCTAAAGTAAGAGAACGACATGGTGGTTTTTTGTTTTGTCTAGTACAAATATAGTGGTTTCTTTTTGTTGAATTGGTGGGATTTTCGAAATCTCATCTGGCATCACTGAATGGCACGATCAGTACTTACCGAGTGTCTGTTGTATGCAGACGATTTTCTCTGTGCGGTACAATCTTAGTAGCAAAAATTCACAAAAGAACACGATCCCCACCAGAGATTAAAATGAGTATGTTTGAACAGTTCGAACACATCCAAATTTTTCTTGTGTGCTTGTTCATACTCGTTCGATTGCAACCCTTATTTATGAATAACTTGACTCATAAATAAAAAGGCTTGTAAGTCAAACCAAGCAAGCAGAGGAAACTCGTAAATATTTTTCGTTTTCGATCATTTCAAGTCAAATTGATTCACAAGCAATTCGCTTGCTTGTACTTACTCAAACATGTTTGAGTTTTCGGGTAAAATTGATTGGATGTTTCAATTTTTTTTGTCTCTACGAAGAAAAAAAAGAAAAATGCAGGCTTTGTATGGGTTGTAATTTAACGAATAGAAATATTTATAAATGAGTTAGGTGGCTGGATTTGCATTCATAAATATTATAATCCGCACTGGAAACATAATTTTTCACATTAATTAAAGAAAGGATTTATTAATGAATGCATACTATACCTCAATGTGGGTTAGGTTTGTATACCTAAATAGAAAATAGTGATTGATGAAGATTATGTCGTGGGAATACCTGCTTCCGGTTGGTAGAGAATGCAGTTTTGTTAAGATATTTTAAATATTGTTAATCTGCAGGTGGCCATGGTTCAGAGGATAGAGTAGTGGATTGCTAAGCCGAACGCTACGGGTTCAAACCCCAGCTTCAGCAGCATTCTTTTTCTACAAAAATCGCCAGCTTATCTGAGGCCACCTGTGCGATAACATGAGACAATACAAATCTAAGTCTCCTCCTCTGAGCCACGTAGGTTTCTGTTATGTGTGCTTTCTTTCTATGTGTCTATCTGTCTCTCTCTGTTGTATTGTATTGTTCTGTCCCAGCCGATGGTCTCAGTCACCAGTGCTGCTATGTGTCTGTAGTTTCGTTACATTTATGTGCGAAGTACTGTGAAATGTAATGTAATGTAATATATTGTTAATCTTTTTATAACATATCTGACCTTCCTATAACCAAGCTACCTACTACTTTCTGGATAATATGTAATCCTTTTCTAGGGTGGGATTTTGGCTTTTTATAATTAGAGTAATAAAACAAAAAAAGAGGTATGAATGAACATTTTGAGGTCAAGCTATGTATGAATTAGTTTCAGTAATAATTTTTGGTTTTTACGCATCCTTTTTTTTTTTTTATAAAAAAGGGTTTTTTTGTTTCAATGAGTACATTTTTAAATACTAAGAAAATGAAATCATGAAATAAAACTTTGAATATTATATATGTTACAAACATTTCTTTTTAATCAAAATATGTAGATTTCCTTATTACTATTTTGTTCTAAATTTTTTACATTGATTCCACTCAGCACACAAATCTCAAAGAAACCAAGCATTATTTTTCGATTTACTTACAAGCGCCATGAATAATGGAGTGGTGATTGTAAGCGATTTTACTTTCAATCAGTAAACTTGTTTGAAGATATTACGAATCCATAATCATTAATTTTTTTGCTGGAGAAAACTCAACTGACAACGCGGATTCATTTGCTCATGAAATCCTAATGTATATTGAAAATTTGAAACCCATACACAAGGTAAAATATAAATTACAATGGTGTTTCGATCACAAAAAATCAAAATAATCAAAATATGTGGATTTATTTATTTCTATTCGTATCTATCTATTTAATTCGACACAGCGATACAAAAATTTGAGAATGAAACAAATCAACGATAAAAATAAACCTCCTCGCCATAGATTACCTACATTTCCACACAGCACACAAATCTCAAACAAACCAAACAATATTTTTCGATTTACTTACAAGCGCCATGAATAATTGAGTGGTGATTGCAAGCGATCTTACTTTCAACCAAAAAACTCGTTTGAACTTGTTTGAAATGAGGGATGATTTGTAAATAATTTTACTCATAAATAAAAAGACTCGAAATTACTTGATTGTGCGTTGACTCAGTTTGTTCAAACTCGTTTTTTTTTGAGTAAATACCCGAAACTTACAAACAATACTTGACTCATTTTAATCTCTGATCCCCACCTTTAGTTAAAGACATTCATATATGTCTGTCAACAAAAAAAATCGAAAAATGGGCTCGGATGATCATAATTTCAAGTACGGGCGGTTTACCCCTCTACAGTGTCGTCCGGGCTCTGATACTGATGTCGATTGTAATGAACCTGAACCGATTATTGTCCCCCCCCCCCTAAAATAAAGATCCCCTCCATTTGTGTCTTATAACAAAGTGCGGGAAATGTCCATGCACTGCTTGATGCTATTAAAATGAAAAATTACTATATACCTTAAGAAAATATCTATTGCAATATAAATAATATGTGACCGATGTGAAGATCATAAGATTATATGTGATGCCTTAAAAAATAATAACTGGCAATATTTCACTCATGACCTTGCAACTGCAAGGTCATTTAAAGTAATTCTTTTTAGTCTTGACGAATTGCCTGTTGAAACATTAAAAACTGAGTTGATCAATCTTGGCTTAAAGTGCGAAAACGTCAAACTTATTAAAAAACAACATGAACTTTTCACCGATATTATGTACCTACATAGTGTTTCTTGAACGCGCATCCATTCGTCTTAATGATTTAAAAAAATATATAAGATCCATATTTAGAACCCAAGTCAAGTGGGATTTTGCTCGCCGTCAAAAAGCAAAATATACACAAAGTTTTAATTGTCAGATGTTCGGACATGGAGAAAAAAACTGTCATATTAAGACACACTGCGCGATCTACTCTGAATACCATGAAACTAGTAAGTGCAACTCTAAAAACATTAAGTGTGCAAATTGTAAGGAAACGCACAAATCTACCGATCTTTCCTATATGAGTCGAAAAAGCTTTTTCGAAATGAGGGAGAAGCTATCTTCGAAAAATAAACGCATTTCACATGCTGCAGCAAAAATGCATCAGGTATATGTACCAAACATTTCTGAGTTCCCTCCGCTACCAACTCACCCCAGGGGGTCGACGTTCTCAAAACCGGTTTCTGTATAGAGATGACAAATCCTACTGATTGTGAAACTGGTGCATGGTCTAACAACAATATTGTTTCTGGTGAAAGCTCCGGCGGCGTTCTCTTTACTATGGATGAAATTAAGAAGCTTACAGCAGAGATGATAACATTGTTAGGAAATTGCAAAACTAAGTCCGATCGATTCAATACAATTGCACAATGAGCAATTAAGTGTTTACATAACAATAAGTAATGAATAGAAAACATCAATGAAAATTATATGTTGGAATTATCATTCGATGCAAACAAATAGACATTTTTGCTTTTCTCTGTAGTCATAAAGTAGATCTTGGTTGAGTATCTGAAACATGGTTGTCTTTTGAAGATAAATTAAGTAACAAGGATTATTATTGTTATCGTGTTGATAGATATGATAGAAGGAGGGGCGGTGTTGCCGTCATAGTTAAAAAAAAAACAATTCAACATGAATTGATTCCAATTGTTAAAACAAAACTTATACAAAACATACATAGGTGTGAATATTCGTTTTGAAAATGGCTCTTCGTTGAATGTTCTGTCAATTTATTTCCCTGGTGGTAAAATCACCCCAGACAAATGCTATCACTTTAATAACGATTTAAGAAAGTTGATTACTTTAAATGGCACATTTCTGATTGGTGGTGATTTTAACTGCGAGAAAGTACTTTACGGTCAAAGGGCTTACCTGATTTATAAAATCTCAACTCACTATGTTTCACAAATTAGGTACCAATCAGCACTGAAATCGACTGTAAGAGTACCTAAGAGTATAAATTTCTGTAAAAAGATTTCTCAGTAGTCGGTTATGTTGACTTCAGACAAAAAAAAAATCCAATAAATTTGTCGACACTGAAAAAATATAATGGCAAAATCCATGTTAACCCCAGCATGTATTTTCATAAATTTAATCGATTTCATGTGAAAAAATAATAAATTTTTTTAAATATACGTAAGTCAAATGTTTGCATATAGGAATTCGGGATGCGAATTATATATTCCTGGGATCGTAAATGAAAATAATTTCAAAATTCAGCTTCACTGAAAATGTATACTCTGTTAAAAGGAAGCAGATGTGTGTGAAAACTCTTACTCTTACCACATATAAATGTTTCGTTAATTCAATAAAACATCTCACATATTAAAAATTCGATCAAAGATTTTATTTTAAAATTACATTGCTTCATCGTAAAGCCTCTTTATTTTCCGTTCTTCCTTTTTTCATTTTTTATTATTACAGATATTCTATCAGTAGTTCTTACACTTAATTTAAGTACATATTAATTTAAATAATTACTAGTTAGTAATTGTATTTTTTACTGCATTTTAGTGAACATTTTAAAACAAAATAGAATTAAATTAAATTCAAAGTCTAATATAGTACATACGAGGATTTATCAAACAATAATTCGGTGATAAGTTCTGACTTGAGTCAAAATCATAAGAAATCAAACAATCGCCAAGACAATATGTCTCTTTTGGTCGGATCTTAAACGAATATGAATTGTGGATGGGAACATTTCTTTGGCTTGCCGACTGTTAGTCGCAGCCATTTGCCGCGACATGATGGCGCGGGCAGGGCACTCCACCGGGTTGTGCGGCCGGAAAGGCCCTCGCCACGACAGTGGTATGTCGTTGAAGGATGTATTGTCGTTGTTGTTGGTGTTGTTGTGGTTGTAGTTGTAGGAATTGTAGATCGATCATAGTCTTCACTGTCATCATCCAGATCGTCTTCGTCTTCCTCGTCTTCGCTTAAGAGAGCTGAATTATTTGTTATTTCGTATCTTCTGCTGGTGTTGGTGTGAAGTTCGTTTGCTTTCGAGGCAGGACTGTCAACAAGATTGTGACTTAAACTGGGTAGATCTTGAATGCTAGCCTCGATGTTACATTGGACAACAATGCGGTCACCTGGAGTCGAATATACAATAAAAATAAGAATGTGTTGGAAAATATGTAAAGTAACTCAGCTTACCTTCGAGAAGTTTATTGTATGGCGTGAGTTTGTGGCAAGGTTTTGATGCTTTGATTACTTCATATTCTACACAATACCTAAAACAAGAAAATAAAAATTCTTATTAAATAATGAATTCTACGTTTTTCAATACCGAACAAATTGTGTATGCAATGAATAAGTTTATAAATTTATGGAATGCAATTTCTTTCAAAAAGATTAAAATCAAGTAATACATTGAAACAACCATTAGTACTGCTGATAGGCAAATTCGATTGTACCAGCTAAGATTTTTGTAAGATTTTAATTTAACTTTGATTTATTTTGTTTTTACCTTTTATACCTGCTTGCATTAAGCAGTCCCTAACTCTTGCCTAAAAAAAAAAAAATATAAAATTTTAAATCTAACAGGAATGTGGGAAAAGCTGAGACTTATCAAGAAGCAAGTATGATGTCATAAAAAGAGATGGTTTGGACATTTTTGGAAAAGGGCAAATGCAAAATGCCGCTAACAATATAGAATAGAACTTTTTGTCTCAGATGACACAGACCATCAATTGCAACCACCTGACATTGAAGAAGTGAAAACAGCGCTGTGCAAGCTTTAGTCCAACAAAGATGATGAAGCCGATGACCAAGCTGCCGAACTATACAATGCAGCTGAAGATGATTTGGTGTATCTATGCACCAGCTAATCTGCAGGATTTAGTAGGAAGAAAGCATGCCCGACGAATTGAACATTGAACGAATTTTACCGATCTTCAAAAGAGAAGATCTCCTAAACTAAACCAACGACCAGAAGCCTCCTAAACATCACATACAAGATCTTTTATTCTGTTGTGTCTTTTGTTCGTCAACAGCTTGATAGTTTCTCATCAGTGTAGTTTCCGAACAGGAAAGCCCATCATCCATCAAATATTCACTCTATGGCCTGTCATCATCGCGTATTGCAGCGTCTTTGGTGAGACTGTTATGCCTTATTTTAGAAGGCTGGGATATACTATTCGGTATCCAGGGTCTGTCTGAGAAATGCAAAGTAAAACTCAGTTTATGAAGAAAACACCGGATTCTTCCAATAATTTTATTTTATTTCTTTTTTATAAAGACAATTTTCTTTACATTTCATCTTAACAAGTAATGTAGGAACATGTTAATTCTTATTAACACTATTATAGTAAATGTACAAATATAGGATATAGTTAGTGAAGTGGTGCCACTGTCACCATTACTTGTTGCTATTCAAATGGTAGCGGTGGCAGAACTACTACATACTTATAATGTAGAACAAAGTTGCTCGTAAGACAATTACATTATTGTCTCGGTTCATGCGAATAGCATGTAATTTGCGATGTTGTACTCCAGGCAGTACGTCTATTTAGAGCAATGTCTAGTATTTGCAACCCATAAAAACTCCCATTCGTCTGTGTAATATGACGATGAAAAACGTTCGCTATTTTATCATGTAACTCTACGTAGGTATAAGATTCTTATCATATAACATTATCAATTTCAAAAGCAAATTCTTCTAGTGAATTTTGTTCCCGTTTGCATGGAGAATAGAGACCATACGTCCCTAAAGCTAGCTGGAGGTCTGACCTGGAATGTCCATTAACGTATGAGCGTTTGTTCAACGAATGTTATATGAAGTACCAAGTACATATTAAGACTGCCTAGCACAAAAAAAACTAGTTTCATACATGCATAAAATCCAGGAATTCTAAAATTTATTTCATGCACTCACTCGCGGTGCGTAAGCCGAAGAACTGACAAAACTTGCAAGAGTATCAATCTGTCATGAAAAAGTCCTTCTTCCGAAATTTGCCGTTCGAAATCAGCGTTAAAATGAAGGTCCCCTCAATTCTTCACACGCACGCGCCATTCTATCTATCTATCCGTAGGGCTTCTCTTTTCTCTTGACGGTTTTTTCACCTCTTGGACTAACAATCCTTTTTCACCAAAAATGGGTACCTTGAGTGCTGGGTCTCTTAGGTGAAAAACGTTTCTTATTCAAAATCCTCATCTTACAAAATGGGTAGAGCCAAAAAATAGCAATGCCTCTAAAACTTCGCATTACAATTAGAACTTTAAGAAGCATATTTTAAAATCCACAAAAACCATTTATTCCAAGATTGAAGTAAGTCAGTTGAGCCACTTAAACGACATTTAAAGACATGAAACTTTATGAATTAAGCATTTTTTTTACCCATTCCAATATATTTTATTTATATACCACTTTAATTTAAATATTCTGACTTAAAATGGAGTCTGGAGCTCAAGTTGATATTTGCATAAAGATTATTTTTGAAAAATATCATCCTTCTCCACTTTTCCTTGCTACTATAAAGCCAATGGAAACACCAATACGGGCTTTATGTAAAAAAATATTTGCTGAGTTGAAAATGGACATATAAAGCAAAAGTAAGGATACTTTCCAGATACTCTTACGTCTAACTCCACTAAAGTTTTTCACTCAACATTTTGAACATAATTATTCCGTTGTTATCAAAGCTAAAGCCACTTCAGTCACTGCAAATCCAATTCAACAATGCGGCAGACAGTGCTTTCACTGCTCATCGTAGGTATGTCCTTCGTTCTCAAAAACCCTGATGGTCCCAGTCCCACAAGAGAAACAAAACAAAATAGAATAGCTAACTTTATTCAAATAGAAATTTATCGATCGAAATTCAACGCCAGTTCCTATGATAGAAGTTCAAACAAAATATGCGAAATACTGCCCTCATTATATTTATTGTAATGCCCTTTATTCTCTTCATCAGGAAAATATATTTAATGCTGTTGACAGACCGGCTTCTTATCTCCTTATGCATGTGTAAGCCTTTGCTTGAAATAAGTTTCAATATGGTGAATGTGAGTAGTAAAATAAGTCGTTCGTAACATGGGGCTATAGGGGCTTAAATGCGACAGTCGACAGTCTGTGACTATCCTACCTCCATCACTCCCACACTGGAATGGAAGCATATATTTGTTATCAACACACTAAAGCGAAGATACCATGACATATAGCAGCAATCATCAAAAAGCAACCATCCAAAATTTACAAACCAACTGCAAAATCGTTGATTGCCACTCATAATGACTATTATACTTTGTAGCCATTTTGTTCAAGAGAAGGAGGAGCCGAAAGGAAGATGATTGAAATTCAAAGATTATTAATTAAAAGACCTGACAAATACTGTCGCATGCACTAATTTCAAATTCATTGAAACCCAACCCGACCCCGACACCAAACAACCAATCATACCTCATCACAATCGGAGTCACAGCTATCAAAAGAGCTTATTCACTATAAAATATCATTAATTAAATGGAGTCTTGTGGAACAGAGCAACGAAAAGACAAACTGCAGGTTTGAAAGCAAATTGACATGTATTTGTTCATGGATGAAAATTAATCGATAAATAATACAAACGTAAGTGTGGGAACAAAAATATTCAGTTTTTTGTATTTTCCTTAAGCAAACATATTCTTATTATTCTTTCCTTATTTTTGTTTCTTTTTTAGGGTTGTTACACAGGTGAAAGCGAGATCCTTATAAGATCAGTTAGTTTTCTTTTCATTCGTCTTTCACAAGCAATACAATTTGGTGCACATTTTCTAGAGTTTAAATGATCCGAAAATGTTGCTTCCATGTTTTAAGATAAACAGTTTCGAACTCATTGAAGGAAATAGGCAGAAAGACTATTCAAATTATTGGCCAAGAAAATGTTTGGTTTCATATCTTAATCCTTATATTTATAAAAATTTCCCTGAAAACTAAAAAAATAGAGTTTATCTCGCATTTGTCCAGTTTTTTTTTTTAATTCTTCAAAAACACATGGGAAAATCAATTTTCCTTATAACTTCTGAATAGGTGAATTTATGGAAAATTTGTGACCGTTTAAATCTTCCCTGAACTTCCATGAATATTTCAAGACCAAAACTAGCCAAAAATAATTGTAATTTTATATTCTAGGTGATGCGATTCTTCGCGAAATTTTCAATGCTAAAAAGCAAAGCATTCGAATTACATTGGAAAATATACAAAAACACTTATTAAGTACTTCCCAAAAACCAGGGTAAAAAATGTTCGTGCACGGAATAGTCGCCTTTTACGCAAGCCAAGTAAATAAAAACATGAATCATGCTGCCGTGAGTGGGCATTATACGGCTATAGTGTACAGAAGAACAAATCATTCATGGATGGAGTTCGATGACCTCGAAGAAAAATCGACATTCGTTAATGAGAAAAAAGGTATACCTAGACTAATTTTGTACATAAACGAACCCCAATAAAATATGTGTTTGAGTCTTACAAGAAGTAAACTAGACAGTTGTTTACTTTTGATACTTTTTATTCTACTAGCTGACCCGGTAGATGTTCGTCTCTCTTTGAAAATATCTTTCCATATATTGAAATTAACGTTTTATGGGAAGGTTCACTCGGGCGTATACCTATTATTTTTCAGAAGAGATAAGAAAAAACAGGTGACGTGAAATAACGCCCTTCGAAATAAGGCCCCACCTTAAATGCGGCTTTATTTCCATGAAGAAATCGAAATAACACCCGACAGGCCTTATTTCAATTGAATTGTGGAAATAAGGCCTCATTTTACATGGAAATAAGGCCGCATTTCCAGAAGATAAAAATAATGGGTGATAAGTGCCGAATTTCATTTTGCGACTACTGACCCACTATACTGGTTCATTTGTCCAGAAATCTAATTCAGGGTTTCCGACCTTCGCGATTAATTTTAACATTTTGTAAAACAATAAAATAAGTTTATTACATTTTAAAGGTTTTTTCTGTGCATACAGCTGAAACATACCGCATGCTTTAAGTCTATGTGACGTTAAGAAAACATTATCAAATGCAAACGTTCTTCTGCATTCTGGGATGTCAAAGTTCTGTGAGGGTACAGCATTCTACAAGTACACTATTCTTGAAGCCAATTTCATCTTATTGTATCTATCTGTCACCTAAAATAACCAAGCGGTTTCATTTACATTGAAAGATGGATGGACACAAGCGGAAAAAATTTTGCCTAAAAGAAAATCAATTTGGGGTGTGAAAATAAAAAAATTCGCGCGAATTTTGGGCAAAATTTTTTCCGCTCGCTTCGCTCAAATCGATCTTGTTATTTTCGTATCGGCCTCATATCCTCAGTCGAAATTCAAAAAGATGCTGAAAATGAATAATTGAAATTCTTGCGAAAATCTTTCTTTGCATTACAGGATGTGTAGTGGTTGCTTTTCCAAATAAAAGGAAACCTCAACAGCTTTGAAAAACGAATTGCTCTGACCGTTTTGTTGACGGCTAATAAAGAAACGTGGTCCTAATTGTTTGTAAGATTTTTTTGTAGTGTAGTATACCTACATACAGGAATTTACCGGTTTTTATTTATTTTTTTAGCATGAACATTCGTGTTCCACTTTTTTTTATTTTGACTTTTGTCCCATTAAAAGTAAAACCTAGTTGGGACTATTGACCCACCATAGTGGATTAATAATTCCTAAATCAAAGTCGGCACTTATGACCCTCCGTAGAAGATCAGAAGTTCCGAAAACAATTTTCGGGAATTCTGATCTCGGGACGAGTTTCCCTGCGCCAACTTTCTAATCAAAACAGAAAAACCGAAATAAGGCCCCACGGGCATTATTTCTAAGTTGCAATGGAAATAAGACCGCAACCCTTGTAGGGGTCTTATTTCCATAAGAAATGGAAATAAAGCCCTATGGGGCCTTATTTCGTCGGGCGTTATTTCACGTCACCGAAAAAACATTACCGCGCTTTTTTCCGAAAACTATTTAAGCAACAAATTCAAATAAACCAAAAATATTAGAAGAAAATCGATTTATTATTTTTAAGTTTAGGTAATAACATAAATGCAACGGAACAAAAAGAAGTTTTTTCGACTCGTTCAAAAACATAACGGTATATACTCGAACTTAAAACAGCAACCAATTAACGACACTTAACTTACTATAGCAAGAGAATATTTATTGCAATTTAAACCTTACACGAGCAATGCGGAAGACACAAGTAGTGCCCGTGGCGTAGTGGTTATGTACCTACGTTGGCTGTTACGCAGGGCTTATGGTTAGAATCAGTGTTTAATTGTGGGTTCCCTAAATTTTTCGCACTCACTCAAACTCAGAAAATTGTTGATGAGTGTAAGCCAATTATTTGTTATTTTTTTTTATCTGGTAAAATAAAAGCTATTCGACAAAAGCAAAACACCTAAATGTAGAACGCAGCCGATAGTTTTTTTTTTAATGGTATATTTTTAAGGGGCCAAAAACTTTTTTTTTATATAAACAAAAATCAAGCATAATCCATAATTCCTTTCAAAATATTATAAGTCAGTTTGTCCTGCAAAATTCAATTACAATTTTTTTTACTGACCCAAAATAAATTGTCCTTTCTATTTTTAGGGAATTCTTCTTTTGTCTAGCAATCCATTGTTGCTAAGGGAAACACTTTAGGACCAATTTTTTGGAAACGAGTTTGAGTCGATACATTCTTTTTTTTGATTTTGCGTTCTTAAGCACAGTTCTATTTATTATTAAAGAGCAATTTCAGAAAAGGAAGTAATTATTTCTCATTTCACTTTTCTAGTGCGGGAATGAAAAAAGGATAATGGATTCTTTATAAACATTTAAACTCAGGAGTGAATCCAAATGAAAAAAAAAACTTTTAAAGATTTCAAAGCATTTTCTTGTGTAAAAATCCTTTGTTAATAGGAACAACAAAATCCTGACCATTCTTCTTCTTGAACTAAAGTTGAAAATTTAGAATAAGTTGTGATTACACTATCATAAATTTTTGAAGAATTTCCATTATCCACTTTTCATGCTAGTAGGAATAGAGTTTAATAATGTAAAATAGAACATATAAACATCAAATTAAGGTTTAGCTCTCTTCAAAAAAGGCGAGATAGTTAAGAACATTTTCAGTCGCTACTAACCTGCATGCTTAAGCAGGCACTACAACTTTTCCCAAAATCAACAATTGTTCCTAATTAATTTGCGAGCCCTTATTCATTTTTAATTTTCTTCGAGCGAAGCCCTAAATTAAACCCGATGTTAAATTTTCCAAAGCTCTTTGATGACATAACAACTTTAGGTGAGTGTTATAGTTACCAAAGCGCAGAACCATTAAATACGACAATAAGTCTTTCAAGTTGCCCCAAAACCCTAAGAGTTCATTTTTCACGGAGAACACCTAAATGAAATTTTACTGCTTCACTTTGTGTCAACAAACATTAATTTAAGTGATAAATTCAAAGCAGACATGGTGCATGGTAACATACAAATCCTACAAACATCGTCTTTTATAAATTTACAATGCGTAAACGATTTACACCAAAGAACTGCAGAATAAGGGCCGAGTTGAATTTTTTGGTTGTTAGTTTTTATATGTCCTCATTAGCTGGGTATTTGCAAAGAAAATACAAAAATCTTTCTTGCCGCATTTTAATGAATTAAGGCCGTGTGCGAATTCAGTTAAAAATGGGTTAAAACTTGACGTCTGGTTAAATTTTGACACTAGCATGGTGAATAAAATTTAACTAGCTGCGGAGCAGGTTAAAATTTGACACTACTGGTTAAAATTTTGAAGTTTCTCAAAAGAAAAAAAATTATATTCAAGACAGCAACTGTAACATAAAAGTATCAATAAAAAATCAATAAAAAAAAAAAAAATCCAAAGAGACTTCACTTGACTTTAATAAAATAAAAACTGCTGCTTTTGGACTCTTGCAAAAACTCTTCTTCATGGGTAGCAATAACGATAAAGAAGACGAGGAGCTGGACGATGACGAAGATGAAGATCTTGGCAATGAAGTGGCTAAAAAAACCCAAATGACGTTCGCTCGCATCAAGCATCAGGGCTGTGTTAATGGGGTTCGTGCAAGCAAGCTGGGCAATAGTGTTTTCGCAGGTTCATGGAGTGAACTTACAAAACAACTTCAAGCCGTGGAGGATGATCAGTTGTTGAAGCAGTACGAAGAAGCTGGTCAGTGCAAAAGCAAAGCCAATGTTTACGTTCACCGGACTCCAGCAAGAAGGATTTGCAATGGATTGGAGTCAAGTGGCCCAGGGAGTCTTAGCCACCGGGGTTGCAAGTAAGTACTTACGAAAATTGTGCATAAAACTTTTCTTATTGTTTATTAAATTCAAGGTGAGACATACACATCTCGTCACCACTAGAATAAGATGGTTCATGGAAGTTTGACCAGCGTCCACTGATCGGTCATGTTGAGTCCGTTGAAGACTTGCAATGGAGTCTAAATCAAAAGAGTGTACTGGCATCGTGTTCTGTTGACAAGACCATTCGTATCTGGGATTGTCGAGCTGCTCCACAAAAAGCTTGTATGCTTACTTGCGAGAACGCCCACGAGAGAGATATAAATCTTATTTCCTGGAATCGCCACAATTGTTGTTCATTCATCAGGGCAAAAAGGAAATCAAGGAACTTCATTGGCATGAGGATGCCGGGGGTTATTTTATCGACGGCGCATAGTGGATTCAATATATTAAGAACGATAAGTGTTTTAAGTTAATCTTTTTTTATTGTACTGTACAAATAAAAATCAGGTATTTTTGAAAATACAACACATTTTACTTTGCTTTTTTTTGTGTCGTCAGTGTAAGGACAAGTTGGAATGTTTGCTGCTATCATCATCGTTGTCTTCTTCTTCTGCCTCAAAATTGTATTTCTCATCCGTCGCATGTTGATCGACAATTAACAAATCCGAACCAAGACGGACAATTATGAAACACAAATATATACCAAATATTACGAATTAATTGTCTGTTTTCTATTTTGTTGACAGCTGTGAACAATGAATAAGTAGTGTTCGAAGACTGAATTAACAAATAGTCGCAATGGTATTTTTGATCGTATTGAAATGGGAAATTATCGATAAAAATAAAAAGACTGTGTGTGAAATTGAGAATTTCTTACATTTCATAAAAGAAAAATTAATTTGATAATGTTGCATTTGAATTTAGTTACAAAAAAAAATATTTAATTGAACATAGAAAGAACCATTTTTGAGGGTAATTTTGCTTAACTTCAGGGAAATTTAATCAAAGTAGTGTCAAAAAAAGTCCCATTTAACCCATTTTAACCCAATTCGCACAGCAAAAATTTTAATATGATCCCTTTTTAACCAAATGTCAAAATTTAATCGTGGTAGGAATTTTAACCCATTTTTTATTTGAATTCGCACACGGCCTAAGATTTAAAAATCCACTCGGTTTTGCTTAAATTTACTTGCCCATTTTTTGAGGCGCCTATATTCTATTTAACGACTAAGGAAGCAATTTCGGAATTCAGAAGTCCTTTACGAACTAGGCATGCTTAGTTAATATTTACCAATTTAAACAATATAAACTGGGAAAAAAACTAACCATACAATTTCGGAACTCTTAAATGATATCTAATCAGATTTTTGAAAAACAAACGTCATGTAGCTACTTGTACTTATTTTTAAGTTTTCTAACTTTGTGCTTTATAATATTTGCTATTTTTCTTTGAAATGAAAACGCACTAAGACAAATTACTCTTAGGACCCTTAGTCTCAGCAAGAATTAAGCCAAAAATATTCCATTCTACTTTGAAAACATCACTTCTGCCCCATCACATGGGCTCTATTGTTTCTAAACGACTACTCCTAGGTCTGGTTGTATTCGATAACATACGAACGCAATAATCCATTTTGATTTGTAGACGACATTCATATGTGTGCATTTAGAAAACGACCATTTCGAATTGTATAGAAGAAAATAGTGTCTTTGGGAACTGATATTTGATACTAGCTATGTATATTTCAAAAAGAAAAGAAACACAAGTAAAAAAAAAACAGCAAAAAACATTCGACTATATTTTTATTTTTGCTTTGGTTGTGATTGCATAGGAATTCAGGCTATCGACAATCTGATTTCCATTTGGTTAAAGTACCTTAAACAACTTAAATAAACAAGTCACGTTGAAGTGTAGCATACCTACATTATATTATTCAAATTAGAGCTTGTAGAGATGCATGATATGAAATGACAAAAAGTCGTGAAAATGATTTAAGTAAGTCTTTGCTGTAGGCACAGACAAGTAATTATACAGATGTCTCATCCATATGGAAAAAAATGTCCTATGAAATCGAAATTCGCTAAAAAAGCTTTTTTTCAAAGCTTGCATGAAAATCTTTCTTCTTCTTTTGTTTATGAACACGGAATGACATCTGCGTGTTTTTTTCGTTTTTTTTTCTTTATTCTTTCTCAACCCTTATAATTGCCGCACACGAAATCGAATAATATGTCTTTCTGTTGATCTCCTTTTTGATGAGGCAAGAAAAAAATAAGAAAAAAATGCATCTACCTGCCTAAGTGCCTATACATACGTAAGATAGAGGAAAAAAAAAGAAAAAAAATATTTGAAGCGATAACAGAATTGGTAGAGTAAAAACAATTTAAATTTGTCTGATATTTCAAGAATGCTTATGATATTTTTTTCTAAAATGTTGACCTATGGACATTGGACATACCTACATATATTTCGAATTCAAAATTTAGGTGGTCTGATTGAATTCCACTTTGAGAATTTGAGGTTTGAACGAATTTGCGTGGGTCGTTGTATTTTTAATGTCAAAATAAAGGCTAGCCACCATACAATTTTTTTGGCCAAAAGCCAAGTTTCAATTTTCTCAAAACCGGCTCCTACGATTTTTTTAAGCTTCCTCGAATTGTTTTTTTGAAAACACTGATGTATTTTGTTAAGAAAAAATATTTTTTGTTTTTTTTTTCGTTATAAGATTTTCTCGAAAAATATAAGTCCGATCAGTGAACTTAGTTTTTTGGGAGTACTTATGTATATATTGCAAAAATAATATTTTGTATTAAGAAAAAAATTCAAAAATTTGTTAAAAAAAACCGCTCCAAGGATTTTAAGAAAAAAAATTGGAAAATCAACAATTTCTTAAGAAATCTTATGACATCATTTTTTTCAGATTGAATCTATTTTTGAGGTACATATTTCAATTTAAGTTTTTATTTATGAATTTAAATTACATGTTCTTATTTCTTAATGTTTTTATGAATTATAATTTGGAATACATTAATAATATTATTTCCGGAAATTTATTGGAACTTGAAATATCAGCTATTTTCCAATTTTCTTTGACAAAGAAAAAATAATCTTCTGTTGGCCTTTCTTTATATTTTGTTTAATTTATGGACTACTATGGCCCATTTTTCTTGTGGATTTCTAACCCATTCCGGTGGGTTAAAAGTCCATAGTGGATTTGTGGACTCTTAACCGACCTTAAGAATTAATTAGAAATAATATGTATGTACATAATTATGTACTTACATTTGGTGATATGCCGTAGTTTTTATTTCAATAAATATAAGCAATTATTGTTATGCTGTAAACTGTCAAACTACAATTTCAAATGAAAAGATAATTAAAATAGCATTGAAAAAAACTAAAAAACACAAAAACGCACTTTGCTTTTTAACAACCTGCTCTCACCTTTCTCAACTTGAGAGCCCCGCGCTTCTCTTATTTTATATTAAAAAATCACAATATAATCTTAAATCTACTTCAACTTACAATAAATAAAAAGAATGTTAAAATCACTCTGTATTAAATAGAAATAAGAATAAAATATGTGCACCACTGGGGTCGTACGAACTTGCTCCTGTATTTCAAAATATATAACTCATAAAAAACATTAAAAAAATAAATAAATAAAATTCAAAAATAAAAATTTAAATTTAAACATGTACCTACCTCAAAAATAGATTCAATCTGAAAAAAAATTGATTCATAAGATCATAAGATTTCTTAAGAATTTTTTTTATTTTCAATTTTTTCTTTTCAAATCGTTTTTTTTTTTTTTAATTAATTTTTTGTATATACAATTTTTCGACAATGTCTTAAAATTAATCTGGATAAGCAAGTTTATATAAATATACATTTTGTAAGGAAATTTCGATTTTTAATATTGATGCGTTTTCGAAATACAGAATTTTGAAAAAAAAGTTTAAAAATATTTTTTTTTAAATACAAAAATATTTTAGAAATTTTTTGAAAACAAAATATTATTTGGGCAATATATATGTACTTTTGGAAAAAAAAGTACGTTGATCGGACTTTAATTTTTTGAGAAAATCTTATATCAGAACAAAAACATAAAATGTACAAAAAGACCCAAGTTCTCTAACGTGCGAACAACACTGTGTAAAAGGTCAGCCACCAAAAGTAATGAGATTTAAAAAAACGCCAAGTTCTTACATGTAAAAGTGTTGTATTGAATACTTTAAACTATAGAAGATTATACAACAATATTAAAAGAAAATAGAAAATAGTTTGGATGGAAATTTATAATTTCACTTGGCAAGTTTTCGTTTGATTCGTGAATGTGAATGTTGTTAACTCATTTAGACCCCAAAGTTTTATTGTGAAACCACAAAAGAAAGTTACCCATGGATGGGAGTGTTATGAACTTTAACAAGTCAGAATTCCAAATTTCAACATCCTATGACTCTTTTAAGAAAGTGGGCGGCAACCACGCCCCTTTAATGAAACTGCAAATTAATACTTATATTTTCTCTTGTATTAGACCGAAACCCTATCTTAAGAATTTCGAATTTAAACGTTTTCGACCATTTTGATAAAGTGGGCGGTTACCACGCCCCTAAATGGAAATAGATTTTTTTTCTCAATTTTTTCATGTCATTCAACCAAAGCCTTACAAAAATTCTGAATTTCAACATCCTAAGACCGTTTTAAGATAGTGGGCGGAAACCACGCCCCTAAATGAAATTTAAATATTTTACTTATATTTTTCCTTATATTCAATCAAAAAACTATTCGAATTCCGAAGTTGAATATAATACGAAAATTTTAAGAAAGTGGGTGGATACCACGCCCCCTGAATGAGCAAATTGAAATTTCCGATTTTTTCCTTTGTATAAACCCGAAAACCTACCATTGTACCAAATTTCAAGATTCTGCTATTGTTAGAAGTGTTTCATTATTTTGATGATCAGTCAGTCAGTCAATTACGGTTTTTGAAATTTTTACTGTTCAATATTTTAGGAAGTAGTGGTTCATCAAAATTGTTTATTTAACAGGGCCTTTGTCTCTATGAAGGTAATGCGTAGTCCAAATTTGAAGCTTGTAACTCTATGGGTTCAAAAGTTATGGGGGGGGGGGGGGTTGAAAATGTGCTTAAGTTCGATCCTGTAAAAAGGGGTAGTCCTAGAACTTGGCTGGCCCTTTGAACAAAAAAAAAAAAACGGTCCTATGAAATGTACCGTTTTGGAGCCATACAAAAATATTATTATTTTGACATAACATACAATATACATCAGTGTTTAAAAAATAAAATTTCCAGGAAGTTTAAAGAAAATCGCAGCAGCTGTTTTTGAGAAAATTGAAACTTTTGGGTTTTGGCCAAAAAAATGTACCTACCTTAGGGGTCAGTTATAGCGATCATTAAAAACTATCATTAAAAATTTTCATTTGGATAATGTGGTGTGTTGTACTTTGATTTTATATATCAATCTCATACCAATCGATGGCAAATCCATTGAAATATTTTTTTCTGGCGAAAAATAATCCTACAGAAGAATATTTTTGGTGAAAATGCATTTATTTACTTTAATGATGAAAATTCGTTTTAATGACAAGCTAATAATTAAATTTCAAAAAATTAAACACTTTGTTCCAGTGTTTATGTTCCCCTTTTTTGATGTTCCATCTTTCATTAAAAAAATTAATGAAGGATTTTCAATCATTAAAAAAATTTTGATGTCAGTTTATTAAATAAATATTTGAATGACATTTAAATAATTAAATGATCGCTATAAACACACGTAATTAAAAAAATCCAATTTTCATGTGTTCCAACTTTTAATGATAGTTTTTAATGATAGCTATAACTGGCCCCTTACATTTTGATTTAAAAAAAAAAAAAAAAACAACCCACGCGTATTCGCCCAAACCTCTAATTTTCAAGTTTGAAGTCAATCGGACCAGTTGTTAAGGCGCTGTAGGTGCGTTTACAGACAGACAGGCAAACGGACGGAATCGATATACCCAGTTTTTTCGACTTCTCTATCATCGTAATGTCATATCTCATCAAAATCTCAACTTTTTTTTTGTACGAATTCAATACTTCTTTCCTTCTTCATACATACTTCTATATGTCGCAACTCGCAAGTAAGAACGCACTCGATTAGATTTTTGTAATAGGCTTTTTATAATTAATTTACAACACGATCCAAGATTTTAGCACTAGCACCACTCGAAAAATAATTTTTTGTATGAGTAATCCTTGCATCTGCCTCTGTATAAGCAATAGGAAAAATATCGAACACAGATGCAAAAACAAACAAAGGCAAAACAGATACATACATACATTTGTATCTACATTACTCATTATAAATTATAATATTCTCATCGCATCGGCCAGACCTCGGGAATCGGGATTCCCGAGTCGGGAAAGGAACAGGGAACAAACAAATTTGAGAGAAAGAGGAAACAGAGAACATTTCAATAAAGTCAAAAGAGCTTTACAAGCTTTCGTAAGAACAGGCATGGAGCTTTTCTATGAACAGGCAAAGAACTTTTTTGCCTGTTCATAGTCGATCGTCAATGAAAAAAATATGAGCCACTTTTTACTATGGGGATGAGACATCTGTATAATTACTTGTCTGTGCTGTAGGTATATGGCTTTGAGTGTGGCGACATCTTTTAATCTAAGAGAGAATTAGTGTTTTGCTTACATTTCTTGTATTCCTTCGCTTAACCACCCTCCACGGCAGAATAAGTTATTAAACGTCAGTTAAGAGAAGTTTAGTTTTTTAATAGCATTTTCCATTTAGTCCACAGAATAAGGGAATTAGAGGGTTGATCCTTCGTTATTCTGTGTTTAGTAGGTAATTTGGCTTTGGTCGCTTCCAGACCCCATGTTTCAATCTGTCAATGCTTCTTTCACATAAAATACATCTTTGCATAGTGAAATAATGGTTAATAAACCCCACTTTTACATTTAACCATTATTGTGTGAATTTTATAAGCATTTTGATTTTATTTTACCAATAAATACAATAATTTTATTATTCACTTACTGCAAACATGGACAAAGATATTAAAATGCTAAACGAGTCGTTAAGGTTCTGTTGTCAAAACGGACTAGCCAGGACTCAATCAAATGTTTCTTTTGTGTCATATTTTATGCGAAGCCTGAATCAGCTCCAGTCAATCATTCAATTACTGTTACCTACTCTTTTTTATTTTTAGGTAAACATCATCAAATTTAATTATACATTTTACATTACAAGAATTTAATGTACCAAAAAGACCGAACAGACAGCACTGATGTGCTGTATTAATGTCGTATGCAAATCAGTTTTAGACGGTCGTTACATTTTATATCATGACAAAATGATTGAGGGATAAATTATTTTTCTGTTATTCAAGTTTATCTTTGGAGCAAGCAATGCTATAGCTCACAAGAGATGAGGTAAGGAAAAAATACCAAACACGAAGCCGAGAATGAAATTAAATTCTTGGGGTGTTTTTCAAACATTTTTTTGGTCTATGAAAAATAATTTCCTGATGTAGATTTGACTTCAACAAAAAAAAGAATTACAAAACCTAAAAGCTGAACATTTTGTGTGAAATAATATAATAGATGATTGTGTACTTTTTTTAGCATTAAAAAACCACATTATTTTTGCTTATGAAATCGTGTAAGTTGAAATTTACTCACTCGTGGTCTCGATTGTGCTTGAATGTAGCCCTGTAGCGAAGTCGCAGATTCCGTCTGGTAACGCTGCTGTCATTGAAATTGTGATTCTTTGATAGATCTGCCGGAAGTAAAAGCGCCATCTCTATAATAAAGGAAAAACAGAATAATAAATTTTACATTGCATCTCGATTAAAAAACGGTAGTAGAAGTGCTTATAAGCTTATGATTGAAACAAAGCAACGTTTTTCGGGGCGTCTAGTAAACTATAATAGTAGTACTTTCCTCTGTTTTAACGTCCACAATGTTTTCTTCGTGACCCGTTAAACTCAATCTTTCCTTTTCGCATTTTTCTTTGATTGACATAAATGCTTGTTTCATTCCATAAATAATGTTGAAATGGGTTACACAAAAGTAAAATAAATAATTACCGGACTCATTTGAGACTTAAATGCTTTCCTTTGCTTCACACGTTTAACCTTTGGAATTCAAATGTGTTTTGTTTTCAAGCTTCAATTTACTGTTACATATAAGAAAAACGGTAAGAAAACCAAACGAGGTGAGAAGGAAATGGTGTTCGCAATTCTGAAATGAGGTTTTTCCTGGGGTAAAGAGAATTCCAAAATGAAAATAGTTTGAACGTTCATTTCATCTGTTTCATCGTTTAAAGTGTGTTGAAGTTCTTTTTGACGGGTTTTCCATAAGAGATTTTGGGAAGCTATAAATTTAACTTTGGTTGAACATTGTTGAATGAAACAATCTTTCCTTTACTCAAACTAAAATAAAAATTGATTTAAAAGAAATTAATGAAGATTTATTTTCGGAAACAATTTTCATAATTGGAAATTATTATCTCTTCTCTCAACTTCTAAGTAGCAAAGTTTTGTAATACCTCTCAATTTTACATCGTTGAAGGCACAGCATGCAATTTTGTATAACCAACGATTTGCTGTTACTTTTCTTTCCTCTTTGCTGCTAACCGATGGAAAAAAAACAATGAAACGAGGTGTGGTTAGGGTTGCATCGATAAAACTATCGCCTTCACCATTCAATTTAAGATAAAATATAAAAAGTTGTTTTCACTGCATAGGCATAAGACGTAAAAAAAAATGAATAAATGGAAAACAATTTACAAAACGGCTTTTGGTTTTTTAATATCCTCTTTTCCTTCAACGACCGGGAGCATCCTTGATTATCGTTCGGAAAACCTTCTAACAAAAAAAGAAGTCTGTTTCACTTTTCTAATGTTCTTCTTCTGTAGCAGCAGAAGCGAATACAAGCGGCAAGCGGATGGGGAAAACGTTTATGTTTTCTACGAGATTTATCTCTTTTTATTAAACTGTACCTAATACTTTGTAAATAGAAACAATTTTCTTCATCACGTTGGTTTAACATTCGCTTGGCTTATAGAATGACGCTTTGGGTTAAGGAGAATCCTCTTGTCTATTACTCTAAGCGGATACTAGGGCTTTTTCCTTCAAACAAAATTGAAAACGAAATCTGAAGCTCAATAATTTAATAGTTGGTGAAAATGTGCTTTGCAGAGTTATAAATTAAAATTTACTTTTACGTTTGAAATTTTCAGGAATAGAAGGTTTAACTTAGGTATGTTTTGAAAGACAATTCAAAAGTTTAGAAAAAACTTTTTTTTTAAGGCTGAAAACTTTTAAAACAAAACATAAAATTTTCACAACCTCGAAACGAAGTTTAGTTATTTGTAAAGGCTAAGTTTAAAATAATTTAAGAGCTGAATAAATTTCGACTAACGCTAACGATAACAGCATTTAAGAACTGTACTGGCTCATACGAACTCAAGTCATCATCTTCGAAAGTAGTGTGTAGTGTGGGATTATAGGTGAGATTATAGGTCGAGAAGAAGAATAAGGTCTTGTTCCAGCCAACAGTGGAAGTGTATCCAAAAAGCTTTTGACTAATTCCTATTTCAGTCAAGTGTTACCATTTGTAACACGTGTTTATAAAATTTTTGCCACTAATCGAACCTGATCGCAACACACTTATATCGAAATTTCAACGTCAACTCGGTTAACATTCTAGTTCAGAGGAGGGAATGCCTTGTGCAAAAAAAAACACCAGCAAACCCTACAGTTCGGATCCCTTTTCGAAAATGGGGATCCTTAAACAAAAGAGTGCCAATGTCATTAGCGCTGAAAACTCCATCTAACGCAGAAATAGGAACAACTGGTTTGAAAATGAACGCAGGCTAGAACGTTAGAATGCTGCAAAGAGGAATATAAAAAGCTCAGGAAGGAAGAAAAGAAGTAACACAAAAATATAAATATAAATTAAAATTCAATCAATTTGTATTTTAAAAGATTTGCAACACTGTGTAATTGAAAGAAATAGACAGCGAGGACAGCACCAGGTACGGTCCGGACGTCCGGTCTACCAATATGTCCGAAATATGAAGCAGTTAACAGTGCTCTGCCAATCTGAAGACAAATGAATTCTGGAGAGATATGGGAACGATACAACTTAATGAATTGCAGCGGGGCAGGGACTCCTCGGTCATAAGTCCAAAATGGAATTATGTCCCACTTAGGTGGACATTAGTCCGTAAATAGATTTTGGAGTTAAGTTCCACTTTGTTGGGACAGAATTCCGCAAAAAATAAATCCGTTGTCTTAAGATTCGAAGTGATTTCATTCCTCTTATTCAGCTTTTTCTCTGCTTTGATGTGCAAAAAATTTACTTATATAGGTACATGCATACAATCATTGTATGACCAACGAAATTCGATATACAAACAACGGATTTTCAAGACCATATAAGAACTCTTCAAAAAGCATCTTTAAGTTTTTATCGTCTGCGTTACTAATACATAAAAGAAATATAATACAGAAAAATCATCAGTAATTCCACTTAATGGTTGCGATTCCTTGCCAATAATATCAATTATTATGTTATCAAAATCTGTTAATAAGCAAGACTTTAAACCCATTTCGACGAATAGAGTTCAAGTAGACCTTTCAAGATTTTAAACCCACTTCGACGAATTTGGACGGCAGAAATTGTTTAACAAAGCATAAATTCGCTCCACTTTTTAAAGTGGAATAAATTCCATCTGCGAATGGGAAATAACTGCACAATTTTTTTGTGGAATTATTTCTCAGCATGAAACTGTCTTACGAGAAATGTTAGTCATAATCATAATCATGGAATCAAAATATATGATAAATTCAACCAATCAATTGAATATGAACATAGAGTGGTGCCGTGTAATAACGCCAAGCGAAATGAGGCTTTTGATAGTAAAAACGGGATTTTGAAAAGCGGGATAATAAGAAATGGAATTATAAAATACGGGATTACAAGAAATCGGGATCATAAAAATCGGGATTTTAACAATCGGGATTATAAAACCGGGATTTTGAATATCGGGATTTCGGGATTATATAAATCGGGATATCGTACCCAACCCCTTTCTTTGTTCTATTAAAGGCTTCCAATGAATTCTTGTTGGCAATTGGATACTCATCCCTAATAGCGAAACTTTTGCCATCCCAGACGTTTTGAGATGTTACATTGGATTTTCATTTACATCCATGTTAAAGGGTTATAAGAATAACAATAAGTGCAAAATAATAGAGCGCGACGCGACGGAACCTATTAATTCTGTCTTGTTTAAAAAAAAAAAAACAACACGCTGTTTCAGTCCGTATGTTTGTAAAATATTTCCCTGCAATGCCAAGCGCCCATAGTTAGAAGAAGAGGGCAATTTTCATTCTTTTCATGAGAAAACTTTTAACCTTGCCATCACAATCAGCCTAATACTGTTATCATAAAATAGAATTGGGTTTTTGCTTCGTTTTCTTTTATCTATTTGTGTATGCATGTCTTAAAAACGACACCAAAATCCAACAAAAAATTAATTGAAATGATCCCTCTTTAAAACCCTAGCCATTCACATTGCTGAAAAAAATTAAAATTCAAGGAAATTAACAAATCTACCAATAACAATTAGGTACTTTAATATTTTTTTTTTATTGATGTTTCCCAATACCTATTATTATTTAATTAATTTGTGACTTACACAAGCTTTGTTGAACTTTCGGAATTTATTTCAAATATTGTGAAAAAACTATCTACAGCGCAAGCGTCAGGGAAGAGAAAAATTAATGTTTCTTTCTTTTATATTATTGAAGGTTTTGTAAATAAAATCCAGTTAGGAAAATCCAATTCGATTCCAAACCGATAATTTCGTTAAATGTTACCAGCCCTGACGAGCTCCGGTGCCTTTTGCTGCCCTGTTTTTTGCTCTTTGTTGTATCTTTAGATACAGCTGCTCGAACAGCTCCGAAACTGTCCCCCCCCCCAAAAAAAAAAAAAAAACTTGTGAAATCAGACATCAGAGTCACCCAGAGTGCACATTGAACATAATTTCTTGCCTTATTCGCCCTCTTCTGTGTGCCTTCTTCCTTGTATAGAATTAAATACATTTTCATTTAAAATTGTTTTCGATTTGACATAATTTTCGAGCGAAATTCAGTACTTACATATGTTTATGTAAATATATTGATCAGCTTAACTTATATTTTGGTGTAGTGAGAAAAGTATTATTTTTTAACATTTGCACTATATGTTATTTGAAAAGACAAAATTTAATTTACCTAAACCTTCTACCCTTATTCCTCTTTCATTAAAAAAAAAAATAGGACAATCGGTCAACCGTTTGGCCGGTTAGCGAACGAACTATGTACAAAAATAAGCTGTTTGTTCTTTTATATATATAGATATGTGTGTCGCAAGTAAGGGACAACAACATTCATTCATATATTTCATTCTGATCCAAATATTTGTCTACATGCACAAAATTGAACTCACCTCTTAGAACTTTCCTATCGTGATGTCCGTGACAACGTAATCCTTGACAGCCACGTTTCTGCACCAACGACGGACAATGTTTCCCTCCATTTTGAGTTGGCTGTAATATGCTTCGGCTGCGAGTCATCATACCAATGCCACAGCTTTTGTCACATTCGCTCCACTGACTCCATTCGCTAACTTGACAGTCTAGAACTAGAAAATTGAAAAGAAATTGAAAAATTAGTTTATACTTCAATTCGAACAATAGAAAAGAAAAAAAAATCGATAATCAAAGGGCACGGTAGTGCCCAGCCAAGTTCCAGCACTACTCCCTTTTTACAGGATCGAACTCAAGCACATTTTTAACCCCCCATAACTTTTGAACCCATAGAGTTAGAAGCTTCAAATTTGAATTACGTATTAATTTCACGGGTGCAAAGGCCCTGTGAAAAACATAATTTTGTAGAACCACTACTTCCTGAAATATTGAACAGTAAAAATTTCAAAAACCGTAATTGACTCACTGACTGACTCACTGACTTACTCACTGATCATCAAAATTATGAAGCACTTCTAACAATAGCAGAATCTTAAAATTTGGTACAATGGTAGATTTTCGGGTGTATACAAAGGAAAAAATCGAAAAATTCAATTTACTCATTCAGGGGGCGTGGTATCCGCTCACTTTCTAAAACTGGTCGTAGGATCTTGAAACTCGGAATTCTAATAGAATTTTGGTTGAATATAAGGAAAAATATAAGTAAAATATTTTGGTTTCATTAAGGGGCGTGGTTTCCACCCACTATCTTAAAACGGTCGTAGGATGTTGAAATATAGAATTCTTGTAAGGTTTTGGTTGAATTACATGAAAAAAATAGAAAACAAAATCTATTTCCATTTAGGGGCGTGGTATCTGCCCACTTTGTTAAAATGGTCGAAAACGATTAAATTCGAAATTCTGATAGGGTTTCGGTTGAGTATAAGAGAAAATATAAGTATAAAAATGTAGTTTCATTAAAGGGGCATGGCTGCCGCCCACTTTCCTAAAATGGTCATAGGATGTTGAAATTTAGAATTCTGTTTCCTTAACTTCATAAAACTCCATGATTAACTTTCTTTAGTGAGTACTACCTACCTATTACTTATTTATAAATTGGCAGACCAATTATATTGTTAAAGTTTGCAAATTGCTAGCTTATAAAGTTATTTCGAGGTTCATGCTTTCATAAAAAAAAACCTTTCCAAAAAGATGTGAAATCAGAACAAAAACATAAAATGTAAAAAAAGAGCCAAGTTCTCTTATGTGCGAACAACACTGTGTAAAAAGTTAGCCACCAAAAGTAATGAGATCTAAAAGAACGCCAAGTTCTTAAAGTGTTATATTGAGTATTTTAAATCATAGAAGTTAATATAACAATATTAAACCAAAATAGAAAATAGTTTGGATGAAAATTTACAAGTTCACTTGGCAAGTTTTCGTTTGATGCGTGTGATAACTAACATTTTAAAACTTGAACAGTGAATTTGTAAATTTTCATCCAAACTGTTTTCTATTTTGTTTTAATATTGTTATATTAACTTCTATGATTTAAAATACTCAATATTACACTTTTACATGTAAGAACTTGGCGTTCTTTTAGATCTCATTACTTTTGGTGGCTAACTTTTTACACAGTGTTGTTCGCACATAAGAGAACTTGGCTCTTTTTTTACATTTTATGTTTTTGTTCTGATTGTTAATTTCAGGATTGGAAATTAATTGAGAATAAAGAAAATTCTCTGTCTTGTCCTTTCGAACTTTTCATTTTTGAACATTGTTGTCGATGTGTTAAACTAATCAATTATGTGATTGTGTCTGGAAAATTTAAATACAAATTTAAGAGAAAATTCTTAGTTCCTTAAAAAGATCAAGTACCTACGCAAATCCGAAACGAATATTTGAAATATTTTCTAAAATTAGCACATATCGCCCGGGGACAGGAACCTTTTTGATTTCTTTGTTTCTCTTAAGCATTTATTAAAAAGCCCGAATAGTCTGTGTTTTCCTTTGTTGTATATTATTTTTATTGCCTTTTCTGGAAAAGCAATGGAATCACTTTGTTTGCCGATTTTTTTCGTTCATCTTTTGGGAATAACACCGTCCCTATAGAAACCATTTAATGTGCCGGTTTCTTTCTACTCCGCCTAAATGTTTACCCAAACCATTGCCCTATTGTCTTAGAATTGTTCGTGATACCCCGGGAGGCAAAAAGGATTCCTTTAATGAATTTTCCCTGATACATTTTCAGCACATTAATTCTCTCTCAACCTAATAGCTTGGAAAATTCAACCGCACCCACCTCAACTAATTTCAAAATGCAAATATCTCCCGTTAGATGTTGTGTTTTTTTTTGTTTTGCCCCTCAAATATCTCGAAAACTTAATTCAATTTTCTAAGTTCTTCCTCGAGTTAGCGAGAAGCTGATAAATCCCTCACCTAAAGCAAACACTGAACACCTTGAATTATAAATTGAATTATTAAGGCGACTTGGCGTAGATGGTGCTTCGCGAAAGATAAAGCTAAATCAGGCTTTCGTTTTGTTGTTCTTCCTTAGGTTAGTTCAGCTGGTATTAGCCTTCGCAAAATAAATTTAACAAAAACGAAAAAACGAGAAAAGAGGATATAATTAAAAATTTAATAGAGGAATTGAATGGAAATTTTTTAAACAAAACATGCTCACCAAACTGTGCAAACCAGGTCACCCGCTCAAATGATTTACCTTGGCTTTGCATATGAAACTCAAATTTATTAAGGATAGCTGTGATCCTACGTGTATGGTGTATCTGCCGCGGCGCCGCCAGAGCGTTGCATTTTCTGGTTTTACATTGAGGCATATGTTACGTGGAAAATTCCATATGAGTCGCTTGGGATTCCACGAGGATAACGGCAACCAAGACTCAATGGTTATGAACTAATTATGCCGAGGATGAGAAGCTGGCTGAATTGTGTAGCTTAATTATAGCAAACGACAAGAATGTGTGTGGAAATGCATGTTTGGCATGTTTGAATATTTATGTGGTGGTATTCATTAACGTGGAGCAGGAGAACCGGCATTCAGTATATAAACACATGGGTGGAGAACCAACCTCAACTGATAAAGTTCATTTCGCTAAGAATAAACTTATTTGCTTCTTTCCGATTCCATGGAGTTGGAATTTGTGTTATGCAAAGTAATTTATTTGATGTTGGGTGTTCTGTTGAAGTTCGAAGCGTTTTCATTTCAAATGAATATTTATTTAACGCAAACAATTGGGACATTGATGAAAGACTACATAAACCAATTAATTCCTGTCGAATATAGCATGAACGTTTTATACAATGAAGAGAAAATCTGCCCCATCTACAAAACTGCAATAATTTGCAATTAAAGCAAGAAATTAGGCACTTCACAGACGGCAGCGGATGAATTCTCGAGAGTCTAGATTGAATCAATGGTGGCGTCTACAGCTCTAAACAGGTTTCAACTACCCAGATAACACCTTTCTTCGGGCTACTTCAAAGAACAGACCGTAAAAAAGATCGATTTTCTGGCTCTTGCACTTGGAGTCACATCAAGTGCCTGGTACTCCTGGTTAGAGTTTTTACGTCAGGGTGACTCCCGGCTACGTAGAAAAATATTTGACGCGAAGCAACAATAAGCCTCGGTAACGGGCGGATATGCTAATGACGACCCATGCAAACGGAATAAGATCAACGAACTTCGGATATGCACGTGGAATTTTAGGTGCTGTCGAACAATTAGTGCCAAACTCCATCGTCAATGCCAGAGGCACTTTCTTCCAAGAGTCTGTTCAATTTCTCGCGTACGCCATTGAGAATTGAGACAGAAGCGGCAAAAATGGGATAAGCGGTAAGCCGGTATGCTGTCATTGAGGAAGGACACTCAACTCCGACGGCTCAGGCAGAGCGTCAAAATGTAAAATAGACGCGAAAGAAGAAAGTAAACGAGTCGTAAGGCCCACTCACGAGCAACTAAGGTAAGAATATAAAATATCCTCACCATCCCAGTTCTGCTGTGTGGTGCAGGAGCATTGACAGTGACAAAATTGATTGAAAGCGTCTTAGGTTGTTTTTAGAAAAGAGTTCTTGGGGTTTTCTATTGCGCACTGTTCATTGATAGAGAATTGAGAAGAAGATTTAACAGGGAGTTGTACGGGTTGTACAACGACACGGATACGGAAGGCCTTTGATACCATTCCCGAGGAACGAAGAAATAGAGGAAAACCGGGACTCAGGTAGCGCACTAAAGTGGAAAACGACCTCAATCAACTCAATCAAAAAGAACGAGTAGCAGCATATTTAGTAAGCCGTCACTACTGTAGTGCGCGTGGAACTGGAGACAGCTTACGAGTAATAGAGGCAACTGAAGACGATTGGTGGATGAAGACCCCGGCCGAATCGGTGGAAGGTCACTAGCAGGCACGAAGCGTGAAGCACTTAATGTTGAGCTTATAAAATTAAAAGTTATTTATTCAAGATCATATTGCTAATATTGCTTTTATTACATGTGTACTTTAACACTTAACAGGTCCTGTAAACAGAGGCGGCGTAAGGCGTGGGCGACGTGGGCCATTGCCCACGGCCTCGCGGTACAAGGGGCCTCGCGTCTCAAAAATTTGTATGCATTGCTTCAGTGAGAATAAATAAAAAAAGAAATTAATTAATTTTGTTATGAAACATTTTTTTTAGTCTGGCAACATTTGCTTACGTTGCGTAACTATCGCGAGAAAATCCTTGCCGCGCCGGCCAGTGCGGGGAATCCCTTGTTTTATTTGTTTACTTTCTTTACTAAGAAGCCAACCAATCAAATCAATATACCAAACGCACTCAACGCAGTCGCTAGCAAAGATTAATTAAATAATAAGATGGGAAACTGTCTTACGTTTTACTCCCTAGATCCCTCCATGGGGTAAGCCTTGACGTGGCGGAGCGGCTTACGGTAACTACTACTGCGATGCTTAGAGCTATGCGATCGCGAAACTTGTTTTCGCAGCAGGGCCTCCCATGGTCGACAGGTCGAAGCGGAGTAGGCTGTTACTACTAATTACCCCACAACGAAGGAGTGTTCCCACCAAGGCACTTCCCACGAGGGACGGCAGCGGATGAATTTCTTTTTGGAATGAACGGTGGCGTCCTCAGTTCCAGTTAGGTCGAACTACTTGGTGAACACCTTTACGGGCTACTTCGACATATTTGAAGCTCAGGTCGTAAAAGGAGCGGTTTTCCGGCTTTTGTACTTGGAGTCACATCAAGTACCTGGTACTCCAGGTTGGAAAAAAGTTAGTTGCGAAGCGACAACAGGCCTCGGAAACGGACGGATACACTGATGACGACCCAAGCAAACGTATAAAGGACAACGAATTTCGGATATGCACGTGGAATGTTAGGTCCCTTAATGGACTGCGTGCTGCCGAACAACTAGCGGAGACCCTCAACTGCTACAAAGCCGATATTACCGCTATCCAGGAAATGCGATTGGATGGACCGGGCGAAAAGAAGATGGAAAACTGCGACATCTACTATGGGGATTGCTACCGGGAGCAGCGACTCTTTGGATGCGGATTCGTCGTGGGAAGCAGACTCAGGCAAAAAGTCTTGAGCTTCAAATGCGTAAGCGAACGCATCACGACGATCCGAATCAAGGCTAATTTCGGCAACATTAGCTTAATATGCGCGCATGCCCCCACAGAAGAGAAAAACGACGACACCAAAGACGAATTCTACGAGCTCCTCGACAAAACATATGAGCAATGTCCTAGCTATGACATGAAAATTGTCCTCGGCGATTTTAACGCAAAGCTGGGAAAAGAAGGCATCTTTGGAAGAACAGTCGGAAAGCACAGCCTACACGACACCACTTCCGACAACGGATTCAGGCTGATCGATTTTGCTGCGGGGCGAAACGTTGTGGTAGCAAGCACCTGGTTCCCACATCTCAACATCCATAAAGGTACATGGAGATCTCCTGATCAATCAACCGTCAACCAGATTGATCACATTGCGATCGACGGGAGGCACTTTTCCAGCATTCAAGATGTTCGAACTTTCCGAGGAGCCAACATCGACTCGGACCACTACCTCGTCGTAGCCAAGGCAGTGCTACGAATATCCCGACAACGGCCAAAACAAAGAAATGCTGCAAGAAAATTCGACGTCGGACGGCTACAATCGCAAGAGATCGCCAGATCCTTCTCTGATCGAGTGACAAGTAACCTCTTAAGGAGTCCTATGCCGCCAACATCAAGTATCGAAGACCAGTGGCAACATTGCCAGAATGCAGTTAGAGATGCCGCCTCTAATGTGCTGGGTTTCACACAGCCACCAAAACGAAACCCCTGGTTTGACGAAGAATGCAGGCAGGCCCATGCAGCCAAGCAGGAGGCATACAAAGCGGCGCTGCAAAGAAAGACAAGAGCTGCTCGTGTGCTCTACGAGCAAAAGAGGAGAGAAGAACGCCGGCTTCTCAGGAGAAAAAAGAGAGAGCATGAGAAGCGTCAGATCGAAGATGTTGAGAGAGCTAACAGCAGGAATGAAGTTCGGAGGTTTTATCGGAAGGTAAAACACCTGGCTCAAGGTCATCGAGCAAGAACCGAAACCTGCAGAGATCATCAAGGGAACATCATAGTAGAGCCGCAGTCAGTGCTGGGGATTTGGAAAGACTACTTCTGTAGACTGTATAACGGCGACGACGAACAAAATCCCGCCGTCAGACAGGAGCCTTTTATCATACGCGATGACAGCCAACAATTCCGTGAACCCGACCTAGAAGAAGTGAAAACAGCAATATCACGGCTGAAATAAAACAAAGCCGCTGGAGAAGATGGTCTAGCTGCCGAGCTGTTCAAAGCCGCAGGCGACGAGCTAGATAGGAGCATGCACCAAATCATCTGTAAGATATGGTCGGAGGAATGCATGCCCGATGAATGGAACCTCAGCATTGTTTGCCCGATCCTGAAAAAGGGAGATCCTCTAAACTGCGCCAACTACAGAGGAATCAGTCTGCTTAACATCGCCTACAAGATCCTCTCTGCCGTATTATGTGAACGTCTGAAGCCTTTCGTCAACAATCTGATTGGTCCTTATCAATGTGGCTTCAGGCCAGGAAAGTCTACCATCGACCAAATTTTCACGTTGCGGCAGATCCTGGAAAAAACCTATGAAATGCAAATCGATACCCACCACCTCTTCATTGATTTTAAGGCCGCGTATGACAGCATCTACAGAGACGAACTGTATAAAGCTATGTCTAGCTTTGGCATCCCTGCCAAGCTCGTCCGCTTGTGCAAAATGACGATGGAGAACTCAAGCTGCTCTATCAAGGTTGGCAATGAGCTTACGGAATCATTCGACGTCAAAAAAGGATTCAGACAAGGCGATGCACTGTCGTGCGATTTCTTTAACATCGTTCTTGAGAAGATAGTCCAAAACTCCACCGTCAACACCAGAGGCACTATCTTCTATAAATCTGTTCAACTTCTCGCGTACGCCGACGATATTGATATAATGGGAAGAACACAGCGTGATGTCAATGGCGCCTTTGTGAGGATTGAGACAGAAGCGGCAAAAATGGGTTTAGCGGTAAATGAGGGAAAAACGAAGTACATGCTGTCTTCGAGTAAGGACACCCAACATCGACGGCTCGGACAGAACGTCACAATAGACGCATACAACTTCGAGGTAGTTAAGGAGTTTGTCTACCTAGGCTCCGCTATCAACACGGACAATAACACCAGCGCAGCGCTGAGATAAGACGAAGAATTACTCTTGCTAATCGCTGTTTCTTTGGGCTAAGAAAGCAACTGAGTGGAAAAGCCCTCTCTCGAGCAACTAAGGTTAAACTGTACAACACCCTCATCATCCCTGTCCTGCTGTATGGTGCAGAAGCATGGACCCTAACAAAATCGGATGAATGTGCCTTAGGCTATTTCGAGAGGAAAATTCTTCGGGTCATCTTTGGCCCCGTGTGCATTGCTGGGGAATGGAGAAGGAGATACAACAGCGAACTTTACGGGTTGTACAACGACGTGAACTTAGTCAGAAGGGTCAAGGTCCAGAGACTCAGATGGCTCGGTCATTTAGAGCGCATGGACACCAATGCTCCGACCCGGAAAGTCTTCGGCCTCGGAAAGTGATAGGTGAAATGTGAGTTATAAAAACAAAGAGATGAGGTGAGATTTTTTTATTCTGACAATTCTCTTTTGTTTATTATCGCATTTTCAAATTTATTACGGTTGGTTGCTAGATTGAATTTTGAAATTGTCATAACACGTTTTTCTTAAAATCACCACGAAAACATTAGAAGTTATGATTTTGGATGTGTTCCGAAACTTTAGGCCGATTACATACTTAGGTCTTATATTAAGGTATGTTGGAAGGCAAGAACAACGCACTCAAATATTAAAAAATATTGGCGCAAAATTGTAGTCCGCTAATGAACAATTTTAGTTTGATACTAGCTTAAAATGACGTTTCAGTGATGACTCAAACGTCATTTTAAGCTAGTATCACACTAAAATTGTTCATTAGCGGACTATAATTTTATAATTTTATGCCATTGAATTTGATTCTTGATCTCGAAGAATAGAAAAAACATGAAAAAAAAGCAAACAGGGTTGCTGTTTTTGTTTTAACCTGGACATCTTAAATTGCATTACATAAAGAACTTCTTGTCTCACAATTCAAAAAATGAAAAAAGTTAACATAAATAATATGCAGATTTTTTTTTTTAGTTTCAAAACTAACATAAATGAACCGAAAAATTGTTCGGTGTTTTTATAATTCATTTTTCCTTAGAACGTGCCATAAGTGACCGAGAGATCGTTTCCAAAAACGAATACAATTCAGTTTTTCATTGTTTTTGCAGAGAGCATCTCTGTGTTACTAATACTAAGCTTCATACATAAAATTAAATAAAAAAAGTTAAAAATCTTTCATCTTCAAGCCTCAGTGCTGAAAATTAAAAAAATTAAATTTCTTACTTTTCGAGAAAATATAGAAATTCATTGTTTCTTTTTTACGTGTTTTCTTACTTAAATTACTCTTAATGTTAAATTGATAAGGATGTGCACAATTTCTATTACCATCACGATTTGGAAAAGCCAAATTATGAAGTTTCATGAGCGAATTCTACGCGTTTTTATTTTATTTCGTTTCCCTTACCCAAAGTTACCTTGTCTGTGAACAATTCCAGTAAGTACAGGCTCTGCTGAAGGAAGTTTTTCAAAATTCAAATTAATAAAAAATTATTTAAGAAACACAATGAGCCAAGAAAGACTTTCAGCTTTGGCTGTTTTATCAATTGAATCAGACATAACATCTTTAGGCTGAATTACGAAATAAAAATAATTAAAGAATTTAGTTAAAAGCAGGAAATTTCTGTTCCTTTAATAAAGAAATATAAATATTTGGTGGAGATGACATTTTGTGTTTTTATGAATAAGAACTTTGCAGTGTTTACTCTTATTTTTTTTTTATTTTTTTATAAAACCCGTCTTCAGGTCGACACAGAACAGGGCCTCGCAAAATCTGTCTTGCCCACATAAAATTTTGGTTTGCGCCGCCACTGCCTGTAAAAGAAAGTCTTATACAAATCATTCATTCATATGGGTATTAACTTTTCTACCCCAATGAGTACCTACCTATATAAGAACAAGAAAATAACTCATTTGTCTCTCCTTTACCTGCTCTATTTTTATTTTTACAAATTTTCATAGGTAATGAGTTCACTCAATTCATTATATTCTTCTTAAGTGAACGCAAATAAAAACAAGAGATTTGCTCTGAACGAGATTGAATGAGAGTTGAGAGTAGGCGATGCTTAGCCGGTATGCATTCCAATTTTTTTTTTAACAAGCGTGAGTGAATAATGGAGTAACAATGATAATAATGCATTCCCCGAGCCTTTTTAATAGTTGTAGTTAGCATTGCTTTTCGTAAATGACTTTTATAATGAGATTATGAGTCTCTTTTATAATTGAATCGGCCAGTTTCGAAATAATATCTCTTTGCTGAAATCGTACTATTTTTTGAATTGTTTAACGGAAGCACTCATTCCACGCAATATATGGACGCTTCGTTCCTGGTCACCAAGTAAGGAAGCTAATAAGGTACACATAGTTGCATCATAAAAATGTAAATAAATTTTAATCACCACAGTTGAATATAATAATTCTTGATGTAGGTACAACAATGCACACATAATATAAAGTATCCTCATGATTAATAATACTTTATTAATATTTTTTCCAAAATAAAAAGTTCCGTTTGACAGTCATAAAAAAGAAGGACCCATTATTAATTCACTGTACAAAAAATCCTTCTCCCTACGAGGACGAGCATATATCCTTAATATTCTGCAGAGGTTGCATCGTTTTCAGAGTGAACGTGTCTGTATTCGGGGTTTTTCCTTGATTCATATTTAACAGCCATTTTAATATTGCAAGTTCTTTATAGCAATTTCCTTGATGTCTTTTCACCGAACGTCCATTTTTCTGCAAGGATGTTCTGCTGTTGACTGTCATGATGATGACTGTGATGATGATGATGATGATGCACGATAACATCGTATACTGGCTTAATGCACTTTTTAATAATGCAATCTGGCATTTTATTTTTTTTTACTCTGCTCGATGGGAAAAACGTTTCTTACAGCGCACAGTGGGTACCCGCCCATACAAAGTGCGGTCAAAAATATTATTCTTGCTTTTTTCTAATAAAAACTTGGGGATATGATTTAAGATTGTTTATTTGAACATAATTATAAGGAAAAAATAACAAAAAATAACATAAATATTGAAATATTGAAAAAAACTATGTTTTTATTAGCACTTCTGCTGTTTTCGATAATAGACATTTCTTTTTACTAGGCTATTTTCATAAATTGGAAATAAACGGGTCGGAAGTTAATAAAAGACGTTTAAAAGGTCCTTATTTGTTATTACGTGAGACATTTTTCTTTTAAAATTTAATTTTGTATATCCTTGTTCCTTGACTGTTAGGCTTTTTCACTCAATTTTACACTGAATTTAAGCTATATATGGTCACATAAACTGTTATAACTTCAAAAGGGGAAAAAAGTGGAAAAAAAATCAAAGTTATTTTGAAAGGTTAGACAATATTCTACATTTTAATACCAAATTTTTAGAATGAGCTCGGAGGGAACCCAACTAAAACTCTAATTTACTTTAAAAAAGTCTTTGAAAAATATTTCAAAAACTACATTACGAAGGAGACCCCTTATACGTACACCTGAATATATTTTACAATAAAATGTATGTTTTTAGAAAGAACTAACCTTCTAGTTTAATATTCATATTTAAGAAAATAATGTTAAGCTTTTTTCAACACGTGTTATCACTACCAAAAGGTCACAACCAAAAAATTGAACTGATAAGCGAGATGTGCATTCTAATATATATTCACTTTGAAGGGCTTACAAGTAATAAAAAAAAAATTACCATACAATCTTTTTGTTGTTTTTGATTAACGGGAATGTCTTTAACATAATTTCATCAAAAAATTTTGGATTTATGACATTCAATTTTTTATTTTTGACCTATGGCGGGACCCACTGTGCAGCGCAGCGTTTATTATTCCAGAAGGATCATATGCCCAATTATAGCTTGCTGCTTGTAAACAGGACCAAGGTGACTTTTTTGACACAGGAAAAAAAAGTTCATAGGAATTTTCTTGTAGGTTGCATTTAAATGCACTTTTTTTTATTAAATCGTAATTTCATCATCATCGCCTCTAAAATTTCATCTGGTAATACTCCCTTTAACTTAGACTACCCCTTAATCAGCATACATCTTATTAAAATTTTCTTCCATTCAACAAGCTCCAAGTCCAAGCTCCAAAAACAAACACATAAAAATAAAAAGTCAAAATATCATTGAACAACAGAACAAGGAACATCTTTCGAAACGCTTAACTTCCAGAACATCATTCCCTTCCTCGTTATCCAACTTTCAAACTGTCTGACTCAGATGCGGAAGTTACTGTATTGTATTTTGTTTATATTTAATTTCACCCTTCAATCGCAAACCCATCCTACATACTCCTAAATTGAACTTGCAATTTCTAATAAGCTTCAGCAAACTCCTTGGCAGAAACTTTCAGTTTGTATTAAATTGGACAAGGAACATTTCACAAAAAATTAACTCAGGTTCCGAGACTTGTACTTGTAATAAAAAGGAAAAAAAAACTTTGATCATTGTTTTTATAGCTTGAGTTCTGTTGTGTGTGTTTTATTATATTTTGTTTTCGTCTGGGGAAGGGTGTGCCTGTGCAGACGCAGTCTGTCAGTATGTTTACGTCAATTTAGAGCGCAGAAGTTTTATTATTGTTTTTTTTTTCGCGCTGAAGATGTCGAGGTTTTATTATATTTGTATTATTGAGAGTGAGAATGGATAAAGATAAAGTGATTTTGGACTTTTGTCTGAAAATTGTTGCAGGTGTCAAAACATACTTTTAGTTTTTTTTTCCATAGGTCTTTTTTTGACACATCTCGAAGAGTCATGTGCCAAAAACAACACCCGACGTTTCTTTTAAAAGTTGAAGCAATTATAGCTTCTAGTTATAGAACCGGGACACTGAAAGAAAACTAGTCACCGAAGCACAGGGAATTGAAGATGTATTTAAGCAGCAATTATAGCAGCTGTTGAATAAATTGACTAAGCATATTGTCAATTCATTCAACAGCTGCTATAACGAACCAATGACAAAAGAGAAGCGAGACCAGTCAATGAAGACCCAATCCCAGCCCCCAGCCCAGAAGAGGTGCAAAGAGCCATTCGAAAGCTAAAAAATATCAAGTCCGCCTGGTCGGATGGAATACCTGCCATTTACAATAAAAGTGATCCAATGTCATGCAAAAACTACCCTGCTTAATGTTACATACAAAATCCAATGTAATGTACTGTGTGAGAATTTTAATCCTTACTGCAACACAATAATCGGCACGTTCCATTGTGGCCTTGTACCAGAGAGATCAACGATTGACCAAATATTCACACTGAGTCAAATCCTGGAAAAGAGCTTCGAATTTGAAGTCGAAACCCAGCATCTTTTCATCTACTTCAAAGCGTCGTATGAAAGCATCCATGGCCAAAAGGCTATGATGGCGATGCCTGGATTCGGGATCCAGAACAAACTTATCCAGCTGTGCCGTATGACGCTAAGCAATAAGCAGTGAGTTAACTATGTGTTGTTATTTGGTTTAAAAAAAAATATATTTTTTTATTGATTACACACAGATATTACATTAAGTACAAATGAAGAATTTTAAAAAACTTAATGGAGACCGAGAGGTTGTCCAAACTGTTCGAGGGCACCAGTCGTTCTGCTGCTTGTAGATTTTATTATTTTTGAAGAATCCTCGGTTGATCCTTGGATGCTGCTCTACACATGCGGGAAGTCACGTACGCCTTTTTGGTCAAGTGGCTTCTTCGTCTGTTGTATCTTCTATCCGAGAGTAATTTGAGATTTTAATGGGCTCCAGATATCCTGCACACATTTTGTACCATGTGCATTCATCTTATCTTTCTGTGATGGCTATTTTTGGGTTTTATGTTTTCCAGATGTCGTGCACACATTTTGTACCATGTGCATTCATCTTATCTTTCCGTGATGGCTATTTTCTGGAAAATACCCAAGTTGAGTGGAATTAACTCCTCCCTCCGCCAGTAGACGTTTGTCCCGAACGTTCAAGTTTGAGCTCCTCTAAATTCTTTCGGACGTTTTCTTTTGTTTCCGCCAAGGATATTTCTATGTCGACCTGATTATTCTTGCTGTGTCCCGAACGTTCAAGTTTGAGCTCCTCTAAATTCTTACGGACGTTTTCTTTTGTTTCCGCCAAGGATATTTCTATGTCGACCTGATTATTCTTGCTGTTGTTGCTTTTGAAGATAATTAATTTATATATAGAAAAGGATACAAGTACAACTATTATATTTATTGTAAGTCCCCATATTATTGGGTGATCTTTTACATTTTTGACGTATGGTTGTAAATAATCGGTATTTGTAAATTTCAATAATTCATTACTTGATTCTAGATATTCAATAACTCTTATTTCCGACTCTTTATTTATCTTAATATGTCTATTTAAGTTTACTTCAAAATTATTAAATTCTTTACCATTAATAATTACAGCGTCGGAGAACTGTACCAATTGTGTACCGTGATATACATTATCGTTTATAATTACTTCTCCTGTAGTTACAATGTGATTATGGTTTATATTACTTATTTTTTCATTCTTTTCTAAAATTATTTCACATTTTGATGTACCTTTATTTAAAATTTCTGTTAGACAATTAGGTTTAAGATCTTGTTTGCAGATTTTAATATTTAATTCTTGTGTACAATTATCGGTACTATAAATGTTTTCAAAGAGTGTTATTTCACTCGGTATAATTAGTTTCCCTTCTGATTTTTGCACACTAAATGTTTTAAAATGTTTACCTATTCCTTTAATAATAGGATACTTAATATAAATTACAATTATTTCCTTATTTTCTAACACATGGAACTCTGAAGCGTCTAATACATCTATTACCATGATTTCTTTAGGTTCAATCTGAATAACTTCTCTTATTTCATTTTCGTTAAAGATAATAGTGTTCAAAATTTTATTCTTACTTAAATTTATGGTATTTATTACTTCCATGAGTTCAATGATTATATGCTCGATCAACAAGTAGCTACGTTCTTCTTTATCTTTATGTTTATAGTTGGAAAGTTCTTTAATGGCCCTAAATATCTGCGAGTTAACTTCATACTGTTTATTATTTGAATTAATTAATTCTATCAACTTTGTTTCTATATTGACCTGATCATCGTGGTCTGGTGACCCAGATATCCACTTCCAAACCTTCCCTATTTCATTAATTGCTCTCTTACTACGTGATATGGAGAGCTGGTTGACTAACTTGAGTGCATAATTATATTTAAATTTCAGCTTTTTGGTACTGTGCTTGGTATCTATAGTATTAAGAACCTCCCTATAGTAACTTATGTTGGTAGTATGATATATTTAACCCGTGCTGTTATAAATTGCCACGTTTCCGTCTTCTATCAGAATGTAGTCCTCTGACGAGTAATTTGTTATATGAACTTCTGCGTCTATAGTAACTTTCCAAAGTATTGCTGTTAGTATCGTTAATATAATCATCTGGAAACATTAGCTTCTTAAGTTATCCTTGTGTATAACCTTATTTTTAGAGTCGATTACTGTGTTTTTATTATTTTGTTTAACTTTTCTCTTAACGTATATAGGTTTCCCTTTTGTCTGTCTTCTGTCGGATTTTTCGAATACTATGTCGTTTTCCTTGTACACCTTGTTGTGTCTGTCTTTGTTTCTAACGTGGAGTGTCATACCTTGTTTTTCCTTAATAAGGTCAGATATATAGGAGTATTTCTCGTAGTTGTGAAAAATTTCATTTGGTTTTTCATTCGTTATTGAATGTATTGTTTCGTTATATTGTTTGATTGCGTGTGGCATAAGCTGCTCTATTGTTTGGTGTGGGTTATCGTAAGTATCCAGTCTTATCAGTTCTGTAAGTGTACTGTGTACTTTCTCTATCATACCGTTTGTAGTACTATGGTTAACAGGTGTGTTGTATAGTTTTATGCCTAATCGTGTGAGATCTAATTTGGTTGCTTCAGAGCAAAAAGTTTTTTCGTTATCTGTGACAACAGTCTCAACTGCACCAAAAATAGGCAGGATGTTTATTAGTGTTTCTTTTGCGTGAATTTTGTTTTCTACCTCGAGTGCAATTAAATACTTTGAAAAACTATCTACCGCTGTAAGAAACATTTTATTGTGTGTATAGTAGATGTCAGCGTGGATGCGTTCTCCCCCTCGCCGTGGAATTGGTGTCTCGCCGATCTCTTGTTTCTTGGGATGACGGTCATATTTATTTAGCTTGCAATTTTCGCATAATTTAACATATTCTTGAACTTGTGGTAATATTAATGGCCAAAAATACTCTCTAGTTATATGTTTGTAGTTTTCAAATGCTTCCCTATGGGCTCTACTATGTGTTTCTTTTATGATCTTAATCTGTTCTTCCTTATCCTCCATATCTTTAACTAATAGACTAGTATGTATAAATTTGCTATTAGGAAATTCTCTTAGTAAGTCTTTTTTTATTTTAAATAATGTCTCCTCTGTACAATAAATAGCATTCACATTTGAGTGGATTATTCCCTTCATATCTTTGACTATATTCGAGTCTTTGAATTCTACTTGGTGCCTCCAAAACTTACCGTGTAATTGTGTTGACTTAATATTATTTATATTGGATTCCAGAAAATGAATTTGATTCTTAAATTGATTTAATTTCTTGTTTACTCTTGGGATATCTATGGCTTGACTGGATTCTGCACTATGACAGGTACCTATGTCTGAGTTCGGTAAATGATTTAAGTTCTGACGACTTAGGGCGTCGGCAACTACATTTTCCTTCCCCGGTTTATAGATTATTTCAGGAGAGAATTCTTCTATAAAGGCTCTCCATCGTTTTAGTTTCGCGTTGGGATTCTTATTACTTATAGAAAATGTAAGGGGCTGGTGATCTGTATAGATCTTAATTCCAGCATGCCCGTACAGGTAATTCCTAAGGTCGCTCAATGCCCAAACTATGGCCAAAAGCTCTTTTTCGTTGGTGGCGTAACCTTGTTCCGTTTCACTTAATGTTCTGCTTATGAACGTTATTGGTTTCCCCTCTTGACTTAGTACTGCGCCTATGGCTGAGTTACTTGCGTCTGTAGCGAGTTCGAATCCTTTGCTAAAGTCTGGTTGGTTTAACAAGACTTGTTCTAATAGTTTCTTTTTAATTTGTTCAAATGCCTTCTTTGCTTCCGATGTAAATTCTATGTTTATAGTCTTACGTTTATTATTTTCTATGCCTCTTAGGAACTGTGTGAGCGGTTTAGCAATATGTGCATAGTTCTGTATGAATTTCCTGTAGTAACCTGACATACCCAAGAAGCTTCTAAGTTGTCGAATTGTAGCCGGTTCAGGATATTCGTTGATTGTTTTGACCTTGTCTGGGTCAGTTTTAATACAATTATGGCTGATAACATAGCCTAAAAATTTAACCTCTTCCTTAAAATAAATGGATTTTTCATTACTTATGGTCATATGTGCCGCACTTAGTGCTTTGATGATTGTCTCGATGTGTGTTAAATGTTCTTCAGCTGATTCTGAGAATATTATCACATCATCAATATAGACATGGCAGAATTTGCCAACATATGGTCTCAGTATGTCGTCCATTGCTGCTTGAAAAATAGCAGGGGCGTTTTTGAGCCCAAATGGCATTCGGAGGTATTCATATTTTCCATTATTTACAGAAAATGCGGTCTTTTTAATGTCTTCCTCTTTCATTTTTATTTGATGAAATCCACTCTGAAGATCAATTGTTGTAAAGTATTTTCCTCTGCCAAGGTTACTCAGTATAATGGATGTTTCTGCCATAGGATATTTAATTGTTTTTGTTGCAGAGTTCAGTTTTTTAAAATCTATAACTAAGCGGAATTTTTTTGATCCGTCTGGATTAATTCCTTTCTTGTCCACCACCCATATTGGATTATTATATGGACTCCTACTAGGACGAATTATACCGTTCTCTAGTAGTGTTTTAATTTCAGAATTAATGAAAGTGTTTGCGCTTTGCGGATATGGATATTGTTTGCTCCATATAGCGTCATCATGTGACGTGGGTATGTCACATTCAACTTGGGTGTTGAATGGTAGATAATTGGGTTGAGGGGTAAATATTCCTTGATATTGTCTAAGAGTTTCTCTTAACTTAACTACATATTTATTCTCACTTTTTTCTATATTGATGTGGTTCAGAAATTTATCGTCGAATTTCAGAGGTACTATGCCTGTCGCGAATTCTAACGTGTTCTGTCCAATATTAATTATTCCATTAACCTTCTTTAATAATTTCATTCCTATGATCGCGTCGTACTCGGTTAACTCTGGTAGAACGTAAAATCTTTCCTTAACACCTAAAATATTTAAATCTTGATATTTATCGATAATTGTTGTGCCATGGACACTATTAACTCTAGACCTAACTTCTAATTGTTTTGTTGATATCTCATTGTTTGGTTTAACATAATTATGTGTTGCCCCCGTGTCAATAAGAATATTGAATAAACGACCTGACTTTGTGTGTGTTCGCTGGATACAAGGCAGGTCGTGCCTTACTCTAAAAAATCGTCGTTTTCATTTAGATGATGTAGCCTAGGAGCTTTGGTAGTAATTTGATCACTTGGTGCCCTTTCTCGTTTAAAGGGGTTGTATTGATTCTGGGTATTAAAATTCCTGGGAGGATGATTAAACGTGTTTCGATTTTGATTTTGGGAATGACTCAGTGCGTTATGCTGAGTTGGCCTTCTAAATTGTCCACTACTTGGAATATCCATTCTTTGATGACTATTTTGGGTAAAATTTTGTCTATGAATGTTGCTATTACCCGAAATATTAATAGCTGGTACTACCTGTCTGGGTTGGCTCGTATAGTTGAACCTTGGTGGTAGGGAGGTTATTCTATGTGCGGAATGCTGATTATCTTTATATTGGTACATATTTGACTCTATCTCTTGGGCCCTGGCTAGTGCATTAGGAAGATCAAGTGGATTTAAAGAGAACACTATTTGAGATATTGGTTGATTTAAACCAAGTATGAATGTTCTTAATGCGTTATCCCTGGCTACGTTTATAAGACAGCTTGTTTCAGTTTTTTGTGGCCCGTAGGTCATTATTGTTTTGTTCGTGATTAATGTGAGTGTTTTACTAACGTGATCGTAAAATTCTTGTAAGGACTGTTTTCCCTGTCTTAAATTAGAAAGTTCACTTTGTAGCATATGAATGGGCCTTTTGTCTTCGTACGTAATATCTAATCTACCTATAATCGCATCAACATTTAATGGCGTTCCGTGTGAAGTTAAAATGTCGTTTGCTGCTCCTATCACTTTATTCCTTATTATGTTTGTGACTGCGTAGTACCTACTCCCCCCCTTAACTGGCTCATATATTTTCATGCAGTTTTGGACTGCAGTTCTCCAACTAACATAATTACTACCGTCAAAAGTGGGAAGACATTTCACTACATCTAAAGGTTCTCCTCCTGTTATTAAAGGGTCTATTTCTATGTCGGTGTATGGTATTATTGAATCACCTGAAGTTAAATTAGCTAAACTTAGTGCTAGTTCATCTATCTGTGCTTTAAGACTACTAGTAGTCTCCCTTACTGCCTGAGTAATTAGATCGGCTACTTGTTGCGCGTTCATACTGACACTTTTAACTGAATTATTTCTTAATTAAATAATAATAATAATAATATATTCACTTTCACTTAAAAACAAAAAAAAAATTAATAGTTAGTTTTCTTACTTTATATACTATAGTAGTTGTTGCTCTGGATTGTTGTTGGGTTTCTTCTTTTTGAACTCCTGCTGGATTCTTCTTAGATTTTCGACTTCCTATGTGTCTACTTCTCCTGATGCTTTGGCTTTTGCAGTTCCCGCAACGTAAGGTGCTTTACGTCCTACGATTTTTGTTGAATTATCTTTATGATAATTATTCCAACGGTGATAGATTTTTATTTAATCTATTTTAATTTTTTTTTCTGGTTCAGCAACTTTTGATTTCACTTTGTGTATCACTTTTATGTTGCTGTCCCTGCTCGGGCGCCAGTTAACTATGTGTTGTTATTTGGTTTAAAAAAAAATATATTTTTTTATTGATTACACACAGATATTACATTAAGTACAAATGAAGAATTTTAAAAAACTTAATGGAGACCGAGAGGTTGTCCAAACTGTTCGAGGGCACCAGTCGTTCTGCTGCTTGTAGATTTTATTATTTTTGAAGAATCCTCGGTTGATCCTTGGATGCTGCTCTACACATGCGGGAAGTCACGTACGCCTTTTTGGTCAAGTGGCTTCTTCGTCTGTTGTATCTTCTATCCGAGAGTAATTTGAGATTTTAATGGGCTCCAGATATCCTGCACACATTTTGTACCATGTGCATTCATCTTATCTTTCTGTGATGGCTATTTTTGGGTTTTATGTTTTCCAGATGTCGTGCACACATTTTGTACCATGTGCATTCATCTTATCTTTCCGTGATGGCTATTTTCTGGAAAATACCCAAGTTGAGTGGAATTAACTCAGTGCAATGTGCAAATGGGTAACAGATCATCTGAGCTGTTCCTTCATGTTTAACAAATCCACCCAGCATCATCGGCCACTTCCAAAGAGCTGTGCTTGAGGCCTTTACAGTGATTGAAGAACAGGTGAAACTATGTATTTGGTCTTGAAGTGAATGAGGATAAAACAAAGTACCTGATATCAATGAACAAAAGAACATCTGTCCACCACCTAGGACAAAACGTCACTGTTGGTAGAAACAATTTCGTGGTAGTAAAGGAGTTCACCAACCTTGGAACAAACATCGATCGCACAAACAACACCTCATTGGATATTCGACGAAGAATTACACTAGCGAACCGCTGCTACTCGAAAGACAAAGTGCCTACTATACAAGACTTTGATTTTCACAGTCCTACTCTACGGCATACACCCATACACCGAGTGTTGGATGATAAAAGGGGAATTGATACTGGGCACTTTCGAAAGAAAAATTCTTCGATAGAATTTCGGTCTCGAGCTGTAGGAGCTGTACCAAAACCTGGATGAAGTCCAGAAAGCCAAGAGAAGACGACTACATTGGGTCGGCCACATCGAACGAATGGACGACAACGTTCCAGCCATGAAAGTCTTCTCTTCGCAGCCCTCAGATTTGAAGTGACCAGGAAGACCGAACTTCCGGTACAAAGAGCAAGTAACTACGGATGCTAGAACGCTTGGTTTCGACGGCTTGAGATTGCATGCGAGCTACAGTTCCCGATTGAAGGTTGTACGTGTCTCATGCTGAGATCTTTTTTGACAGTGCACGCGTGACTCCTAACAAACTGTAATGTCATATTTGTTCAGTATCGTTAGACAAGTCATCATGGAAGGAAAAACACTACAACAGTGTTTCAAAATAGTTCAGTATTCAGCGTTTTGTGAGCTTTGCGAGGAACAACAGGTGCCGATAATCGAATATCGATCTACTGAAACAACTAATTTGCCAGTACAATTTACACATTTGATTCCCAGTTGACATACATAGGTGGATGAAAATTGGCTGTCAAGCTCAAATCCAGAACTTAGTGTTGAGATCATAGCAGCTGTATCTGAATTATTTCGCCGTCGGTCGTTCTCAACATTTTTGGCTTCTCGTTTTCCATATTTTGGCGTTTCTTCCATGAGGAACTCGGCATTAAAACGTACAAAATTTAACTTGTGTAAGACTTGAAGCCAGACGATTTCAATGAGCGTAGTATTTTCAATGCACAGGCGGAAATGGAAATCTGGTGTATTATCTTTAAGTTTTGTTCAGAGATGCCATATTTGGGCACTCATGCTATGGTTGTCGCTTTGGAAGCCAACATTACTGGTGTTGCTATACTCGAATAACGAGTAGCTCAAAATTGGATCTTTGGTACTAAGTTATATGGTTCATTTTGTTTGAATTGGATTGACTAAATCAATTGCTGCTGAAAAAAAAACAATTTATAAAGAAAAGAACAACAAACAAACAAAGAGCCTTATTAACACACGCAAAGTGTTTCTTTCATCGTATTACAGATTATATGTATGTATATTTACATTACATTACATTTCACAGTACTTCGCACATAAATGTAACGAACTACAGACACATAGCAGCACTGGCGACTCAGACCATCGGATGGGACAGAACAAGACATACAACAGAGAGAGACAGATAGACACATAGAAAGAAAGCACACATAACAGAAACCTATGTGGCTCAGAGGAGGAGACTTAGATTTGTATTGTCTCATGTTATCGCACAGGTGGCCTCAGATAAGCTGGCGATTTTTGTAGAAAAAGAATGCTGCTGAAGCTGTGGTTTGAACCCGTAGCGTTCGGCTTGGCAATCCACTACTCTATCCTCTGAACCATGGCCACCTGCTATGTATATTTAACCCTTCATATTAAGCCTTATTCTTGTTTCTAAATGTGCTAAGTGGATTGAAAAGTCTCAAATGTTATTGTACCTTGGTTGAAATTACATCTATAGCGTTATTCATTCAAAAATTAACAAAACTTAGCAACCTGAAAAAAACATACGTATACGCCGCAGTGTGCTTAAATTTTATTTTTATTTTTTTGCTGAAATTTAAATGTTTTCATAACTTTGAGAGCAAGAGTCCTGAGAACAATGCTGTTCAAAGCTCTTTAGTCTCTCAGGAATTCATTTAACGAATAGGATTACAAAAGAGTTAACTTGCCAAATTCCATCGCAAAATAATTACACCCTCTCACAAATCCGTATTCAGATTCTTATTTAAATAATGAAACAATTTTTTTTTCTCTGATAATTAAATTCTATTTTTAAGCAAAAGTATTTCTTTTTCCGTAACTCTCAAGTTCATTTCTAGAGTAAACTTTGCCAAAAGAATTAACTTCAGGCATTAATTTTTATGACACTCTCTCTTCTTATTATAGAAAGCCTAAGCCTTCAAATCAAATCATCCTTCGTTTTTCCCTCATCCGCTTACACTTAAGTTTACTTTAAGTTTATAAGACTCAACAAGATTTTCTCATAATTTTTGTTGTTTCCATTTTAAGATTTCAGAGAAACTTAACGCAACATCTGAGCACCCCACAAAACAGTATCCTTTCGAATCCATTGCCATTGTTTTGTTTCTTCTTTTGCTTTTCCTCACGAAGTTCAAATAAGGTTTGTTGTGCACGAATAAGCTTCAACTATCCAAACGACCGAGTGATAGGATGCGATGGCTGTCCAGGATATGCGGGTGAAAACAAGTTTTCTTAACTTTTATGAAATATCTGTTTTAAGTTTAAACTCAGCTATGCAGATGCAAATGTCTGCAGTCCTCAAAAGTTTTATACATAAGCAGAAAATTCTAAGTTTCTTGCTAGAATGGATTTAAGGCAACGAGTTGGAATTTTATGAACTAAGAAGAAAGGCATAATACCAGCAATAAAGGTCATTAATATTTCATTCTATGTTTTATGAAGTTGTCCATATGTGTTATGTGTGTGCGGGGCTTTGTCATTAATGATCCCGCAGTGACTGGCAAGTCGGCATTCGATGAAATGGTGCTTCAGACACATTCCATAAAACAGAGTTATGTCAATCTGGTGACAACCTTTCGGTGACTGTCGTAAAATGCTCCTATTCAATGGCACAGCAGCCGAAGGTGACGTGGCAAAGACAAAATTATATGGAATTCACGGTGATAAATGGAGGTTCAACCTCTCGTTTTGCACATATCCTTATCTCTGATCGTTTGAATTGATACCGAAATTCAAACTAATCCTCTGATTAAAAGCAAATTCCGGCATTAAATGTGTATGTTTTGGTGTTGTTGAAAAGCGATAAACGCTGTTTGAATAGCACGCTTAAGGCTTGTTAGAAAGATGGACCCGGGCAATAGACGGTTTTCTTTGTTATTCGTAGTACTGGCCTCAAGGATGTGCTATGATTCCAGGGCCCGATCTAGCTTTTCTGCCGCTCTAGGCAAAAGTGTTATTTGCCGCCCTTTAAAATCACACCTTAAAATTCATGAAAAGTTATTTCTACTGTATATATGTATCAGAGATTAAAATGAGTCAAGTATTGTTTGTAAGTTTCGGGTATTTACTCAAAAAAAAAGAGTTTGAACAAACTGAGTCAACGCACAAGCAAGTAATTTCGAGTCTTTTTATTTATGAGTAAAATTATTTACAAATCATCCCTCATTTCAAACGAGTTCAAACGAGTTTTCTGGTTGAAAGTAAGATCGCTTGCAATCACCACTCAATTATTCATGGCGCTTGTAAGTATATCGAAAAATAATGTTTGGTTTGTTTGAGATTTGTGTGCTGTGTGGAAATGTAGGTAATCTATGGCAAGGAGGTTTATTTTTATCGTTGATTTGTTTTATTTTCAAATTTTTATATCTATGAGTGTAAAATTTGTCGAATAAAATAGATAGGTACAAATAGAAAGAAATAAATCCACATATTTGATTACTTCGATTTTTTGTGATCAAAACACCATTGTAAAATATCAACAGGACCTTGTGTATGGGTTTCAATATGCATTAGGATTTCATGAGCAAATGCGTCCGCGTTGTCAGTTGAATTTTCTGCAGCAAACAAATTAATAATTATGGATTCATAATATCTTCAAACAAGTTTTCTGATTGAAAGTAAAATTGCTTACAATCACCATTCCATCATTCATGGCGCTTGTAAGTAAATCGAAAAATAATGTTTGGTTTCATAGCTTAAATGTTCATTCATACCTCAATTTTTGTTTTATTACTCTAATTACAAAAAGCCAACATTCCACCCTAGAAAAGGATTACGTATTATCCAGAAAGTAGTAGGTAGCTTGGTTATAGGTAGAAGGTCAGATATGTTATAAAAAGATTAACAATATTTAAAATATCCTTACAAAACTGCATTCTCTTCCAACCGGAAGCAGGTATTCATTCCCACGACATAATCTTCGTCAATCACTATTTTCTATTTAGGTATACAAACCTAACCCACATTTAGGTAAAGTATGCATTCATTAATAAATCCTTTCTTTAATTAATGTGAAAAATTATGTTTCCAGTGCGGATTATTATATTTATGACTGCAAATCCAGCCACGTAACTCATTTATAAATATTTCTATTCGTTAAATTACAACCCATACAAAGCCTGCATCTTTCTTTTTTTTCTTCGTAGAGAAAAAAAATTGAAACATCCAATCAATTTTACCCGAAAACTCAAACATGTTTGAGTAAGTACAAGCAAGCAAATTGCTTGTGAATCAATTTGACTTGAAATGATCGAAAACGAAAAATATTTACGAGTTTCCTCTGCTTGCTTGGTGTGACTTACAAGCCTTTTTATTTATGAGTCAAATTATTTATAAATAAGGGTTGAAATCGAACGAGTATGAACAAGCACACAAGAAAAAGTTGGATGTGTTCGAACTGTTCAAACATACTCATTTTAATCTCTGATATGTATGCATGTATTGTATGTATTCAGATAATGTAAATCTTCTGGATATCTATAAATATAAACATCTATAAACATTATGTTTGTTCAAAATGTCTCCGATACTTGTTTTGTTAACTTATGTGTGTTTGCTTCCATACATCGACTTATAATTGAAATGATAATCATTAAAAGAAAAAAAGAATGAAAATATCAGATAATATTTTATTTAATTTTAATTTTAGCAAAAAAAGGAATAATAATTCATTTCTGAAAACAAAACAATTTCAGTTGAAAAATTATTTTTAAAGAAACAAAACTTAAAGGTAATACAAACAATTTTCACATAACCTCAAAATAGCAATATTTAAAAAAACAACAAATAATAATTTGTATCTTTTAAAATAAACAAATTCAGCTAAACTATTTAAGTAAATAATTTAACAAAGGTATAAAAACAGATAAAGTTTTTAATAAAATCATTTTCTATGCACTTTTTGCTATCCAAAATTTTTTTATATTAGAAAACAATACAAATTCAATTAAAATAAATATTTTTTTTTTAAACAAAAATAAAGAGTCCCCCAAATAATTTTGTTCTCATTCAAAAATCACATTGATCAAAAGGAACAACAACAAATTATAATTTCATCTTTGAAATAAGGAAATTAAGATTAAATATTTGTATTTGAAATATTGTAGACTTAACTAAAATAATTTTCAAAGTAGTTTTTGCTCTGCAAAATCTTTAATAAATTGAAAACAAAACAAATTCAATCATAATCACTCCTGTTCTGATTTTCGTTCCGAATTCAATGCGTTTTCGAAATTGATTTTCGCAAAGCTAAAATAAACTGTGTTCCTAAATTCGTAAGAATTTGCCTTCAATTTTTGACAAATATTTCTCTGAAATTACTTACATTTTTAAATTTACGATTTCAAATTCGGCCAGCAAAATCGAAACGAATTAAAAACGAAAAATTTAGAACACCTCTGCTTTAAAAACGAAAGTTTTTCTTTCGTAAACGAATATCAGAACAGGGGTGAATATTTTTTTTTTTTTAAACAGTAATGATGAGAAACAAAAAATAAGTATTCTTATAAAACAAAAATCACATTAATTAAAAGGAACAACAAAAAGTGATAGTTATACCTTTAAAATAAACATATCTATTCAGGTATCATGTTTAGATAAATAATTAAATATTTGTATTAAAAAAATTAAAGTTTTAGTTAGTTGAATAGTTTCTTACGTACTTTATGCTCGGCAAAATTCTTAATTATTTCTGTCAAATTGATTGTATCACACATATATTTTTCTATTACTGCCAATCCTGATAATCGTTTTTGTGTCATAATAGACTGAAGAAAGTTCTTAATTAATTTAAGTTTAACAGAATTTTTAAAGCAATACTTTAATTAGAACCAACTCTTAAGTTGGTTATAAATTTTAAGACTTCTTCAGGAGCCATATGACAATTTATTATCATATGCATACTGTTGACGATTCCTTAGAAAGTTCTAACCCATTAATATCGAAGAAGTCTTCATGTGTTTAAACTCTTTCGAGGTTTTTACAACGATCCAATAGCACACATTTAGGCACTTCTCTCATGGCAAATATATTGTACAAAAATGAAAAATGTTTCCTGTGCTCATTCATTTGCGAAAACCTTAACTCTAATGAGTTTATTGCCGTATCTATGATATGGAAGAATACTTCCACCTTATATTTTTGCTAGGGATCAATAATTTGTTCATCATCACATTCGTAATCAAACTGCTTCTTCTTAGAACGGGCGCGATGCTTAGGCACGTTATCAACATTTAACACCTCGCTATCAATTTCAGCCGCTAAAACTTTGCCGTTGTCACAAACTTGAGTAATATACTCTTCTGATCTCGAGTTTTCGAAAAAAAAACTTTGGTGTTATAGTTACGTTTTGACACATTAACACTGACCGCAAAAACGAAAATTGTGGTTACGAATCGTAACTATTGGCGTGCAAAAATGACAAATAATCAAATATCGTCCGCGCAAAAACGCACTTCTGTTGACGTTTGACGTTGGAAAAGTCAGTTGATGTTTTCAGGTGCAGAACTCAGCCCCTCAGCCCTTTGCAAAGCAGAGTTAGAAAAAAGAGTTGCAGAGGGATAGAGCCCCGACTCTTTTCCCCCTTCCCCTGCATAGTTCACCCGCCAACTGCCTTATTTCTCTCTTTATTTCGCTGGCGTGTAGCTGTAAGGTAAGTTTAGTTCAAAATTCAAATAGCCCTAGTCTCCTCTCTCTTATTGACGCAGCCGCTCCCATTTTAAATGAATTGAGCGACGCATGAGGCACGACGTGACGCACGAGTACGAATACAAAAATATTCTTAAGATCTCAATTCTCGAGTAAGAAATGTGTAGTTGTTGTTTGTAGGTAAAGAGAGAAAAACACTCTCAGTCGGGGATCGGGAGTCGGGAAAAAGAAAGTCATTATTTTTTTTCAACCATCGATTTTGCCGCCCCTAATTTATGCCGCCCTAGGCAATTGCCCCGTTTGCCCTACCCTAGATCGGGGCCTGTATGATTCTTACCGTAATTGACACTCAATAAATGGGTGATTGATAGGGATTTGAAACATTTGATTTGCACATACCTACCTACAAATTTTGAATATTAGCAGAAAAAAAAATATAAAACTGAATTACACAAGCTTTCGCGTTGATACAATATATCTGTCAACCACATTTTTCAAAAATCAAGCCATGAAGTAATTTTAATTTATTTTAAGTTAGACACGTGTTGAACATTTTACGTCAGAAAAAATAATGTTTGAATATTTCACAATGGGTCACGTGTCATTTAATAGGCAACGAAAAATAATATTACTGACGCATTCGTGGGAGGCCGGCGGGCGGCGGCAGCCGGCCACATCGACACTCAGTTGAATATTTGAACAAAGAGTGAGCAATCAACCTGGCTATCGACTGTGGTATCGATAGTTATCAACGTAGATGACGAATAGGCTGTTGATATAAGTTTTAATGGGTTGACCTTTTCTGTTGTTAGATCTTACTATAGCTTAACAGCTTACAAGATACAAGAACAATGCTATGAATAAAGATTATTCAATCAACCACATACCATATTTTAAACCTGTTTCATGAAAATCCTTGCATATACAGTACAGCGGTCTTTTATTGTACGGGCGTTTAGTTGATTCATTGAGAATGTACTCGCCAAATTGTTTCTTGGATCTTCTCGGAAAATCACATACTCGTTTATGCAACTCCGACAGAAGTCACTACGAAATTATAAGCTAAACGTCTATGTAACAAATAACAATGTTAGGTATGCTATGCGTTACCTTATAGCTCAAGCACATCGAATACTGAAACTAAGCTTTATTTTCCTGATTTGATGCTTATAAAAAAGTCCTTCCTCACAAGAGAATCCTCATCCTCAGCACGCGTGGTTCGCGGTACTGGCCTATCATGTTCGCTCAACTATCTCGAACGTTTGCCTTTGTCTGCAAAACATACATACATAGTTTCAAGCGTCCTTGTAATAATATAAAGCGTGTATGATTGTTGCTCATACTCTTCTTATTTATTTATTTATTTATTTCGATATGGCTATACACATTAAGATATAATATCTTATAAACTAGTGATAACCTATTAAGTTTAACAATGAAAGCAATGAAATAAAAAGAATAGAAAAGAAAGATAAGTTGTAGGCAAAAATTATACAATATTTATAATAAAATTTAATGATTGTTTGGAAATAAAAGGAGAAAATGAGAGAAAGAAGAGATAGGAAGAAAGCAGGAAGAGGTGGAGAAGAGGAGGGAAAAAGAAGCTATAATGATTTAGACAGGAGAGAGAAGAAAAGAAAAGAAAAGGAGAAAAAAAAATTTTAAGATACTGATAAAAATTGACGTAATTTTAACTTAAAATTTGTTATGTTGTTTATTCTCTTGATATGGCGAGGCAAAGAATTCCACTTACGTGTAGCATTAATAAAAAATTGGCGCTCAGATGTTAGGGAGGCATATCGGGGTAGAATCAACTGGTCAGACCTAACTGAAGAAGCCCTTCTTATTCTCTCAAAAAGGTAGGGTGGTTGGTGTGTAAGCAGGACATCGGAAAACAATGATAAGGTACGAAACTGAAAATAGTTCTCTAGTGGCATGTGAAGTAAACTATTTGAAAAATGAGATACTCTGTCGTATCTACGAAGGCCATAAATGTATCTGATGATGCTGTTGAAAATGACGTTAAGCTTACTTTTGCATACAAAGTTACAACTCGAAAAAATTTCGCAGCCATAGGCCAAAATTGGAAGAATTAAACTTTTTGCAAGCATTGCACGCGTCTTCATAGGTGTATAAGCCTGGGAGACCCCAAGCATGCGTAATACTCCGTATGATTTTCCAATTATAGCGTTAATATGCTTATCCCATGTCAAATTACGAGTAAAAATGACTCCAAGATTCCGAGCAGAGTCCACATATTCTATAGTTGCATTGTTTAAAATAATTTGTGGGAAGTATGACAAATCTAGAACTCTTTTAGATATAACTAAACACTTAGATTTAGATGGATTTAATGTCAGTCCATTAAACTGTGCCCAACCTGATAGTTTTTCAAGGTCCTCATTTAAGCGGTAAGCACCATCTTCAATAAGACCAAGATCGCAGCCGAGATACATCTGTACATCGTCAGCATACATATGTAGTGTGCAGTTATGAATTACGGAGGGAATGTCGTTTACATATAAAGAAAAAAGTAATGGTCCCAGAATAGATCCCTGTGGAACTCCACAAGTGGTTGGAAGAAAGTCAGACAACCTGTTACCTACTTCAACTGCTTGCATTCTTCCAGATAAATAGGAAGAAATAAGTTTTACTGCATCAGAGGAGAAGTTATAATGCTGGCGAAGTTTATTTGCGAGTTTGCTGTGAACCACAGTATCAAAAGCCTTCGAAAAATCAAGGAGGACTAAAAAATTAACTTTATCGTCATCCAATGCTTGACGGAGGTCCTCTATGACATCAAGCAGAGCCGTAACACAGCTATGCTTCTCTCGAAAGCCACTCTGTCTTGGAGTTAAAAGATTGTTCTCCTTAAGGAACTCACCTATTTGATTTTTCAGGATCCTTTCAAAGACTTTTGAAAGAAAAGTTAAAATGGAAATTGGCCTATATTCGCTACACTTAGCATTTTTGGGTATGGGTATAACTTTTGCCAATTTCCAGTCAGAAGGAAACTCTCCAGTAGTAAGGATAGTATTGAAGATATGAGTGATATACGGCAACACAACGGGAAGTATAATTTTTAAAAAGGTAGGGTGCATTTCATCGAGGCCTATGGCATTTGACTTTACTGAAAGTAGACTTTCAACAACTTCAATACTGCTAACACCTGTGAAGCCAAAGTTGGAGGAAGTATTTTGCGTTGATAAAAATTGAACTGGAAGCACAGAGTTAGATAGAGAAGTCGTCGGAGGAGTACAGACGAATTTCCTATTTAAAAAGTTACCGTCAACATTCTCGATATGACTATGTTTTGATTTACCAAGCCCAATGCTACGCAGATTACTCCACAGCTGACGGTTATTAAAGGCGGCAGTATTAAGTTTACCCGAATAAATCCTAGTCTTGGCTGAACGAATTTCCATCACAACTCTATTGCGAAGTGACTGATATATTTGTCTAAGTTCAGGTAAACGATATATTTTCCATGAGTTGTACGCTCGATCACGTTGCTGCATTAAGATACGTATTTCATTGGTGAACCAGTTGGGATCTTTTGATTTATTTTGTAAAGTTTTTAAGGCAACGTGTCTATTAAAAAGTTGAGCAACATTATTATTAAAAAACTGCACCTGCGCAGTGGACGAAGAGAAGTTATAAATATTGTGCCAGTCTATATTTCGGGTATCTGCTTCGAGTTGGGAGTAATCAATGTTTTTAAAATCTCGATATTTGTATGTGATTGCTACTGGGTTGAAGATGAAACTATAGGTAAGAAAAATTAGATCATGTTTGGAGAAACCAGGTGCAGAAAGCTGATCATAGAGCAAAACTTTATTCTTATCATCCACCAGAAATAAATTAAGAAGAGTTGGTTCTCCGCCAAAATAGTGGGTGGGGGTGTTTGTATTAACTGATGTAAGATCAAGTCTACTCATCTGCTCAGAAAAAATATTTTCACGTAACAAATTGCAATTAAAGTCGCCACACAAAATAATGTTGGGACAATCCAAAGTAATTTCCTCCAGTAGTTCATATAGAGGCGAAAGATCTATATTTCTATTAGGCCTGTAAATTTCACCTATGAGTAATTTATCATTGTTCCCAATTACATCAACGAAAACATACTGAATACCTGTACTACGCTCAGAAGAACATCTTAGCTTACATTTAATGGTTTCCTTGACATACATTGCCACCCCACCACCCTGGCGATTTCTATCAGATCGAAAACAACGAAACCCACTCAAAGAACAAATCTGATCATTTAGACTATCAACCAGCCACGTCTCAGAAACACAAATGACGTCCACTCCAGAGTCTATAAACAAGTCACGGAATTCATCGATTTTCGGCAAAATACTCTGAGCATTAATGTGACATACCCGTAGCCCATTGTGTTGTTTACTCAAAACCCTAATCATCGAACGCATAGATTCATTGACACCAACGCCAACGCCATGGAAATTAGCCATTATTATATATATAATAAATAAAAGCAAAAATAAAATTTATATCAGTACTTAGCTGTGAAAGGTATAAAAAAGGAGGAAAAGGAATAAGAAATTAAAACAAGAGAAAGTAAGAGAAAAGTAATAAAAATGAGTTATAAATTGAAAAATATGTATAATCAAATAGAAAAAATTAAATTAAAGAGAAAGAGAAATGTTTGTGAATGAGTATTAATTAAGATTTAGGATGAGTTATATTCTGGTCTTCTTCTTCATTTGCAGACCTGGCAATTCTCTCTAAGTCTCCAACGCATTTAACTGGTAAAGCTGCAGAGTTAATTTGACGTTTCACGTACACGCCTCCACGTGAAGTATAGACAGATGATATATGTTTACTTTTTTTTATTAGCATGGCGCGCTGAAATAAACTTCGGTTTAGCATAGATAAGCTCTCACGCAGGTAGATAGGTTTTGGTGGTTGCGTAACACTAAAGCCTAAATGATGCAAGCAGAGTTGTTGTTTGCTTGAAATTCGGAAGTCTCTAATTGATTTGAGAACAAAGTTCTTATCGTATGGAGAGTTGAATTTGAGCATGATCGCAGTGTTGGTCGAGTTACTTTTAGTGCTTGTTCGGTAGATGTTGCGTAAAACGGGAGGTGATATGTTAATGGCTTGGCATAATTGATTGAACAAGTTTTTTAAATTTTCATCGGGTAAACTCGGGATGCCGAATAAGAAAGCATCACTTGCTACCATTCGGTTATCATAGTGATTAAAAGAGTGCTTAAGCCCTTCCAATTCCGCGGAAGTGTGAGCGAAATTTTCATGTAGCTCTGCATATTCAGATGTTTTTTTTGGCAAGCAATGTTTTAGTGTCTGCACAGTCGGTAGTAGCTTTGCAAAGTGACGTTTTAAGTGTGCTTAGATCATCTTTTATGAGCTGAATATCAGAATTAAACGTGTTTTTAAATGATTCCAAGTGTACAACTCGATTGTTTATATCATTAATGCTAGTTTTAATTTCATTAATTTCACGATCGATTTTATTGGTAATAGCCTTTTCGGAATCGGAAATTCGTTTTGACAAAAGAGAAATGATGAACTCACTTTGCTTTGTAAGTCTCTCGTCCATCTTAGCCCACGTATTGTTGTTGTCCTCCATGGTGTTGTGAGTGACTTTGCGAGTTGGTGATGGGGAAGAGTGGCAGCTTGGCGGCGAATCCGTCGTTTTAATTTTCTTCGAGCGGGAGGTGTTTCGTTTTGATGGATTTGACATGTGGTGGTGATTGATGCGGTAAATCCAAGTAGAAATTGGTGTGTGTGATGATTTTGTTCAGCGATTGAGTATGTGTGTTATGTACAAATGAAACACAGATGAGATCGGAACAGCAAATAAGTAAAATTATTCAATATATATATTTCTAATTTTCAATTAAAACTTTTAATTATCAACGCGTTACTAAGTCATAAAAGCAATAAATCAAGAAATATTGATGCGTGATGCGAAACTTGTTTGAAAATAACTAAAAGCGTTTATTTTTCGATCGAATTAAAAAATAAAACGAGAAGAAACTGCCAGTGTTAAATAACACGTCTATTCACGAGCTCTCATTTTTGTGTAGTTCAACACTTCTTTAATAGTGTGTAATAAATTGAGGGGACCTTAAATGGTAAGCCGATTCTTTTCCGCGACAAATAATACTCTAAGGCCCGATGCACACAAGCGATCTCTTAACGCTGCGGTGGCGCACCTATTCAGTCCACACATGCGGGATTCTCCCGCAGATTTAAATCTATAGTTTGAGTTAAAAATAAATGACGTTATTGGGTGCATTCTTTTAATGATCGGTTAACAAAAGGGTTGTTATATTTGAGGTAAAATCCTAAAAGGTTTCTTAACTGTAGGTAAATATTTTCAAATCAATGTAAAATACTTTGATGTCTTCAAATCAAATCATTAATCAGCCTTATCATGAATTCCGCCCGAACATAAATCCGCCCGAACGAATTCTATCCGCCCGGAATTTCAAAAGCTATCGGGAATCTCGCCCGAACAAGATTTCACTTCGAATTTGTATTATGACATTTCGAATAAAAATAATAGTGATAGCATACTTATAGAAAAAAAACACCGTTTTCAAGGGAATAATAATAGGTCTGTTTAATGAATCTGTTCCGCACAGAAAAGTACAGAAAAGATCCAAAAAGTACAAGTTTGTGTGTTCCATGAGTAAAAACCTTGCCCCAAACTGTTCTACAATCTGTCATTTTGTGTTCCATGAAGTTGTCCATCTCAGTTTAGTACACATTTTTCTGCCCCTACTTTTTTGGTGGTGTAGCTTTGTGAAAACTATCAAATGTCAAAATTTCAAATGCCAAATTATTTTTATTTTTTTTTTTCAAACAAACAATTTTTTGAATTTATCTCGATTGAAGAGTTTTCCGAGGAAGTAAAAATATTATTACTATACTCCCAAGTAAAAATTTCTCACAAAAATCTAATAAGCTATTCAGAATCTTGTTTCCAACAAATGAAAATTTGCTTCAATTTGATTTGACTTGGAATATTTATTTAACAGCTGATTTTATTCTGTCAAAAAGATTACATAGGGAGCTGATCTTTTCTGTTCTTAATTGTTCTGACACTTTTCATTTACTTGTGCTGTTCTGTGCTGTTCTGATCTGGGTTTTCTTCATTAAACAATCCTAATATTCCACATATTTTCCTTTCAAATTACAGCAAATTTTTATATTTTTCTTAACTTTCAATCCGGATGGCTAGTTTATTGAAGGAATATTGTTATTCAATTTAAAGCTATCATTTTTTGATGCTATTGACGAGCAATTCGTAAGATATCATTTCTATTACATTTATCATTTTGAGAACAAATTTTAACATATATGGGAAATTTTTGCTCAGTTTGCTATCACTGTATTGGAAACGTCGATGTCAATGTGAAGTGTTTTTCAGTTAAAATAAATAGATTTTTGATTTCAGAAGGTATTTTTTTAAAATTCGTATTTGAGATTTCAACTAACGACGAAAGTTCATATTGAACTAATGCAGTTGGTTGTTAATCTTTTGAAATACAGTCTTAAGGTAAAGGTAGTCAAAAGTATTGCATTCTTAAAAAAATTCAAACAGAGAATTTGATGAAACGGCTATAAAAAACGATTATTTCCGCATGGTTTGATATGAACTGTAAAGAGGTTATCAGGGTTAAGGAGGTAAGTTTCCGTTTATACAAAGTTAACCCTACTGAGGAAAACCGGAATAAGTTTAAACAAGCCAGGAAGGCCTGCAATGTCCATATTCGACGGAACAAATTTTTACATGACCAAAAACTAAGGCAAAAAATACTGCAATGTAAATTTTTTTGGTTATTTGTGAAAAATATGAAGAATTCTTCTTCTTCCTCGGTCCCAACGCTCGTTGATGATGATACTCCAGTCGTTAGCTCTCTCGCGAAAGCTTACCTTTTTGCTAGGCAGTTCGCCTTCAACTCTTCGCTGCCAGAGAGTGTCATGACTCCGCCAGTTCTTGAGCGCGTCAATGATTCCATGGGACAAATCTTCTTTCGCACTCGTGCTGTAGCGAGGGTCCTAAAAGATCACAACATACACAAATCCGCTGGCCCGGATGGTATCCCTGCTATTGTTCTGAAGAGGTGTTCTTCAACGCTGGCAAAACCCTTGCGTAAGCTTTTCCATCTATCCTATTCGTTCCGAGCAGTTGGAAAACAGCTTTTGTCCAGCCAATTCCAAAAAAAGGCGAATCTTCTCCCCCCTCCAATTATCGTCCGATTGCACTTACGTCCCATCTTTCTAAGGTCATGGAAACGCTTATAAACTATCAGCTTAAGAAATATCTTGAAGAACGAAAGCTTCTTAATGACCGGCAGTACGGCTTTCGCAGTAACACGTCCACTGGTGATTTGATGGCATATCTCACCAAACAGTGGAACAAATCTTTACATCGTTCTGGAGAACGTAAAATTGTTGCACTTGATATTTCAAAGACATTTGATAGAGTTTGGCACCAGGCAATCTCAATATAATGGTGTTTCCACTTTTCGCATAAAGATAAAGATGTTAAGGTTTTTTAAGACGGTGCAAGAATTTGTTTCCCCTTCTGCTCTGGCTACCATCTACAAAACTTACATACATACGTCCAAAGCTAGTACAACTCCCACGTTTGGGCTGTTGCTCCAGTAACGTACTTAAGTCTTTTGGACAGTATCCGGAGCAGAGCATTTAAGATGATTGGTGACCATACCATCGTTGAGACACTTACGTCACTTGAACATCGACGTAATGTCTCATGCCTCACCCTCTTTTACCGTTGCTTCAATGGTATATGCTCTAGTTAAATAGCCAGTTGCATTCCTCCCCTTAAGATATTCAACCGTAATACCCGCGCCTCCAGGAATGCCCATCAGTTCACCCTCGAGCCCAACTTCGGACGTACGGTTATGTTCAGAGAATCGTTCTTTAGCCGCACAACGCGAATGTGGAACTCTCTGTCACACTCTGTCTTCCCCAGTCACTGCAGTGTTCAGGAATTCAAGACCAATGTTAACCAACACCTCATCCTAAACCCACTTCATCTATCCCACTTTCCATAACGCTGGCACTGTGCTTTGGCATAAAAAGGGAACAAAAACCCCTTGAGTGCGTGCTTATTATAAAAAAAAACCTGTCCGCTAGTTTGTAGTACGCTCATGTAATTGAAATATATTTCGTGGCCGTTTACTGATATTTCATATTTCTTGATTCATTTTAAGTTCAAACGATTATAAATTGTTAACGTTCTCTCTCTCGAATTTTGAGATTGTTTATCTTTTCGCCACCAAAACAAAAGTGAACATTTTAAGCTTAAATATCGTTTGATTTCGCCCGGAATGATTGATGCAGATAAGGGGAATTTTTCGAACATAGATTTTTTTTTCGCCCGGATTTCTCAATAAGGAAAAAGAAAAAAGGAATTTTTTACGGGAGGAATGCTGTTCGGGCGGAATTCATGATAAGGCTGAATATATATATTTATTTATTTATTTATTTATTTATTTATTTTCATCAAACAGAGATATAAACTCTTACAGACCAATATATTACAAATAATCAGCCTTATCATCAATTCGGCCCGAATAGAATTCCGCCCGAATGAATTCTATTTGCCCGGAATTTCAAAAGCTATCGGGAATCTCGCCCGAACACGATTTCACTTCGAATTTGTATTGACTTTTCGAATAAAGAGAATAGTGATAGTATACTTGTAGAAGAAAACACAGTTTTCAAGGAAATACAAATATCCCACATATTTCCTTTTCAAATAACCGAACATTTTTATATTTTTCTTAATTTTCAATCCGTATGGCTAGTTTATTGAAGGAGTATTGTTTTTCAACTCAAAGCTTTCATTTTTTAATGCTATTGACGCGCAATTCGTAAGATATCAGTTCTATTATTATTTATCATTTTGAAAAAAACTTTAAGCGTATAGGAAATTGTTGCTCGGTTTGCTATCACTGTATTGGCAACGTGCGTCGTGTCAATGTGAAGTATTTTTCAGTTTACATAAATTGATTTTTGATTTCAGAATAAATTCTTATTTCAGATTTCAACTTACGACGGCAGTTGATGTTGAACAAATGCAAATCGTTGTTTATTTTTTTTAAATTCAGCCTGAAAGTAATGAATAAAGGGTGTTTTTTTTAGAGGTATAGAACTTAAAATTGCAATAAAACAACGATGGAATATTCGATTGACATGATATTTTATTTATTCGAAAGATAATCTTGTCGCATTACATTTTAAATATGATTTCTGGCATATGACTGCCACGGCTGGCTCGGATGTAGTCCAATCTGGACGTCCAATTTTCGATAACTTTTTCCAACATTTGTGGCCGTATATCGGCAATAAGAAGGCGAATGTTGTCTACCAAATGGTCAAGCGATTGTGGGTTATCCGCATAGACCAATGACTTTACATAACCCCACAGAAAATAGTGTAGCGGTGTTAAATCACAAGATCTTGGAGGCCAATTCACAGGTCCAAAACGTGAAATTAGGCGGTCACCAAACGTGTCTTTCAATAAATCTATTGTGGCACGAGCTCTGTGACATGTTGCTCCGTCTTGTTGGAACCACAGCTCCTGGACATCACGATTGTTCAATTCAGGAATGAAAAAGTTAGTAATCGGTTTTGAAGAAGTACGGACCAATGATTCCACCAGCCCATAAAGCGCACCAAACAGTCAGTTTTTCTGGATGTAACTGTGTTTCGACATACACTTGAGGATTAGCTTCGCTTCAAATGCGGCAGTTTGTTGACGTAGCCATTCAACCAGAAGTGCGCTTCATCGCTAAACAAAATTCGCTTATGAAAATCGGGAACAACGGCCATCTCGTTTTGGGCCCATTCGACGAATCTACGCCCTGCTTGATGATCGTTTGGCTTCAATTCTTGCACGAGTTGGATTTTGTAAGCACGCAAACCAAGATCCTTCCGCAAAATCTTTCATAAAGTGGATGGAAACAGATCCAATTCCTGTGCTCGATGGCGGATGAACTCATTCGGGTCTTCCTCAATGCTACGCTCTACAGTAGCAATAGATTCTTCTGTACAGCGTCTCTGGGAATGCGAGTTATCAATTAGAGTAAAGGTGGTGCGAAAACGTTCCATGGTTGATCTTATTAAGTGCTCTGATCGACGATTTTTTCGACGATAAAATGGAAATAGTGCGCGATATGTATTCCGCACAGAACCATAACGAAATAAAATTGCACAATTTGCAAGCGTTGTTCAGGCGTGAGTCTATTCATAATGAATTGCCAAACCAAACTGAGAATAAATCACTTGACAGCTGTTAAATCGGTTGCCGTCTTGAAAAGTAATGCCAACTTAAAGTTCTATACCTCGAAATAAAACACCCGTTAGTATTGCATTCTTAGGAAAATTCAAATAGAGAATTTGATCAAACGCCTAACAAACAGATATTTTGACAAAGTGATTTCGGCAGATTCAACTGTCCGCTAGTTTGTAGTTTGCTCATGGCATTGAAGATATTTCGTGGCCGTTTTCTGATATTTCATAGTTCTAAATTCATTTTAATCTCAAACGATTTCGCCACCAAAACAAAAGTGAAAATTTTAAGCTTAAATATCGTTCGATTTCGCCCGGAATGTTTAATGCCGATAAGGGGAATTTTTCGAACATAGATTTTTTTTCGCCCGGATTTCTCAATAAGGGATTTTTTTCGGGCGGAATTCATGATAAGGCTGAATATGAATTTTGATTGGTAGGTGGGTGATACATAACTGTTTTTTTTTTTAAATACATTAAACATAAAGAAAAAGAGAGAACAAAATGAAAACATCATTGTTAAGACAAGCATATATACATAATTGAACGATAAAATAAAATAATTTAATTAAATAACAGATAAAACAATTGATTTAAAGTGTTCTCTAGTACATTCCATAAAAAAATCTACTTTAGTGCATACTAAATTAGCTTCTCTAATGCAACGGGAAACAGACTCATTGCGCCCGTAATTGGTACGATTGAATGGTTCATAAATTAGGAAACGATTACGTGTCAGTCTTGTTGGTATATCTCCCTAAAAAAAATAGGGTTTTAATCTGAGAACATTCAATATGACCGGTTAGAATGTATCTGGTTTCTAATGATTTCATTCCCAATAATAAAAATAAATCTGGTTTGGTACGATGGTATGGAAATACTCGAATTGAATTAAAAAAAAAAAAAAAACATATCTACTAAATTTACTCTGAATGTTTTCGATTCTGATTGATGAATTATTATAATAAAGATTCCAAACAGTAGAGCAATATTCAAGAACGGATCTTATTAATGAATTGAATAAACATATCAAGGTATAGGAATCATTAAACTCTTTTGTATTTCTTTTAACGAAACCGAACATTTGATTGGCCTTGTTGGTCATGTAGTCATAATGCGACCTAAAAGTAAGATTATTGTCAAGTATTACTCCTAAATCTTTTTTTCCATAACCCTTTATAATTTTATATTTTCAACCTCATACTCAAATATAATCGGGTTACGATGCCTTAAACAGGATAACGCTTGGAATTTCGCAACATTAAGATGTAAGAAATTGGTATTGCACCATCTTACCAACAAATTTAAGTCAGCTAATAAAAGATGGCAGTCATGTTCGCGAGAAATTGAACGTATAATTTGAGATCATCTGCAAATAGAAGGCAGGAAGAATTTTTAAAGATGTCTGGGATGGCGCAGGGACATAAGTCCCAGGGACATAAGTCCCAATTTTTTTTTTGGGGCTTTATGTCCCACCCAAGTGGGACATAACACCCAAATTTAGTTTGGGATTTAAGTCCCACCCAAGTGGGTCATAATCCCAATTTTTTTCTTGAAAGTGGGACATAAGACCCAAATTAAAAAAACAAATAGTTTGAATAAAAAAATAGTAAATAAGAGCATTAATAATTTTATTCTTGCTTTATGTAAAAAAAAAACAACTAAAAATAAGATAATTCAAGAAGGTTTTCTTATTATACATGATTGAAGTATTTTGAAGTATCTATGTGCAAAACGGACATAACTATTCATTTTTTCGAGCTATTGCCTCTTCCTCTAACGTTTAAAAAAACAAATTGGTCTATAGTTGGTGATATGTGTTTAAGATCCAGATTTAAATATTGGGGATAGAAAAGATGTTTTCCAAGCGTCCAAAAATAATCCTCTTGACAAGGATAAGTTGAAGAGGGTTGAAAGAGGTTGAGCTAATGCTGATGCACATCTTTTTAAAAGAATTGGAGGAAAGTTGTCAGGACCTTCACTTTTGTCAACATCAAGACTCATCAAAGCTTCTTCAACTTCCTCTTGGCCTAGGACAAGAGATCCAATGTCAATACTTGGATTATCTGTTGAAACAGGGAAAAATTCGTTTGCAAAAGATTCTGAAGAATAAACAGATTGAAAAAAATTCGCAAACAAATTACAGATAACTTTTTCATCACTTGTTGAAATTTCTAGATATTGAATACAGCTAGGGAATCCTTTTGATTTACGCTTTTCATTTAAAAAACTCCAGAATCTTTTACTGTGCTTAAGATCACTTTCAACCGCAAAGATGTAGCTTTTAAATAAAAATTGATTTAAATAATTAAAATTACGTTGGCAAATCAAATAAATATTGTATAAACTCATGTTATCTTTATTTTTCTTATAGGCTTTATAAGTATATGTAATATGTAATATGTACATAGTTCAACAGCAAATTCTTCCACTTTTTTTTCATTTAAAATAAGGTTGGAACTTGTGGTAAAATGACACATCAATGCACTGCTCAATAGAGAAACAATGTACTTGAAGACGCAAATGCGTTTTTTTTACACTGCGACATTTTACCGCAGAAATGACGCTGCGAAAAGGCAACACCATCGCAAGTTTACGGGCACCACTCCATATGTTTGTGAGTACCTATGACGCAAAAGTGATATCGCAGCGTCAAAATCGCGTGTATGCACCGGGCTTAAGAGCTTTGGCAGAATCCATGAAAGCTGAAAGTCTCATGATATCTATTTATTTTTTGCACATGTATTTACTTCCCAATAATTTAAATAGCTAATGGAAAGACTGCTACGAAAAAACTAGACAAAAATTAAGCTTAACTCACTCATTCGAGCTGAGCGCAAAAGAATCGGCTCAGAAAGACCTTTGCAGTACAATTTATGATAGCGTGTTCGAAGGATGTCGTTAGACCAGGACTACAGAAGCCTTGGAGTGTGAAATTGGATGACGTCCCCCAAAGATCTCTTCTCGTTCACATACGTAACTGATAACTGAGCAACATTTCTATGCTTGAAAAGATCGCTTCGCCGGGGTCTTGTCCCTCACCTCATTTATAACTTTCGTGCAATATTCGTGAAGTTTTAGAGCAAAATTCAGAAAGCTGTTAATTTCGCATTTTATTGAAGAGTCCACAATGTAATGTACGCCTCAATTATTATTCATACCTACATCAATCAAAACCTTATTCCCAATAATTGAAAGCTCATTTAAAAATTTCATGTAGGTTAAATGACATAAGTTAAGAAAATTTTACTGCTGCAAATTATACCAAAAAACATTATTTGTCTTCATTTTATTTGTACTTTAGCTTTTTGAGGTCTTACGAACTGTTTTAGGTTAAGCGCTTCGTTCTCTTGCCGAGTTCTATATTTGTTTCGCTCCTTATCAACAATATGGTACAAAGAGGCTATGGGATCATTTTTTGTAAAATAATACATTCGTTCTTCAGTAAAATTAGAAAACGGTTGTTATGTGCGTCTTCGTTTCCAAAGTAATACTTCAGAGAACGTCAAAATAAATCATGATTGTGTATTCTTTGAATTCAATTTCACCTCCTACACATTCTCAACGTTATCTACGTTAACTTGAAATACGTAATTGAAAGAAATTTGAATCCCTAAGCATAAAAAAGTCTCTACCCAATCCGACCAAAAAAGACCATACGGCCAACCTATGTTAGGGTACTTTATACTTCTTTTTCATTTTCAATTTTGCCATTTCCAACAATTCCGAAAATATTTCTGTAAAATTCCTTACATCACCTAGGTGCCGATGAATTCCACTGACAGTGAAAATAAATCATTTCGAGAGGAAGTGAAAGAAACAAAAAAATTCGATTGCACAAGGAAATTTGTTTTTCTCACTTTAAACATAAAAGCAACACATATTTCCCGAAGGATTATAGAATTTAATGGCAGCTAATCTATTTGCCTACTTTCGCTTTTCGCACAATCACATAAGATGAGTTGGTGGAAAACCTACATTTACACACATATACACATATTTCCAGTGTTACTCGAGCCTATTTCTGTCGTTCCATTTTGAAAAGGAGACAAAAAAACACCCAACACACGCCTGCCACCATAGGTTCAATGTTTAATGGAATTTAAGTCTTCAGGATTTTTCAAGTGTAGATACATGTGTTCCCACTACCTTTGCCTTCTATTCAAAAAAGTAACACACACGTTTTCATGACCGTATGTTTATTGAACCACCCTCGTTATACGAAATAATACCACCACTTCGTTTAGGGTAATCTTTCATCAAAAGTAAAGTAATTCGAGTTTTTGAGGCAACTTTTACAAGCCTAGAAGTGCGTGCGAGGATTTTTTATTTATTTGAAAAACCAACAAAAGAAAAGCGTTTGTATTCCATTAAGTAGTTGAAACACGCAAGTTGGAGAGTGATTTTTTTTTTTTTGTTAATGAGGTTTTTAAGTTAAGTACAATTTAACAAGCTAAAGGTATTTGCCTTTGAGGACTTTGATGTTCATTCAAATGCCTATTTGAAGTGGTAGATTTCCATTTCTGGTTTTTCCATTTCTTATGCTCGTGCACGTAATTGGTATTGTATATGAAGTTTCCTTGGATTCTTTGAGAAGGAGGAAAGATTTTTTGTTTTGAAAATGTTGCTTTATTATAATTTTGACGTTTTATGATTAATTGAAATAATTAGAACAGTTTTAGATAAAATTATGAGAAGTCACTAACTAACACGCAAAACTGATTCGTTTGTTGGATTAAATTGTATGTAAAATTAACAGCAATTTTGAGTATAATAATAAAAAGTGGTGCGGTCGAAGAAACCCCGTCAGAAAAACTGCGAAAGTAATTCGAAATCAATTGATTGATTGAACATTAGCAGTAAACTACTCATTAGGTACTCTGAGCCATGGCCGGCTTATGTATCTATATCTATAACAGAAGGTTTAGAAATTCATATGGACATCGAATAAAGAGGAAAGACCGATCAAGGCTATTCTTGATATGAGGTAAGGTCGATGTAACCAGCGTTGGGGCGCTCCATTGTCTGAACAGAATTGTCAAAAAAACTTAAAAACGTCTTTGGGTTTGGTTTTACAACGAACCCACAAGTGCTCCGACACACAAATTTGTTTTTTTCTCTTTGTTGTATAGAAACAGATCAGATATTCTCGCCCCGAAAAAAACTTGGGTCTCTCGCTGCGAGCACTTGCTTAATTCTCGTTCATTGCTCTTAAAAACAAAAAACAAACTACCAAACTGGATTTTTTTTCCAGTTTTAATTTAAATAAAATCCTTTGACATTTCCGCTTTATAGCTTCCAATTTCAGATTTTCTTTTTTCAGTTTCCGGTTGCTGATTCGGGCTTCCGATACACGGTTCGCCCTATTGTTTATGAACTCTTTCGTCCCAAGAAATGAAAGTTACCGTTTATACATCTATATCCATAAATCTATACTTATATATTTATACTACTATATGAAGCTGAAGAGTTTGAACGCGCTAATCTCAGTAACTACTTGTTCGAATTGTAAAATTCTTTTGCTGTTGGATAGTCCATTAATCGTGTAAGGCTTTAGGGTACATAACAAAAAAGCAGCAGTAAACGTCCATAGAAAACGTTAATTTTATTCGTGATTGGGCCTTTTTGATCGAATGATCCAACCGCAACTTGGAATCTAAGATTTCCTAGGATCCCTCAAACCACCCAAGTCGTTGCGTTGTTAATTTACTTGAATATTCCTCAACAGCTTTAAAATATTTAAAATTACACTGTGATCAATAAGAGCGATAAGTTGTTGTATGGTGTGAAAAGAATAATTTAAATCTTAACCCAGGAAAATGTCAGACAATGACAATTTCAAAAAAGCGCAATCCTACATCATATGATAATGTTATCTCCCAACACATCTTATCCCATGTCTTTAAGGTAAGGGACTTAGGAGTTCTTTTCACATCCAATTTAGATTTTTCAGAACACATTAACAACATCGTCAACAAAGCTAACTCAATGTTAGGATTTATTAAGCGTTGGTCCAAGGAATTTCTTGACCCTAACGTTACCTTTAGCTTGTACAACAGTTTAGTTCGACCCCATCTCGAATATGCATCACAAGTTTGGTCTCCTCATTATGAGATACATATTGAGAGCCTAGAATCAGTTCAACGCAATTTTACACGTTTCGCCTTTAAAGGCCTTCAATGGATTGACCCCAATAATATCCCTTCTTATGATGATCGACTTGCATTTTTTCAGATGCAAAAACTTTGTCAAAGGAGAACAAATAATGATATTGTTTTCCTTCATCAAATTATTACTGGTGTCACTGATGCTCCAGATATTCTAAATTCTATCCTCTTTAATTATATTTTGCGTTCTCATAGTTTGATTAAAGTTCCTAAACATAGAACAAACTACGGAATGCATAAAGCATAATCCACTGACAAGAATGAGTAAGCTTTTGAATGCGAATGAAAACTTATTTGATTTTCATACTAATAAGTACATTTTAAAACAAATTTTTAAGACCAGCGTACCACGTTCTTAAATGTTTTTTTTTTGTATTTTGTAAATTTGTTTGTTGTCTTTTCATGTTTTTTTTTGTTTTTTTTTTTATTTGCTTTTTTTTCTTTTATTTTTACTTTTTGTAATATTTTAATTTATTTTGTTTTTCCTTTATACCTGCTTGCATTAAGCAGTAAAAAAAAAAATAAGTGGAAAATGTGGAAAAAATGGCAAAAATTATTCATTTTTGAAGGCTTCTGTTGTTTTTTTGAACGCGCTGATCTTAGGAACTGCTTTTTTTCCATTAATCGTGAAAGTCTTTAAGCTATTCAACGTTACGCTGCGAATAATAAGAGCAAACCATCAGTGAAATATGTTGCTAAAACGGGAAAAAATTATACATATTTGAAGGCTTCCGTTGCGTGCTCTGCGTAAACGGTTCAAAAAATATAGAATTATTCCTATTTAAATTGTCTAAAAAATATTCGCGGCAATATATGGCTATCTTATAAGATTGACTCACTATAACCTTTTTATATAGTACTTAACCAGATTTGGTCTAAATTAATGCATTATTGCCAAAGACTTTTATCAACATATATATTCATCCTTACCAAATAAATGTGTTGTTTATTAATAGCAGGTATTTAAATGTGAACAAAATTGTCTTTGACATCACTTAATTTCAATTAACATCTTTGCAGATGCATTAAACTCTTCCTAAGTCAAATTCGCAGGGGAAATTAGAAATCGTTCGAGTTAGAGAGAGTTTTGGGAAAATCCGAGTTATAGAGCTGCGTATGTTTGTTCCTATTTTAAATGTAAAAAACCATATTAAGGAAAAAGTGTGTCGGGGAGTGCCAAAACTTGACTCCACTATTTGTGCAGATTAATGATGTGTTAAAACAATATCATTTTATTATTTTGCTAAAGTCTAAACTCCGGAATTTGCTCAGTTTAAAGAAACAAGAAAAAAATCGACTTAAAGATAAAAAAAATGATGCAGAAGGAAAAAAAAGTGTTCGAGTTCGAATTAGGGAGAGTTCGACTTTGGGATTGCTTTTAGTATGGAAAACTGAAGGGAATGATAAAGAACGCTCAAAATGTTCGGGTTAAGGAGAATTTCAACTTAGGGAGAGTCGACTGCAATACAATTTTAAAATAACTTCACACAGAAATTACCACGCGCGCATGATGCACATGTCAAGACGCTCCTCTGACCGGTGGACGAGGGAGAGGCGGACGAAGTCGCGGGCAACTGCTTATTGCATATAAGATTGTTCAATACATGTTGGTCATACGTTTACTCATGAAATACTGACCATAGTTGTCACCTGGAACATGAACAAAATCGCAATGGTGTGTTGAGATGAGGTTAGGTGACTTTTAACGATAACCTATCCTATGCACTCAAGTGGTGCAAATGTGTGGCAGAAGTTCATATGAATACATAATATGTACATGTACATATTTATATTTTCTTTGCAGTGAAAATGTCTCAAATCGGGGTATGACCTTCTTTTTAATTATTAGTGGCTTGAAAGTACTAAAACACTATAGCGCCGCCTCGCGCCGGCCGTCTGGAACTTATCTGAAGTAAGCTTCTTTCCAATTAAATATTGCCCAAATTTTCAGCGCCATGGATGACCGATATCTCTGATATCATTCCGATATTATAAAAACTTAGATATACTATATACACAACGCTTCTTGAACGAACAAACCACGTTGCACTTTGCACATTTGATGAGGATTCAGGCGCATTATTTAAAGGACGACACAACCCAAGGGGCATCCATCGCTTCACCAATAACCATCAGCTCCAACCGCAATGACTTAAGAGAGCTGTTTCTGTAAAGATACCAGCCTTAATATCTATAAAAATATAATAATAAAGGGTGGGTGGTGAAATAATGAAACAAACGGTTTGAGATTTTGCGAAATTTATATTTTTTTTTTTTATAATTAGCACACACTCAAGGGGTTTTTTATGCCCTTATTATGCCAGAGACACAGTGAGTGCTTTAGGAAGGAGGAAAGGGGTTGGAAAGGAGATGCCGGTGTACATTGGTCTTAAATTCCTGGACATTGCAATGATTTGGAAAGACAGAGTGTGAAAGGGAGTTCCACATTCGCGTAGTACGGCTAAAGAACGATTCTCTATACTTGAGGGTACGACCGAAGTTGGGCTCGAGGGTAAACTGATGGGCATTCCTAGAAGCGCGAGTATTACGGGCGAATTGTTTAATTGTTTGTTGTGGAGTGCAATTGTTCCGACTGCCGCGGAAAACCCATCCAAAGTAAAGTAAGATTTTACACGTATTACAAAAACAAACTTTTTACTTTGAATAAAAAAGAAGTAGGATCCTACTCCGAATAGAATAGAAAAGAATTTCTATTTTCTTTCGACTCTCAAATATTCTGTCTGTACAATCGAAAGCTCTTATGTATCCCGAACTCGTTTTTCCCTAAAATACAACAAATAATATTAGTTTGTCATTACTTCGTGTATGAAAAGTAAAGATATAGTACTCGCATGATGTGACATTTCAATGGCGCTGAAAACGCATTGACATAGAAACAGAAGAAAACAACAAAAAGCAAAACGTCAGACGTCGCAAAACTTTGGATAGGAAGCGTTTTTTTTGGGAAATTTTACTTTACTCTGGATAGATTTGCCAAAAAAACGCACCTATTGTCAACATCCATACCAAGAGCCAAGAGCACAAAAACCCGATAGTTCAAATTCAAACCGATAGATGACCATTGAATAAGATCGTTAGATTTCAAAAATTTACTACTCTGTTAAAACCATATACAAAAAATGAAGTAAATATTTTCTGGATTTTTATGAACTTAATGATACTGAATGTCGATATAGGGTTAACAAATAAATCTGCGATGTTCTAAGAAAATATAACAAAATCGTGAGGACACAAGAATCATGAAGTTATTTAAAGAATGCATTATGCATTCCACAGAAAAAAATATCCCTAACATGCTCCCTGTTTTCCCCCATAAAGGATAATAATCGAGCATGAAAAACTCGACCATAAGTAAGCAAAACTATAAGAAAACTCCTCTTTATTCCTTGCGTGATGTCGAGAATGTCCTGAATTGCGATATCCTTCCAACATCACGTGCTAACCGCCATTAAGCTTATGGAAATTTTTGCAGTTAGTTCGGGTTCGTTTGGTTCCTTATTCTATTTCCTGTTTTTCATATTTTTGTCGCTTGAAAGGGAAAGAAAAGTATAAAATTAAATTTGCACATCATTGGGATTGTGTGTTCTGTGGCTGTTTCAAGGACTCTTTTTTCTTTCTTCCTTCCTTCGATGATGGTTGTATTGGTTTTTCTAGGGCATCCGGTGGTGTGCCTTTTTTCCTCGAATTTGATTATAAAAATGAAAAAGCAAAAACCAATTCATATGTTGTGGTTAGTGCTTAATGTATTTTGTCCTCAATATAGAATGACATATATGTATAACAAAAAGTTGGATAGAAACTTTTGGTAAACTATTAAGGTTAAATGCGACTCGCATGCGAATTCGGAGAAAAAGAAAAGTTTCTGCCCTGGGGAGATTTGTCCGTATATTACCCTCGAGGAGTTGGTTAACAGAAATATATGAGTAAACACAAATACTAGAAGTTCGTTGTGTTTCTTTTGAGAGCACTAAATTACCCTACTTAATTCCCATGGCGCCTGTAGTTTTAACCCAAATTGAACGAACTTAAGAAATCTGTGTTGGAGTTTCTTTCTTCAATCCATCAATTTGTTCGTGGATGTTGTGGAATTTGATTCTCTAAGGCCTTATTTAGTTTTGAGGTGGGACTCTGATTAATGCGATGACATGTTCTTATTCCATAAATTTTTGGTATTCACATATAAAAGACACTTATTCTGGTTGGAATAGTGTAATAAGATAAGATGAAAAAGGCTGGATTTCAAACTTAAAAGAAAAATCGACAAAAAACAATTTTCACCCTACGCCACAAAACATTAGCTAGGTACAACTTTTTTGCTTTTTGCCTACCTCAGTTCCACTTCATCTAGCTATCAATTGGGGGTACCGACCTGCAGCTTAAGAGCATATCAGCACTTATTGTACGAGGTATGTATGTATTTTCAATGAAGATAAGACCTTTTTAAGTTCAAAAAAAAAAAAAAAACTTTCTAGTCGACCAACCTTGACTCAAAACACTTTTTTTTAATTTTTCTTTGCTTTGCTACACTTCTGTAAGGTAGCCAATAGATTTTGTTCTCTTTTTGTGCGCCTAGCTTGTCGCTGGTAGTAGTGTAAAGGCGGATATACTTTAATGGTTTTCAATCACAAGCAATTGAAAATGCATCATTAAACCCTTACGGGATAGAAAAAAAATGTATAGAGGAAACAAAAACAGGAACGTATTGAAATCCTATAAAATTTTGAACTCGAGGTTTTCACTAGAAATAAATATAATTAAAATAGTGGAGCTCTTAGTAACTGGAATTCATCACGTTATCGGAACGGTAACCACTTTTGCACATTTAAGACACAAGCGAGATAGGAACTAGGAACCCTAATGGAGCCTCTTGGAGAGGATCTGTTAATTGTAAAGTGCTTTTATAACCCAATGCAGCGTTCATCTCATGAAGGGAAAGTATACATCTCAAGCTAAGTATTTCGCCGCCTTATATAACTGACCAACAGATGGCTTTAAGAACTTTTTATGGTAAAGAATAGTCGAGGTTTTTTTGACGGTCTCGCCAAGATCTTATTGAAGAAACACGAAACTTTAATTCTAGATCTTCTGAACCTTTTGACAAATAAAATTTGTTAAGAATATACCTTAGATGACAAAACTAACGCTTAATATAAAATTACAAGCTGACCCCGTGAACCTCATTTCGCCTCCCTTCAGATCAACTCCAGAATAATAATGTAACAGAAGTTTTGTTAAAATACAATGTGGTTTGTTCGAATCCAATTGATGATTATGATGATAATGACACACTAGGTCATTCGCTTTTTTATGATTGGTATTGTGAGTTTTTTAATTTCATATTCTATATTTGGCTTGGATAAATGAATAATTTATTCAATGATTTTCAGATTCATATTATACACTCACTTTTGTATAAGTTGTCCTCAATTTCTGGGTTAAGGCCTTTAATAAAGGCCTTACTTCGATTGTAAAAATGGTTCGGTAACAGTATCGATCGAATATATTTTGCCGTGCAATGACTGTTGTGTTTCGAAGTTTATAGCGTAAACATTTATATTTTTTGCAGCTTAAATAGCTCATACAAATTAAAGATATGATTATACAACGTTTAACGGGTCAGCTAGTAGGATAAAAGGCATCCTATAACGGTCTCCTGCTTCTAACCTTCTTCCCTATCAGTTTTGAGCCAAATCGGTTCATTTGTTTGAAGAAATTACTTAAATGATAAAACAACGTTTACCGGGTCACCTATTTCGATAAAAATCATAAGCTACCTGCCTTTCAATTTTGAACAAAACTGGTTCTGCCATTCTTATAAATAACCTATATTGGCAAAATAACGTTTACCGCGTCAGCAAGTAAGATAAAAAGCCTCCTGTAGCCGTCTCTTCCTTCTAAGATATCTCCGCATCAATACAGCCAAACTGGTTCAACCGTTCTTAGAAATTACTCATATGGCAAAACAATGTTTACCGGGTCAGCTCGTAGGATGAAAATATACTATACCCATCTTATGTTTCTAACTACCTACTCACCAATTTTGAGCCAAATCGGTACACCTGTTCTTATAAACTACTCATATGGCAAAACAACGTTTACCGAGTCAGCATTTCAGCAAGTATAGCTGATTTGGGAATCTAAACCATCTCGAGCACCACCCGGGCACATGTAAAACATTATTTTAGTCACTCTAGCCGTTAAGGAGGCATACAGCCGTTCTTAATATGGAAAAATAATGTTTGCTGGGTCAGCTAGTAGGATAAAAAGTGTTTAATAGCTGTCTCCAGGTTCTAAGCTACCTATCAACCATTTGAGCCAAATCGGTTCAGCCGATTCCTGCCGCACCTGCCAGGCTGATTTATGAATCTAGACCAGCTATACTCAACCTGCGGCCCGCGAGTTTATAAAAGTTGGCCCGCGGCGTGGTTTAATAAATTCTTAAAATATCGAGTGACTGCAGAAAAACGTGAGAAAAATATATTCTTTTGAGTTTTCAAAATGGAAGCAACACTAGAACGTACAGCAGTCGAAAAGTGGACATCGTGTGTCTTCAAAAAATTATTCTAGATGTCACTCCTTTCTACGCCAGGAAAGGTTTGAACAACTAAATGAAAAACAGATGTCGCTGAGTATTCCTTACTTTTCTTGTCATTGCGAAATTGAATTGGTATCATTTTATTAAATTTTGAACGGACATCTTTTCGACTAAAACCGACTACTGCACTCCTACTGTGGACCTCAGTGCGGATTTTAAAGTTATCATTCCATCTCGAAAAGAGTGGGATGATGACGCAGTGACGAGAAGCTTCGACACAGCTTTTTTCACTGACGGACGGCTCAAAAATGGAGCGTGTGATTGGTGCAGGAATTTTCTCTGAGTCTTTAGATGTCTTTTTCGCCTTCCTAACTTTGCTAGTGTCTTTCAGGCTGAACTACTCGCGATTAAGGAAGCATGCAATTATTAAAACTAGACCCAAATCAAAACCGCAATACAGCTATCTTTTCGGTCAGTCAGGCGACTAATCGAGCGATTGATTCGTCCACATCATCCTCCAAATTAGTTCAACAATGCCGAAGTGAGCTAGCGGGCATGAACATTGGACTCAGGGTCACTATTGTCTGGATTCTGGGTCATAGTGGCTTTGAGGGCAATGAACGTTCTGACGAGCTGGCAATGCAAGGATCAGATCTTCATAGCTCACTCGCGGAGAGAGTCAACATTCCTCTTGGTGCTATGAACGGCAAGATCTTCTCAATTTTTCTCGCTGAATCAAACCACAGGTTGAGTAGCCTAACCAACTGTATCATATCTAGAAGAATATGGCCCACCTACAATAAATCCTGCATTAATAACCTTATTTGCAGACCTAGGCAAGACATAGCCAGTGTCGTTGCAACATGCACCGGACACTGGCTTGTTGGGGAACACGCTTTTTAGCTGGGCATTCCTCACAATACTTTCTGTCGTAGTTGTGGGGACCAGCGAGAAAAGGAAACCGTTCTTCAATTCTTGTGTAAGTAACCTGCCCTAGCCAAAACGAGAGCCAAATTATTGGGAAAGTCCTTCTTCAATGACCTTAATGAGCTTTCCGAACTTAAGATCAAAAATTTGATCTCCTTTCTAAACGCAACAAAGTAGATTTGAGGCGTATTTTAAACTAATTGTTTTAGTTCCTCTTCGAATTTGAGATCGCCAGCTAGCGTACTCAAAACAAAAGCTCAGAATTGTATATAATCCCTCTTTCAATTTTATAGGTCAAATGAGTTTTTATGGTATCAAAACGGCGCAACGCCGCAACCCAGTGCTAATTGGGTCACCGAGCTAGACTGCTCGTGGCCGCCATTTCTACTACTACTACTATGCACATTAAAATGAGTATTATTATTTACGATAAAAAAAAATCTTGTGGCCCGCGGTAGCGTTACAAAATTATCAATGTGGCCCATTAAAAAAAAAGGTTGAGTATGGCTGTTCTGGACAATCCTGGCCGCCACCTTAATGCATACAAACAAAATCATTCTAATCGGTCCAGCCGTTCAGGAGGAGTTCAGTGACATACACACATGCAGTAGAATTTTAAAGATAAATAAGTATAATTTCTGTTGGTACGATCTGGTCTGAGCTATCCTTATAGGACGGGCGTTTGTTGTTGTCCCGGTATATTCTGAATGGTGCTTGGACAAAACCGGTATGGCGCTGTACTTGGGGACAATTCCCTAGGCAGCTGTGGGTCGGGACCAGGAGGTATATTCCCCTGGTGACACGGATCAGCAGGTTAATGCCCCAGGTGGCACGGATCGGCAGGTATAATGCCCTTGGTGTCACGTATTGGCAGGTAAGATGCTCCTGGTGGCACGAGTTGGCAGGTAAAATGATGACACGGATCGGCGGTATTATGTCTCTGGTGGCATGAATCACCAATCATAATGCCCCTGGTGGCACGGATCAACAGGTATAATGTCCCTGTTGGCTTTCATGATATGATACAATGAAAAGTTGCGTTGTCGAAGATTTAAAGGGTTTAATAGATTGTTGTTTCCACAGTCATAGGTCCACACACAAAATGCCATATAAATTTATATAAGACCAAGTAAATGAGAAACAATAACACCAGCCATGAATAATTAAATTTCCGAAATCATATAAGTATTGGTTGCAAATTTAAAATAAATTTTAAATCGAAAATATGTATATTTCTCCGATCAATTCTTCTTCCCACTGAATTCCAAACAACAAATACACGAAGCGCAATAACACAGATGATTACTCAATGGGTATTAAAATAGCCTACAATCTGTGTAGCCCGACGATATCCACGGATGATAAAATCAATAAAGTACAAAAGCGTGAACAGCCATAATCCGCATTAACCTTACTGTCCTACATTTATTTATAACTGCCCTGCTGTGGTGTTTAGATTTATTAAATTCACAGTGTTCTGAAACTCAAATAAAATAAAACAAAAAAAAAAGGAAAAGAACAATGCCAATTATTTTAATGGCATATCCTTGTGGCCAATAGAACATTTTATCTGTTGGAATCTTTATTGTCCCCCTTGTTTTATTGAATCTACAAATGTAAATATTGGAAACTCAAATAAAAGTTTGAGCAAATACACATTTTTTTTTCGATAATAATAACTAATCGAATACTTCCGACGAAATGGCCCAAAAAAGGAAACCAATTGACTATGAAATGAAAAGAAATAATTGAGCTCCATGTGGTAAGGTATCAATGCGCCCGGCAACAAGGATTCAATTCAAATAATAAATTTTGTCGAGCACCATGTTCATAGGAAAGTTTCAATAAAATATAATATTTCTGCGATATTCGCAAAATGCTGTCGTTATAGATTGTGTCGTTGGGGTTTGGTCAATTCCCGAAGGGACAAATTGAAGGACGGGCGATGTGGCTTTCGACAAGCGCTTGAAAGGTCGACATTTAGATAGCTCTACCATTTTCAGATTTCTTTTCAATGAATTGAATGCAGGTAAGAGGGTTAACTGAAGAACGTAAATAAAATTCTTCAACTTTAAAAAGTTGAAATTGATCCATGGTCCTATTGAAATAATTCACTTGATCTCGGTCCCTTATGCAGAAATTGAGGATGAAAATTAAACCAAGGCTGTACAGCAAAAAAATGTGCGTATACGGTGGCTCCTCACAACTTGTTTTCAGAAATTCACCGTAAAGCACATACCAAGCTTCAAGACTCTATTGTCCTTGAAACGGTTAATAAACGGGCGATTACAAGGCCCTCTATAAGGATTCTTCAAGTCTTCAATATAATAATTAAATCCAATTTGTTTTTTGTTTTTTTTTCTTTTCAAAAAGCACAGCCACAAGTTCATGAGGGATCCAAATTTGAATTTTCAAGTTCATTCGAAACTTATAGAGAGGTAAACAACGATCTCAGTTCAGTCCTTTAATAAAGGGAGATGCGCCTTGCCTGCACTGAAAAAAATAACCGTTGTCATATTGAAAATTACTGGTTGTTAACCGAAAATTGTCATATTGATGAAAAAAAAATTCAATATGATGTAAATTTTCAAAATTCGTCTCAAAATCTTACAACTTGATAGTAAATGGGACAATTTTAAATGTTCAATATCTTGTTGCTAGTTTGAACATCAAAGTTGTCGTTTTAACAACTAAGATGATCAAATAGAATATAATGGTTGTCAATATGAAAAACTTAGGTTGTCCGTCAGTTAATTAAAAACTGCAATCATCATATGTTCAACAATGATTGTCAATATGATTACTACCTAAATGCAACAAGTGCATTGAAAAAAAATCATCAAATTGACAGTTGCAGTTGTTAATGTGATGACTGAATTTCACCGGCATCAGTTGCTTGATAATCCACCACATAAGGTTGTCATATTGAAAACTATGTTCACCAAATTGACAATTATTGTTTTCAATATGAAAAGTTTTTCTTGAATTGAACAAGAACAAACAAAAACAAACGATAAATTGCTTATGCCGTTATCAAAATTATTGTATTGAAAACCATAATTGTCAAGTTGAAAACCGCAGTAGTCAATGTGATGGTTCAACCGTTTTTAAAAAATATATTTGCAATAGCGGTTGTCAATATGATAATCGACCACATAAGGTTATCATACTGAAAACTATGGTCATCAAATTTACAGTTATTGTTTTCAATACGAAAATCGAATTTATCTTGAATTGAACAAGAACAAACAATACATTGCTTATACCGTTATCAAAATTATTGTATTGAAAACCATAGTTGTCAAGTTGAAAACCGCAGTAGTAAATGTGATGGTACAACCGTTTTTAAAAATCATATTTACAATTGCGGTTGTCAATACGATGATCGACCACATAAGGTTGTCATATTGAAAACTATGGTCATCAAATTGACAATATTGTTTTCAATATGAACATCGAGTTTGTCTTGAAATGAACAAGTAGTGTAATCCTCATTCAGTAGCCGTGCATAAAGTCGATCAGACGTTTGTGTGAGAAGTGTAAAAAAGTGTGAAATAAAAAATAATCAAGAAAGGAACAAAAAATAAATCTAAAAAACAAAACTAATCAGAAGCAGAATATTATTACAGGTAAGACAATTATATTTTTTGTAGAGTTATTTGTAAGTAAAAAATATTCAATTTTTGTTATTCAATATAAGTGTATAGGTGTGGAGAGGGGGCACATTTGAAGACTTTTTGCTAACAACCATAATTAAAATAAAAACGATTTCGATTATGATTTTTGAAATGCAGCAAGTAACTATATTGTGAAGTGATTTTCTTTGAATATCTATTGCAATCTCAGTTTAAAGGTCGCTGTTTAATAATTCAAAATATAACGATTTTATTTAATAAAGAGATATTTTACAAAATAATATCAAAAAATGCAAATTTGGATGATATTATCGATTGAAATTAAATACTGCTTCAATAGTCTGAATATTTCCTTATATTCTCAAACGAAATGGAAACTTTTGACAGATGTGATTTTAATTTCAAAGCTATTGTTTTTGTTTAGGGTTCAGTTCTTTAGATATATTGGTCACAACAATATCCAATGTTTTGTATTTTTCGTATGCAAAAAATAGTCTACTTTTTCTTTTCTTATATTTGGGTCTTATATGTGGTCATTTGAATTATCAGTGAAAATTAAAAAACTCTTATATGCAACTATTTGGTTACGCAGTCATTAAAAGAGTTTTTTTTATCATTTCTTTAATTTTAATGTGTTAAAAACTGTTTTTTTCTACCCGTTTTTAGGGCTATCAGAAAAATGATATTTATTTTATAATAATTTAAAAAACTGGCTTTACATATATAACAACTAACATCAGTATTCAGATCGACACCAACACCATCACCAAACCAAACAAAAACATCAACACTAAATGCAAAACCAACACCAACACCAACATCAGCTACAACACCAATCTCAAAACCAAACCAACACCAAATCTAGCACCAAATCCAGCTTCAATCTCAGCCACAATACCATTACCATCGCAAAAGCAAAGCTCAACACCAAAACCAACACCACCACCAATACCAAAAGCAACACCAACAACAACACCAACAGCAACACTAACAGCAACACCAACAGCAACACCAACAGCAACACCAACACTATCACCTACTATAACACCAATACCAACATCGAACAAACAAAAACACCAACTCCAGCATCCACCTCAACCACAATACCAATTCAATCAAAAAAGCCAAGCTCAACACCAACACCAGCACCAACTCCAACACCAACACCATAATACCAATACCGTCGAAAAAAGAAAGCTCAATACAAACACCAACACCAACAGCAACAGTAACACACACTATAACACTAATACCAACATCAAATCCAACACCAACAGTAACACCAATTCCAACATGTTAACAATTGTTAACATTAATGTTTATACTAACATCCACATCAACACCAACAGCAACTCCAACACCAATACAATATTATTAACAAAATTTCATGGTATTTTCTATGTTTCAGATTGACAAGGACTTTCAGTTCACGTAGATACACCGAAAGTTCCTTAATCCTTTTGTTGTGGGAGCCAACTTTCAAAAATTTAAGGCAGTTCTTGATGAGAAATATTGGATAAGAACGTATTGGACACACTCAAAAACACAAAAGAAGCGGATTTTGATAAAGGTAAACTACTTATTGATGCTTAACAGAAGTAATTCTAATTGTTTCTTTTAAAATTATTATAGATGGATTTATTTTGCGAGTACTTAAAAGTGTGCAAAGTTTTGTCTTGAAGTACCACCAAAGGAAAACCAGTGTTCCACAAACACCAAAACCAACATCAACACCAAAACCAACAGCAACGCCAACAACAACTTCAATACCAACACCATCACCATCCCTCATCAATCTCAACCACAATACCAACACAATCGCAAAAACTAAACTCAACACCAACAGCAACAGCAACACTAATACCAGCACAAACCCCAACACCAACAACAGTACCAACAACAAAAAAGCAACATCAACAACAACACCAATTCCAGTATCAACCACAATATCAACACAATCACAAAAACCAAGTTCAACACTAACACCAGCACCAACACCATACACCAGCCCTGCACCAATTCCAACACCAACTCCAACCACAAAACCAACACAATCCAAAAACCAAGCTCAAATCCAACATATATGTATTTTCATAACAATTATATGTATGTATATGTAAGTCAACTTTGTTGTAATAATAAATAATTAAACATGATACAAAAATTAAATCTGCCTTATATTTTAAACAATCCTTGCAACTTATATTTCAGAAAAGGGGTGTCCTGGACACGCAGGAGCTATTATAGTATTGAGAATCACGGAAATCTAATTGAAAATCGAAATTTTAAAAAGTATCATAATGATTGTAATATTGAAAACCAAGCAAATTGGAAATTTTCAAATTAGCAACCACAGTTTTCAATATGAAAACCGTAGTTTTCATATTAACTACCTTGGTATTAAATTGGTTAACTGTGTTTTCAAATATGACTACTGCGGTTGTCAATTTGAAAAGCACGATCTTCAAATTGACAATCATGATTTTCAATCTACCAACCGCTGTTTTCATTTTGACAAACGTAGTTTTCATATTAACTACCGTGGTATTGAATTGGTTCACTGTGATTATCAATATGAATAATACGGTTGTCAATTTGACTACCGTGGTTTTCAATTTGAAAGTCATGGTCTCAATAAGACTTCCTAGGTTTTCAATTTGATATTTTGAGTTTTCCAAATGACAACTGCAATGTTTAATACGACTGCCATAGATTTCAATATGACAACCATGGTATTCGATTTGCCAACGCAAATTATCAATGTGACAATCCTGGTTCCGAATCATGAATTTGAAAATTTTAAATTTTCATATTTACTACTGCGGTCATAGGTTGTAAATTGACAACAAAATTGTCAGTTAAATGTAAAAAATTATCATTATGACTACTGTTTTTGGTTCAGTGTGTTACAGTTAATATAAATGTATAACTACTAGCCGACCCTGATGCGATCCTCCTCTCACCACCCTTCAGAGCATCTCCAGAATAATTAAAATTAACACAGATATTGTAAAAATGCAATGTAATTTACATGAATCCAAATAGAGAACTACATGTCTGAATTTTTCAAAGTTTTAAAACTACATAACTTTCTGCTTTCATAAATGCATCTAGACAAATGTAAATTTACTTGAAAAATTAAACAAATTCTCGCTCTTCTGTTCTGTTTTCAACTATTTCAAAATATTAGAATTCCATACAGCTTTCGATTGTCCCCCTTATTTGCTGAGTTTCCCGTTAGATTTGGGGCGTTATTTCCACTAAAAACATACAACCCACAAACAAACAAAAGTCTTACTTTATATATTAGTATAGATTTGCCAAAAATTGTATTTTATATATCTTAAGCATATATATATGAAACACTTTTGAGCAGGCTCCAGGTCAGGAGAGAGCAGGAGAGGTCACTCAAAATTCCCATAATATTATCTTAAGCATAAATCATTTGACTTTGAGCAACAAAAATGCCTGAAATAAATCACAGGTATGAAAAGACGACCGATGTGTTTTGAAGTATAATGTCGGACAGAGCTGTACAAGAATGCAATCATTTTTGTATTTCAGTAAAAAGATTAAAAAGACTTATTTTTTGAATATTTTGACTTCATGTCACTACTTTACTTTAAAAGAAAATTCTCAGTTAATTTTGAAGTCTTTAGCAAAAAACATTTAGAGCAGTTAAAAGACTTGAAGTCAAAAGAATGCATTTTACTGCTTGCATTCTTGGAAATCTTGTAAAGGTCTTTTACATTCTTTGCAATCATTAAGTCTTTTGATTGCATTCAATGTAATGCAGTCATTTGACTGCTTTTGGAGTCTTTTAATTTAACTGCTTGAAGTCTTTTAACTGCTTGAAGCCTTTTAACTGCTTGAAGTCTTTTTTACTGCTTGTGGTCTTAAGACTACTAAATTTAAAGGTTTAGTGCAGAAAGGATAGTATAGAAAACATGTATATAAGAGGTGCATCGCGCGACACCCCGTTTTAAGGGAAATTTCAAAAAAAATATTGCTAATTATAGTGCTTTGTATGTGCTTTTTATGTACCGAAAAATAAAATTGTGTGCTCCGTTGCAACATTAATTTTTTTTGTAACAAAAAACCGGGGTGTAGCACGATATCGATTCAAACCCCGCATGGTGAAGGAATTGAAAAAATTCATCAAGAATACTATCAAAATTATGTGATATTTATGTGCTTGCGATAACTGCAAAAATAAATCATGCACTACATATATACATTAAAATAAATAATTTTTTTATTCCCAAGCGGTGGGTGTGGCTCCAAAACGCTTAGAAATAAATAAGGACTCTCGGAAAATTTAAAATTTTGGCACTAGAGTTGTGTGCTAATTATGTGCTGGCAATAATCGCAAAGAAAACCGAGCGCTGACAATGTTCAATTTCAAATTCCAAAATTAATAAAAACTTGATACGTAGCTCACATTGATGAAAAAAATGAGAGAAAAATAACAGAGAAGGGAGAAAATCTATATACTTGTTAAGAGTACATTCAGACCTTGAATTTAACCTTGAGTTTGGTTCCAACTTAACCATTTTCCTGATGTTTTTTGTATAGTTAAAAATCTGTGGCTTCTGAGGCGGTTGCTGACCGCTTCGTCCCGGTTTGAACAATGCAACCCATTAATATTATGGGTTAAGTCTTGTCCAGCTCTATAATTGGACACTAATGTTATCCATATTGCTGATAGGTTAATTTTTGACCAAAAAACACACCATCAGTGTCCCGTTTTACCCCCTTTGCCCCGGACTTTGACTGGCAACCTTAGTGCGCTGTCTTTGTCTCCAAAAACTCTATCTTATAATGGGTTCAAAATCCATATCCAGATGGGTTAAGTAATTTGACGGTCGCCTCTTGGACTATTATGCCACTAGGGGTTGAACACAATATGTCTCACATGCGAGACTAACGTTTTAACACGAGGATTATACGAGTTTGGTTCAAAAAATTCAAATTCCAAATTTTCAACAGAAATCGCCAGTTAATTTCTTGCATACTTTGAGGCAATATTCAAAAATTCAAACACGGACTTTACAACATAGATCTGGCGATCAGTTCCTTGCATACCTTAAGGCTTTTTTATTTTCTGTTATTTTTCTCTCTCATTTTTGTCATCAATGTGAGCTACGTATCAAGTTTTTTATTAATTTTGAAATTTGTAATTGAACATTGTCAGCGCTCGGTTTTCTTTGCGATTATTGCCAGCACATAATTAGCACACAACTCTTTATATTTTCCGAGAGTCCTTATTTATTTCAAAGCGTTTTGGAGCCACACCCCACCGCTTGGAAAAAAAATTATTTATTTTAATGTATTGTAATGTGTATACACTTTATTTTATCTCATACGCTCTGTATCTCCTTCTATTGCAATGTCTAATGTGTATACGTTATTATCTCTTACACTCTGTTTAATGTATACACTTTTCTTACTCTCTTTACTTACTCCGTATCTCTTTCTATATTTAATGTACACACTTTTCTTACTTTCTTTACTTACTCTGTATCTCTTTCTATATTTAATGTACACACTTTTCATTACTCTCTTTACTTACTCTGTATCTCTTGTTTATTTAATGTACATACTCTCTTTACTTAATATCGTTTAATTGTAGTAGTAAACACTTATGTGTATAACAGTTAAAAATGAGGGGCAACATCTAGTGGTTAAAAAGAGAACTTCTGGAACATTCGGTTTAGTAGTTTCTAGAACCATTATCAGGACTATATATACCCGATTCGAAATCGAAACGATATAGTTGATTGTGAACTGCGATAAGTAAAGTACACTGTGTTTGAAAAGTTATAATTGAAAGTGTTGAATAAATAAGTTTGTGAGTGATTTGAATAAAGTGAATTTGTGTTTTATTTAAAAAGTGAATAAGTTTTAATTGTCGGACCAAGCCGAATATTACATTGGTGTCAGAAGTGGGATTAAAACTTATTGAGAATAAAACAGTGAACAGTGATTAAACTATTTTGTGTGAAATAGTGAAGTTAAAAAAAATGATAAGTAAAGTTTTGAAAGACTTAACTGTCGCTGAGCTAAAGGCCGAATTAAGCAAACGTGGCTTAAGTGCGGCAGGATATAAAATCGAACTCGTAAAACGGCTACAGGAATATCTGGAAGAACAAAATGAAGACCCAGATGCGTTTACTTTCGAAGTGGAAGCAAAATCGGAAGAGGTAAATGCAACTGCCGACTTATCTACCATGATGACACTTCTTCTAGCCAAATTTGAAGAGAATCAAAAGAAGCAAGAAACTCAAAACAAGAATGTTCTGGAGCAACTAGAAACTCAAAGAAACGAGCAGAAGACCGAGCAAGAGAATGTCCTCAAACAACTGGAAGGAAATGTCCTCAAGCAACTAGAAACTCAAAAGAATGATGTTCTGGAACAACTACAAGCTCAAAGGGATGACGTTCGAGATCGGTTTGATGAACAGAAAAATCTGCTAGAAGGCAGGTTTGCGGACTTCGAAGACAAAATCAATACTCTCGATGAGCGTGTCGAAAAACAAAATTCAACGACTAATGCACGTTTCAAGAAAATAGACGACCAGATCGAAACCATTACAAGCGAACTAGAAAAAGTGCGAAAGATGAAAGCTCGAGAACCTTCTGGTGAGTGCTCAAGAAAGAGAGAAGTGAATCCCCCAATCTTTGATGGTCAGATACCGTGGTCAATCTACAAGAAACAGTTTGAAGCAGCAGCGTTAACAAACGGCTGGGACGATGACGAAAAATACATTGCTCTTACGCTTGCCTTGAGAGGAGCAGCTGCTGAACTGCTACAAACCATCCCAGCAGAGAAGAACGATGACTTCAAAGTTCTGGTAAACGCAATCGAACAGCGGTTTGGGGATAGCCACATGACAGAAGTCTTCCGAGTACAACTAAACAACAGGGCACAGAAAAGAGGTGAAACTCTGCAGCAGCTTCAGGCAGATATCGAGCGATTAGTCCACCTGGCATACCCAACAGCTGGCAACGAGATAATAAATCAACTTGCTGTTGAAGCCTTTGTGAGAGCTGTGGGCGATATAAATCTCCAAAGGACTATTCGCACTGCCGGAAAGCAAACACTACCAGAAGCATTGGCTTTCGCTCTAACAATGGAAGCCGCAGAACAAGCATCCCAAAACGTGCATCGCGTGAGAGAATTGGAAGTCCAAGAATGCTCTTGTCAGAAGGCTACTCTGGAAAGGAGTCAGCGAGACGGACCAGCACGATGCTGGAACTGCAACAAGACTGGGCATCTTCAACGACAGTGCAGATTACCGCGAAGACGAACCTCATGTCAACACTGTGGAAACAGAACTTACTCAACAAGCCAAAGTTACAACTACAACAATGTTGCTTCCCAAGTTGTTTCCCACCCCACCAACTTCGAGGGACAGAAGCTGGCTTCTAGTACCGATAGCTACAGAAACACCATCCAGGTTTCTCAAACGAAACGTGACAACAAGAGCCTGACCGTGGAAGCAAGTATAAACGGCAACAAATGTGTGGCTACCATCGACACCGGTGCCACGGCGTCCATTGTACGGCAGGACCTCGTTAAGAAGACATGGCTCCACAACACCAACAGCTATCGTCTAAGGACTGCAACTGGAGAAGCCGCAAAAGTTTATGGTGAGGTACGTCTTAAGATCCGGATGGCAGAGCTGGAATTCGCTCACCTGTTCCTGGTAGCAGATATATGCGACGAGTGCATTGTCGGCGTCGATTTCATGAAAGATCACGGAGTGATATTGGACATCGGGAACCAAGTCCTGAAATATCGAAACATCGAGATTCCGATGATCTATGGGATCCACTCGTATGAGACCTCGTTATCTGTGAAAACCGTCATCAAAGAAGATCTGACTTTGCCTGCTTCTTCAGAAGTATTCGTGTGGACGAAATTGAAAGGTAAGCCTGGCAGCCATCGATACCTCATGGTCGAACCAGCATCTGTAAAGTCCTCCCAAAACGTCACCATTGGGAAGACTCTTGTTAGACCTGTAAAGAACATGGTTCCCGTACGAATACTCAACATCAAGCCGTACGAAGTTAAGCTTAGAAAAGGTGAGATTGTCGGACAATGCGAATCTGTATCAGCGATAACAAGGATCAGCGAAGAAGACCCAAGGCAAACATTGAAGTCCAAAGAGCTGAACTCCATAAAGACGAACATTCTCAAGTCCTCTAATCTTGGCCACCAACAACGAAGAACTGCAGAAGGTCTCCTCGAAGAATTTGCAGACATCTTTTCGTCATCGCAAGGGAAATATGGCAGAACACAACTGGTTCAACATCGAATCAACACCGGGGATGCAAAGCCGATTCGTCAACCTGCAAGACGCCTTCCACTAGCCAAACAAGGTGAGGTTGAAGAACTGATAACCACCATGAAAGAAGAGGGTCTTATCGAAAACTCAAAAAGCCCTTGGGCGTCTCCAGTGGTCCTGGTAAAGAAGAAAGACGGATCAACCCGCTTTTGCGTGGACTATCGAAGGTTGAACGATGTGACCAAGAAAGATAGCTACCCTCTGCCTAGGATCAGCGATACTCTGGACGCAATGGAAGGAGCACAATGGTTCTCAACTTTGGACCTGAAAAGTGGATACTGGCAAGTAGAAATCCATCCTGAAGACAAAGAGAAGACAGCTTTCTCGACAGGAAACGGATTGTGGCAGTTCAAAGTGATGCCTTTTGGACTGTGCAATGCTCCAGCGACTTTTGAGCGCCTTATGGAATGCGTCCTGCAAGGACTCACTTGGAAATCTTGCCTGGTCTATTTGGATGACGTCATCGTATACGGGAAAACATTTGACGAACATTGTACAAATCTGAGAGCCGTGTTTCAAAGACTTCGAGAAGCCCACCTCAAGCTCAATCCAGAAAAGTGTTCACTCTTCAAAACCGAAGTGAAATACCTGGGACATATCATCTCATCCCAAGGAGTTAAGACGGATCCTGATAAGATTGACACCGTGAAGAATTGGCCAACACCACAGGACAAACATCAACTCCGAAGCTTTCTGGGTCTAGCCACCTACTATAGGCGCTTCGTCAAGAATTTTGCTGAGATCGCCAAGAGTCTACATCAGCTAACGGAAAAGGGAAAGCAGTTTAAATGGTCAGGTGAGTGCGAGCGCAGCTTTCAAGAGCTCAAGCAACGCTTGTGTAATGCACCAGTGCTGACCTACCCGACTCCAGGAAAACCGTTCATCATTGATGCTGATGCCAGCAATGTCGGGATTGGTGCTGTATTGTCACAGGTACATGATGGCGAAGAAAAGGTGGTTGCCTATTACAGCAAGGTACTCTCAAAGTCGGAAAGAAACTATTGTGTGACCAGAAGAGAACTTCTTGCACTGATTTTGGCAACAAAGCACTTCCATAAGTATCTCTATGGACAGAAGTTTCTTCTCCGAACCGACCATGGAGCACTAAACTGGCTTTTGAATTTCAAGAATCCAGAGGGTCAAGTGGCGAGATGGATTGAGAGGCTGCAGACGTACGATTATGAAATTCAACATCGGAAGGGGAAGCTTCACTCAAATGCTGATGCATTATCTCGGAGACCATGTAAGCAAGACTGTAAGCATTGCAGACGCCAAGAAGAAAAAGAAGTGGGTACTGTCCTACGAACCAGAACCGATCCCATTTATGGCTGGAGCAACGACGAGTTGAGGAAGGCTCAACAAGAGGACCCAGATATTGAACCCATCCTCGCATGCAAGGAACACCAGGAAAAACCAGAATGGGCTGATATCTCCGACAGAAGTCCGGCTCTAAAGGCCTATTGGGCACAGTGGGACTCATTGCATGTCCAAGAGGGTGTCCTTCGACGTAAATGGGAATCAGCAGATGGAAAGTCCTATGTAATGCAGCTAGTCTTACCGAGATCAAAGATTGTGGACGTTCTGCGAGAGATGCATGATGGAGTTTCGGGAGGCCATCTAGGAGTAAACAAGACGCTAGAAAAGGTTCGACAACGATTCTATTGGCTACATGCAAGGGAAGATGTCGAGAAGTGGTGCCGAAAATGTGATACCTGTGCTGCCACCAAAGGCCCGAACAAAAAGAATCACAGCCAAATGCAGCAGTATAATGTCGGATCACCCTTTGAAAGGATTGCAATAGACGTGGCGGGTCCATTTCCGGAAACAAATAATGGAAATCGTTATATTCTGGTCGTCATGGATTACTTCAGCAAGTGGCCTGAAGCATACGCCATACCGAACCAAGAAGCCAAAACAGTCGCAGACCAAATTGTGTTCAACTGGGTGAGCAGATTCGGTGTTCCATTAGAACTGCATTCCGACCAGGGAAGGAACTTTGAATCAAACATATTCCAGGAAGTTTGTGGGCTCCTTCACATTAAGAAGACAAGAACAACACCACTCCACCCACAATCTGATGGCATGGTCGAACGGTTCAACCGAACCCTTAAGGAACATCTTTGCAAAGTTGTGGACGACAACCAGCGAGATTGGGATCGACACATTCCACTGTTTTTGATGGCGTATCGAAGTGCAAGACATAGCTCAACTGGCCATACACCGTCTGAGATTTTAATGGGAAGGAACATCAGACTGCCGAGCGAAATCAAATTTGGATGTCCCACGTCGGAACCGCAAGCCGAGGATGTCTACTTGGATGACCTGAGAGAAAGACTCCTTCAGATCCACGACGATACCAGGTCAAAAATGAAGATGTTCAGTGACCGAATGAAGACACGCTACGATATACGAGCGACAACAACAGAGTTCCAAGCAGGAGATCGAGTGTGGCTTTACAATCCCCATCGACAAAAAGGGTTGTCACCGAAACTTCAACGGGACTGGGAAGGCCCATATACAGTGATTAGCAAAATCAACGACGTCGTGTACCGGATACAAAAAGGAGTCAGAGGTAAACTTAAAGTCGTACATCGCGACCGACTACATCGCTACAGTGGTGATGAAGATGATGGATTTGTTCGGGACGATCAATCCTAAGGAGGGGGCAATGTAATGTGTATACACTTTATTTTATCTCATACGCTCTGTATCTCCTTCTATTGCAATGTCTAATGTGTATACGTTATTATCTCTTACACTCTGTTTAATGTATACACTTTTCTTACTCTCTTTACTTACTCCGTATCTCTTTCTATATTTAATGTACACACTTTTCTTACTCTCTTTACTTACTCTGTATCTCTTTCTATATTTAATGTACACACTTTTCATTACTCTCTTTACTTACTCTGTATCTCTTGTTTATTTAATGTACATACTCTCTTTACTTAATATCGTTTAATTGTAGTAGTAAACACTTATGTGTATAACAGTTAAAAATGAGGGGCAACATCTAGTGGTTAAAAAGAGAACTTCTGGAACATTCGGTTTAGTAGTTTCTAGAACCATTATCAGGACTATATATACCCGATTCGAAATCGAAACGATATAGTTGATTGTGAACTGCGATAAGTAAAGTACACTGTGTTTGAAAAGTTATAATTGAAAGTGTTGAATAAATAAGTTTGTGAGTGATTTGAATAAAGTGAATTTGTGTTTTATTTAAAAAGTGAATAAGTTTTAATTGTCGGACCAAGCCGAATATTACAGTATATACGTAGTGCATGATTTATTTTTGCAGTAATCGCAAGCACATAAATAGCACATAATTTTGATAGTATTCTTGATGATTTTTTTCAATTCCTTCACCATGCGGGGTCTAAATCGATATCGTGCTGCACCCCGGTTTTTTGTTACAAAAAAAATTAATGTTGCAATGCAGCACAAAATTTTATTTTTCGGTACATAAAAAGCACATACAAAGCACTATAATTAGCAATATTTTTTTTTCAAATTTCCCTTAAAACGGGGTGTCGCGCGATGCACCTGTATATAAGGTGGCTTTTACTAAAACAAAAGAGAAAGCAATCGTCGTTAGACAATTTAAATCACTTAAAATACTTCAATCAGTTAAAAAGACTTCAAGCAGTTAATAGACTTCAAAGCAGTTAAAAAAATTCGCTCTTAGGATTTTTGAAAAAAAAAATTTGACAAATCAACAATTTCTTAAGAAATCATATGACATCAATTTTTGAGTTATACTTTAGAATACAGGAGGAGTACGACCCAGTGGTGCACATTTTTTCGTCTTACATTCTAGTTCTTTCATTTTATTCTGGAAGTGTTACCGCAATATCAAAAAACTACATCTCAAGAATGACGAAATTATTTCAATACATTGACAGTTAAAGATCAAATACCAATAAAATAGAAAATTAAGTAAAAATAACACTCGAGAGCAGTAAAATGACCCAAACTTAAAAATATTTATAAATACGCCAAGTAGTTCTAGTGCATCTGCTACACCAGTTTTAAATTGATGGAAGAATACCATGTAATTGTTGTAGACGAACTATTTGACAATGTTTCTATGTGGAGAGTTAATAAACGGTTTTCATAAGAGGGGACATTCAAAGGATCACTCCATAGAATACCTTTGAGGGCAAAAGGAGTAAAATTTCGTTGAACAGATTTTAGCCTCTCAATATGAATATCGCAATGAGGTGACCAAATTTGGGAAGCGTATTCTAAGTGAGAATGAACATAGCAATTACATAGAGCGCGGGTGATATTTGGATCGTGGAACTCCTTTGACCAACGCTTTATAAATCCAAGCATGATTTGGCTTTATTCACGATGTCGTTATTGTGCACAGAAAAATCTAACTTACTTAAATCTAAGTTACACGTTATCGAATGTGCTGTGCGATAGCGTAATTATGTGATTATGACGCACGCTTCCTTGAAAAGGTCTTTGTTTGACATTTTATTGGATTTAGATTTAAACTATTTTTCTCACACCATAATGCAAAATATTAATGGCATCTTGTAGAAGAATGTGTCATATCATCTGCGAAGATGAGAATTTCGCTATTACGTACACATAACGGAGCATCGTTTATAGCTAAATTAAAAAGTAGAGGTCCTAGGTGGCTATCCTGAGGAACTCCCCAATAAGCAAAAAATGACTTATAGGTATAAAATGCCTGAATTTTACTTGATAAGTATAATTGGCGTTTTTGGCCTGGTATATAGTTATAAACGTTTTTCCAAATTGATGGAAATTTTTCTAATTCCAAAAACAATTCGAAAATATTACGGAGGGGAGATGCTAACACAGGCTTACACCTTTTTAAAACTACAGGTGGAATACCATCTGGACCGCTCGAAAAATCTTTTAGTAGAGAAAGAATGTTAATAATGTCGTCAGTCTCTACTGAGATGTTGTTAAACAATACTTGTGGACAGCGACGTAAATATTGAAAAAAAATCTTTATCCGGAGAATCGATGAAAGATTTGCTGAAATAATTTGCTAATTCTTCACGTACATATTTCAGAAGTTAAGTTGAGGGCTATTATTCAGATTATTGATAGTTCATTGGATAAACATCACATTTCCTCTTCGCATTAATGTATTTCCAAAAACTTTTAGGGTCAGACGTCAGAGAGCATCCTATAGTAAGTAAATACTCACTATAAAGTTCATAAGACATGTAGCAGGGAATTTAAATGTTAATTGGAACAGTAAAGAAAATAACCAAACACGTTTATTTTATTTAAAGATTTTTATTAAGCCGTTTTCACAACACGTCCACTTCGTTCGGATGATGCGTATAGAATGAATCTCTTTCTTTCTTATTTTCGTTCTTAAAACTAGTTACACACTAATACATACAAAATGGCAAGAGATACAAAGCGGAATAAAAGAAACTGACGCATGTGTAGATGGCTATCGGTTGTTTTAAATATAAAGGTATTCGGTTTGGGTTTGACTCAACATGTGTATAACAATGTCTTACGGGAAGAGTAACAATAACTAATACATGTGTAGATGACTATCGGTTGTTTGAATATAAAAGCGTTCAATTAGGTTTGACTCAATATGTGTACAATAATGTCTTAAGGGGAAGAGTAACGATAATCATTATAGCAATACGGTAGCGTGCAATACCTTAACATAAATATGTGCTTACTACTACAATTCGGCCATCCTGACCTTTGAGATCACCTGATCTCTACTTTGTTTTACATTTTTCACTTAACCAAGGTTTCATATTGCCGACCGCCCACACCCCTTGATATGGTAACCGTGACTGTTGAAAATTGTCTACATCTTCGAGCAGATATCTGTCATTTCGTAGGACTTTAGCGACCCGATACGGTCCTCTAAATTTCGGGATCAACTTCTTAGATGCGCCGGGATGTGAGTCAAAATTTTTTATCATTACATAGTCTCCTGTTTCGTAGGATGTAGGATTACACCTTTTCTTGTCCACGTAATTTTTGTTGTAAGTCTGAGACTTTTCTTGTTCTATCACCGCTTTCTGTCTTATCTCAGTTAAATCCCGTTTTCCTATCCCGTTTTCAACTTCGCTTAAACTTTCAACGATTCTGTCTATTGGCTTACCTTTCTGACTTACCCCAAACAACATCACGCTCGGATGTTCTTTTATCGTTCGATTTACTGTATTATTTAGTGAATACTCTACCTTTTCCAATATGTGATCCCAGTGTATACCCTCTTCTGGTTTGACAAGTTTTGCTATCATTGGCCCTAAACTCCTATTGACTCTCTCTACCTGTCCGTTTGCTTGAGGCGATCCTGTTGCAATTTTCACATGCTGAATATCCCTTTCAGATAGAAACTCTTTAAATTCATTTGCTGTGAAGCAACTTCCTCTGTCTGACACTACGCATTTTGGCTTACTATATGCCCTAAAGTAATCAACCAATGCTTGCATTACTTCTTTAGTGTTTGTTGTCTTAGTAGGGTACAGTCTCACGAACTTTGTAAAAGCATCTATCACTACCAGTATATATTTCTTTACCTGTCTCGAATTATCCACCGGTCCATAGTGATCTATGTGTATTACTTCGAACGGAACTTTTCCTTTCGGTATAATATGGAGAAAGCCTTCTTCTCGACCTTGTTTAGCGGAAAAAGAAATACACTTAAGACAGTTTTGTATATGCGTACCTATCTTTTCTCTCATTTTAGGGAACCAATAACTTTTTGATATTAACTCGATTACTTTGTCTGTTCCTACATGACCGACTTCATCATGGTATCTATACATCACGTGATCTTCTATTTGTTCTGGCACTAGAAATACTACATTACCATCATTTTTCTTTTTATATATCACTCCGTTTCTCATTTCATATAACCCATGTTCTGCATTTTCTAACATTTTTTTCAACTTAACTATTTTTTCATCTTTCCCTTGGCATATAATTAAATTTTCTTCAAAAGTATTAGTTTCCAACGTTAAAATATTCGTCGTCCTACTTAATGCATCAACATGTTGCATGCGAGTGCCCGCCCGGTGCTCTAACGTATAATCGTAATTTTGTAATTCCAATGCCCAACGAGCAATTCTTGGGTTGAGTTCTTTCTTGTTTAAAGTAAGGGTTAGAGAATTGCAATCTGTAACTATCTTAAATTTTTTGCCTTGAAGATAAATTCTAAACCTACTTAGGGCATTTATAATTGCGAGCGTCTCCAACTCGAAGCTATGAAATTTTGATTCAGCATCTGTCGTTCTTTTGGAATAATAGAAGACTGGATGCAACTTTTTGTCTTCTTTTCTCTGTAATAGAATTGCTCCAAACCCTAGGGCACTGGCGTCGCAATGCAACTCTGTCTCGTCTTTTGGGTTATAAATTGCCAGTACTGGCATTTCTATCAATTTAGTTTTTAGTAACTCAAAAGCTTCCAATTGCTCTGGACCGAAATTAAATTTTCTATCTTTTCTAATCAAATCGTATAAAGGTTTTGCAATAGTCGAGAAATCCTTAACGAACCTACGGAAGTATGAGCATAAGCCCAAGAAACTCTGTAATGTGTGAGCACTTTGTGGAACCGGAAAGTTTTGTATCGCTTCGATACCCCTATCATCAGCCTGAATACCTTCACCAGTAATTGTAAAACCCAAATATTTAATTTTACTTTGAAGAAACTTACATTTGTCTATTCTAAGCTCCAGTTTATTTTCTACCATTCTCTTAAAAACTTCCTCAAGAATCAAAAAATGTTCGTCATAGGAATTCGTAGCTATCATTAAATCATCCAAATAGACTATCACCTTATCGTTTCTTATCATGTCTGCAAATATTTTGTTTATATGTCTTTGAAACGTTGATGGCGCGTTTTTGAGTCCAAAAGGCATTCTTAAAAATTCGTATTGGCCTAACGGTGTAATAAACGAAGTAAACTTAACCGAATCTTCGTGCATATATACGTGGAAGAACCCATTCTTCAAATCCAACTTTGAAAAAATAGTTTTACCCGCCATTCTGTCTAACAAATCGTCAATTATCGGTATGGGGTAGCTATCTTTTGACGTTACCTTATTTAAAGTTCTAAAATCTACACACATTCTGAGCTCTCCAGTTTTCTTCTTTACTAAGACTATAGGTGAAACGTACTCGGACTCGCTTTCCCTAATATAGCCTTTGTCTAAATATTCATCTAGCAACGAACTGAGTTCTCCTTTCTCAGCATAAGATAACCTTCTTGGACGACAATGAAAAGGTTTCACATCATTTAATGATAATTTCATTTTAGTTTTTACCAAAGGTTCGGCGGGGCGTTCGGCATACATATAACTTTTCAAATATAACTCGTTTAATTGTTTTTTATACCGACAATCATTTAGCTCATCCACTTCTAAATTTAAATTTTCGCTATCAGTTTCTTCAATATTAATAGACATTAATTCTCTTTCAAAATTCGATCTGTTGTCAATTAACATACTTTCATTTTTGCAATTTTTTAATTCAGAAAAAAATTTGAACCTTCCATTATTTAAAAAATCTCGTCCCAAGATTACCTCATATCCAGTCGTGCCGTCATCTACCACTAGCAAATCTACATTTATCTCAATATCTTTATAAATAACTACACCAGACAACATTCCATAAATTTTCAGTTTACTTTTATTTATCCCAAAATAATTTTGTTTTTTTACACTGTTAAGTTCGATCAGTTTAATATGCTGTGGTGTCATTGACTTTTTAATAAGGCTGACAGGACTACCGGAATCTATGAGGCAATCTAGAGAAATTTTTTCATAATTTTTTGAAAAAACAAAACATAACTTTCTTACATAATCATCATCTTCGGTCTTGTCTGTGAGCTGATGGACAAGTGATTTCCGTTCTGGGCAGGTTGCTACTATGTGCCCCATCTTTTCGCAAGCATAACACGCTCCATACTCTCGCTTCGGTTTCTTACACTCGTTTGCCATGTGTCCAATCGAATTGCAGTTATAGCATCTCATCGTTGTCTTACTCGATCCTGTTGTTACCCTCGACGTCCTTCTTGCCGATCCTGTTGTCGCTTCAGTTGCCGATCCCGTCTCGTTCCGTGTCGGTCGTTGTAGTACTTTATTGTAGGCTTTGTACAAGGCCGCTTTGGTAGTAAATGCGCCGACGTATGCGTATAGCCTCATGTCTTCATCGGTGAAACCATCAATAACGTACTCTACCAGCTCTTCTTCTTCCATCTCCAGACCCGCAGCCAGTCTCAACTTGTCGCTATAGTACTCTCCAAACGTCTCCGACAACGCCCACTTTCTTGCTTCGAACCTTTTTCTTGTCGCCATTCTATTTTCTTTCACCCCGAAAATTTCCCTCAACGACTGGGAAAGGGTTTCGACACTCTCGCACAAGAAATTCGGCTGTGCGTGCAACCACTCCTCCGCTTTCCCTCTTAACTTCGACACAAAAAGTGTGCGCAGCATGTCTTCGCCTACATTGTACATTTGTTGCACATTTTTTAACTGTGTCAACCAAACGTCAATATTGGCACCACCGTTGTAGTCTGGGACGAGGTCTTTGTATGCCGTGTACGGTTGAATGTTGCTTGTTGTCGTTTCTGTTGTTACTCCCATCGGTCCCGTTTCCATCGCTGCTGTCGATCCTGTTGCTGTTGCTGTTGTCGCTCCTGTTGTCAGTTCTATAGCACCATCCGTTGTCTCTCCCGTTTCCACTCTAGCTGTAGTCATCTCCGTTGCCACTCCCGTTGTCAAGCTCATCATCTTTCTTAACAGCTCGTTTTCCCTTCTTGCTACATCTCTTTCTCTTTTCAAAATAGCCACCTCTCGTTGTAGTAACTCGTGGTCAATCTGTTTTTGACGATCCGTTAACGTATGCTCAGTTTCTTCATGTGTTTCGTTTTCATTAGGAACACGTTCCTCCTCGTCGCCGTCGTCGTCGTCGTCGTCATCATGTGATTCTTTCTCGGGAGCATTTTTCTTCGGCGCTTCTCCACGTTGTTGCAATGGGATTTCGCTGAGACGAACAGCCAACGTCGCCTTCTTTCCACTGCTCTGTTTTCCTAACCGTTGTAGCCACTCGCGCAGCTGGGCAGCTGTGTAGTCTGATGCATGGACTATATCTTCCATTTTACCGAAAAGCGAAAAGTGTGCAAACAGAAAACAACCACCGAAAAAAAAATTTCACAGCAAGGGAAAAGAGAGAAAAAAAAATACGACGCGTTACTTGACAAGAAAATGTGCGACGCGTTATTAGGCGAGAATGGATTCTAGAACTTTTCACAGCAGAGGCAGAGATAGAGAAAAAAAAATTTAACCATCTGTTTTTTGAGTTTCGTTTTTTTTTTTAACTTTATTGGATCTTGGATCCCACTTCTGATATTTGTAGCAGGGAATTTAAATGTTAATTGGAACAGTAAAGAAAATAACCAAACACGTTTATTTTATTTAAAGATTTTTATTAAGCCGTTTTCACAACACGTCCACTTCGTTCGGATGATGCGTATAGAATGAATCTCTTTCTTTCTTATTTTCGTTCTTAAAACTAGTTACACACTAATACATACAAAATGGCAAGAGATACAAAGCGGAATAAAAGAAACTGACGCATGTGTAGATGGCTATCGGTTGTTTTAAATATAAAGGTATTCGGTTTGGGTTTGACTCAACATGTGTATAACAATGTCTTACGGGAAGAGTAACAATAACTAATACATGTGTAGATGACTATCGGTTGTTTGAATATAAAAGCGTTCAATTAGGTTTGACTCAATATGTGTACAATAATGTCTTAAGGGGAAGAGTAACGATAATCATTATAGCAATACGGTAGCGTGCAATACCTTAACATAAATATGTGCTTACTACTACAGACAGTTTCTTAAATTCTTCAAAACTGCTTTGTTTTCTAAGGTCATGGATTTGACGTATTTTTTTCCAGGCCTTATTTCTTTTATAACGAAGTGTTTTGAGCTCTTTAGTATACCAAGGATGGCTAAAAGTGTAAGAGTGGGTTGTTTTCTTTTTAGGAACTGCTTCTTCAATGCAGCTCAAAAGTACGGAATAGAAATTTGCAATAATTGCGTCAATATCATTGCCGGACGGTAATTCTTGGATACCGGACTTTAGTAAGCGATTTGCATCTACATCATCATTCTACAGCTGTAGTATTTAATGCGTCAGATGAGCATACTAGGTCTAGTGTTCGATTCATTTTATTTTTGATATATACATTTTTTGTATGGTTTCCTGTACAATAGGTTAAGGGCAACTGTTTTGAGAATTTACGGGGCCGGCCGGGATCAGGCAAATTATTACTCTTAAGGGAAGATTTTTTTGGAGCCGGATCTTTGTTGGCTGGTGACGTAGCCGTGATTGAATAAATTCATACTGCTGCTGCTGAATAGGTTAGTTGAGGATTAAATGTCCAATAGCTGTCTGTGTGTTTGTTAAAGCGGATGAAACCACGGAGAACAGCTAGTCATTTATTAACATGGTCAACAAAAATCTATATTACTGAGAGGAATATTCATTTTTTCCATTCCAACATACTTGTTGTTTTGTTAGAGCATTTAAAATTAAAAATTTAAAATAAATAAGAGTTCTTCCCACATTGTCGACCCAATTGATTGAAATAATCTTTTCATTGTTTTTGTTTTCAAACGCTTGTTTTATTTATTTTTCTTTTAAATGCTTAGTCTTTGGTTTAAAATGTGAAGAAAATCACGTCCACAGTATTTATGCTGGTTCTATTTTTATTATTTTTTATTACTTTTTGAAACATCAGGGAGCAAATGTTTGTATTTTTGGTGAGGGCTTTGTGTGTATGCATATTAGTGATGGGCATAATCGAATGATTTCAATAATCGAGAAAATAGTATTCGAATGATTTGAATAATCGAATGATCATTACGAAATCGAATGGAAATGGTGAAAAATTTTAAGTTTACAGTGCACAATGAGCTATTTTACAGTTATAATAATATTGACGTTATAATACAGTTATAATAATATTGACCTCAGATGGTAGGTACCGACCTGGGTTTATTGTTCAATTTCAATTTAGAAACATTTTTAAAAATAGTCTGTTATTCTTCTTAGCTATAAACAATGTTCCGTATTCTAATCATTTTTTAAACACTAATTCGCAAAAATATTTACCAGTCATGTACATATAGTAAAAGTTTTCGACCAAAGCTATGATTAAAACAAAAATAAAAGCAAAGAATATCCAAATACAATTTTTTGTTTGCCTTTAAAAAAGTAACCAAAAATCATAACCAAAATTCCATTCCAAAGATTTGCAAATTCAACTAGAAATAAAATCGTTATCGAATTAAAACTTAAAATAATCATCATTCGAATTGTTTTTATGCGAATACTAATAATCGATTCTTTTCATTCGAGTACTATTTTCATTCAATTACTATTTTCATTATATTACTATTTTCATTCGAGTACCATTTTCATTCAATTACTATTTTCATTCGAGTACTATTTTCATTCAATTACTATTTTCATTCAATTACTATTTTCATTCGAGTACTATTTTCATTCAATTACTATTTTCATTCGAGTACTATTTTCATTCGAGTACTATTTTAACTCAATTACTATTTTCATTCGAGTACTATTTTCATTTGAATGATTTTTCATTCGATTATTAATAATCGATTATTCATTCGAATGATTTTTCATTCGAATACTAATAATCGATTATTTGCATTCGAATGATGATGATGGTCATTCGAATACTAATAATCGTCATTCGATTTTTTTTCATTTGAGATTTTAATTTTGAAGAGTAGTAGTTGTAGCAGCAAAAATATTTCAATAATTACAACTCTTTGAAATTTGAAATCTTGTGCCATATTTATCTTGTGTACATATTTAAAATATTGTATATTTTTAAGATTCCATGTTTTGTATGAATCAAATTGGAAATAGTTCCATATTACACTCTTAGAGCTTCTGAAAATGGAAATAAAGTTTAAATAATCTCCACTAGCTTTAGTAAAGACTAAAGGTCGATACACACACAACAGCATGCTTGACAAGTATGCTTGTACAATCTACTGCAAGCAAACTGTACCATTTGTATATTGGGAAATTTTGCTCAAGCATTTTACTTGTACAAGCCGCTTGATGATTGATTGATTTCGAATCCTGCAAACTTGCACAAGCTGGAAGATTTAGTTCGTGCCTACGAAAATCAACTGTGTCTTTGGTGAATTAAATCTTCCGAATATCAGGATAGAATATGAAGAGGGATGCAGCATACAAAATCCTTCTTGATAAGTATAGATTAATTGACAGCCAAGCCGATAAGGATGCCGTTATTAAAAAGATAAATGGCTTCAGGACAAATTATAGAAGAGAAAAATAAGTTGAAGAATCTTATAGCTCCGGTAATGGCACAGAATACTTATATGTACCTAAACTGTGGTACTACCACTTGTTTGGCTTTTTGGTAGATCAAGAGATATCTTAATGTTGCTGTTAATCTTTCGTACGGAGTAATAGCTTGTTTCATAATCGTATCCTGCTTTTTAATTAAAGGTGTTACGAGTAACAAAAGCTCAGGTAAGTTTCTTCACTCATTCTGAGATAATTATGCCAATCACGCTGATATTATCTTCAATTCACTCAGTAAATTAATATGGGATTAGCTTCATCTCTTCAGTAACCACTCTTAACACCACATATCACGTTTCTTTTTTACGGATAAGGTAAAAAGCAACCAAAGCAAGGCAGTCGTCGTCCGAATCACAAATTAAAAATTGTTTGAGCATACTGGTATCGTGTGGATGCGAAATGAAAAATTAAGCATGCTTGTACAAAGTATGCTTATCAAGCATGCTGTTGTGTGTGTAGCGACCTTAAGGCAATACTGGACAAAATGTCTCATAATCTGAAAGTCTTTTTATTATCCCTATTCCTAAAATGGATTACCTCTTAGCTTGAGAATCATGCCCGATTCAGATCCGCAAAATCCAATTTATTCTACTCACTTCTGGTGTACCCCAAGGTTGTCGTTTATGCCCTCTCCTCTTTATCCTTACAATTAACGACTTGACATGGTAATTAAACATTGTCAAATCTCCCTTTACGCAGACAATACGATTTTTTTTAACAGTAACAGATCTCGACAGTTTTTCAACATGGATTACCAAAAATTGCTTAGAACTCAACATTAGCAAATACCATACAATGACCTTTTCATTCAGTCTTACTATAAGATAGGATGAGACATTTATGGTTATATAGGAAGTTTTGAAAGTTGTTTTGCCAACTCAGCAGATCATTCTTTTCCAGGTACCCACTGTGTCGTGGGAGATCATAACACTATACTGTGGCACCAAGTTTAAGTAAAGAATTTGATAAATGTGTCAGATTGCGATTGCCATGATCTTATTTTTGAAAAGATGCGCGATCGTTGGAGTCTTAGGGAGTGTTATTCAATTTTGTATTTTATGTATTTTCGTATAGGATTTTTACAACACCAAACTGGCATTCAGCCGCAATATCAAACTCTAAACGCCTAAACGAACCATGTAGGTATTGTACACATTTACACCTACTACCCTCTTATATTTCACAAGAGAAATCCACACCTATTTATTTATCATTTTGTTACATTCCAACTTTTTCAGCAAGTAAAATATAATTGACACAAAAATCAATGGTTAAAAATATGTTCTTCGGTAGTCATATCCGAAGCAGTTCTCCTATGTTTTCCCTCAGACAAAAACGTACTGCTTCGAAGGTGCAAAATTATGTGAGCAATTTGTAGTGAAACGGTAAAGCACCTCTATTAAAATTGCACTTTTAGGTGAGAATTAAGCGGAAAATAACCCTCATTCCTCTTTAAGTATCTATTGATAGAACCGTATATACGACTCATAAAAGTAGCATAAGTGTTGTAGTGGAAATAATTTGAGTGTAGGAGTAGTTGGAAGTGGTAAGGGCATTTGGATTACTCAAGGGGATTATGAATTCATATTTTTAGAAGCACAAAGTCTTTGTCGTTTTTCATGAATTGCTCGAACAATGAACTGGTAGAAGAGCTGGGGGCTAAAAAAGCAGTCTGTATGTAAAGATTATGAGAAGACGGTAAGCGAATTAAAATTAATTTAACGAATTAGAATTCGTGTACAGACCGAGAACTGAAAATTGCTTCTAAATGTTGGTATTCAAATTTTTGAAAAGAAAATATTCAACGGTTCCTTGATAAATAGGAACAACTTTTTCACATCGATCTGAAGAACAACCGTCCTTTTTCTAAGGTAGTCCAGCTGTGTTCTCCCCTACAGAAGATTTTAATTTTGTTTCAAATTTTAGTTTCGAAAGTTTTTTTTTTCATGTTTAAGTTATCAAAGAGTAAAGTGGCATGCTATTGATTAAATTTATTAATTGCTTTTTCTTTTTGACTGTGGATAAAATTTTTAGAATGAATTTGGTTTAATTTTTTTACTTCAGGGCTCTTGTGAGTTTTTGGTTGCTCTTTGAAAACGTTAAATCAAACTATACAAGTGCACAAGACGCCTCTGTTTTTTTAAATAATTAAGCAAAAAAGTATAAAAACAAAATTAATCAAAAATATGTCATCGTTGTGAAATCGAAAGAATTCGAAAATTTCTATACATGATCTCATAAAACTAGGACCTCATTCAGCAAGCAAGGCTCTTTACCAATTTGATTGTTAAGGGTCTTTCACCACTTGGTTCAGGTGTTCCATCAGAGTCTGTTCTCATCTACTAAGCGGTTCTTGACATTGGATTCGAAAAGTTATAGCGTCGTTGCTATTGTTGTTCGTTTGCTTCTCTACATGATTCAGCCTTCTAGGTCATCGGGCTTTGATTCTTCAATTCACACGAAGCATCTCCTTTTGAATTTCTGAACATTGCAATGACATGGGAAGAGTGTGGTAAAGTCTTTCACATTCGCGTAGTATGGCTAAAAAACGGTTTCCTCTACTAAACAGTACAACCGAAGTTAGGCTTGAGGGTTAATTGATCAACATCCATAGAAGCGCGAGAACTACGTGTGAAGAATATCAATGCTGGGTCACCGAGCTTGGCCGCCATTTTAACTATTACAAGTGAATTGTTAAAGGATGGGGATGCAATTGGTTTTTGCTTTAGAGCCAAAGTTTCGCTCGTCGGTCTTGTCGAGGTTTATTAAAGAAAGCACAAAATTTCAATGATAGGTCTTTCTGAACCTTCTCTATCGGTGATAGTACTTCCGTTGCTGGAATTTCAGTTCTGCTTCCGCTTACTAAGATGTCCGGTTATTTGGAGTCTCTATTGGTGGTTGTTGGTGCATAATTTACCTGACCGGTTTGTTGCCGGGGGATCAGTAGGTACATTTTGTAACGAAGAAACTTCATTACTAACAAAAAAGGAGTGAAAATGTAACTATCCTACCGACCCGGAGTGTAAAACTTAAGTGTCACTAAGCGATCGAACCAGAGTGTACCTAAATCCCTGACATCTCCAAATGGCATACAAACAAATAATACGGACAGTTTACATATAAAATTAAAGTTTATTTTTACAATTCACAGTCTGTTTCAGTAATAAAAATCATATAGGAACAGAAATAATTCGTATAAAATCAGGAAAAACTAACCGAATAAAACTCATTTATTTATTAAATGAAGTTGGTAGTTATCCTCTTTTTGATTCTTTCCACTTACGTGGACTTATGACCGTCATTTCTACTTACGTGGAATTATGACCATTATTTCCACTTACGTGGACTTATTTCTTTTGATTCTTCCACTGAACTCAGTGGACTTGTTCCGGGTTATTTCCACTTAGCGTGGACTTATTTTGTTGGTTTACTTCCACTCAGCGTGGACTTATTTTGTTGGTTTATTTCCACCTAGCGTGGACTTTTTTTTTTGTTGTTTCCACAAGTTAAGTCGTGGACTTAACACTTTTATGATTATTCCACTCAGGTGGACTTTCTATTTATGTATTAGCTTAAGTAATGAGAGAATAAAGGCCTTTTATTGGAATTAAAGAAAACAACACTGTTTTTATTGGAATTTGAGTCGAGGGGTGGATCTCCTTGCCTTGAGTTTCGAGCTTTTCTCAAGAAAACCCTGGACCCGACGAGCTAAACCCTAGCCACGATCTAAAAGCACTACAATTTAAGGCCTCTGGTGGCACTACATAGCAGGCAATAGCTCTGGTGGATCCGCAGGTTAGTTTAAGGCCTCTGGTGGCACTCAGGACAATTTTCTTCTTGAAGTTTCAATAACGAAATGGTGATTTCTACACGGTCTGCGGCGGAAATGACCTAAAATACTGATTTCGTGCTAAAAGTTGAAGTGACAACTAAGAATTGAAAGAAGTGAAAAGTATTGGTAGTGGTATTTCTATTACAAAAGTATTGACCCTAATATGAATTTTTCTGGCAAATTGTATTCAAGCTTTGGATGTTTAGTTTTATATATAGTAGACAGATCAGATGGGAAGATAAATTTCTTGCACTGTCTTTGGAGACCCAAACATCTTGCAGCATTTTTGGCGTCATCGCATAATGTGCATGTTATACAAGAGGTGGTCAGTGAAGCACATACCGAGAATTTGAGATGTTCGTTCTCATTAATGCAACTGTCACTCGTGGACAGCAAGACGCTTCAACGATATAAGACAGCAATAGGTTTTCGAATCATTTAACTCTATGCTACGCGGTTCTTTATTATCCATTGTACAATACTCTTTATCATATTTTGCCGTTGCAGTTCCACATCCGAGATGGAGGGGGAACGAATATGAAAAACAAAGTGTCCTATCGTAAGCGAAACAATTTATAAAAATGATAAATGGGATCGGAGACAAATCGGAGCCCTTAGTTAAACCAGCATTTATGTTGTATAGGGGTTAGACTTGCATCCGTCCAGTACAACTTGTTAAGAAAGTTGCTAAAAGCAATGGGACCAATCTACTCATTACTGCTTGATTGATTAGAAAGTCAACATGTGCTCTTGTGGATAATGACCACATCGTTTGACCTCATGGGAAAGTCGATCAGTACGAATCCACCGTGCGTGTCGGTCGGAGGTGGTATAATGCTGACTTTCTTTTTTTTTTTTTTTGTTACACCATCAGAATTGGTCGAAGAGAGCTTATAGCAAGCACAGTCTTACGACCAATGGTTTGCCAACATAGTAGACTATGTTATACCACCGGCTCATCACTTAGTGCAGTGTTAGTTGTTAGTAAGCAAACATAACGTAACAAACACTCACATGGATGAAACAAAAACAAGACAGTAACAAAACAAGATCTAATATATAAAATTCTTCTGTCACAGTTTTAGTGGTCATACTCCTCCGAAACGGCTTGACCGATTTTGATGAAATTTTAGGTGTGTATTCAGTAGGTATGAGAATCGGTTGATATCTATTTTTTATACCGCTAATTGTTAAGGATGGCTCATCCACACATTTTGTTTTCGCAACTTTTGGGCAGTTTTTTTTATTATAATTTTTGTATGGTGCGGCATTGAGAAATACATTGAATCCTTAATTTTCAACTTCCTACCACTTACCCCTACTTTTTAAGAGCCACTTCTTAATGAGTTTTCATGAAAATTTCGTCGATTATTATTATTGTTTTGTTTGTACATCTAATATATAAAATTCTTCTGTCACAGTTTTAGTGGTCATACTCCTCCGAAACGGCTTGACCGATTTTGATGAAATTTTAGATGTGCATTCAGTAGGTATGAGAGTCGGTTGATATCTATTTTTTATACCGCTAATTGTTAAGGATGGCTCATCCACACATTTTGTTTTCGCAACTTTTGGGCAGTTTTTTTTTATTAAAATTTTTGTATGGTGCGGCATTAAGAAATACATTGAATCCTTAATTTTCAACTTCCTACCACTTACCCCTACTTTTTAAGAGCCACTTCTTAATGAGTTTTCATGAAAATTTCGTCGATTATTATTATTGATTTGTTTGAACATCTAATATATAAAATTCATCTGTCACAGTTTTAGTGGTCATACTCCTCCGAAACGGCTTGACCGATTTTGATGAAATTTTAGGTGTGTATTCAGTAGGTATGAGAATCGGTTGATATCTATTTTTTATACCGCTAATTGTTTAGGATGGCTCATCCACACATTTTGTTTTCGCAACTTTTGGGCAGTTTTTTTTTATTATAATTTTTGTATGGTGCGGCATTAAGAAATACATTGATTCCTTAATTTTCAACTTCCTACCACCTACCCCTACTTTTTAAGAGCCACTTCTTAATGAGTTTTCATGAAAATTTCGTCGATTATTATTATTGTTTTGTTTGTACATCTAATATACATATAAAATTCTTCTGTCACAGTTTTAGTGGTCATACTCCTCCGACAAAAAATATTGTACATTCCATTGCACTGAGAGATTAATATTGGTGACTTATATTTTCCGAATTCGTTGTAAAAATAGTAATAATAAATTAAATGAATTATTATTTGATGTGTTGTTATTTTTACATTCCGTCATGGCTCACAGCGCTCCATGCCTCTTCCACTGAAATACCTCATACGCACACGCTCGAGATGAATATTGTATATTTTCATACTCTAGAAATAATTCATATGGCAAAACAACGTTTGCCGGGCCAGCTAGTTAATACATATAATAATTACAAACATTAAGTAAACAGAAAAACATTTAAAAGTGTAGAACACTGGTCTTGAGCAAAGACTTTAATTTATTTTTGTTTTTATTTAAATCAAACAAGTCTGAGTTGCAGTTTGAAAGCTTACTCATACGTGTCAAGGGCTCATAGAATCCATAGTTGGTACGATGTTTTGGTTCTTGTACCAAGTCCTTCTTACGAAAATTATAACCACCACCCCGATGGTTGAAAGATATAGCGCCAAGTAGTTCCGGTGCATCTGTTACACCAGTAATAACTTGATGGAAGAATACTATGTCGTTGTTGTTTCGTCTACTTGACAATGTTTCCATTTGGAGAGTTAGTAAACGGTTTTCATAAGAGGGGACATTCAAAGGATCACTCCATAGAATACCTTTAAGGACAAAACGAGTAAAATTTCTTTGAACAGATTCTAGCCTCTCAATATGAATATTGTAATGAGGTGACCAAACTTGGGAAGCGTATTGTAAGTGAGGACGAACATAGCAATAATATAGAGCGCGGGTTATATTTGGATCGCGAAACTCCTTTCACCAACGCTTTATAAATCCAAGCATTGAGTTTGCTTTATTCACGATGTTGTTAACGTGCACAGAAAAATCTAATTTAGGGGTAAAAAAAACTCCAAGATCTCTTACGGAAGTTACACGGGTTAGAATGTGCTGTGAGATGGCGTAGTTATATGAAGACGGTGCACGCTTCCTTGAAAAGGTCATTGTTTGACATTTTATTGGATTTAGATTTAAACTATTTTTCTCACACCACAATGCAAAACTATTAATGTCATCTTGTAGAAGAATGTGGTCATTACTAGAACAGATGTTTTTGTAAATGTTCATATCATCTGCGAAGATGAGAATTTTGCTATTACGTACACATAACGGGGCATCATTTATAGCTAAATTAAAAAGTAGAGGTCCTAGATGGCTACCCTGAGGAACTCCCGAATTAGCAAAAAATGACTTAGAGATAAAATGCCTGAATTTTACTTGGTAAGACCTATTTTCGAGATATGAGGATATCCAAGTGATGAAAAATGGAGGGAAGCCATATGCATTTAGTTTGAATTTTATGATGGCGTGAGAGAGTTGGTCGAAGGCTTTCGAAAAATCTGTATAGACGCAATCGATTTCCTGACCACATTCCAAACTGCATACACATTGATTTATAAAGACAAGAAGATTTGTGACAGTGGAACGTTTCTGCTGTTGGTGACAGATGATGTTCCTGCAATGAAATGCCAAACTTTCACAAATAACTTGTCCGAACACCTTAGGAATGCAGGAAAGCTTAGATATTGGTCTATAATTGGCGATATTGGCCTTATCTCCCTTCTTATAGACTGGTATAATATAAGCGTTTTTCCAAATTGAAGGAAATTTTCCTAATTTTAAAGACAATTCGAAAATTAGACGGAGGGGAGGTGCTAACACAGACTTACACTTTTTTTAAACAACAGGTGGAATACCATCTGGACCACTCGAAAAGTCTTCTTTCAGAAGAGAAAGAATGTTTATAATGTCATCAGTCTCTACTGAGATGTTGTTAAACAATACTTGTGGACCGCCACGTAAATACTGAAAAAAATCTTTATCCACAACAGCGGGGGAATCGATGAAAGATTTGCTGAAATTATTTGCAAATTCTTCACAAATTTCAGAAGTTGAGTTGAGGGCTACATTATTGCTTGTAAAGTTCATTGGATAAACATCACATTTCTTTTTCGAATTGATGTATTTAAAAAAACTTTTTGGGTCAGACGTCAGAGAGCTTCCTATAGTAAGTAAATACTCACTATAAAGTTCATAAGACAGTTTTTTAAATTCTTCAAAAAATGAGATATAAACTACTTGGTTTTCTAAGGTCATGGATTTAAGGTATTTTTTCCAGACCTTATTTCTCTTATTACGAAGTGTTTTTAGCTCTTTAGTATACCAAGGATGACTAAAAGCGTTAGAGTGGGTAGATTTCTTTTTAGGAACTGCCTGTTCAATGCAACCCATAAGCAAAGAATAGAAATTTGCAATAATTGCGTCAATATCATTTCAGTACGGTAATTCATGGATACCGGAATAAAGTAAGCTATTTGAAAGCTGCAAAAAATCAGCTTTTCGGAAGTCAAATTCATATGAGCAATCATGGGGATTACTATTCTCAATTAAATGACCGCTCAAGTCAAGAAAAATATCTAAGGGAGGGTGGAAATTATCTATGGTTGATAAAGCAGATGTAGATTCTACAACTGCAGTATTTACTGCGTCAGATGAGAATACTAGGTCTAGTATTCGATTCATTTTATTTTTGATACAGCTTACTTGCTGTAAATTGGAAGAAAAAATGTTATCCAACAATTGAAGCTCCAGTTGAGAAGAAACTGTAGAAGCTTCAAAATAGGAATCGTCTTCAGAGGGAACCCAATCAATAAGAGGAAGGTTGAAATCACCTAGCAAAAGAATACAGCTGTCAAGATCAGCAATACTGAAAATAAAGTCTAAGATTAAGGAAAGTTCAGTGAACACTGACATTGGACTTTTAGGAGGAATATATACATTTAATAAGAACATTGATTTTTGCCGTAAAGTTGTAAAGTAAAGAAGATGAGAGACTATTTCTCTCAAATAACAACTTTCATATTAATTATTAAGTCTTTTCCATTGACTCATAGAACGTTACTTTGGGGTCCTAATCTTACTTCGCATGTCGAATATTAGAGAAAAACAAGAACAAAAAATTGAACAGAAAGTACAGTAGTGTCAAGCATACAGTATTAATTTGAAACACACATTGCACTGACATCAAATTCCATTAGGATTCAATACATCAATCAATTACATTTTTCCAATAAAAATAATTCAACTGGCTGGTCTGTGCAACAAAGTCAATGAAAAACAGACTCTTTGATGTATTAACCGAGGTTCCCGTACAATTGGTGGAAAAAAACACATTCGTAAATTCTTTGATCCTTCATGAACTCTCCACAACTCTCCCTCCATAAACACTGCAACAACATCCGCAAAATAGCAAACAAATTCTCAGCACTCTTGAACTCCTAACCAAAACCAAAATACTATTATCCTCCGCAATTTTTTTCTGTCCATAATTTATAATGCGGATTTCCAAAGAGTGTCTCCCTTCAGTTATCGTAAAATAAACTCCAGTTGGGGGGAATTTAGTCTTTCCCTCGAGCAACATTTATAATGTCCCCGGGACTTATAATCCAGACAAGAAAGCAAGATAAAAATATTCGATTTGATTCAAAAAATATCACTTGTGCTTAGGGATTTCAATGCAGTTAAACGAAACGACTCCTGACGCTAACCAGGTCTTTCCAATTTTCTAAGGAATCTATAGGTATAGGATTACATAGGAGGATTCGTTTGGCTTCGAAATAAAGATGCGCTCTTTGGAGTTTATATGTAGCAAAAAATATGTTCAAATGTATCATTAGAGAAAATTTCATCTCAGGAAGCAAAAACCCGATATTTCTTCAAAAGAGTTCGGTAACAATAAACCAAAAAAGGATAAACTAAATGTCCAAATAAAGAGGGAGAAACTATACTGCGAGAACTCTTATCATTCTTAGGGAAACGAAGAAGGGTTGCTCGAGACTATTCCGAAAAGCTTCAAGTTTAAATATAGAAAGGAGTCACTGTGGAAACAATTCGGTTGCCATTGCTACCTGAGTTCTGGGCAAATTAGATAAATAAGTCACGTTGAAGTTGAATATTCGAAAGCATAATGCTTGAGGAGTGTGTTGGAGGCAGTGTTCCCAGGTTTTCAAAAACAAAATCCCCCTTTTCTGACACCAAAACACTTTTTTTTCCCCTTGAACGAAAAAAAAATCCCTAATTTTCCCCGAAAAAAGTTATTAGGATTTTCATGTAATTTTTATAAAATTTTATTGTTTATTTTTTCATACATATTCATACAAAAGGAAAAACAATTCAAAAAGGGGACTTCAGTACGAAAAAAAACATTATTTTTTATGAGTTCCATCACAATAGAGTTGAATAGATAATAACTTAAAGAAATACAAAATCAATTTCAAAAATATTTGGAATGCTATTTAAATATTCGCTTTTAAATAAACAATCAGCAAGTGTCTTAAGTGACAGTTCAACTCGGTCAAATAAAATATGAATTTTAACGTCTTCCGATTGCATTTCAAGGTTCAGTTTCGTAAAAAACGGTAAGAAGAAATCTAAAGATTCTAAATATAAAACCGTTGTTGGTTTTCCAAGAACCCTGTATATTTTTTTACATTGAATTTTGTTAATAGAATCTTCCAGATAACTTTCCAAAAAATACAATACTAAAGCTTGGTATTACTCAATAAGTCTTTTGATAACCATATGCAGGGACAACAATTGTGTTTGCGATATGGCTTAACGTTGCAAAAGGCTTGAAATTCCTAAAAACCATGTTGTCTTTTGACACTTCAATTGAAATGCGAGAAGATTTCGCGACAACAAATTTCTATTTCGTCAGGCAGGAATTTCAAGGCGTTGTTTGCCACGAGATGGAACGAACGGCACACACACCGCATGATAAACAAATTTGGAATGACATCTTTGAAAAGTTTCTAGACAGAATTTTGTTTTCCCACCATATCACTGGCACGTTCGAAGCAAATGCTACTAATTTTTTTTCAAATGGAATATTGTACATTTAAAAAAAAAAAAAAACGTTTTGTTTTCATTAAAGTTTTAAGCTGTTTTCCCCTTTTTTGGATTTTCCCCTTACTTATCCCCGTCCCCTTTTTGTCCCCTTTAGCTGAAAAAAACCGGCAAGAATGGTGATTTTCCCCTCAACCTGGGAACACTGGTTGGAGGAATGTCTACATATTGACTTAAGGATGCACTTGAAATAAAAAGGATTTTCAAGTGTGTATGGTTTTTGGTACTTTTAATTTGTGGCTGCTTAATGTTCAATTGGCAGATGAACAAGAATAGGTATGTGCGTGGGTATGGGCAGGGTTTTTGCAAACTTAAATGGTTGTGACTGTTTTAAGGTAAAGTTTTCCTGTTTGGTAGTTATGGTGAGGAAGAAAATTCCTAACTAGGATTAAAATAATTGAAGTGAATAGAGCATGAAAGGAATCATACACAAATACTAACCTTATATTTCGCATGAAATTGTTCAATCAGCCTTATCGTTAAATTTTGTGTAACAATTATTTAAAATGTGTCCGATTGAAAAATTGTCTTAAAAAAATTATGTTAAATGTAAAGCTCCCATTATTTTTTCTTGTGACATGTAAGCAATATTATGTGACAGTTTTGCTTCCGAAGAGAATTATTATTTTTCGAGATTTTGATGGTTAAAAAAAGAAAACCTGTGACACCTTGGAATTTTCTTCTCAACAGGCGGATTGGCCAATGCCTCCGCTACAGTTGGCAAATTAGTTAACTTGATATCAGCCAATTTTTTCTATTACATAACTTTAAGGAGTAACTTCTCTTTTCAGATGTAGTAGTTTTTCTATTTTTATCTAGAAACCGACCATCGCATCGCCATTGATTCTCTTATTTGATTTCATTTCCGCTTGCTGCTGCGATTCGTTTCGATAAAAAGACATTCGAAAGAGGAACCTTCATTGGCTTTAAAGTAAATAAGAATTTGTTGAAATTCTTTGAGATGTTCTCGACATCTGCATAATGATTAGAGTTATTGTTTATGTTTGACGAATTGGTCTTCAAATTGGCTGAAGTGTTTGAGTTTGCTATTTAAGGTGTCAAGGTTGCTTTCCACTTTAAATCCGATAGAATCTCTGTTAGGTGTGGAGTTTCATCCACTTTAGACACTTCGGATGCATTTTGAACCTTCTAATGAAGCCGCTGCGAATAGTCAAAATCAGTTATATTTGACACATATTGAAATCAAAAGACTTTCTCACACACACCTTGTCGTAAGTAGTATTTACATTTAAGGCTAAGAATGATAGACTTGTTGTTTTGAATCTAACTAACGCTCTAACCTGTTCGGCTTAGCGTATTATTTCAGGAAATTTTAGCGTATACAAAGTTTTGTTATGGTAACATGAACACTTAATTTATAAATCACCCATTAGGTAAATACAAAATTTGTCAAAATACACTCACAAAATAATTCACCTTAAGATTTGCCCACTATAACAAATCTCTCAGTGTAATGAAAACCTAAGCTCCATAAAATAAAAGCTTAAGTCCCCGATTTGAAGGCTTTAAAATGTCGTTTTTCTTATTTCGTTTTGCCTTTCTCTACCATTCCCTCATCAAAATAAAATCTAAACAAGTGGTCACTGAAATTTCACCTTGAAATCACAAAAAAAAAACGATATCCTTTTTCTTAACTTTCTGGGAACCTTCAAAAAAGGTTGACAAAAGATTGAGGATGAACAAAAAAAAAATTCAAAAAATCTATCCCTTGATATCCCTTAAAATTATTCAAAATGACATTCTAATCTTGGAACTCCTATGAATCCTAAATTCTTCCGACTATGACGCCTATCTATCGACATCTGTATCCGTTCACTTGCCCCCAGAAGAAAAAAATCTCAACTAGAAAAAACCAATATGCATACATATTGGGGCCCATAAACCTTCAAAAAGCTACACACGATTCAGGATGTTGTCTGATATATATGTACAGCGCTATTTTTTTTCTGTTTTACATAACAAAGAAACCAAAGAAAAATGTAACCATACAAATACTCCTTTAACTTTTGACATAAAAGAGGAATGCCTCGTCCTTAGAGCTTCAAATAAAGTTTTCTTTTTCATGTGAGTCAAGAGCTCCTTTCTGTGGTTTCCTATTTTCGTGTGGTGGTCGTGTGTGAGTGGGGTCGAGGAGTCTTCAAAAAGATACATGTATGTGTGCATAAGCCTAATCCAGATTTTGTGGTCAGGTGAGGAAAGTATTCGCAATTGGAGAATTGGGCGAAAAACAATCGACTTGACTGTAGGCTGAGGATTTGGATTCAAGTGCTCTGTTGCGACGCATACAGTTTCGAGATCATCTCTCTGCAATAAACGAAATTGGTCCCATGTTGAAAGAAAGTTTCCAAACAACATGAACAGAATACATTCTTCAAAACATGTGTAATCAATTGCAATAGCAGCAATTAAGAATACAAAATCTTGCATGAACAGTTTTCGAACCAAGAACAAGGCTCATAATAAACCTGAAAAGCAGAAAACTGGAAAATAACCACAAGTGCATAGCGTTTGAGAAATGAAATTGGGTGTTTATCCCATGTAAGGAGTGTTCCGTTCTTGTGTGCATAACAAACAAAGTTGGATAGAGGTTCAATGCAGCATCTAGCAGCTTTGTGAGAATTGTTCAAATAAAATTGCAAATTGTAAGGAAAATGAAGTTTTAAAGGACGTCGTGTCACCTGATTTTTTTCAAAAGTTGTATATACTTTGCGGAATGAGAAAGCACACAAGTTTTATCGGCTTCTGATATGCGTTTCAAACGATATGATGGGAAGATGTATTATTTGCATATGGAGGTACATATTGACAAAACGACATATTGCGTATGCTGTCCGAGCCGTCGGCGTTGGGTGTCCTTCCTCGAAGACAGCTTCGTTTTTCCCTCATTTACCGCTGAACCAATTTTTGCCGCTTCTGTCTTCTTCTTCTTCTCCATTATCGACGATAGTCATGATCTCGGATGGGGTCACAACTCTCCCACTCTACTGCCTCACACTACGGCTCCGCATGTGGGGTTCGCTGGGTTGACCTCAGGAAACGTCGGCAGGCCTCTCGATTTTGAATTGTTCCATGTCTAAGGCCAACTGAATGCAGTTGTCATTGAATTTGTCTTCTCCATGAGTTCTTAGGCCTGCCTCTTCTTCGCGATTGCGTTGGAACGTCGCGTCGTAAGCGATCGCCTTTTGAACTGGGTTCTCAGGGTTTCTTCTTTGTACATGACAGTACCAGCTTAAACGGTCATGCTGTATTTTATCCAAGACGGTGTTTTTGACGTGAAGACTTCCTCGGATTTTCTTGCTTCTGATTCGATCAAGCTTTGTTACTCCTGCTGTCATACGAAGCATCTTCATCTCAGCTGCTGTCAGTTTACTCTCATACGTTTTGTACATTGACCAACATTGTGAACCGTATGTAAGTGCTGGGCGAACAACTGCAGTATAGAGCTTTCCTTTCAGTTCAGGGGGCATTTTTCGGTCACAGAAGATGGCAGAGTTTTCGCACCACTTCATCCACCCTGCCTTTCCTTTCTGTGAATCATCTCACCGCAGCCTTCAACGAATCAATGAGAACTTCATGCCCTGTTACCATTTTTAAGGGTAAAAAGAAACCTCATTGGTGGCACAAGGAACTAGAACCATTCAGGAAGAGCTGTCGCAAGCTCTTCAATAGATCTAAGTACACCAGATCTCCTTCTGACTGGGACTTATACAAACAAGCTCTAAAGCAATACAAGAAAGAATTAAGGAAGAGTAAGAGGTCTTCTTGGAGAAACTTCTGTGGTAAAATAGATAATACTTCAGAAGCCTCAAGACTCAGGAAAATTCTCTCAAAAAGTCCAAAAATACTCAGTGCTTTAAAGACAGATGCAGGTACGTGGACTTCCACAGATGAAGAATCTCTTAATCTGTTATTAGACACCCACTTTCCAGGTAGCTCTAACTTACTTAATGACTTAGCATCAGTTTCTCAAGCTTCTACAAGCGATTTAGTGGACCTAATAACGCGGGAAAAATTGCAATGGGCGATAGACAGCTTTGATCCATATAAATCTCCAGGATCAGACGGAATCATTCCGGCCGAATTACAAAAATGTTCAGACATGATCATTCCACCACTGGAAATCATTCTGACAAGCTGTTTAAGGTTGAGATATATTCCCAAAGCCTGGAGAATGACAAAAGTAGTCTTCATTCCTAAAGCAGGGAAACCCTCCCACGTTAACCCTAAGGATCTACGACCAATCAGTCTATCATCCTTCCTTCTTAAAACCTTGGAAAGATTGATTGAAATTCACATTAGACATAACTTAGAACCATGTCTCATTTCCACAGCTCAACATGCGTACTCTAAGGGAAAATCAGTAGAAACAGCACTTCATTCGCTGGTACGTTGTATTGAATATTCCCTCAAATACAAAGAATATAATCTAGTAGCTTTCCTAGATATTGAAGGAGCTTTCAACAACGTCAGTTACCAGGCTATCACAACAGCAATGGATAAGCTGAAATTAGAGAAACCACTCATAGATTTTATAAGTCTCATGCTCAAAAGCAGGACTATAACTTCTAGCATGAGAAGTTTTACCACCACCAGATCAGTGAATCGGGGTACCCCCCAAGGTGGGGTCCTTTCGCCTCTTTTATGGAACATGGTAGTAAACGACCTACTAACATCATTGGAAGCAGAGGGTTTCAGGCTGATTGCCTATGCTGACGGCGTTGCAATATCTGTATCTGGGAAACATCCCCAAGTTCTCTCGGAACTCCTACAAAATGCCTTAAATAGGCTAACAAATTGGGCTAAGCAATGTGGCTTGGACGTCAATCCACACAAAACAGAACTTGTACTCTTTTCGAGAAGGTACAAAATTCCTCAAATTAGCCCACCCAAGATTAAAGGAATACCATTAAGCTTTTCCGACCACGCTAAATATTTAGGCCTCATTTTAGACAAAAAACTAAATTGGAAGGCAAATATTGAAGAAAGAGTAAAAAAGGGTACCGTAGCGCTTTTTACTTGTAAAAAGGCCATAGGATCAAAATGGGGCTTCTCCCCAAAAATAACCCACTGGCTACACACCTCGGTAATCAGACCGATACTCATTTATGGAGTTGTCGTATGGTGGACCACACTGGACAAGATGGTAAATCTAAATAAGCTCATCAAAGTTCAGCGGTCAGCAGGTATGTGCCTCACAGGAGCACTTCGCTCAACACCAACCGCAGCCCTGGAAGTGCTTTTAAACCTAACACCTCTCGACATCTTCTCCAAAATGGTGGCAGCCAACTCATGTGTGAGGCTTAGAGCCACCTCTCAATGGAACAGTAACAATACAGGTCATACTACTATTCTAGACAATTTCAGATCTATCCCAGATCGCTTAGACTATACCACCACAAAAATGGTATTCGGTAAAAGCTTCCAGGTTTCCATCTCTTCAAGATCCTCCTGGGAAGAAGGGAGCCCCCTGGAAGACAATGCGGTACACTTCTATACAGACGGACCGATTACGGAGTTGGAAGTGGAATCTATTCAGAACAACTGAATCTCAGTCTATCATACAGACTTCCCAATCAATGTAGTGTATTCCAGGCAGAAGTAATGGCGATTAAAGAGGCACTATCCTGGCTCAAAGAAAACGTTATATCTTGCAAGGATATACGAATCTTCTCGGACAGCCAAGCCGCTCTCAAATCTCTCGCGTCTATCTCCACAAACTCTCACATAGTCCACGATTGTCGATCGTCTCTGAATGAGATGACGGAATAGTTTAATATTCACCTCATTTGGGTGCCGGGCCACAGTGACATTCCGGGAAATTGTAAAGCCGATGAGCTCGCCAAAAACGGAACACTTCTGCCCAATGTTAGACAAAAACATAACATAGGAATACCACTTGCTACATGCAAATATCTTCTCAAACAATATGCTCTAGAATCAACCAATGCTAGATGGTCACAGGGTACCACCTGCCTTGCTACCAAGCAAATATGGCCAAGCATAGACTTAAAACGGTCAAAAGGCTTGATATCCCCAAAATATAAGCTCTACAATTGGAGTAATAACAGGACACTGCCTCATAGGTAGACATGCTCTGAGGCTAGGGGTCTACACAAATGACTTCTGTAGAAGCTGCATGGACGAGGAGGAAGAGGAAACAGTCCAACACCTTCTATGTACATGTCCAGCACTCTCCATTAGAAGGAATAACTTTCTCGGTAATCCCTTCTTCGATAATACCAGCGAACTAGCAACGATCGACACAAAATGTCTCTCTAACTTCATTAAAAGCACGAATTGGTTTGTTTGAGTTCATTACTCTCCCATGAGTATTTTGTGGTATCATAACGGATCCTTCAGGTCTAAGTGTGTCAACAACAACTAGACAGCCACTACAACCTAACCTAACCTATCCACCCTACACTTATTCGGTGGTTGATGTTGTCATCACAAGAAGCTTGGTTGTTGATCATAGATCCAAGGTATTTGAACTTTTCGCACTTGGGAAGTATTGTTCCATTCAGATAAATGTCCGGAATAGGGCCGTCTGGGTCAGAAAATGGACAGCAGAGATATCCTGTCTTTTTCGCGCTTATCCGGTACTCACTTCCCTCCAGAACATCCACGCATACATCAAGTGCTCATTGCAAGGATGTTGGATCTTCACTTATGATGGCTCCATCATCAGCAAAGAATAACTGATTCACTTTCGGATCGGTCACTTTTCCTTCAAGCAGAAAGTCAAGGACAGTGATAAAGAGCAAAGGTCTCAGGACGCTTCCCTGGTGCACACCGACTTTGATTGGGAACTCTTCGGTGACTCCTGCGGGCCATTTTACCTTCGTTTTTACTTCCTCGTACATGTCCTTGATCATCCGCACGTAGAGTTCCGGAACCCCTCGCTGTCTCAGGAACACCCATATTAGATCTCGTGGTTGTCTATCAAATGCCTTTTCAAAATCAACCAGCACAATATGCAAATCCCTTGAGGAATCACGGTGTTTTTCCATTCGGATTCTTAAACTCTGTATGGCATCTGTGGTTGATTTACCCGAGACAAACCCGCACTGGTCATCAGACAGCCGTATTATTTTTCGCAGTCGGCCACCCAAAATATGTTCAACGATCTTCATGGTGTGTGGCATCAGCTTAATCGATCGGTAGTTGTCGCAGTTTCGTGTGTCCCCCTTTCCTTTGTAGATTGGGAGAAGGTAACTTTCTCTCCACTGATTTGACATTTGGTCACCGCTAATGAGTTTGAAGATGAGAATCCTGAGCCATTTACACCCAATGTCTCCCATCTTCTTCCAGAACTCAGAGGGTATTTCGTCTGGACCAATCGCTTTTCCTTTCTTGGAGTTTTTCACCGCCACGCTAACTTCTTCGACTGTAAGGTCGGGTACTTCTTCTAAATTTGGTTCGGGTGTTGGAAAGTATATCCTGGGAAACTGCTCATTTAGGAGTTCATCGCAATACTATCGCCACCTGTGAAGAATTTTGTCGTCATTCACAAGCAGTAGGCCTTGAGCATCGTTAATGAACTTTGCTGAACGTATTTCCTGAGCATTCCTTCTCCTTTGAGCGGCAATTTTGAAGATAGCTGCATCCTTGTTCATCTTGGCATGTCGCAGTTCCTGGAGAGCCTGGTTTGCATCAGCAGCTGGATCAGATATTTCCCCAAGCTAGCGATATATACTTTCCGTACTCTCTGCTTTATGCTGGGCGCATTTCTTCTTTGCTTCCTTCTTGTAGCGTTTGTAGTCCACTTCGAGTCGTGCTTTTTCATCTCTATTATAAGGGGGACATTTGGACGAAGCTTGGAAAGCGGTCTTTTTCCTTGATATCACTGCTTTGACTTCATCGCTCCACCACCATGTCTCCTTTTCGCGTTGGTAGTTTCCTTTGGATGTTCCTAGCAGTGACCTCTCCTTCATCAAGCAAGTTCGTTGCAGAGAGTCCCACATATTTTGTACTCTGCACTCTTCGTTTTGAAGTCTGCTGGTGGTTTCGCACAGATAATTTCTCATAACAGAGATGAATGCATCGCCTTTTTCCTTCTCCAGGTTGTACCACTTGATTCCCCCGGTAGCCTCTCTTTGTTTGTTTGCCGCCTTCGTCTCCATAAAAAATTTCGGTCAGTAGGAGACGGTGTTGCTGGGCGATCGCTTCTCTTAATATCACTTTGCAGTCTTTCACTAGCGGCTTCTGTCTCAAATCTCATAAAGGTTCTATTGACAGCAAGCTGTGGTCTTCCCATTATATCAATATATCGGCGTATCTACGTTAGAAGTTGAACAGACTTTTGAAAGATAGTGCCTCTGGTGCTGACGGTGGAGTTTTGCGCTATCTTCTCAAGAACGATGTTAAAGAATTCGAATGACATCGAAAAATTCCATAAGCTCATTACCTTGATGGATCAGCGCGAGTTCTCTATCGTCATTTTGCAAAAGCGAACGAGCTTGGATGGAATGTCAAAACATGACATAGTTTTATACAGTTCGTCTCTGAAGATGCGGCCTTAAAATCGAAGAAAAGGTGGTGAGTATCGATTTGGAGTTCATCAGTTTTTCTAGGATCTGCCGCAAAGTGAAAGTTTGGTCGATCGATGGTTGCCACATTGATAAGGACCGATCAGATTGTTGACGAAAGGCTTTAGACGTTTGCATACTACGGCAGAGAGGATCTTGTAAGCGATGTTAAAATGTTAAGAAGGCTGATTCCTCTGTAGTTGGAGCATTTTTAGAAGATCTCACTTCTTCAGGATCGGGCACACAATGCTGGGCCTGGGGCAGTCATTTTCCAACCATATTTTAAATATGATTTGGTGCTGGTGCATGCTCCTTTCTAGATCGTTACTCGCTGCTTTGGCAGCTAGACCATCTGCTCCAGCGGCTTTGTTGGATTTCGGCCGTTTCACGGAATTGTGGTTTGCGTATTTGAAATTGTTGGTCAGAGCAAAACACGAAAAATACATATTTGTTTTAAGTGGTACGCTATTTCAATCCCCAGTTTATATTGTGTACAAGTTTTTTTTTAATCATTGCCTTTCGAACATTTGACGTGAGGGCATACGCGAGGAAGAAGGCTTCTTTGGTTTTGGAAACTGTTCGTTTGGCTAAGTCATGTATTTTAATGTTGTTGACACTTCACTTACTAACCAAAACACTTCAGCATCCACCCACTTCATTCGTAACACCAACAATGAATCGAACAACTGCTCTGTGTATTTGAGCACTGCTCATATAGATATCAATCGACATTTAACAAATCCCCATCGTTTTTGGCCGTTTGTTTTTTGACACAAAAGATTAAAACCCAACAAATACGAACTTCAATTGTATGAAAGTTTCCATTCCACTTGTGAAGTGCTTAAAAAACAACAACTTATTTATAAAAACGGATTATCTCAAATATTTCTATGGTCTTTCCACTAGAGCGAGATGAAGATATCACTACGACGCGACCCAACGCCACAAAGGGTCTTTCCAACTGACAGTCATGGAGTACATTTGTCCATTTCTTCAATTAATTTCAAGCTGCCTTACCGTTACCATTGCCAAATGTTTTATATCCTAGCGTTGAGATTTATTTGTCCTTACGGCTTACAACAATTACACAAAAATATTTACTCACCAAAATCCGAAGAAAAACTCACCATCCGCAAGTCGAGAGGGTTTGTTTACAGCATGAACAGAAAAAAAAACGAGAAGACTATGGCCCATGACGACGATAACGAGGACGACGACGGACGACGACGAGGTTGTGTGTGTCTGTGGTTGAAATGTTTTCTTTGTTTTTGTTCATTCTATTATGTTGAGAACCAAGCTTCTAACGTTGGTCTAGTTTTTGGTTTTTCTAATTCCACTGAAAGATAAGAAAACATTTCTGCTCTCGATTTCGGCACGTTTTGTTTGGTTACGGAAGTAATAAATATTTTTCACAGTGTAATAAATCAGGCAATTTTTTTGTTTCTAATTTTTGTTTTTAGTACAAAAACAAAAACAAAATAAACATCAATTAATTTTAGTTAAAACTTATGGTATGGCTCTCGGGTTTTTGAATTACGGGGGCGAGCTATGAACAAGCCGTTTGGTATTAACTTTGGTATTTTTGCAATATCATGATTTAAAGCATGCCATCCATCATCAGAAGACTATGATTTTTCAAATTTTTCAGAAAATGGAAAAATTATATGGGATGAATGAGGAGACAAACACTCTTGAATAAAATTCTTGTGAAATTTGTGACCTTCTGTCTGTCATTTATTTAGAAAATATGGGAATGATCTTATTCTTAGATTATAGACTTTTCAATGGAAATAAATAAATTTTTGTCCTCTAAAGGAAATGTTCATACGAAAATGCTCATATCAGATTCATCACTTGGAATGTGAAGTATGAAGCTATGACAATTTCTGAAAAAATTATTTGAAGTTGGTCAGGGCACAAGATACTGACACACACACATCTCTGGTTCTGCTACCTATTCTAAATGTTGCTTGACGCTACTCGGCCTGGCACCATAAGGTTGCATGTGTCCTGGCCTCCGTCACCTTTGGAGTGTAAATTCAGTTTGAATTATACTATAGAGAGATTTATGCTTCGCAGTGTATTCAATATAGCTTACCAAAGAAACAGATCCCGTTATTTTCGAAAGTGCGTTAAAATTTAGAGCGAATTTAATTGACTTATCATTCAAGTTGGCAGTTTCAAAGTCCTTTATTGAACGCGTCGTCGACAAGGGCCTTACAGGTATTTTTCTTAGCGTATTCAAGATTCCTGAGGGTAGGTGAACGATTTCAGAATAATCGAAGGGAGTCAAATTGGGAAGCGATGGAACGTCTACCCTCAAACAGATGAGGTGCTCGTGTTGCCTTATTAGTTCAATTGAAACTATTGTATAACTTTTGTTACAGAAAGCATTCTTCTGCAAGATTGACCTAGGTGATATTGCCCACTAATGTTACTTCGGTCAAACTTTCGAATTTCTAAATAATGATATTAAAAAATGGAGGTGACGTGAAATAACGCCTAACGAAATAAAACCGAATTTGAAATTCGGCCTTATTACCATTTCAAGAATGAAACTACCACAATTTGGCTTTAATTCTTAGGTCAGTTGGAAATTGCGCCAAAAAAAAATTGGAAATAAAGCCAAAATTTTCAAAACAAGTTTTTCAGCTTTTTTGCAATCTTAAAAAAGAATTCAAGCCGAATAATTCTTTGAAAAAACAGTTGAATTCTTTGTAAAAAAATTTTGTACACCCAAGGACATATGGCCAAATGACACCTTCAAATCATTTTTTTTCCTAAAAAAAAAGAACTTCAAATATTCTTTTTTAAGTGTAAAAAGATCCCTATATAACGAAGAAATAATAATTAAAAAAAGAATTCAAACTAAACAAACGTTCATGTAATCAACATTAATAAAGTAAATATAAGTACATTAACATGTACATATTTCAACTCTGAACACATTTGATATTTTATACAATCCCTCTGCAAATTTTGTAGAGAATTGCGTTGTTATTTTTACATGATTTTATCTGTTGAAAAAATTATGAAGATTTTAAATTATTTACTTGATATAAAATTTAAATTAAGAGAAAAATAATCGTCATTCGCGCAGCGGAATTTTTTTTTTCCCCAGAGAGAATCAATTTGGGGTGTGAAAATAAAAAATTCGAATATTTTTTCACACCCCAAATTGATTCTGTCTAGGCAAAACATTTTTTTCCGCTTGGTACCGAGTGACAATTATCTTTCTCTCAATTCAATTTTTTTATCAAATACCTTAATAAATTAAAGTCTATTCTTGTAAATTCAAAAAAAAAAACCAGCTTCAGCAGCATTCTTTTTCTACAAAAATCGCCAGCTTATCTGAGGCCACCTGTGCGATAACATACATATCTAAGTCTCCTCCTCTGAGCCACGTAGATTTCTGTTATGTGTGCTTTCTTTCTATGTGTTTATCTGTCTCTCTCTGTTGTATTAATGTATTGTTCTGTCCCAGCCGATGGTCTCAGTCACCAGTGCTGCTATGTGTCTGTAGTTCGTAGTTCGTTACAAATTCAAAATGTTTTCTATATTGACCATTTATTATAAAAAGTAGCAAGTTAATATGGCCATCTGACTCTTACAAAGTAAATTATTACCATCATATGATAGATTGACACTTTAGAAAAGTTAAAAATGACCATATATATGGAAATATGACTGTTTCACATATGACACGGTACCAATTAAACACATAAGTAAACAAGGTTTTTCAATTGACATACATGGCATATGAAATTATTGTTCCTACGTAACAAAAGAAAAAGGATGTAGATTTATGAAACAAAACTTTGCAAGCTCTCGATCAGATGTCAAGGGGAAAAAAGCTACCAAGCCATTGCAAAGGGACCAATTTGGCGAATCAGAAAATTCGCGCGAATTCTTCTATAAGCAAAAAAAGTTTAAGTGTTGACAAATATTTTAACAGGAGTTTATATAAATTTAAAAACGAAATAAGACCAAAATGGCCTAGTTTCGTTTAAGCAAATGAAATAAAGCCAAATTTTCGAATTTTGGTTTATTTTGTTGGGCGTTATTTCACGTCACCGAGTATAAAATAAATTTGGGACTACTAACCCACCATAGTGACCCTCATAAGTAGGACTTCTGACGGGACGTAATTCTGCATAACTTCAAATCGAAATACTGCCAAATTGGTACTATTTCGTTTTCTAAATCGAAATAAGGCCAAATTGAAAACTTGGCGTTATTTCGTTTTTAAAAACGAAATACTGCCAAATTTTTCGAATTCGGCTTCATTTTGTTTGGCGATATTTCACGTCACCGTAGATAGACACGTCCGAGCAAAAGCAGCTTAAGGTAGGCCTAGGCGTGCATTGTCCTGTCCCTGTCCTTCCCAAAAGAACGAGGTTCACAATGTAAATCTCACTAAACACATAATTTTCTTCTTTTCCTTTGAATGTAAGCCTAGTACATCTGGTTTAAATCCTCTTTTTCCTAATACCTCTTTGAAATCATGTTTTATAAAAAAAAAATCGCAGAAAATATCTTTTCAAAAATCCATTGAAATGTCTACAGTGAAGCTTTTCTTTTGGCCTGGTTCTTTCGTATTTGCTTATAAATATTTGTGCAATGTAAGGCTTGTTGGAAAAAGGAATGCAAAAATCTAAAATTTGTTTCACCGGACATAATGTCACACATTTGAACAACTTATTGCACAAGGCTGAACTTTTTGCTTCACTCATCAGTGGAAATTGTATTTCTATGATGAAAACGACCGACATGATGACACAGCACCCCCAACCGCATGGTATTTCCCTTTAGATAGATTTTCCCATGTGATATTTCCTAGGGGGGAAGAGTGAGACCATTACTCTTGCCAACAAACTTTGACGACCGATTTGATGGACACAAAAATGCGAACGTGTCAGTGGTATTGATTGACGTCGTGCCTGGACGCTCGTTGTCGAAATTGAATCATTGATGAATCTGATGTGGTAATGTAATTTGTTATTCGGATGTTATTTAGGATGCTCTTATCTCCTTTGCATCAATCAAATCGTTTAGAATGTGTACGAACGAAAACGAATTTGGCTGTCACACATCATTGCGGTGGGTTTTTTGGGTTTTGATGAAAATGTTGTAATAGCAAAAATTTGATTTTTCTTTCCAATTAACAATCGTAAATAAAGCAAAGTGGAAGGCAACGTTTTAAAATCAAAAATTAGATAAAACCACATCACTACGGTGGAATATAGGTACTTTTAGGTACAAGATTTCAGATTTCACCTTACGTTTCCAAATTTTCGAAAATATTAAGGAACCAGGCAATCCACACCGAAACTTTTTCCACACAGAAATCTATCATTGAGATTGAAGATATTCAGTCATAAATGGGCTTGCACACACGGGATGAATAAGTTTTTGGACTGAAACAGGTTTAGTCTTTAGTCCAAGCACACACGAGATGATTTCAGACTGGGGGAAGAAATGTATACGTAAACCTCTTTTAAATGCGTGAATATTTATATTATTGCACCCAAATTGTCAGTGTTAGTTTTAGTCTTCGGTCATCTACCAAATTTGGGGTTGAAAATTTCAGTCCGTTTCATACTGCACCCTTCGCTTCTCTTGCCTTCTAAACTGGTCTTATAGGTTTTTTTTTGTTGGTCGTCCGGAACTGTTCCGAATGATTCTGAATTCGTTCACTTGGCACAAGATGACAGTTCTTGTTCTGAATAGAACAGAAAAACGATTCCGAATTTGAAGTCGGAATCAAAAACAGAATCACGCATACATGCACACACTTGTACATATGTACTCGCTGCCATGTCATTTGCTATTCTGCATATGAGGTTTCACAAATACATAACCATTCAACCCTTAGAAGCAAAAAAATGTGTTTGCCTGTTCGTTTGGTATCCGGAATCGGACAGTTCTGTGCACCAATTCCGGATTACAAAAAAAAAAACGCTATTAGTCTCGTGCGTGCACTGTCCAGGCCCAAGGAGTGGAAAACTTTTATTTTTTTAGAGCCGATTTTTCAATCCTCCGATAAACAAGCAGATAGAGTCGTTCGGGGTAAGTGTGCGCACTTTTGACTTTGAAGAAGGATGCCATTCAAAATATAGATTATACACAAAAGAAATTAATTAAATATCGAACGTTCATGTTTTTACTACTAACATTGAAGTATAAAACATCAATTATTTATAAATTAAATAATTTGTTTATATGAAAACCAAAACAAGTCAAATTGCGCACACTTGCCCCTATGAAGGGGTAAGTGTGCGCAGGATGTAGGGTAAGTGTGCGCAGGTTCTCTTACTAATTTTTTTTTTATATAACGAATTTCGCACAATGTAAACACTTCCTTTTAATATCTTTTATAGAAAAGTTGAGTGCGCATAAAAATATAACATGTAAAAACATATACGAAAAAATAAAGTTCTTCTTCATATTTCTTTCCAATACAAAAATCAAATTTTGGTCTCTAACTAACATGTAGCTTCTAGCTTCCCACCAACCTATCAACATACGGTCGTTCGGGGTAAGTGTGCGCACTTTTGACTTTCAAGAAGGATGCCATTCAAAATATAGAGTATACACAAAAAAAGTTAGTAAAATATCGAAGGTACATGTTCTTACTACTTACATTGAAGTATAAAACATCAATTATTTATAAACTAAATAATTTGTTTATATGAAAACCAAAACAAGTCAAAGTGCACACACTTGCCCCCAAATGATTGCGCACACTCACCCCGAATGCACTATTTTATTGTATTTGCAAAAATATAAACAAATAATTGTCAAAATCAGTAAGATCTCCACTCAAACGTAAAGTTCAAATAGTATATTCTATAAAAAATCACTACTCACTGCATTAAAATACAAACAGAGATCACTGACACGTTTTGAAAATTAAGAAAAATTTTAGTGAAACTTACCTTTTTTTTCTTTTGTCTTTCTACGACGCATCAAACACTACAACAGCACAAAAATAACTGACCTCAATAAAGATCGGATACCTGCTAAATTGTGCATTGATAGAAATTCGAATATCATCTCCTTTTTTTTTAAAATCGCTATGCGCACACTCACCCCGCTGCGCACACTTACCCCGAACGACTCTAGTGTTTATTCGACAAATAGGTTAGGTTAGGTTAGGTTATATGGGCTGACAGTTGATTTTGTTACCGTCACACTTAGATCAATGTAGATCCATTGTGATACCCTGAAGTGTTGTAACTTCTGAAAAAATGATTTAACCTATGAATTCTATGGTTGATCGAGCCATTTCGTGGACTTGATAAAGTTCAATAGGCGATTGCCTGGGAGTTCAGATAGTTCTTCTAGTTCATTGAAGAAATAGTTGCCTAAGAATTTTGATCTGGTACGGCAGAGTGCTGGACAGTGGCATAGAAAATGAGCCGTGTTTTCGTGCTCATCCTCATCGCCGCAGCCTCTGCATATGTCGTCCGTACTAAGCCCCATCTTCTTTTTGTGGTAGCCAAGTAGGTTATGTCCCGTTATCACACTTATAAGGGATCTTAGGGACGGTTTTTTGAGAAGTAGAATCTTTTTGGATTTTTCCTTGTCATAATGAGGCCAGAGTTTCCTGGTGTTACCGCAGGTTTCTAGTAGGTTCCATCTATCATTTGCTTTTTGAATGATGTTATTACTAATGTTTCTCTTTAGTTCGCATTGAGGGATTCTGATGTTGTGGTCTATGAGAGAGGTATCAAGTACCGAGCCTTCTCTTGCAAGCTCATCCGCTTTTTCATTTCCTGGCACACCACTGTGACCGGGAACCCAGCAGAGTCTTACGTTGTGCTGCATACCAAGAACCCTTAGCTCTTCGCGACAGCAAGAAACAAGCTTTGACTTGATTTGCGTGGCAGAGATCGCTTTTATTGCTGCTTGGCTATCAATGAAAAAGGTGATATCAGCGTGTGGTATCGCCATCATGGATATTTGATTAGCAGCGTTTTTCACTGCCAAGATCTCAGCTTGGAAGACGCTGCAATGGTCAGGAAGTCTGAATGAACTGGCAAGGCTGAGATTTTCTGAGTAGAAACCTGCCCCTACCCCAGTAGTCATTTTCGAACCATCGGTGAAGATGGTAAGATTCGATTCGTTAGTGTAGTGTACACTGTTTTCCCAGTCCTCTCTATTAGGGAAGCTGGTAGTGAAGTTTTTATTGAAGTTTAGATAAGGGGTCATGTAATCAGTACGAACGTTATTGCCAACGTATTTTGTAAGGATCGTGGTATGGCCGTGTTGACTAGATCTCCAAATATCGGTCTGACTAAGTCGGAGAGCGCTGTTTGCTGCTGATTCTTGTGCAAATAAGTCTATGGGGGTGAGATTTAGGATCGCTTCGAGACCCGCAGTTGGGGTAGTCCTCATCACCCCCGTAGTGCTAATGCATGCCATTCTTTGTACTTTGGTAAGGGTTTTTAAGTTCGTGGATTTCTCCAGAGCTTGCCACCAAACCAAACTGCCATAAGTTAGAATGGGTCTAACAATGGCTGTGTACATCCACATGATTATCTTTGGATTTGGCCCCCAGTTTCTTCCCAGAATCCTGTTACACGAGTAGAGTGCAATCATGGCTTTCTTGTATCTTTCCTGTATGTTTAGACCCCAGTTGAGTTTCTTGTCCAAGATAACTCCGAGGTATCTTGCTTTGTCTGAAACTATAAGTGGGGTGTTGTCAATTTTTGGTATCTCAAAAGAAGGTATTTTCCTTCTGTTGGTGAAAAGTACCAGTTCTGTTTTCCGGGGGTTAACCTTCAGACCGCATTTCTTGGTCCAGTTGTTGACCATAGTTAATGCGCCTTCTAGTTGTTCGCTTACCGTGGTCAGGTATTTACCCGTCGCTAGAAGCGCTAAGTCGTCGGCATAAGCTATAATTCTGACACCGCTGTTTTTGAGTTTGATGAGAATTTCATTCATCACCAAAGTCCATAGGAGGGGTGAGAGGATTCCGCCTTGTGGAGTCCCTCTAGATGTGTACATCTTTATATCAGAGCTACCTAGTACACAATGGATTTGTCTGCTTTTCAAAATACACGTAATCCATTTTATAAGTGTAGGTTCTATTTTAAGATCAGTGAGAGCTTTTTCTATGGAACTGTTGTGGACATTGTTGAATGCTCCTTCGATATCAAGAAAAGAGGCAAGGGTGTATTCTTTCACCGCGAGTGACTTCTCTATTGTTCTAACTGCACAGTGTAGGGCTGTTTCTACACTTCTGCCTTTTGTATAGGCGTGCTGAAATGGTGATAAAGATTCTGGCTTTAAGTTGCTACGGATGTGCATATCAATCAATCTCTCAAGTGTTTTTAGTGCGAAAGAGGTTAGACTGATAGGTCTGAAGTCTTTTGGTTCTGTGTGACTGGGCTTGCCAGCTTTTGGTATGAAGACGACTTTAACTTCACGCCAAGCCTTTGGAACATATCCTAACTTAAGACTGTTAAGGAATATGTTTATCAAATGTAGAGTGATGATATCACTGCTTTTTTGCAGCATCAAGGGGAAGATGCCGTCTAGGCCTGGGGATTTGTAAGGAGAGAATGAGTTAATAGCCCAGATTAACTTTTCTTTTGTTATCAATTCCCTAGGAATTTCAGGTACCGAGTATATGGTGTTTATTGACTCGTTTACTAGGTCTGCACTACATCCTGGGAAGTGTGTTTGAACCAGGAGTTTTAGGCTTTCTTGACAAGACTCTGTCCATTGATCATTAGGTCCTTTTAGGGAGCCTATGGGTGTGTTTACTTTGGAGAGTATTTTCCTTAGTCTTGCTGAGTGGTTAGTACACTCAATGCTACTACAGACAAATAACAAAATATTGATTTTTCAATCGTCAGATAGACTTTATCTGACGAAAAACGCTCTTATTTATTCGACCGATGAATACTCAGATAAGTTTGTTTGCCAGTTTGTTATTTTTATTTTTGTTCGATGATTGAAAAATCGGCTCTTAAGGTACGTACATATGAGCTGCGACCTGCATCTGCGAATTATTCTTTTAAAGCTATTTCTAAAGTAAATATCAACCTATTCTTTTTTCAATTGATTAATAAAGTGAATAAATGACCGTATTTACATATTCCAATATAGAATACTGCCTAAATCTAGTTAAAACTACACAATAAACACATTTTTATATTTTCTATGCGACCAACAGCTGCGAACTGCGAATTTTCTAACGAGAATACGAAACGTTTTCCACAAAGCTACGAATAAATAATTCGATCGGATTTCAAAAAATCAGAAATCAAAAATCAAATACTGCAATCAATCACATTCACAAATCAATTGAACTCTCAAAATTCTAATTTGAGCAGTTATTAGGCCAGTTCCACCTAACAACATCTTACTGAGATCTCAATGTTACCTTGACTGAGGCAAAATCATTTGGTGGAACATAATTCTCAGTTATCATTGAGATATAATGGTTTCCTTACTAATTGTTGTTGCATCTATGTCAGCCACGTCAAAATAGCTGAGTGAGAAATCGAATCCAAAATAATTTCATCTCAGAGATCTCAGAAAAAAATTTCAGTTTTCAGCTGAGATTTTTTGTTCCACTTAAAAAATCTCGGAGATCTCTGAAGTCTCAGTGAGATGTTGTTAGGTGGAACTGGCCTATTTTATATAATTTGCTTGGCTAGCCTGCCTTAAGTGTGATACAGGCAACACATTATTTTTCGTTCTCGTCTTTCTATCTTCTATGTTGTTATTGAATTGAAAAGGGACGACAGCGCCCGGGCGGCGCTATGACAGCCATTGCTACTGAATGGGAAAAATAGTAAAATTATATCCACCTTTACACGCTCGTATTGTTTTTTGTTGAAATTCTGGTACTTTAATTCTAAAATCAGTTGGTGCTGAGCAGTGCACACTGCACAGTAATTTGTTCAACACTTACCAAGAAAAATTAATATTTTTCTTGCCGTTTTTTCCATTTTTTCCACTGATTCTTCGCTTATATCGCCTAATGTTATATAGCCTAAGGCTTTCTATAATAAATAAACTATTCAACACAAAATAATTGTTCACTTTGATTTAGCAATATTTTTTGCCGTTTTTGCAATATTTTTAACTGACGCTTCGCTCCTATTGGTAGCAGCGTAGTATGATATAGCTTCTAGCTTCCTCGATAAATCCACCATTCGACACAAAAAGAATTGTTCAATTTGACTGAGCAGTTCCTGAGATAAGCGCGTTAAAACGCAGAAAAATTAATATTTTTTGCCGTTTTTTTCACATTTTCCACACACTCTTCGCTGCTATTGGTCACAGCTTAATGTTAAGTAGCCTAAAGCCTTCCTCGATTAATTTTTTTTTTATCCCACGCCATCCAATCCAAAACAAAAAGAATTATACCATTCGAACCAGTAGTTCCTGAGATTACCGCGTTCAAACGAACAAACTCTTCAGCTTTATATATTAGTATAGATTGTTTGGTATTCCGACTTAACAATGCAATGGTTTGACAATCCTTTAAGAAAACTAATAAATTCATAGCACATATTTTCCAAATACTTCATTAGAACCATTCATTCATTCAAAATATAATTTGCCGAACTGTAATTTGATTTAAGACATGTTGGTATGATTTATGTACGCTGAAACCTGAAAGTATCGGGCTCAGAAAACAAGAGACAAAAACAATTTTTCATAGAAACGTAAGCATTTGACGGATATTGATATCCCTCAATCTACTGCAAGCTTCAATATCATCAAATGCACCATGCGTTCGTGATTGATGGCTCTTTGGGCGTATCCTATGGCAATTATCTGCTAGAGGGACACCCATCTCATGGCCCGAAGTATAACGATATCACATTGCGACAACATGCATTTGCAGTGATGCATCTACATGCGTTGCCGTTGTTGGTGGTAACATTCTTGCTTTTGTTTTGAAATTATGTCATTCCAGATAAGCTTTTTATCGCCATCGGCAGGCATCAACTTTTCTTGTTGTTTTTTATCTACTTTATCGGAATAAATAAATATTTAAATTTACCTGCGTGTCATATGTCACTAAGTTTGTGTGTTAATATTTTGTATTGCATGTATTGTCAAGTGAAATAAGCTTATCAAGTTTTTGCAGTGCCGTAACCCGATATAATTTTAACTCGTTTAAAGTCTAAGCCAAAACCCTTATCTTTTAATTTGATTTTTACTGCAAATCTAAAACTATTTAAACATTATTACCCTTGAATTCATGAGCTTGTGAAAAGTTGAAGCATTTTAGTATTGTAGGGAAGAAATTGTTGGCTTTGTAAACCGACAGAGACAATAGCACTTGACTTAAGCTTCAAAATTGAAAATAACAAATTCCACAAACACACTTTGCTCTCATTTTAATGTTGAAACACATTTTCAAGAGTACTGGAAGCCATCTTCATTTTATATTCAGCTAGAGCACCTCTTTAAACCATGTACAGACAACTGACACATGCATTCATTGTTCAACGTTTGTCGGCAAAGGATATTAAATGAGTGAAGTTGTGCTTCCACACTCTAGTATTTTTATTTCATACATAGGTACGTCATACATCACTCACTTTTTTTAACTCAACTCCTGATCAAAGGCGGTAGGTAAATTTTATTAGTTGTGGTTCAAATATTTAAGCTTTTGTCTGTCAAACTGAACCAAACAACAGGGGTCACTGGTGCGTATACTTGCTATTTTGTGATATAGAAATTTATGAACATTATTCTGTTAATTGCATGGCCAAATTTGAATGAATTCTAATATCCACATTCGAAAATTGACTTTAATAAAAATCAATCCGCTTAGATGTTAAAATAAAGAACCATTGCTGTTAAGTAATTAATAGTGTTTCGGTTTTTTAAAATTCTAAACACCAAATTTTTCTCTCTGAAGATTTTGCTAGAGAAAAACAAATTTATTGTCTGAGTTGAAATATTTGCTCTCCTCGAAGGAAACAACACTGTAAATCAAAGAGAACTCAACAAAATTTAAATTTCAAAGATAAGTGATGGCCATTGACCATATTAAATTTAAATCTTCTAACATGACCTTTGTGTAGCTTAAGAGTAAGTTGAACAAAGAGTTTATGCAAAAGTAAAACAAAATTGCAAATCTGCTTAGGATCTTAGTAGACAACAAGATAATATTATTTATTTATTTATTTAAAATAACTTACAAATAAATTTATAAATTATTAGATATTTAAAGACATCAGACATTAAAACCATCGATGTCATTTTATTATTACACTTTTAGAATTTAAACAAAATATATTTACAATAAATGTATGCATACATATATTAAGTTTGTTTTTAAAATTAAATTCAATGAGGTGTGAGCGGCTGTTAATATATTTCTGCAGAAAGATAAGTAGCTATTAGCCCAAAAGCCTTCCATAAAAAAAAATATATAATAATTAACTTTATAAGCAGTATAAATTCAAAGATTGATGATAAACATAGTACATATATGATAAATTTCTTAGTATTACATTAGGCGTGTTTTATTATCGATATATCGGAGTGAGGGTTTATTTATTTTTTCACACAAGACAACAACAACCTTTGACGTGATACCTATCGGGGTTTATTTTATAACCCTGAATTTTGCTTTAATTTTGTTTTATAGGTTTATGAGGATAATAAAACGCACCTATTATTAAAATAAGGAAGCGCAATTGCAATGAAAACATAATTTCCAAATCCGTTAACAAATTTAAACATAGATAACAATGGACATGAGAAAATTGATAATAATAAAAGAGGAGACAATTTTAGAGCACTGAGCAAATAATAATTAAGCGTCTGTTTCACAATATACAAGTAAAGTTCTGATTAGTTAACCAGCACTTAAATTAGCTGCCAGTTAAATCCTCCTGTTAGTGAGTTTTGAGTTTCACATTCATCCTTCTGATAAATTTATGTTTTGGGTAACTAATTGCCAGTTATTCCAATTTTCCACTTGGAAAGATTTTGACAAATGGAATCTAAGAAAAAAAAATTGTAAAATCTTTCCTTGTGTCTGCCGTTGTTGTGGTGTTTAAAATAATTCAAATTCGTATTCGGATCTTGAATTTTTCGAAAGACGAAATTGACAATCTTATAAGTCTGGTTGAAGAAAGGAAAGCCATATTGGAAAACAAAAAAAGGGACTTAGTAACGTGGCAAGAAAAAGAAAAGTGCTGGGAACAGCTTGAAGCAGCCTTCAACAGTAAAACTGGCGGAACGTTAAGAAGTGTAAAAACATTGAAAACAAAATATGAAGGGATAAAAAGGGACACCAGAAAAAATTCACAATTCTTCATGCCGAGACTTATCGGACTGGAGGCGGATCCAAATAGACTTCAAATTTTGTTATGTTCTCCAACGTTGAAAAAAAAATATAGACTTCAAATTTTGTTATGTTCTCCAACGTTGAAAAAAAAAAATATATACAGACTTCAATTTTAATTAAACAAAACTTATTTATTTGAAATTCATTTGGTTTTTTTTATATTTTAAATAAAGTGAACTAGCTGTGTGCGACTTTGTTGTAAGACTGAAAACATGATGGATACAAATCTTTTTCAAAGGCAAATTTGAATGCAAAACTATATCAAGAATATTTTGCTGACAAAGATGTTTTGATGACAGAGAATATTATTCTTTGTATTCAATGCAACGAGATATTTTGTTTATCCCAAAGTTTTGAGAAGAGATATTTTGATGACAAAGAATATTATTCCTTGAATTCAATGCAACGAGATATTTTGTTTATCCCAAAGTTTTGAGAAGAGATATTTTGATGACAAAGAATATTATTCCTTGAATTCAATGCAACGAGATATTTGTTTATCCCAAAGTTTTGAGAAGAGATATTTTGATGACAAAGAATATTATTCCTTGAATTCAATGCAACGAGATATCTTATGTTTCTATAGACTTCACAATTAATCGAAAAGTTATGTATATGGGGTAGTTAGGTTCATAACACGTCCCCCCTTAAAATAAAATTAATTTAAATTTTTAATGTAAAATTAATTTTAATTTACAAGGTTATAATTTGAACCGAAATTGTTTCTTGGATTTCTAATTGACTTCCTAGGTTTAATGTTTACATCTTCTGTTGGTTCAGGTGTCGTCATTATTGAACTACCTTCGCTTGGTTTTACGTTTTCCTATTAAGTCTTCTATTGCCTGATATTTTAAGAATAGGTTAGGAAGTTGAATCTTTAAGTAATTAAGAGATTGTTTACAAAAGTAAAAATTAATATGATTGACGCTTTGATTACTACAGTAATTGTTTGATGTTTTTTCATAGATATTCTTAATAAGTAAAAGTTTTTGATTTATAGCCGTAATATTTATGTACGTTATCATTTTATATGTGGTTGTAGTTATTTTTCCATGTCCTAAGTGTTCATAATAAAGGCCGCTTCCCTTTTTGATTTCCTTGATTGCATAGAAGAATTGACAATCTGCAATAAAAATGCAGATTTTTTTTTTGAAAATTCGAAGAGTTTGTTTTAATTAATTAAAAGCTGGTTTTAACCGATTTATATGAACCCGTAGAGGTTTCTTTTTGAATTTAATTGTAATGTTTTGATTGTTATGGGTTTGAATTATTTCAAATGGACCTTTATAAGTAGGTGAAAGCTTTTTACTCAGCGTATTACTGTTATTACGAAGATATACTTTATCTCCTATATTATAAGTTTGATTATTAACAGTTTTATCATAATACTTTTTAGATAATTCCTTAGATGCTATTATATTTTCTTTTGCGATTTTGTGAGATTTATTCAATCTAAATTTAAGTTGATCTATATAATTTTCATATGTATATTTAAATTCTGGAGCTTGCGTTAATGATGAAGGCAATATAGGTTTATGTCCAAACAACAGTTCATAAGGTGTGAATTTAGTAGAAGCATGAACTGAGGTATTATAAGCAAACATAGCTGACGGTACCCATTCATCCCAATCATCCTGGTTTGCATTTATATAATGCTTAAGGTAATCTTTTAAGGTAGAATGTGATCGCTCAAGTGCTCCATTACTCTGTGGATGATAGGCTGTTGTATTTATTTGTTTCGTATGGAAAAGTTTAGCAAATTGTTTTAATAGGGAAGACATAAATTCGGATCCTTGATCTGTTAAAATTGAATTTGGAATGCCATAGAAGCTTATAAATTTGAAAAGCTTATTCGCAACTGTTTCTGCGGAATCATTTTTTAAAGGAAAAGCTTGGCTATATTTCGTGAGATCATCTTGAAGTGTAAGTATGAATTGATTTTCGTGAATAGTTAATGGTAGAGGTCCCACAATATCTAAACTTAATTTTTCAAAAGGCTGACTTGCAGTCGTTGTTATTTCCATAGGAGCCTTAAATGTTCTTCTTAAAGTTTTATTCTTTTGACAGCTTTCACAAGATTTAATATACGCTTTTATTTCTGACTTCATATGTTTCCAATAATAGAATTCTTTTATTCGATTATAGGTTCTTCTAAAACCGGAATGACCTGATTGAGGATCGTCGTGATTTTCTTTAAGGATAATAGGAATATCTGAACGCTCTGAATTAATGATTGTATCGTGATGAACAATAATTTTAATTTTCGAATTACGGAAGATGAATTGAATTATATGTTTTAATTATTCATATTTGAATAAATTTGAATAAGGTATAGATATGCTATCTATTCCATCTTCTTCTAATTTATACTTGAGATTCTGAAAAACATAAAAGAAATCGGAGTAGCTTGCCTTTTGGCAACTTTGACGTTTTATCATACAATGATAAACAAAGAATTCTTTCTTTGTGTTTTTTGATTTTACCACTTCATATAATTCATAGGGATGAACTCTTAAGACTGGGTTTCCTTTTTTCTTGAACTCCGAGCTCGTGTAAAAGCATGCAAGAGTGTTAGTGAATATTTCCCTTTCTTTTTATTATTTCCGTCTCACATAGCCACTTGAAAATTGAAATTTCTAGTTTTCTAGTTTTTGTTTTTTTCTCTTCTCACTCAGAATTCAGTGAGCGATATGTAAGAAGTGAGTTTACGAAGGTCCATAAAATAGGGATGAAAAAAAGAGGTATTTTCGCATGTATCTATTTACTATGTGCAATTGTAAACTGTGGTGTGGACAAACACAAAAATGCATCTACATTCTACATATACGTATTGTTATGTGCACTTAGAGTAGGAGTAGCATTCATGAATTGTTGTTTTTCTTTTTCTTCGCAAATTTTGTTATTTGGGAATTATGATGGTCTTGCTTTTGAGGTTTGATGACAATTGTGTTCGAATTGTTTCTTTTTTTGGATTCCTGACGACCGATTTTAATTTTTCTTTGGTTTCATCTTTATATTTATCTACAAACAGACGTAGGTACTTTTTGACAAGCTATGAAAAATTAATAAAGTTTAAGACGACATTTTGATCAAACATGATTTTACGATGATAGAAAAATCAAAAAAGTGATTGCCTCAATTCTGTCTTTCCTTGGGAATTTAGGCAAAAGTTACCCGATTGTCTTCAACTACGTTTGTTCTTTAGCCGATTTGGGTCCCGGTTGGGAAATTATTTGGCTTTTTTTTTTAAATAGGCAAAAAATTGCTCAAACTATAACATTTTTATTTTTATTATTCCCAAATGCATTGGGGTTTATTTCTTCAGGGTTTCAAGGACTATAATATTATATAATAAAATTTATTTTTCAAAACCTACCTACGAAAGTAATAATTGGGGCTATTCGGCGAAATCTTTTATTCTGTTATTCTGTTATTCTGTTATGAACTCCCATACAAAAGTTTTATTTGTCAAAAAATCTTTTTTGAATAACAGATTTGGTATTCGGCAAGCCAAATCTGTTATAAAATCTGTTAAGAAATCTGTTATGAACTGTCAAAAAATTCGAACATACTGAAAATCTTTTATAAATCGCCTATTTGGTATTCAGCAAGCCAAAATCTTTTAAGAAATCTGTTAAAAATCATAAAAGAATAACAGACAACTTTTTGGGACTTTTATGATAAAAGATTTCAATAAGTACTACGATTTCAGTTAAAAATAAATGTTTTTAATACTTAAATTTGAAGCGTGAAGGACACAGCTCGTTCATAGGTACATAAAATGGTTATGTTTTATGTTTAATCCTATGGTTTTATGTTTTAAGTGTTTTTTTGTATTTCCAGTAAAGTGAAAGTGGTGCATTTTAATAATAAATTTGTACGTATCGACTATCGACAGTTGAGAAGATTCGAGGAATTCTGCTAGATCTGTCGTGTTTATTCGGACAGAATGGTCGTTTCAAATTGTTTCGATAGCCAGTGATGATGGGCATTTTTGGGTAAGTTACTACTGCCGTCTTAAGACCAACGTGTCTTTTAAGTTTTATTCATTATACAGGAATATCACTTTTATCTTTCAGAGGCGACGTTGTCACAATGGAGTATGTGGAGAATCAGGGCAAAAGCTGCACTAAAACTATACTCGAATGCAATTTCACTATGCCCCGCTTCGGCCGCCTACTAAGCCAATAGTGCTGCATGCCAAATGATGCTCTGTAACTATCACAATGCCCTGGTCAATGCGCGCACATCCATTTGAATCGATTCAAATTCGAAAAGGAGTACGTTTGCGTTGCCAAATGCTACACCATCCTCGGCAATATCATCGGCACCGTACAGTTCGTCAACGACAGGGTCAAGAAGAACGATACCACATCAGCCGATGCTATTTATGTGCCTGTACTACAGTGACAATCTAGAGAAGGAATTTTGCACTTTGAACGTGCTCTACAACTCGATCCGCACCATACAAAGGCTACGCTATAGCAGAGAAGTGAATCGTGTAAAGGCTACCACCGTCGCGTCGTCTCGTATTAGAGAGATGTTTGCTCCCAGAGCATGCAGAAAGTCTGTGATGGTTGGCAAGCCCTTGAGTAAATTGACAATGCGCAATCTGATTGATTATATGGGCGAAATTGAGCAGCCTTAGGTAAGAACACATCTGAAATCAACTCGTACAGGAAAAAGATGTTTAATATGGTAATTTTTATAATTCGGTTTCAGAACTGTCCACATGGCCGGCCCACGCTGACATGCTGCTAGACGCAGAAGAAGAGGACAACGATGATGATAGCAGCGAACATTCTGACTTGTCGACACTGGCGACACAAAAAAAAAGTAAAGAAAAATGTGTTGTATTTTCAAAAATACGTGATTTTTATTTGTACAATAAAAAAAGACCGTTAACTTTAAACACTTATCGCTGTAAATATATTGAACCCACTATGCAATTTCATGGCTCCCGGCTGGGAGAAATCAAAATCATTAGTAAATTGTCCCTTCATTATTTGAAAGACCGGATCCTGGAATGTGGTTTGTGTACGTCGTGCAAACGACTCGGAGGCCGCTGAATTTGTCGACGAGGATGCAAGTGAGCCGGAGATATTTTCAATACCGATTCCGAAAGTCGATACAAGTTTCTTGACAAAGTGCAGCGTGTGGGGTGTGATTGTGGCTTTATTTACTGCACTCTTGTTCTCAAACGCGATAGCATAGCATTTGATTAAGCCTTGACGCAGCTGACGGAGAACTTCTTCGGTCCAGCTCTCGCGGAACCAAACCATTTGGTCGACAATTCCTTCGATGGAGCTGAGGATTGTCGGATGGATTTCTCGCTGGACGTGCATTACTTTCGAACAACGCCACATTGACGATGTTGCTTTTATGATTTGCTGTGTGTTTTGGGATGGATTTGCCCTTTCGCCGGATTGTTCATCAGCTTGTTGTTGCTAAAAACAGAGAAAACAGTGTTTTAGAGCCAGTCCTCGTAATATTCTGATAAATACTCACATAGCCTTGCATCTTATTAGCCTGCTCGGTGGCCTTATGTCGCTCCCTTTGCTCAATCTTCATAGTTAAGAACAGCGTTCTTATTGGGAAGTAGACCGCTTGTGGATACATTCTTCCAACCTTAACGAAAATAATGAACACTTCAAAAATGGGATCGCTCAAAAAGTTGCAGAAAAACAAACTTACATGACTCAAAAGATTCAGAATGACCTTGCCCTCATATTGGACGAGACAGCACAGCAATTGTGGAATCCACGGCAGCCAATGCAGCGGAGGCACTCCAACAACATATTTCTCCAACGCGTCCATAAGTGAAGCCTTCGCATCATCGTACGACAGAAGCCACAGCACTTTAGCCAAGTACTTCCTCGTTTTGTTTTCGTTTTGATGCCGACATGCATGCAAGAAACACGTTATCGCACTCACACCAATCATCATCTGCCTTGGCTTAGAAGTGAATATCTGTTCGAGATAATCACCCCACAAGGCCCAAGCTTTGGTGAGACCATCATGCAGCTTAGCTGCAGCACTGAAGGCTTTATTGGCTTCATCCGAGCGTCCCAGCTGCGCGAGCAGCAATCCTTTGAGAGCATACAATACGGCATTGTTTTCAGAGCTAAAGTATTTGAGATTGGTCGATTCGATGACTTCGAGGGCCTCGTTGAGTTCCATCCATTTGGATGTTGCATTTGACTTGTTGACGGATTTTCTGGAGGCAATCGACAATTGGAACCGTTGGAATCGTATAGATCCTCGAAAGAGACTCCTGGCAAACACTGGTCAGGTTATGTTTCCTTGCAATTTTACCGAAATTGATGATCGCCTGCGCTGAGGCATGCACTCCCAACATTGTATTCCCCTGGTCTGTTTGCTGCTCCAAGTGTTGAGTAATTTGATAGTGATGCTGACGCCATGTGAAAATGTCACTCCAATGCGACAGATCATCAGCAATCACTGGCAATCGATTGCGCCATGTCTTTACAATAGCCTTCATATCATGCAGCGAAGAGTTTCGTCCCTGGCCCTGTATAAGCCCTTGATGGATCTGACAAGCTTCCTGCAGTTCCATTATCTGCTGAGCCGTCTGCAGATACTGCAAATGAATGTGAGAGACAATCTGTGGCAGACGTCTCCATTCGCGCATGCACATCCCCGATGCTATCTCAACATGACGTTCCACATTCGAAAGCTGCTGTTCTTCCTGATTTTGTTTCCTAAAGATAAATGTGTGAATGTGAAAAGTGTGCAAGAAACAAAAAGATCTTACCTCGCAGTCTGTCACTGAAATCACTAGCCAGCACTTATTTTCTCTCCCTGAGGGATCCCTTCTTTGAACTTTGGTGCACCACTTGGGAGAGGAGAATGGAAATGTATCGCAGAGCTTGACCTTGCATCTATTTAGACAGAAAATTGTTAGAAAAAAGTAACACCCACACAATCTTGGTTACTTCGACTTACCCCAGCAATGCCATTTCCTAATAAAGCAAAAAAAAAAGTATTTTTTGTGAAATTCTATAAAAACCTACTTACAATGTGATTCAAGCAGGAACGACTTCCGCAAGTTCCATTGAGAATTGCTTAGAATCTTTTGAATGTGTATCTACCCAGTTCTGCGATGGTCCAATGAGGGCGTTAAACAAATTCAATTTTTCCTGTCGCCAGTCGGCGTTTATGTGTTTCCATTGCTGCTTCTGTGCCGATTAGTAGGACTGTGAACTGCAGTATTGTTTTTGTGCAATTTCATTGATTGCTTCACCATTTTTCGGGTGTTGAACATGCAATCATTACACAATGCTGCGGAATTCTTTTGCACGGTAAGAGAATGCAATAATCTAAATTGGGCAGACAAAGGTGAAGTCCAATAAATAGAAGAACAAACATACATACTTGTCCTTGTAATCCGCCAAGGCGATTTCAGGAAACTGGAACTCCTGTTTTGTTCCGGAAAATGCAGGGGCTGGTTTCTGAAAAGATGACATCATCATATAAAATAGATAAATTAAAACTGATTTGAATAGAAATTTAACTTACCATCAGTCTTGGATATCCATATTCTTCAGAAATTCCTTTAACAATTCCATCCTGGTTGACAAATCACAAAATTTATTTTAGGTGACAGCTGGTAAATGACAGATGTCTCATAACAGATTTCTTTTTCGAAAAATTCATAACAGAATTTTATAAAAGTTCGAAGTTCTGAATACCAATTATAAAAGATCTTTTATTTCTAAATCTTTTATGATTCATAACAGAAAATTCATAACAGAATAACAGAAATGGCAGAATAGCCCCAAATATTATGAAGAAAAATGATTCCAAAATCAAAAATTATTTTTTTGTACCTTTACCTTTATGTACTAAAGCAAAATAAAATCAATCTTTTGTTATACAAAAACAAAACAAGATTAGGTCAAGATTAGACATTAGATTGAATTTTATAATTCTTATAATTCTAAAACAAAGATCTCAAAGAAAGAACCATAATTCAAATCATCGGCAAAAAAACAAAACCCTGTACATAATCCTAAGAAATGGCACACACCACCACGAAAAACAATCGTTTCCTCATTGCGTAACAGGTTTGTTCTTCTTCTAAAAGGATATTACGATGACGATCCCACCAGCATAGAGAAACGAGAGGAAAAAATGTCATTGCTACAAAAAAACAGAAGCAAAACAAAAAACAAAAAAGAAACAAAACCCTTTACATAATAATAAGAAATGGCACAAACCACCCCGAAAAAAAGATCGTTTCCTCATTGTGTAACAGGTATTTTACTTCTCAGGCCATTGCACTTGACTCATTTTCAAAAATACGCGCATTCACATATTCGAAATGAATGCATGCAAATATGACAAATGTAGGCAGGTATTCAAAACAACGTGTTCATCAAATACCTACAGAGTACATAGTAAGTGATCACAATTATTGCCTATCTATATGTCTGCATATCATAAACGAATAAACCATAGTATAAAAAAAATGACTTTTCATTCTCAAAGGAATTCTATGAGAACGTTTGGTATGAAAAAAAGAAAGAGAAGAGAATGAAATATAAAACAACGCCACCTAGTTCAATTCGTTTGAACTGAGTACCTTAGTGTGTGTGAGCAAACGCGATTTTTCTTGTAAAAATCTAAAAAAATTACCCATTTTAGAATACTAATATAAAATAAACGGGTTATCGTAAAATTATTTTAGTTTCTGATTTCTGTTAAAAAAATATGAAAAAAAAATAAAAAAAATATTTGAAAATATTTTTTGCTGTATTCTCCTCATAATTGATACACAAATATTGACTTTTTTAAATGCATTTTTAAATATGTTTTAATTTTTTTCTTTTTTTTTCTAAAAACGTTACTGCGTCGAAGAAATATTCAATTTTCATAAAAAAATACTTTTGTTGTTGAATCAAACTAAATGGGGCTGGAATCTTGTTCACCGCAGAATATTCTAAGAAAAACATGCATTTTTTTACTTTGCACTGCAAAAAAATTTAGTAAAATAATTTATAAAAAAATTAAAAAATTAATGTGATATTATGTATATTTCGACAGTATAACAAAAATATTTTCAATTTTTTATCTTTTCTACTTTAGAAATTATTCCAAATAAATCACACCTACTTTTGCTAAATTTTCCCCATTTTTCGTGTTTTTGTTAATTTTTTTTGACGGAACTGGACAAAATATTAAAAAAAAAAGCCACGTCACTGAGTTGTGAGACATTTTAAGAATATAGTTTGTTTTTGTGTTATTTAACACTCGCAGTCAGGCTGCTTTGGTTTTTATTTATGTTTGTTTGAACAACGATAGCAACTTAGAGGTGCTTCCACCAATGGCTTTTTCCGTCAATTTCTTTGGCTGGAGTTATAGCTATTTCACGGGTGCCAAGCCGATCATCAGACTCCTTTATTAGTGGTGCTGCCTGGTTTTTATTTTTCATATTAATGAAAAACTTTCTGAGTTTACTTTGGGATTTGAACCTAGGACCAGCTAGTTGGGAAGCCAATGCACTACGCACTGCGCTAACCACTCCACTGATTTTTGGTTTCCCATGCAGACTTTTTTGTTTGTTTATCATTGCTATGAACCAAGTGCATTTTTGTTCAAATCCCAAAGTAAACTCAGAAAGTTTTTCATTAATATGAAAAATAAAAACCAGGCAGCACCACTAATAAAGGAGTCTGATGATCGGCTTGGCACCCGTGAAATAGCTATAACTCCAGCCAAAGAAATTGACGGAAAAAGCCATTGGTGGAAGCACCTCTAAGTTGCTATCGTTGTTCAAACAAACATTTTAAGAATAGATAAAAAATATAAAAAGAATAAAAAATGAATTTTTAAGGCAACAAAACTTTTGCACCGCAAACGTCTCCAAAAATTTCATAATTTTTCGTTATGCATGACCCTTTTTGGATGAAATACATTTTTAATATTTTTTTTAGCTAAATAACTTCTTAGCTTATTAAATTAATAATCTATACTCGTTTATTTCATTTAAATATTCGGAATATTTTGGGAGCTACACAGTTTTACGCAAAAGACCAACGAAATTTTCAATGGGAAACCTAGCCTTAATTGCTCTATGTTATCACATAGATCTGAAATGTTTGTAAAATATTTATTACAATCACCAAAATCGTTACTGCATAAGTAAGCTATATTATTATTTGATTTAAGAAATGATGATTTTACTTCGGAGAAGTCATAAACATTAGATTTTAAGGAAGAATAGTAAAATTTAAGGTAATCATCGTACGATTCTAATTTAAGGATATGATTTACTATAGCTTCGTCTTTTCCTGATAGTTGTTCAGTGTTTGAAACCTTAATTCTTGACAGACAATCAGCGTTGCTGTTAATTTTTCCTGGCTTATAAACGATTTGATAGTCGTACTCTTCGAGTTTAAGACGCCAACGTACGAGGCGTGAACCTGGGTCTTTGCAATTAAATAACCACTCAAGAGGACGGTGATCAGTAACTATTGTGAATTTCGTACCATATAAATAAGGTCTGAAATGGGCAACTGCCCATACTATAGCCAATAGTTCTCTCTCTATTGTACTATAATTGGATTCATTACGGTTCAATGTTCTTGATGCAAAAGAAATTGGCAAATCACTGCCTATTTTACCTTGACTTAAAACTGCGCCTATAGCAAAACTTGAGGCGTCAGTGGTTAAAATAAAGTTTTTATTGAAATTTGGATATTTAAGAATAGGCTCTTCTAAGAGCATATTTTTCAAAGTATTAAATGCTTCGATTTGTGGATTTTTCCATTCAAATTCAGTGTCCTTTTTTAATAGTGAAGTTAAAGGTTTTGATAATTTACTGAAATTCTTTATAAAACGTCTATAGTAACCTACTAATCCGAGAAAAGATTTTATATCTTTTTGAGATTTTGGTATTGGAAAATCTTTAACTACTTGAACTTTAGATGGATTCGGTCTAACACCATCTTCTGATATTACATGACCAAGATATACGACTTCTTTTCGTAGGAATTCGCATTTATCTGGCTGTAACTTAAGATTATTATTTTGAAGTCGAGTAAATACTTCCGTTAGCTTTGCTTCGTGATCTTTGAGAGATGAAGCATAAATTACAATATCATCCAAATATACAAAGCATTTTGCACCTAGTAAGCCACTTAGAACTGAGTTCATTAGCCTCTGAAATGTGGCTGGCGCATTTTTCAGTCCGAATGGCATTCTATTCCATTCGTAATGACCGTCGGGGGTCGAAAATGCTGTTTTGGGACGATCTTCTTCTCGAATTTCAATTTGGTGAAACCCTGAAGCTAAATCGAGAATTGTAAAATATGAACTATGACCAAGTTGGTCTAATATTTCGGAAATATTAGGTAATGGAAACGAGTCTCCAACAGTTACATTATTAAGATTACGATAATCTACAACGACTCGCCACTTTTTCTTACCCGACCCATCAATTTTTTTTGGTACTACCCATAAAGGAGCAGAAAAAGGTGAAGTTGATGGACTTATTATACCTTGTTCAAGCATACTAGAGATTTGGTTATTGACCTCGTTTTTATGAATTTCTGGGTAACGATATGTCTTGGAAGCTATTGGTTTATTATTTTCTAGATAAATTTCGTGTTTTACTTTTTGAGTTGATGACAATTTATCGCCTTCTAAATAGAAAAGATTTGAGAATTTCGAACAAATTTTTAATAAGCTTTCTTTTTCTTCATTATTTAAATGATCAGTACGTATTTGAGATACCAATTGATTGAAACGGTTTTGTATATTTTCAGAATTTGAATTAAATGAATAAATTTCCGATGGAATTTCTTCCAGAGTAACTTTTGTCGATTGAATTTTTACATTATTATCAAGGGTATTGATTATAGTTACAAATGCTTTAGAATGACTATCAACTTTAGTAATAGCTCTGCTAAGGTAGACCCCATCTATAATTTCGATATCTGGCACGATACCTTCTTTAATTCCTTTGTTTAAAATATTTACTTTAATGAGTGTTTCCGATCTACTTGGAAGTATAAACTGATCAGACGTTTGATTTGATTGATTTACAAAAAAAGGTATTGAGGTTCTGTTATTGACTTTTAAATTTTTATTTTGATAATTGATTTGAACTCCATGTTCAATTAAAAAGTCATTTCCTATGATTCCATTAAAAGGAACATTGGATTTTGAGTCAATGATATAGAATTTATGATTAATGCTATGACTGTCACTAAATTTAAGTGAAATATTAATCGAACCTATTGTTTTGATTGGGTTATCGCTTGATTCGATACCTTTGAGTTTAATTATGTCACAATCGTTGATTTTGACTTTATCAACTAAAAATTCCTTTTTTATTAGAGAAATATTCGCACCACTGTCTACTAGAAGTTTGAATTGAGAAGAAATAGAAAATTCAGATGCTATATTTATGAAGATAGTATTTTAATTTAATAAAATTAATTTGTTTTGTTCGCAACAATTTCGTTTGAATTCACCCGATCTGTTGTTGCCATCATTCCGAGTGAATTTACGTTTCCCTGTTCCCTTCCAAAGTTTCTGGTTGAGTTCTGATTCAAAGAATTTCTATTATTATCTTTCCATTTTTTCTTCCTACAATCTTGGATCAAATGCCCAAGTTTTTTGCAATAATTACATACTTTTTCTGATTGGAGAGTATACATAGGCTTAGGTTTACTACCTGAAGGTTTATTAAAAAAATAATGCGTCGATATATGTCCTGATTTTTTGCAAATAGTGCAATTTTTAGAATTTGGATTCTTAATGTTAATAAGTAGTTGTATTCTTTCTTCTTCTAACGCTATATTGAATGCTTCGTTGAGAGTTTCTATATCTCTAGCTCTCAACATTCTGCTAATTTCTGGTTTAACATTTAAAATAAATGTGTGAAGGGCTAAATCATTCATAGCCGCTAATCGACCAACTAATTCAGCTTCAATTACATTATTTTGTCGTGTAGACGTTAACAGTTTTTTTTAAAGCAGTTTCAATTTTGCAAATATATTGCGAAATCGTTTCAGTATTCTGCCTGCAATTTAATAGCTCAATGAGCAAATGCCCATGATGTTTTGTATCTGAGTATATGCTTTTTAGGTATTGTTTCAATTCCTCCCAGGTATCAAAATCGTGGTTTGATACTGAGCTTTCGGCTTTGCCAGAAAGTTGACTTTTTACGTAAGCTAGAAGAACGTTTGATTGTTCAACAGTTGCTAAATTAAAAGCAGAGTCAATTGAATTCAGAAACGGAATGAGTTTCTGTCTGTCCCCATCGAAGGGTTTGACGAATTTGAATAGGGTATTCAGTGAGATATTCTCACCATCAACATTATTGCCATCTGGATTCATGTTTCAATCTAATTTAAGTTAATCTTTCGAATTTGCCTTTGGTACACACGTTTTTTTTTTTTTTGATTCAATTTCAATTAATATAAGATTTTCTGTTTTCTAAATTATAAATTTTCTGCACAAATAGTTTAAAATTTTCTGATCCAATTTCAATTAATATAAGATTTTCTGTTTTTCAAAATTATAAATTTCCTAAATCACAATTTGAGTCACAACAAGTTTTACATTTTCTGATTTAATTTCAATTAATACAAGATTTTCTGTTTTCAAAATTATAAGTTTTCTGCACAACAAGTTTAAAATTTTCTGATTCAATTTCAATTAATATGAGATTTTCTGTTTTCACTTTAAAATTTTCTGCACAACTAGTTTAAAATTTTATGATTCAATTTCAATATGAGATTTTCTGTTTTCGCTTTATAAATTTTCTGCACAACAAGTTTAAAATTTTCTGATTCAATTTCAATTAATATGAGATTTTCTGTTTTCACTTTATAAATTTTCTGCACAACTAGTTTAAAATTTTTCTGATTCAATTTCAATATGAGATTTTCTGTTTTCGCTTTATAAATTTTCTGCACAACAAGTTTAAATTTTCTGATTCAATTCCAATATGAGATTTTCTGTTTTCGCTTTATAAATTTTCTGCACAACAAGTTTAAATTTTCTGATTCAATTTCAATATGAGATTTTCTGCTTTCGCTTTATAAATTTTCTGCACAACAAGTTTAAAATTTTCTGATTCAATTTCAATATGAGACTTTCTGTTTTCAAATTATAAATTTTGTTTATGTATGTTCTTACAATATTATCAGCATGATGATTTCCGAGAATTATTTTAACTTCTGACACCAATTTGTTGAGTTCCCCAACGTTGAAAAAAAATATAGACTTCAAATTTTGTTATGTTCTCCAACGTTGAAAAAAAAATATAGACTTCAAATTTTGTTATGTTCTCCAACGTTGAAAAAAAAAAAATATACAGACTTCAATTTTAATTAAACAAAACTTATTTATTTGAAATTCATTTGGTTTTTTATATTTTAAATAAAGTGAACTAGCTGTGTGCGACTCTGTTGTAAGACTGAAAACATGATGGATACAAATCTTTTTCAAAGGCAAATTTGAATGCAAAACTATATCAAGAATATTTTGCTGACAAAGATGTTTTGATGACAGAGAATATTATTCTTTGTATTCAATGCAACGAGATATTTTGTTTATCCCAAAGTTTTGAGAAGAGATATTTTGATGACAAAGAATATTATTCCTTGAATTCAATGCAACGAGATATTTTGTTTATCCCAAAGTTTTGAGAAGAGATATTTTGATGACAAAGAATATTATTCCTTGAATTCAATGCAACGAGATATTTGTTTATCCCAAAGTTTTGAGAAGAGATATTTTGATGACAAAGAATATTATTCCTTGAATTCAATGCAACGAGATATCTTATGTTTCTATAGACTTCACAATTAATCGAAAAGTTATGTATATGGGGTAGTTAGGTTCATAACATCTGTCCCCACAATTACACCAGCGGATGAAAAACTAAAAAAAAATGATTTTATTAGGTATCGGTACAGGGGATGCAAAGTTGCTATGATAGTGACAATGTCCAAGACAAAGCTGGTAAGCATAGCAAATGGTTTATAAATACATATGTATGTATGATAGATAAAGGTATTTACAAATTGATACTTAGTTATTTGAAGATCTCTAAGCTTTGAAAAACATGCTTAGGAATGTTTGAAAACAAAACAAATATTTTTCGTCTAGTGAAAAGTGAAACGATGAGAAGTGGGCATTCTCATCAATCAAACAAAATCAAAATCATTTTGTCAATGCATTTTGAAATTTCAGATTTTATTGAGATAAGCTTAGATGGAATAGAGGAATATTTCAAAATTCCTCAAAAACCAGTGTCTCAAGAATCGCTACCTAGCCTTCCCCGAGGTAAGTTATTTGCTTTCCGTTCTGAAAAAAAATAAACTTATCGTCACGTTTTACGTTACTTTTGAAATTACAGATGAACAGGCCCCTAAACCAAGCAACACTGAAACTGATGGCTTGCCAGAAAAAAACGCTGGGATCAGTGGAAACCGAAGTCTCTTAAGTCCAGAAAACATCCTGCTTTGTGTGAGTTTGAACTTTAGTTAACCCACCGTATTTCTGAAAAACTTTTAAACAACTGGCTTTTAATACATTCAGCAATATAAAAAATTAATTATACAATTTTTTTCTTTATGGTTGCACAAGCACAAAAAACCGTTTGAGAAGATAGCAGAAGAAGCAGCACTTCAAAAACAAGTTTTGGAAGAAGATTTGCTGCTTAAGAAAGAGAAAAGGAAGAGCTTAAAAAAAGATGGGACTTTGAAGAAGAGGAAAGAGAACACAGAAGAAAAATATGGTCATTAGAGGTTAAATATTTCGTTGATAAACATGAAAAAAAAAATCCGTACATTTTAAATAAACACTTTTATTTATTGCAATAGTGAAGCAAAATAATTATCAACCAAACTGGTTCTTACAGTACCATCATTGTCTTCTCGAGAACTTGCGATTTGGTATTCTTCTTCACTTTGAAGTATGTTATCTTAAAAGGTATCGTCGTTCATTTCAATAGCTATATTATGTAGTACCGCACAGGCAACTATTAAAGCTTGAACACGTGACACATGAAGGATTACTTTCCTTGATAAGACAGGGAATTTTTTTTTCCATACTCCATACGTTCTTTCTACAACGTTTCTGCTTCTAATTTGCGATTCATTGTACAGTTGTTCGGATGGTGACGTAGGGTTTGCTAGTGGTGTTTATAGGTATGACGTATTTTCATAGCCTCTATCTTCAGTTATTGAATTCACTTCCAAGCACCTGGCCATCTTGCAACAATGTCCAAGAAAACAAGTTTTGCGCGGACAACTGTTTGCACATTGAAATAAAACTGCGATTTACGGTTCCTAAAATGTTCAGCATTATCTCCTTTTAATGAATGCAAAATTTAATGAAAGTTATTTGTATAGAAACCCATTAACCTGGAGACTTGATAGGTACATGCGTACAGTCGATAGCACCTATCAATCTTGGGAATTTCGCTATTTCATAAAATTCTCTTTGTATTGTATTTTCTTGAGATATATTTCTTTTTTTTCGTTCGTTCCCAAGTTTGGTTTTAATCATAAATACTGTTAATTTTAAAATTGAGTTGATAGTGTCTTTAATGATGGCATCAGTGTAACTTTTGTTATACACGCGCTCAAATATTCCCAAACTTTTCTGTCCCGAGAAAAATGTTAAACCCTTCGACAGAGTTTTTATAAGAAACCAAAATTGAAATATTTCATAAGCTATTAAATTTGCTAACATTTTGTCTGATTGATTACATTTTTAAAAATATGGTGGGCCCTTAGTTGATATTCAAAATATTAATTTCTGAGGCTAAGTTATTTTAAAAATCTGTACAGGTAACTTTTTGTCCTTGGACAGCCAATAATTTCCCACCATTCTTCATTTCATGTTTTTACCCCCGTTCTATTAATATATTCTTACCTCCACAGTGATTTTTAAAATCCTCACAACAATCTCCCAACTTCAAACAAGCGTGATCACAATAACACGGCTTATCGTTGAGATCTTCTACTATGGCATTTATTGGTGCCTTTTGTACAACACACGATGAATCTCGACCATTGCAACATAACTGCGCCTCACGACAGGATCCTGCAGAAATTGTTTTAAATGCACACGTCGCAATTAGAATTAAATTAATGCATATGCACATCAGGTTTCGCACACTAAGACACACCATTTTCAGATTTTATTCAAAACTTTCGAACTCAATTAATTCCACACGAAAAAAGGACTAAAATAACTTTTCGATTACCGGCAAGGTGATTTTTTCCTTATAAAAGCAGAAAAAACACTGTTTATTAACAATAAGGAGAACTCAAGATAAATTTTCGTTATAGGAACGAATAATTTTTAATGTTGTCGATGTTAACACTTTGAAAAATTTTAGCTGAAAGAACTATTCATTCAGTTGTTTGACGCATTTAAAGTGATAATTCCTTTGGGACCTAACAAATCGATCAAAACAGTTGATCGGGGGAAAAATTTGTTTAAACTGAATTAAAGCCTTAATCCGTGTTGGCTGAAATTCAATAATTTGAAAGCTTCGACACTATCCTCTTATTATTTTTGCAATGATTTTATTTTTCTCCCTCAACTTTCTCAATTATATTAACACTTCAGTAAAAACTTTTTTTACACGCCAAAACCCGCCAGTAATTAAATGCTTACAAAACTGTCAATGACGACACTCGAGAACAAAGAACAGCCGAGCTCGGGGCAGAACACTTAAAAGCGTTCATTGTTGTACCGGAACCAAAACATCAGAATAATTAAAATACACACTTTCACTTAGAGCTCTCGACACCAAACGACATGCTATAGATGAAAACTTTACCGAAGTTCATCCCTCCCAAAGGATGAGAGTGTTTCATTAACAGATTCAACTGGGAACGAACGATTACAACGTATCCGTTTATGGTTTTCGGGAAATCCTTTCTAAGAGGTCCTACGCCGACGACAGACCAAGAAGGAATGAGTATTATTTGGAATTTGGAATTCAATGTATAGTCTGGCTCGAGCTTGGTAACTTGGTAAAATTTAGTAGATGAATTGGATGAATATCGAAGCGAACTTTATAGTACGGCGAAGCGAATTGTGGGATCTGTTTTCTCTTTGAATTCGGAAAATGGAACCTGGAAACTGAAGTGGAAAGTTGAAACTCACAAGAAAACATCAATTCTTTGTGGCTTCTGGCTGAAAGACAAGAACTTCAATTTAAATAAAATCAAACAAAAAATGTTGACAGTTTTTCTTGCGTGTTGTTTTTTATTGAATGCTGTTGAAATTGTGTTTGATATTTTATTAGTGCGCATGATTTTATTTTGCCGGCAAGAAGTTGCAAGAAAATTGCTGAGATGCGTTTGCTGCCGGAAATAAGTATACAAGGTGTTTTGTTGACATGAACATATTAAAAATGTTAAAATATGATTTTTGATTTTCAAAAAAATTTAAATAAAATTATAACTTTTTAGAAAAATGCCTCAGGTAGTCTTTTCTCAATCATTGTGAAGAGCATAACATTTTTAAATATTCTGAAACGCAGATGTCAAGGTCTCATAACCGTTTGCAACACTTTTTTTAAATAAAACTGTGATGTTTTTTTACCCAAGGCATTAGGAAGGCTCGTGGATGTCAATGTCCAGGAACAATACCAAAGAAAGCAAATAAACCTCTGGGTTAAAAGTTCCAAACTCCAAAGAATAACCAACCTTGTAGTAATATAACACGGAACTTTATATACTATCTTACAATATATACAGGGTGATTCACGAGCGTTGTGCCAAAAAGCTAGAGCGTGTAGGTTGAGTTGAGACAAGAAAAAAATCGTATGGGAGGGGGGGGTCTATTCCCCCCCGTTTAGCCGGGAGGGGCAATTTTCTGAAAAATTGACTTATTTTGTAAAAAAAAATATTAAAAATCAACGGCTTAGTTTACAACACCGTGCTATACCTTTCTGAAAAGCTAAAAACTTCTTCTTTCACTTTGTTTTTAAAATAAATGGTTTTAACGAATAGTTTAAAAAAAATAAATTTTCAAACTCAAAATTTTCAAAAAAAAAGCCAAAAAAATTTTTTTGAACTAATTTTTTTCAAAATTTTATGTAATTAAGTACTAATTTTGTTTTAAACTTTCAATGTCTTTGTTAATTTTTAGTCAAAAACAGAAAACCGGATGCAAAAATGTCTTTTCGTTTTTGAGAAATTAAAAAAAAACCAAAACCACTTTTTTCTAAGAAAATCTTTGTTTTTATTTTTACCTATCTGGACTTTTAGTATAATTTACTAGTTTAATTTATAAATTTAATTTTTTGTAATTGGAGTTTTATGAGGACTCAATAAAGTAGAAAAGTATTGGATTTTCCCTGGATTAATCATTTTGTTCATTGAAAACGTCTGCCATTGACCTTTCACTTCTAGCTCTCCGTGCTCTCGTCGGCGGATTCTTGAAAACATGCTACGACTTGGGCGCCATCTATTGGGATTTCTTTCAGCGTAGAGTCTTTCGGCTTCCCGATGTCGACAAAAAGTTAAACCGTAGCAGAAGTTCCTGTCCGCTAACTCTTCTCGAACATATGAGTTTGTTATTGTTATGTGTTGATGAATTAATATTTTAATTGTAAATGGTTGTTAAGTAAATATGCGATGCCTTTTATTAACCTTTAGGTTGTTAATTGTTTTTTCATTCAAGAAAAATTGCGGTTTAATTATCTTAAGCCCCCAGCAGGTAGAACCCTTCGCCGGCGAGTGGCCGCGGCCCCAGGTATAGTAAGAAAGAATTGCAGGTCAGTTTTCAGACGTTATCAATGAATAAAATGGTTAATCCTTTGAAAATCCAATACTTTTCTACTTTATTGAGTCCTCATAAAACTCCAATTACAAAAAATTAAATTTGTAAATTAAACTAATAAATTAAACTAAAAGTCCAGATAGGTAAAAATAAAAACAAAGATTTTCTTAGAAAAAAGTGGTTTTGGTTTTTTTTAATTTCTCAAAAACGAAAAGACATTTTTGCATCCGGTTTTCTGTTTTCAACTAAAAATTAACAAAGATATTGAAATTTTAAAACAAAATTAGTACTTAATTACATAAAATTTTGAAAAAAATTAGTTCAAAAATTTTTTTTTGGCTTTTTTTTTGAAAATTTTGAGTTTGAAAATTTATTTTTTTTAAACTATTCGTTAAAACCATTTATTTTAAAAACAAAGTGAAAGAAGAAGTTTTAAGCTTTTCAGAAAGGTATAGCACGGTGTTGTAAACTAAGCCGTTGATTTTTAATATTTTTTTTTACAAAATAAGTCAATTTTTCAGAAAATTGCCCCTCCCGGCTAAACGGGGGGGAATAGACCCCCCCCTCCCATACGATTTTTTTCTTGTCTCAACTCAACCTACACGCTCTAGCTTTTTGGCACAACGCTCGTGAATCACCCTGTATAATAAATATTTCATATACGGCCTCTTATTAACCAATACAATTTCATACTGTCCCCAGCAAAAGACTAATGAATCAACGGTGATCGGTCTCCAGGCGACAGGTTCCTGTCCGTCGTCCGTGATGCTCATAAAAGAACGCAGCCACAGACCCAAATGACCAGAGAATAATCGGTGACGGGTCTCGAAGAGAACGGCCTTTGTCCCGATGAATTAAAAAGAATCGGATCAAAGAAATATGTAAACAAGTAGGAGTCTAAATGCTACTTTCTGTCCCTATCGAATATTGGAGAATAAACGATGAGGGGTACCCCACTGCAGTCTATGGTGCGCTTAGAAGAAGGTCAGCCACAGGATTATTGGTTGGAATCGATCCTGTCTCTAGCAAAAACTAGAGAATAAACGGTGAGCGGTACTCGATACCCGACTGACGTGTCATGAAGGGCAGCCACAGAATTATCGGTTGGAATCGGTCCTGTCTCCAAATTGCAATTTACTTTCCGTCTCTAGCGAAAACTAGATTATAAAAGGTGAGCGGTCTCTGGGCGACGAGCTCTTGTTCGCGATTTTCTTTGAAGAAGAATAACCTGGTCAGGAATACACTAAGAAGAAGTGGATTTCGGACATGCAAAGTAAAAACAAGGATATTCCCAAAAGGTTCCGGTTAAGAAGCTATCGGCTGTACACTAAGTACAGGGGCCCTATACTATGTAATACGAGTCTCGGATTTTTTGACACAATAAACAAAAATAAAAAAAAAAATTAGCTGTGGAAAAAATCATTCAAATTTTAAATTAATATACACTCCGCTTCAACTGAATAAGAACACATTTTTTCAAAAGTTTGCTGTCCATTTTTTCTTCACTTTGAAAGTTAATGCATCATTTGATGATGGTAACCGATAGCTTATGATGTTAAGAAAACAAATCAAAAAGAACAATTTAAAAAGGACCACTAGTTTTTCCCTGGCTCTCATGCAAAGCTTTCCAGATTGAAAAACTCAGTTTTTTTTGCGTCAACTGAATAAGCACAACTTTTAAAAATGCAAATAAAATCTAACAGAAAGAAATGAACAAGATTTTCATTAAATATTTTTTGTATTGGTTATTTCTAGTATTGGGTACTACCACCTTTATTCTTGATTACTTCATAAATTCGGGCTGGCATGGAATCGTATAAACTCTTTAAGTAGTCCAGCGAAATTTCTCTCCATGGTAACTTAGTAGCTGGAATAAGCGATTCTCTGTCCTCAAATTGACGGCCTGACTCATAATCTTTACGTACCAGCCATCCCCATTCATTTTCCATACGGTTCAGGTCAGGTTAATAGGGCGACCATTGAAGCAATTCAACATTCTGGTCCTGTTTCCCACTTTTGACAGTGCGCTACGTTTGGATAGGGTCGTTGTCCTATTGGAAAATCCATTTACCGGATCCACAAATATCCAAAAATGAAGGAAACTTTCTTTCCAATATTCTGTTGTAGGTAATTGCAGTCGTTTTTAACGTTTAAAACTCAAGCTCAATATTCCCAAAGTAGCTAACTGCTCCCCATATCATAACTCCACCTTCTCCACCATGATGCCGCGCTAAAAATCGTTCTTCTTTTCTCAAATCGTGAAAGTAATAATTAAAACCATCAGGGACATCAAAATTGAAACTCTTCTCATCCAAAAAATCCGCGTTGTGCCACACATTTTTCCAACTCACATCGAGTCTAGAAAATCTTAAACGAATATCTTTTCGTTGCTGGTATAGTGGTGGTTTCTTTTGGAGTTGCAATCGATTTAAATGATCTGCGCTATTTGGTACTCTGTGGACTGTTGAAACACCTGCAGTTAAACCAACTTTTTGTTTAATTTTTACCACGGAGGCACATGAACTGGAAGCACATCTCAAAATTGCTCGTCGATCAACTTCGAATGTTGCCGTTTTTTTACCACCTTTTATGTTTTTCTCGTACAAACTTTTGTTTCTGAGGTACGAATAGACAAGACTAAGACTCCGATCAATATTGGTAGCTAAAGCACGCACGGTCAGTCTTTATTCTTTTAACGAATCAATTTAAGCTCTTCCGAAACTGTTAAAGCTTCTGATCTAACCATTTTTTTTGTTAATTCTAATTAAACGGCTAAATGTCACTAAGAACACTTCAACTTTTGATTTGGTATACCAATTAACTTAAAATTCTAAGAACCAATGAAGATAATGAGAGTGAAAGATTGTGTGCTTATTCAGTTGACGCAAAAAAAAACTGAGTTTTTCAATCTGGAAAGCTTTGCATGAGAGCCAGGGAAAAACTAGTGGTCCTTTTTAAATTGTTCTTTTTGATTTGTTTTCTTAACATCATAAGCTATCGGTTACCATCATCAAATGATGCATTAACTTTCAAAGTGAAGAAAAAATGGACAGCAAACTTTTGAAAAAATGTGTTCTTATTCAGTTGAAGCGGAGTGTATGTATGAACACACATAAATGGACAGCGCGCAAATTGTGGAGTGATATTCTTGTGTATTTTTTTATTGTGTCATTCACACCTGTACAATGTGCAAGTTAAGTGTTACAACCACGGTTTTGCTAAGAAATATATTTATTCTTTATTGAAATATCATTTTACAAACCACCGTTGTGGTGGAAATTATCTTGAATACACAAATGCTAAATGGCATTTGGTGTTGGATTGCATTTGCAACGAAATTTATCTGAACGTACAAATGCTGGATGCGTTAGTTACTGTTGGATTGCATTTGTTCCATAGGAAATACATTTGCTGTGGGTAGCATAACTTGCATGAGAAAATTTGCTTATCAACGTACTAAGTACATCATTCAAACCATTTTTGTGTCGGCAATCACGGACTTGCTCGTTTGCATATTGCAATATTACCTATACGCCGTCGCACAGTGGGACGAGTGTATGAGAAAACGGTGCCGTGAACGAAAGCCATATGAACTAACGCCATATGAACTAACGCCATAATGGCTTTAATTCTCATTTAAATGTGAATTAACGCCATAATCCGATTATGGCCTAAATTTAAATTTTAAGAAGTGGCCCAAGTACTCATTTCAATGTGAATTAAAGCCACTCGCAGCAATCCAAATAATTTTAATATGAAATATATGGTTTAACGGAAAAAGGATGAACGCTCTATTAGTTAAGCGGGCGTTAAAAAAAATTATTGACATTGACATTTCACAGTACTTCGCACATGCATGTAACGAACTACAGACACATAGCAACACTGGCGACTGAGGCCATCGGCTGAAAAACAATTATTTTAAACACGATTTACTATAAATCAAATTGAAAAAAAAAAAACAATAGTCACACATTTGCCTTATTCTCAACTTTTTTTCATCACGCTTATAATTTGCAAATTTTTGAAAAACTTTGTTATTTTATACTTTCGCGCTCTTTTGTTGGCTCCAGAATCGAAAATTATACGATTTCGAAGATATTTTTTAAATCTTCGTTTTTAAGGCGGAGTTATGAACAAATTTACGAGTATACAAAAAAAATGAAATCGTTTAATTGTTGATAATGTTTTGCAAAGTAATCGGATGAAGTTGCTTTAACAAATAAACAAATCAATACATAATGTTGGTTTCTTCATATTTCTATTGAATTTCAGAATGAGTACGTTTCTCAATATTTTCGTAGATGCTGGAAAACTAATTAGGCTTTGACAGTAAAAAAAAATCGCGTACTGCAGTACTGGAAAGCGAGCGAAGCGAGCCGAAATTTTTTTTGGCAAACAGAGAAACAATTTGGGGTGTGAAAATTTGGCCGGCGGGAGAGATCGTTCGTCTTCAAGGACTGAAACAGGATGGTGGTGTTGTTGAATGGGGAGAAAGTTGATTTATTGCTTCTCCTGTTTTTTTTCTCGAAAAAGCAATTCCTTCGGAACCGTGAGATGCTCTTCGACACGTTTGCCAAGTATCGAGGATATAGGGCAGGGGTTGTGTTTTTCCACGAAAGAGGAATCTCTGCCGATGTCCCCTTCCTTTGCAAGTCCATCAAGTGTAAAAGCGAGTATCCTTTTCTCTTTCAGCGTGAAAGGCCTCGATGTCAGTTGAGAGATGGCACTACGACGCACGGGCTGGTGGAACTGTGGCGTGTCCTAGCCTTGTTTTCTGAAAAGCGGTTTCGCGACATTTTTTGTTTTTGTTATTGAATTGGCATTGAACACGTAGCGGCCGTCCAGTCTTTGGCTCCCTACTCACGAGCTAAAAAGGGGCTTTAGTCTGGACATCCCTTTATCTCCTGCTGCCCAAACCAGCCTCATACGGCTGTAGGAATGAATTGTGAGTGTGGTTTACGAGGAGGGGGGGGAACGTTTGCAAGACTCCTCTTTGAAAATTGTTCGCCAACGATGGACTCCGCTCCATCAGCTCGACGAGACGCTTCATCTGCTCTGAGTTAGTTATTTTCATGTTAAATTCCAATTTCACCAATGAGTCGTTTGAAAATTTGTGTTCGACAAAAAATAGCGTTTTGAGAGTCGTTGTAGGCGAGTAAAACGACAGTTATAATACAAATGAGCGCCATTACTCAATTTCTCATACAAAAACTTACGTTCCACTCAGAAAAGGCGTAACGACTCAATTAACGACTCTTAAACGCCACTCATAATACAAATTTTTGAAAATGAAATTTGTCGTTCAAGTGAAACGACTACTACAATAAGGGTGAATCTACAAAAAAAAAAAAAACATTTCACTTTTGACAGGACATTTGAAAGTTACAAATTACAATTCAAAAACATATTTGAATTAAATAGATCGCTGGATATAAACAGCCGGAGTCACTCCATCCGTGCCCGTGGCTCGGTTTTCAATAATTTGGCGAAATTTTAGTAAAATGTCGAAAGGTGCATTTTTCTCCTCTTCCACATAATAGGTCCGTTCTTTTACTTTTTCGGCAGTTTTTGTAAAAAACAGTCAAAAATCGAGGAGTGGGGATGAAATTTTGTGATTCTCCCAAAAAGTAAAAACGCTTAACAGCAAAATTCTGCCAAATGCACAAAATTACATCAAACATCAACAAAATTCACTTTACCTCTTATGGTTTGACAACTAACAAAAACTGCCACAAGAAATTTTTGTGGCTTATATCGGCAGATAGGGTAAATATTTTTCTCCTTCAAAAGTGACAGAACTTACAAAAATCGGGAGTAAAAGAACGGAAAAGTGGGAGAATTTGGGATTTTTCGGCAGTTTAAGGGAGTAAAAGAACAGACCTAATTTTTGCCTCTTTCCCTTTTTTCTTGACATCCATTATTTCTTTTTTTTTTGAAATTTATATTTGGGGCTATTCTGCCATTTCTGTTATTCTGTTATGAATTTTCTGTTATGAATCATAAAAGATTTATGCCCAATTTCATAAACAACTTTTAAACATTTAACAGGCTTTTAAACCGTAAAATGAGAGTTTTTGGTTTCACCAAGCGTCTTTTAAGTAAATAAGCTTTTAAACACCTTTTAAAACTAAATGCCCATTTTTGTCTCATTTAATTTTAAAAGTGTCATTGAATATTTAAAAACTGAAAATAACGCTTTCTCATTTTTTCTCACATAAATTTCATGAGGATGTCAACTTTGACAAAAATTTAACTGAAATTTCCCATTTTTAGTTGGTGAAACTCAAAAGTTCTGGGTCTGATAAAATTTAAAAAGATTTTTGCTAAAAGTACTTTTAGTGTTTGTTTATGAAATTGGGCATTAGAAATAAAAGATCTTTTATAATTGGTATTCAGAACTTCGAACTTTTATAAAATTCTGTTATGAATTTTTCGAAAAAGAAATCTGTTATAAGACATCTGTCATTTATCAGCTGTTACTAAATTAAATTAATTAAACTGTTAAATTAAATTATTTGTAATTTGTGAATCTTTGCAAATTGCCAAATAAAGATG